>CM054062.1:41461211-42661211 GCA_028641055.1 Alopecurus myosuroides
GACGTCCGCGTCCGTCCACTTACTTCCGCTTAAGCTAATCAGATGTTTAGCGGAAGACCGCGTCCGCATGTTGCGCTCCGCCCAGGGCCGGCGGACAGAGCAGACCAGCCGCCGTCCGCTGCATCCTACGAGGCTCGTACAGGTTTAGCTAGCTTCACAGGAAATAATAATACTCCACATGTTTAGCTACACAGCTCGTACAGGTTCTGCTACACATTCTTTTTTTTTGGATAAGGTACTAGTAAAACACGGATCTGACATAAGTCTCTCTGGACCCGTTCACGAAGACGAAGACGAAGACGCACGCCGCCGCTGATCCACTTCAAGCTTGGATCGGGAGAAGCCCCGTTGCTGCTCCCTCCTCCACCGGATTGTTCTCTCCTCAAACACTGCCGCTTCCATCTTTCCTCCACATGCGGCAAAGGAAAGGGAGCTGGGACGGCGCAGGTGCAGAGGGGAAGGCGCCGGGTGGCAAGAAGCGGGGTGTTGGGAGGCGACAAGCGGGATGCATCTGGTAAAAAAGCTGAGCGTTGGGCGGCGACGAGCGCGGCGCCGTCCCGACAGCGGCGAATAGCCTGGCGGCCTGAGTACAGGCGAGGGACTGCAAGCTTCTTCCCTTCGCGATAGATTTTCTCCCTGGCGGGCAGGGTGGACAGGCCTGACGGGCTGAGCGGCCAGTGTCCGCCTGTCCACCTAGTTTCTGCGGGCGTTCCGCTAGTCCGTTTGGGCTTTTGGGGCGGCACAGACGAAGCGGACGAGCAGACGTCCGTGTCCGTGTGCATCCGGACTTATTTTTGTGAACACATATTTAACACAAATATCGTATTCCAAGTTAATTATTTTTAGTGTATACTAGGACATATATAATGACATCACGCGTAGGTCTTGCACCATTTTGGGTTGTTTTGAATTTTTTGGAATTTTCTAAACTGGTTTGAGGAAAAAGTTAAGACGGCGGCCATGACCGTTCGTAGCTAGGGGTTGAATATTGAAAAACTCTTGGTGTAGCTATAATGAAATAGGTAGTTGTGTACCTAAAAATTATTTTTTAACAAAAAGCATGAGCAAACTATGAGGTATCTGTAGTTCAAATTTAACCAGTTTCCAACTGAATCGGCAGAAATTTGTGTTTTTCAAAAGAGGTGCTTGGAAACTTTTTCATAGGAAACAAATTGTTTATTTGTGCATATATCATGGTCTAATATTTTCAAAAAATGCACCTCAAAAGTTTTGCAACATATTTGTGGTAGGTCCTTCACAAAAAAAAAACCACTTTTTACACTCGGAAAATGAAAAATGGTTTTTTTATTCATTGAAAAGAAAATCTTTCTCCGTCAACATTGTCCGTGCTTTCAAGACGCATGTTTGGAGGGAATATGAGCACATTTAAACAAACTATGCCATGGATTTTGCCATAACAGCCGTCATTTGGACCGAAACCCTAGAATGTTCGGAGGAGATAGCTTATTTTTGTTAACACATTTTCAACACAACTGTCGTATTCCAAGTTTATTATTTTTGGCGTATACTAGGACATATATAATGACACCACGCCAAGGTCTTGCATCATTTTGGGTTGTTTTGAATTTTATGGAATTTTCTAAACCGGTTTAAGGAAAAAGTCAAGACAGCGGGCATGACCGTTCGTAGCTAGGGGTTGAATATGGAGAAACTCTTGGTGTATCTATGATGAAATAGGTAGATGTGTACCTAAAAAAGATTTTTGCAAAAATCATGAGCAAACCATGAGGTACCTATAGTGCAAATTTAACCAGTTTCCAACTAAATCGGCAGAAATTTATGTTTTTCAAAAGAGGTGGATGGAAACCTTTTCATAGGAAACAAATTGTTTATTTGTGCATATAACATGGTATAGTATTTTCAAAAAATTCACCTCCCAAGTTTTGCAATATATTTCTGATAGGTCCTTCACAAAAAACTTTTTTTTTCTACACTCGGAAAAATAGAAAATGGTTTTTTTATTCAATGAAAAGGAAAACTGCCTCCGTCAACATTGTCCTTGCTTCCAAGATGCATGTTTGTGTGAAATATGGGCACATTTAAACAAACTATGCCATGTATTTGACCATAATACTCGTCATTTGACCCGAAACCCTGGAATGTTCGGAGGAGATTGCTTATTTTTGTGAACACATATTCAACACAACTGTCGTATTCCAATTTTATTATTTTTGGTGTATACTAGGACATATATAATGACACCACACGAAGGTCTTGCATCAATTTTTGGTTGTTTTAAATTTTTTGGGATTTTCTAAGCCGGTTTGAGGAAAACGTCAAGACGGCGGGCATGACCGTTCGTAGCTAGGGGTTGAATATTGAGAAACTCTTGATGTATATATGATGAAATAGGTAGTTGTGTACCTAAAAATGATTTTTTTTTTAATCACGAGCAAACTATGAGGTACCTATAGTTCAAATTTAACCAGTTTCCAACTGAATCGGTAAAAACTTCTCTTTTTCAAAAGAGGTGGATTGAAACCTTTTCATAGGAAAAAAATTGTTTATTGTGCAAATAATGGTATAGTATTTAAACAAATTGTAGCTCTCAAGTTTTGCAACATATTTATGGTTAGTCCTTCACAAAAAAACCATTTTTTCACTCGGAAATGGAAAATGGGTTTTTTTCTATAATGAAAAGGAAAAGAAAGTCCTATACATGATGGAAAATATTATATGGATGTCAGATTTGAATTTCTCTCATTTTTCTAATCGATGTAGACATATTATTTATCAAATTTTGATTTACGAATTTATCGATATGAATTATTTAATATTAAATAGAAAAGGAAAAAATGTTAATTATTATTTAAATTAAAGATATTTGAATTAAAATTTATTATTAGTTATTTAAATAATTGTTTGAATTCACAAAATAAAAGAGTGTGACATGATGGTACAAGGGTTAACAGGATTGATTGGATAATATTGTCAGCAACACATCCGTTGTTTCTAGGTACACAGGGAAGGAACTACGAAGTTAAGCGTGCTGAGGCTAGAGCAATTTGAGAATGGGTGACTGATCGAAAAATATTAGTAGAAGCGTTTAATTTAGATTAAAATTAAGAATGCTTACAGATAAAGATAAATGTGAATATAGTGTGATTAAGTGGTTAAACAAGTGACATAAAAAAATGCAGGAAAAAATTAAAAAAATTCGGATTTTTTTTTAAAAAAAAATTTGGGCCTACCTATACACGCCGATGGTCCCAAAATGCCGACGGGGCATACGCCGACGGCCCCATCGTCCTATCCCTACGCCGACGGGTTTCAGACTTTCTCCGACGGCGAGAGGGCCGTCGGTGTTTCCTTGCTTTTCTGTACTAGGCGCCGGAAAGCCGCAACAACATCGCGCCTCTCGACCTCTTGGTGTTACCGCCGTCTATATCACATGCAAGTTAGGTTTTGGGAGTCAAGCTTAATTTTTCAACAAAACACAAAGCTTACTTCCTCTTATATTCATAAAAAAAATATAGTAAGACTGGACGGAAACAACTGACCACACAAGACAATACCATAAGAGCATCTCCAATAGGAGATGTAAAATAGGACCTAAAAATCGTCTTTATGTAAATTATACATCACCAAAAAGGTGATTTTTAGATCACCGACAAGGTCTAACTCGAACATTTGATGTACTATTTGAATTCCCATGCGTTGCTACGGGACGTAATTTTCTTTCTCGCACATATAAACATTATACACTAAAATTCACATGCATAGAAAGAGATAGTCAAATAGTATTACGCAAAATACAATTATCAAAATACCATTGCACTTTACAAAAGTATGTGCCTCCCGCAAAATCTATTTTTTTGTGTGTGAGAAATACTACCCATGTACGGCGATCACATCCCTCTGATGTTTATGCTCGCCGTAAACTACTCCGTATGTAATGCATATCGACCACCTTAAACTAAAAAATTATTGTTTGTTTCTATTTTATGAAGTAGTGGAAAAGAGATTTCTATTTGATTTTAAAGAGTGACTTTCATCTTTCTAAAAAGAAAAGGGAGATATGTAGATCGATACTCCCGTTGTACACATGGCAATGCAAAATGCAGAAAGTATTGCATTTCATGGGGTGTAGATTGTCTACTTGACATGAATTAACTCATCGGGTGAGTAGAGTGGTCATGAGGTAGTGGGGATACAAGCGGACGTGCGCTAGGATATTGCAATCAACATGTACGTTTGATTAGGTTTCCACGTGGCGTGCTCTTATTGGATGGTATTGCTTTGGTGGTCCAATCTAATCTGGCGCCTTCATTGCGTATTGGACGGTCCAGAGCAAATCCGTTCAAGACAGCGGCGGTGCAGATCACCTGAGACACGGACGGTGGTGGCAGTTCTTTTGTCGACAATGGCGGAGGTACTCCGATGGATCTCCTTCCTTGGTGTCAACGGCAACAGACGGCGACGGTCATGACGGCGCTTCTCGTCTCCTCGATGGCGTCTCTCGGTGATTCGATTGCCTACACCGTTGCGGACCCAAGACGACGGCGCTCCGCTTCACCGTCGACCATGATCTTGAGAGTTAGGGCATGAGAGTAGCAAGGGCTTTGTGGATTCAAGTGTGGCGTGCGAGGTATTTATAGCCGACGAGGCTTGTGCGAGAGACCGGGGCGTGGGTCGGCTTTAGAGTCCGATGGTGACGATGTTATGAACGGGAAGGTCTCCGTTTGACCATTCTCGAAGGTGTCTAACAAGCGGGCACCACTAGTCAGCCTCCGCGGAAGAAAGAAAGAAAAATGAAAGGGAGCGACAGGCATGCGCGGGCGAGGCTTGCTGAGCTATTGTTGGCTGATGACCCACCAGTATAGGGGGTCGCAACAGTCTTCGAGGGAAGTAAAACCCAAATTTATTGATTCGACACAAGGGGAGCCAAAGAATATTTGTGAGCCTTAACAAGTGAGTTGTCAATTCACCTGCACCTGAAAGTACTTTTGTTCGCAGTGGTTTATCAGTAGTAACAATTTTATAGTAGCAGCAGTAGTGAAATAATAACATCAGTGAGATGAAAACATCAGCATCAGTGTTTGAAATAAACAACGGGATTAAATACTGTAGGCATAGGGATAGATGAACGGGCGTTGCATGGATAAGATAGTTCATATAATAATCAAGACATGGACATTGCAGATAAATAAGATAAAGCATCCAAGCACTAAGTAACCATAGACATGTGTTCCGTAAATAGTCATACGTGCTCGCAATGAGAACTTGCACAACTTCTTTTGTCCTACCAGCCCGTTTTCAGCGGGGCCTCAAGGGAACTAGTGGTAATTAAGGTGTTCCTTTTAATAGAACACCGGAGCAAAGCATTAACACTCCATGAAAACATGTGATCCTCACATCACAGCCATCCCCTCCAGTTGTCCCAATTTCTGTCACTTCGGGGCCTCGGGTTCCGGACAACGATATGTGTAAACAACTTGAAAGTATGATCAAGAAACAATAATTATCATCGTGATTCAATAACATGTTCAGATCTTAGATCATGGCACTCAGGCCCAAAGTGACAAGCATTAAGCATAACAAGTTGCAACAATGTCAATAGCAATAATAGAAGATACTAGACACTATGCTGAGACGTCTCCAACGTATCTATAATTTCTGATGCTCCATGATAATATTATGCCAATTGCTACATGTTTTCTCCCTTCTTTATAGCATTTTTACACATTTTTCGGGACTAACCTATTAACAAGATGCCAAGTGCCAGTTCCCTGTTTTCTGCCGTTTTTTTATTTCAGAAAAGTTGTTCTGGAAATATTCTCGGAATTGGACCCCACAAAGCCCGAAGTGCCTATTTTCCCCAGAAGCATCCACAAGACCAAAGAGGAGACGAAGAGGGGCATCAGGGGGCCCACACCATGGGGTGGTGCCCTTCTGCCCATGGCCGCGCCAGGGAGTGGTGTGGGGCCCTCAGGGCTCCACCGCCTCTGCCCTTTCGCCTATTTATTCCCCCAGATGGAAAACCCTAGGCACCTGATACAAAATCCCCGAAAAGTAACGCAGCCGCCGTCACCGTCAATCCTAGATCAGGGGGTTATGAAACTGTCTCCGGCACACTGTCGGAGAGGTAATCATCACCGGAGGCCTTTTCATCACCATGCCTGCCTCCGGAGTGATGTGTGAGTAGTTCATCCTTGGACTATGGATCCATAGCAGTAGCTAGATGGTTGTCTCCTCCTTATATGCCTCCATGTTTAGATCTCGTGAGCTGCCTAACATGATCGAGATTGATCTTACGTAACTCTATGTGTTGTGTTTGCTAGGATCCGATGAATATTGAACTTATGCCAAGTTGATTATAGTATTTATTGCATATGTTATTTGTGATCTTGCATGCTTTCCTTTGCTAGTGGTTGCTCTGGCCAAGTAGTTGCTAGTGACTCCAAGAGGGAATATTTATGCTCGATAGTGGGTTCATCCCTCCTTTTCGTCTGTGCTCGAGTGACAGAAACGTGACGGGGGAGGATGTGTTGTTGCCACTAGGGAGAAAACAGCGGTGAGAGTGCATGCGTGTACAATCATTGCTTACATTGCACACATTGTTTAATGCAGTTATCTATTGCTTGCAACTTAATACCTAAGGGGGTTCGGATGATAACCTGAGGGTGGATTATTAGTCATAGATGCAGTTGGATTACGGTCTATGTATATTGTTGTAATGCCCGCACTAAATATCATAGTAGTCATCATGTCATGAATGTGCACTACGGTGCAACCTTTATTTGTCAATTGCCCAGCTGTAATTTGTTCACCCAGCATGGTATCTTTTATGGAGAGACACCACTAGTGAACCTATGAACCTCGGTCCATTTTCTTACATTGTTAAACAAGCCTCTACAATTTCCTATTTTCTTTACGTACTGCAAGCATACCCCGTTCTCCACACTATACGTCTAATCTTTGTTTTCAGCAAGACCGGTGAGATTGACAACCTCACTGTATCGTTGGGATAAAGTATTTTGGTTGTGTTGTGTGCAGGTTCCACGTTGTTGCTGATACCGGTGAGCCATCACCACCGTCAGTGGCATCAACCTTTCGAAGGTCCTCTTTCTCCTGTTGGATTGATAACTTTGGTTCTTAACTAAGGGGAAAACGCCTACCACTGTGCTCATCACACCCTCCTCTTGGGGTATCCCAACGAGTGCAAGATCTGCACCATCAAGATTTTTTTCTGGCGCCGTTGCCGGGGAGGAAGAAGTCTTCTGGCAAGGGGAGTCTCTCACTCTTAACCTCTTTATTTTGTTTATTGTCTTGTTTTTATTTTTGTCTTGTTTTGCTTCTCTTTATCATAAACACAAAAAAATAGTTTACTTTATAGCTGTTATTTATTTGCTTGATTTTTTTTGCTAAAATGAGTTCCTCTGAGAATACTAAGTTGTGTGACTTCACTAGCACAACACAACAATGATTTTATTTGCACACCTATTGCTCCACCTTCTCCTACTGCTGCTTTCTATGAAATTAAACTTGCGTTATTAAATCTTGTTATAAAAGAGCAATTCTCTGGTGTTAGTACTAATGGTGATGTTGTCCACCTTAATAATTTTGTTGAACTATGTGAGATGCAAAAATATAAAGATGTGGATGGAGATATTATTAAACTGAAATGATTTCCTTTCTCTTTGAGAGGAAGAGCTAAAGAATGGTTGCTATCTTTGCCTAGAAATAATATTGATTCATGGACTAAGTGTAAAGATGCTTTCATTGGAAAAATATTATCCTCCTGCTAAGATTATATCCCTGAGATGTGACATAATGAGTTTTAAACAATTTGATAATGAACATGTTGCTAAAACTTGGGAAAGAATGAAAACTATGGTGAAGAATTGGCCCACTCATGGACTGACTACTTGGATGATTATACAAACGTCTTATGCAGGACTGAATTTCTCCTCAAGGAACCTATTGGATTCAGCTGCTGAAGGTACCTTTATGTCCATCACTTTGGGCAATACAACAAAGCTTCTTGATGATATGATGATAAATTATTCAGAGTGGCACACTAAGAGAGCTCCACAAAGTAAGAAGGTAAATTTTGTTGTGGAAACCTCCTCTTTGAGTGAAAGGCTTGATGCTATTATGTCTATGCTTGTTAATGGTAAAGCTCAAGTTGATCCAAATAATGTTCCTTTTGCCTCTTTGGTTGCTCGAGAAGAGCATGTTGATGTGAACTTTATTATAAATAATAATTTTAACAACAATGCTTATAGAAATAACTTTGGTGGAAACAATTGTAAGCCCTATCCTCCTAATAATGGTTATGGTAATTCTTATGGAAATTCCTACAATAACAATAAAATATCTACCTCTGATCTTGAAAACATGCTTAGAGAATTTATTAGCAAACAAACTGCTTTTAATAAATCTGTTGAGGAAAAGCTTGGTAAAATAGATGTTCTTGCCTCTAAAGTAGATAGCCTAGCTATTGATGTTGATTTTCTAAAACTGAAGGTCTTGACACATGATGTTAAAGAAAGTAAAACTTTGAATGCCATCCAAGTTCGAATTCATAATAATGTTAGGTTGATGGCTGAATTACGTGCTAGGTGGGAAAGAGAAGATGAATTGGCTAGAAAGAATAATATTGCTAGAGTTTGCACTATCACAACCACTAGTAAAAATGAAGCCCCAAGTGCTAGTAACCCTCCTACTATTAATTTTAAAGTAGTTGGTGTTAAAAAATACTCCACCCCTTCGGTGAAACGTGCTAAAATGCCTCAAACTGCTGAAACCGTTTCTGATAAAAGTGCTGAAATTTTTAGAGATGTGGGAGATAATGGCCCCATTACTTTTTATGATAATAATATTAATTTTGATGATTGCAATATCTCTTTCCTACAAAATCTTACTAGAATTCCTAATGCTAGTGCCATGAATATGGCCTTTACTAAACATATTACCAATGCTCTCATGAAAGTTAGGGAAGAAAAGCTGAAACTTGAGGCATCTATCCCTAGGAAATTAGATGATGGTTGGGAGCCTATAATTAAGACAAAAGTAAATGATTTTGATTGCAATGCTTTGTGTGATCTTGGTGCTAGTATCTCTGTTATGCCTCAAAAGCTTTATGATATGCTTGATCTACCACCGTTGGAACACTGTTATTTGGATGTTCATCTTGCTGATAATGCTAAGAAGTAACCTCTTGGTAGAATTGATGATGTGCTTATTATGGTTAAAAATAAATTTTTCCCTGTTGATTTTGTTTTTATGAACATTAAATGCAATGCTTCTTGTCCTATTGTTTGGGAAGACCTTTTCTTAGAATTGTTGGTGCTGTTATTGATATGAAAGAGGGGAGTGTTAAATATCAATTCCCACTCAAGAAATGTATGGAACACTTTCCTAGAAAGATTATGAAGCTAACTTTTGACTCTATTATTAGCGAAAGTTATGATGTTGATTCTTCTTCACTTGAAAATACTTGAGTTGCTTTCTATGCCTAGCTGAAAGGCGTTAAAGAATAGCGCTACCGGAAGACAACCCGTTTTATTTTGTTGTTTTCCTTTGTTTTCTTTTGTGTTCTTTGCACCTGGGTGTTTTCTATTTCCTTAGCAACCCCTCTGTATCTTTTCTTTCGAGTTTTTGTTGAGCCAAGTAAAGGCTCTAGTGGAAAGTTGAGACTATATTTCGGATTTCTGCGCAGGAAACAGATTTCTGCTGTCCACTGTTTATTCCGTATAAAATCACAGAAAACTGAAAATGACCTGAGTTTTTTTTTGCGTAATCCTGGGCTGTATACGCAACTTTTCTTAGTTGACCACATTTTTATTTGAGCAACATAAGATTTTTGAAAAACATCATCTTTACCTGCTGTCCTGTTTTGACAGATTTCTGCCAATAATTGCATTTGCATCTTAATCGATTTCTTTTGGTGTTCTTTTGAGAAAAAAAAGTTTTAAAAGAAGTTGTGACAGTAGCTACTGTGTTTTTGAGTGTTAGCCTTGTGTTGAAACTGAACCATGTGAATTTATTATTTCGATTGCACTAACGTTGCTAATGAAGATTGTGAGAAGTTTGGTGTGAAAGAAGTTTTCAAGGGTCAAGAGAAGAGGATGATCTGATGTCATCAAGAAGAGTGAAAAGCCTAAGCTTGGGGATGCCCCGGTGGTACATCCCAGAAAATTCCAAGAAGACTCAAGTGTCTAAGCTTGGGAATGCCCAAGGCATCCCCTTCTTCATCGACAAATTATCAGGTCACTTCTAGTGAAACTATATTTTTATTCGGTCACATCCTATGTGCTTTACTTGGAGCGTATTTTATTTTTGCTTTCAGTTTGCTTTTATTTTTTCTTTCAGTTTTTTTACTTTTGCAATAAAGCTTGGTTGGACCCCAACATTCTTTTATTGGAGTGACACGCTCCGCTTTTTCATGGAAATACTTTGTATTCTTAATCTTTGTCTGGCTGCTGCATTTATTTAGGTTATGTTTTGCATGCATCTCTTATTAGAGCTGTTAGTTTTAGTAATTTTATGTGAGTACTCTCATGTTTGCTTGATGTAGCATTTAGAGAGTTTTTGTCAAAACATATCTTGTATGGTGCTTTTTGAGAGAAAGAAATTGCTGCTTAAATTAGAATTTATAATAGTGCAAGTAGAAGCTCGTATAGACTATTGCTAGGACTTTTTCATGCCATGCTAAATGTTATTTTAGTTCTAAATCCTTGTGATGTTGATTAGCATGAATAGCCTCAAATAGCTGAAAGTGTTTTAATATGTCATTGAAAGATTCATGATTTGTTCTTGTCATAAGGAAGCATGAATTTTTGGTATTCTCTTTCGAATGTTTTATTTGGTTGACTTGGCGCATGCTCACACCATGTTTATGACTATGAACTAGTCACGAATAGCCTCCATGACAACTTAGTATTTGAACTATGATACCGCTTATGCTTTAATTAATGATGTTTATGTCGCTATGCATGATTATGGCTCTTATGCTCTCTTGATTTGTCGCTCCCAGTCTTTTGCTAGCCTCCACCTGTACTGAGTATGAGCTCTACTCGTGCATCCAACTCCCTTAAACGAAAGTTTTTCCCATTGTGTCCACCATACCTACCTACATGTGGTATTTAACTGCCACTCCAAGTAAATTGCTCATGTGTTACCTTTAAAACTTTCAAAATTACTCCTGCTTTATGTTCCTGTTTTTGCTCATGAGGACGTCAATAGAGAATCTTTATCTCAATTGTTGATTGGATTTCACACCCTGGACTAGTGGCTTCATCCGCTTACCCAAATGATAGAAGAGCTGGCAGCGGGGTGCCCAGCCCGAAATTAATACACACAAAATCTCTTCACTATTTTTGCCCCTGATTTATCAATCAAAGCATAATTGTGTAAACAAAAGAGAAAGAGGGATGACCTTCTACCCAGATGCGTCCTTCACATGGGAGCCTCTCTTGTGAATCCAGTTGGCTTGTGACGTACTGTATTTTTTCTTATCATTCGTTGACATTAGCATACATGTCCCAAAACATAGACACTCCTCCACGGTATGTGATTGTTGGCAGGCACCCGAGGATTCAGTTAGCCATGGTTTGTGAAAGATGGATGGGAGGAGTGTCAAACTTTTAATACCTCTATTTAATAAAATAAAAATCTCTAGCACATGAGCGATCCCTGCTTCCCTCCGCGAAGGGCCTTTCTTTTACTTCTATGTTGAGTCTCCATCTTCTAACTTTATGCACAATTGATAGAGCATTTTTTTCCATTCTTAGTTCTACATGCACTGTCGTATAAACATCAATAATTACTTCATGATGTGATATCATTTGTTCTAAAATTATTTGCTCTAGTCTTCCTCATGAACTTTGAAGGTGTCTTGGCATTTATGTTTTGCCCCACTCTTAAGGACTAGTGAAATATCACTTTGCCATGCTTTCTCTATACCTGAAAAAGACGTTTATCTTTCTTTGCATTATTACTCGTCATCCTTTATTTTAGATGCTCTTCATGATGAAAAGTGATTGCTTTTCTTTGTTATTAAAGTTCTATTTATCATGTTTGTGTTTGAAGTTCTATGATCTCAGCTTGCATATGCCTTTACATTTTTATGATCAAGGTTATGTTAGTAGCATGTCACCTCAGAAATTATTGTTTTATCGTTTACCTACTCGAGGACGCGTAGGAACTAAGCTTGGGGATGCTTGATACGTCTCCAACGTATCTATAATTTCTGATGCTCCATGATAATATTATGCCAATTGCTACATGTTTTCTCCCATCTTTATAGCATTTTTACACGTTTTCCGGGACTAACCTATTAACAAGATGCCAAGTGCCAGTTCCCTGTTTTCTGCTGTTTTTGATTTCAGAAAAGTTGTTCTAGAAATATTCTCGAAATCGAACCCCTCAAAGCCCGAAGTGCCTATTTTCCCCAGAAGCATCCAGAAGACCGAAGAGGAGACGAAGAGGGGCATCAGGGGCCCACACCATGGGGTGGCGCCCCCTGGCCGCGCCAGGGGGGGGTGTGGGGCCCCTAGGGCTCCACCGCCTCTGCCCTTTCGCCTATTTATTCCCCCCAGATGGAAACTCTAGGCACCTATCCCCAAAAAGTTATGCAGCCGCCGTCACCGTCAACCGTAGATCGAGGGGTTCTGAAGCTGTCTCCGGCACCCTGCCAGAGAGGAAATCATCACCTGAGGCCTCTTCATCACCATGCCTGCCTCTGGAGTGATGCGTGAGTAGTTCATCCTTGGACTACAGGTCCACAGAAGTAGCTAGATGGTTGTCTCCTCCTCATATGCCTCCATGTTTAGATCTCGTGAGCTACCTAACATATCGAGATTGATCTTATGTAACTCTATGTGCTATGTTTGCTGGGATCCGATGAATATTGAACTTATGCCAAGTTGATTATAGTCTTTCACTACTAGGGAAAAGCTTACCCGTGACGCACCATTTGGCTTATCCGTGACGCACCATGGAGCATCACGGCTATCACGCCGCGCCTATTGAAAATAGCCGTGACGCACCTGTTTTTGGTGCGTCACGGCTATCTTTCGTTACCCGTGGCGCACCTGTTTTTGGTGCGTCACGGCTATCTTTCGTTACCCGTGGCGCACCTGTTTTTGGTGCGTCACGGCTATTGATTTCGAAATTTTAAAAAAAAAGCGGGACAGATCCAGATCTAGATCTAGATCTGGCCGCCCAAAATTTTGAAATTTTGAAAAACGAAAACAGAGTGGTCGCCGGAGTGGATGGTGGGTGGAGGGTGGTCGCCGGAGTGGAGGGTGGTCGCCGGAGAGGATGGTGGGTGGAGGGTGGTCGCCGGAGTGGAGGGTGGTCGCCGGAGAGGAGGTGGCCGTGGTAGTGGAGGAGGTCGCCGGAGAGGAGATGGCCGCCGGAGAGGAGATGGCCGTCGGAGAGGAGGTGGCCGCCGGAGTCGAAGTGGTCGCCGTAGAGGAGGTGGTCGCCGGAGTAGA
This sequence comes from Alopecurus myosuroides, assembly GCA_028641055.1. Taxonomy (NCBI): domain Eukaryota; kingdom Viridiplantae; phylum Streptophyta; class Magnoliopsida; order Poales; family Poaceae; genus Alopecurus; species Alopecurus myosuroides. The sequence continues at coordinate 41,474,678 of CM054062.1, forward strand.
GGTCGCCGCCGGAGTAGTCGCCGGAGTAGACGTGAGGTGGTGGTGGTGGTGGTGGTGGTGGTGGTGATGGTGGTGGTGGTAGGAGGAGGAAAGGGAAGAGAGAAAGAAGAGAGAATGGAGAGTGGAGGAAGGAGAAAGGAATGGAGAAGAGTGGAGGAAGTAGGAGGAAGGGGAGTATATATAGGTGGGTGGCCCTCCCGGATTCGAAATTTGAAAATTTCTGCCCAGACTTAGCCGTGACGCACCATACATGTGTTGCGTCACGCCTATCTTACTTAGCCGTGACGCACCATACATGTGGTGCGTCACGCCTATCTTTTTTTATTTTTTTATTTTTTTTAATTTCTAGTCAAAAATCTTCAAACGGCTATAACTTCTTTTCCTTTTGGAATTTGGAGAATCTAAAAAAGGCTCACAGGCCGAAGGCGAGTGAGGTTGGATTCCTTTTTTTCTCTAGTTTCCGTTGGTATATTGAACTTTAAATTCCGACATCGTATGCAAAAGTTATGCCCATTTTACTTTTTTTAAAGAACTTTTGCTCAGAAAGTCGAAATATGTATTTCAAAATTTGATAAAAAAGTATACATTAAACTCTCCGTGCATCTATAAGGAATTTATTTTTTGATGATTTTTAGACATGGAAATCTTCCGTGACAAAACTAGAAAGGCGGTCCCCGGGGGGGGGGGGGGGTGTGGAGGGAACATTTTGGTGGATAGCATAGCCGTGACACACCGTATGTTTGGTGCGTCACGGCTATTGCAATACCCGTGACGCACCAAACAAACGGTGCGTCACGGCTATCTTTCCCCACGGCTATGTTATCCACCAAACACCCACATATAGCCGTGACGCACGGTTTGTTTGGTGCGTCACGGGTATGCCCATAGGCGTGAAGCACGAAACCGTGGTGCGCCACGGCTATTAGGCGTGACGCGCCGTTTTGCTGGTGCGTCACGGGTATCATCACTCCTATAGCCATTTTCCTAGTAGTGTTTATTGCATATGTTATTTGTGATCTTGCATGCTTTCTGTTGCTAGTGGTTGCTCTGGCCAAGCAGTTGCTAGTGACTCCAAGAGGGAGTATTTATGCTCGATAGTGGGTTCATGCCTCCTTTTCACCTGTGCTCGAGTGACAGAAACATGACAGGTGGAGGATTTGTTGTTGCCACTAGGGAGAAAACAGCGGTGAGAGTGCCCGCGTGTACAAGCATTGCTTATTACACACATTGTTTAATGCAGTTATCTATTGCTTGCAACTTAATACCTAAGGGGGTTCGGATGATAACCTGAGGGTGGATTATTAGTCATAGATGCAGTTGGATTACGTTCTATGTATATTGTTGTAATGACCGCACTAAATATCATAGTAGTCATCATGTCATGAATGTGCACTACGGTGTGACCTTTATTTGTCAATTTCCCAGCTGTAATTTGTTCACCCAGCATGCTATGTTTTATGGAGAGACACCACTAGTGAACCTATGAACTCCGGTCCATTTTCTTACACTATTAAACAACCCTCTACAATTTCCTGCTTTCTTTACTTACTGCAAGCATACACCATTTTCCACACTGTACGTCTAATTTTGTACTCAGCAAGACCGGTGAGATTGACAACCTCACTATATTGTTGGGACAAAGTATTTTGGTTGTGTTGTGTGCAGGTTTGATACGTCGAAAACGTATCTCCTTTTCCTTTGATATCGTGGTAGCCTCCTCTTACTGTTTCATTTGAATCGACTTGGCACATGCTCGCGCATGCTAAGACTGAAAACAAAAAGTCAATAATCCTCGATAATTTATTTTGCCTCAGAGTTCTAGTATCAATTTTATGCCTCAGTTAATTTAACTTTGTCACAAACATGATTATGATAGTTGTTGCTTTTTTGATTGTCGCTCCTTGTCTATATGCTAGCCTTCACCTGTACTGAGTATGCGCTCCACTCGTGCATCCAACTCCCAAAAAACCAAAGTTTGCAAAATGTGTCCACCATACCTACCTATACGTGGTATTTAACCGCCACTCCAAGTAAATTTCTCATGTGCTACCTTTAGAACCTGCTAAAAATTATTCCTGTTTTGTGCCCCTGTTTTAGCTCATGAGGACGTAAATAGAGTATCTTTATCTTACTTGTTGATTGGATTTCACACCATGGACTAGTGGCTTCATCTGCTTATCCAAATGATAGAAGAGCTGGCATCGGGGTGCCCAACCCCAAATTAATACACACAAATCCTCTTCACTCTTTTTCCCCTGATTTATCAGTCAAAGCATAATTGTGTAAACAAAAGAGAGAGAGGGATGACCTTCTAACCAGATGCGTCCTTCACATGGGAGCCGCTCTTGTGAATCCAGTTGGCTTGTGACGTACTGTATTGTATGTTTACCATTCGTTGTCATAAGCATACACCTCTCTCAAAATGTTTTCAATACCTCTGTTTAATAAAATAAAAATCTCTAGCACATGAATGATCCATGCTTCCCTCTGCGAAGGGCCTTTCTAGCTTTTATTTTATTAAAGAGAGGTATTTAAAACATTTTTAAGAGAGGTGTATTCTTATGTCAACGAATGGTAAACAAAAAATACAGTACGTCACAAGCCAACTGGATTCACAAAAGCGGCTCCCATATGAAGGACGCATCTGGGTAGAAGGTCATCCCTCTTTCTCTTTTGTTTACACAATTATGCTTTGACTGATAAATCGGGGGGGGGGATAGTGAAGAGATTTTGTGTGTATTAATTTGGGGCTGGGCACCCAGCTGGAAGCTCTTCTATCATTTGGATAAGAGGATGAAGCCACTAGTCCGGGGTGTGAAATCCAATCAACAAGCGAGATAAAGATTCTCTATTTACGTCCTCATGAGCTAAAACAGGGGCACAAAACAGGAATAATTTTTAGCAGGTTTTAAATGTAGCACATGAGCAATTTAGTTGGAGTGGCGGTTAAGTACCACATATAGGTAGGTATGGTGGACACACTTGGAAAACTTTGGTTTTTCGGAGTTGGATGCATGAGATGAGCTCATACTCAGTACAAGTGAAGGTTAGCAATAGACAGGGAGCGAAAATCAAGAGAACAAAAACTATTATAATCTTGCTTGCGACAAAACAAATTTAACGAGGCATAAAATTGATACCAGAACTCTGAGGCAAAATAAATCATCGAGGCTTATTGACTTTTTGTTTTCAGTCTTAGCATGTGTGAGCATGTGCCAAGTCGATTCAAATGAAACAGTTAGAGGAGGCTACCACAATGTCATACCCTTCTACGAATAGAACAATGCAAACAAATATTTATACGAAAGGTCATTTACTATTAATAAATTGGAACTAAACATGAGAGAGCACAAACTATTAAGTAACCATTAAAACACATATATATTATATGAACAAACTAAGCATGCTCACATGGATGGATATATGTACAAAAATTAAAGCAAATAGAGTTCATACTAGCCTCTCACCACATCTTGAATTGTCATAGCTCGTCATTATTACTCTTCACTTGTGGCTCGAATAATATATAATGAAAACCAAGCTCCAATAGAGACACGGGAATCCGGTGAACTCTGCAACAAACATTACAAAACCAAAGAAGAAAAACAAATATTTTTGGGTTTTTCAGTTAAAACAAGAACAGAAAGAGAACAAGCAAACAAAGCAAAATATTTTTGTATTTTTGAATACTAAACTGGAACAAGAGAAGAGAGCAAACCAAATAAAGAAACTAAAGAAACAAACAAACAGAAACAACAGTAATATTTTTTGGTGTTTTTGTGTTTTGGAAAACAAGAACAAAACAATGAAACACAGAGAAATGAAAGAAACAAAAGAAACGAAAACAAATGAAAGAAATGAAAACATGGATGTACAAAGAACCGACCGAACATGATATATAAATGAGTGTGATTTTGGTATACCTCCCCCCAAGCTTAGGCTTTTGGCCTAAGTGGAGATAAATCACCAAGGGGACCATGAGGTGGCGCCCCTGTAGTATGCTAAGGAGGAACCCTCCTCGTGATATGTGCTCGAGGATGCGTCGGTGTACTGTGTGTTGTGGTCCTCGGGAGGCGCGTCTCGTCTCTCCTACTGCCTGTGAAACTCCATGGTGCTTAGATACTCATCTACCTGCTCCTTAGAGAGCGACCATGGTGACCTGTCAATCTTAAACAAAATAGGTTGCGGCACAATAACTTTTCGCTCATGTCCATCTATATATAAAACTCTATATACTAAACGTTCAGCAGTAGAGTTAGCAGTGACAAACTGATGGGACTTCACGGCAGCAAGGTTAAGCCTACATGCAGAAATTATTTCATCATTAGGGGTAATGGAAACATTCAAAGCAGCAGCTACACGTGTAGCGATGATGCCCCCAAAAATAGGCCTAGAAGCAGCAAGGCGGCGTGCAACAAGTGCACCAAGGTTATACTTCGTGCTACGGTTCACCGCAGCATCAATGAAAGCAAGGTGGTAACTAGAAATGTTGCTAGTGTTGTCCCTACCAAGGTTACTGGTAGAAAGATAATAAGTAAAGTATCTAAGAGCAGGAAGTTGAGTGTTCCTTATCTTCCCATGCTGGGATGAGCGACCGTCATCGTTGGTGATTTCTCGGTAGAGCCCCTGGAGGTCTGCTGGTCTATCTTGAATCTTGCTCACTGTCCCGGCAGCGTTGATACCGATAATAGCACTAAAATCTACCGAGGGAAAAGACATATGACTACTATATAACTTGAATGCAAGAGTTGGACCAAATTGTGTGTTCTGAAATTTAAAGCTCTCAACAAAAGTTTTTATGAGAGTGGCATACTGAGGGCTTTCATCCTCCAAAAAGTTGGTTATACCAACTCTTTCAATAAGCATACAAAACTCATCTAATAAACCTGCACTTCTTAAAAATGTAATGGAAGGAAAGCTAGATGGTTTAACGATACCATCACCTCCCGCATCGTCAATACTTGGTGCAATAACGTCTTCATTGTACGATGGACTCACTGAAGTGGATGAGCGTGAGGGCTTTGTCCTTCTAGGAGCATCACTCCTAAATATCTCTCCAAAATTATAACTATCCATCTCTGAAATTTTTCAACAATCATCACAAAAATTAATTTCAAACAATTATAAGGTGGAAACTACCATATGGTCTTATATGAGAGCTAAACATATATCAAAACTACATTATTTCTACTCAAATCAAGCATGCAAACTCACATAAGCTGTCACCTACAGTACCAAAATACTCAAGAAATACTTCACTAAACAAAATTCTACTTGGATCATCGGAGGAGTCACGTACCGGAGACCAAATGCACACAATATCAGCACAAATGATAGGCTCAAGAACAAGATCGAAAATCCATAGGAAGAAAAGCAAGAACACAGGTTCCAGGAAATGTTTTCAGTTTGGGAGGTGAGAGAGAAGACTTTGGCAGTGGAGAGAGTAAGTGGAGGGCCAGGGGGCCACACCATGTGTTGGCGCCACCAGGGGCTGGCCGCGCCACCACATGGTGTGCCTGACTGGTGGTCCCCCCGGGGTCTCCCAGGTGGCTCTCTGCCTCAATTTTTACGTAAAAATTTATTATAATTTTTCTGGAATTTTTCGAGAAACTTTATTTTTGAGGTATTTCCAGAATTTTAATAATTAATAAAAACCAAGAAAACGAAAGTGAAAAGGTGGAAAACAAAACCAAAACCAGAACTATAGAGGTTCTATGACACTCTAATGGAAGAATATCCAAAGAAAACAAAGGTGGTAGTGGTGAAAACAAAAGTATGGGTGGTGAAAACATGCATAACCTTAGTAATCACGGTGAAAACATCAGGAAAACATGCATAAGGATGGTGGAATAAATGATTGTACTCAAGAAGCAATGTGATAACAGGGTGATCAAGTCTTGTTACGAGAACAATTTTCTTATGAAGCAAAACTTTGCTAATCACTAAATAATTATGTTACCTCAACCTTGATAGACATAGTCCCAATCATAATAATTTCATATTCTTTGGGTGGCTTTGGAATAGGATAATAAAATTCTCCAATCTTGATGGTCTCAATATTTTCAATGGAATTTAGACCATATTTTCTATCAATCTTCTTGGGAAAATAAACAGTGTGCTCTTTATCATTAACATTAAAAGTAACTTTTCCTTGATTGCAATCAATAACGGCCCCTACAGTATTAAGAAAAGGTCTCCCAAGAATAATAGACATATTATCATCTTCAGGCATTTCCAACACAACAAAGTCAGTTAATATCAGACAATTATTAGCAACTTGAACAGGAACATCCTCACATATACCCAAAGGAATAACAGTAGACTTATCAGCCATTTTCAAAGATATATCAGTTGGTATCAATTTTTCTGGGAGGAGTCTTTTATAGAGAGTAAAAGGCATGACACTAACTCCATCTCCCAAATCACACAAAGAAGTTCCAACATAATTATTTTTAATAGAACATGGAATAGTAGGTATACCAGGATATCCAAGCTTCTCAGGAACCTTTCCATTAAAAGAATAATTAGCAAGCATAGTGGAGATTTCCACATTAGGAATGTTCCGTTTGTTAGAGACAATATCTTTCATATATTTTGCATAAGGAGGCAATTTAATAGCATCAGTTAAAGGAAATTGCAAGAACAAAGGTTTCATCCACTCACAAAACTTGTTATAATGTTCTTCTTCCTTAGATTTGTGTTTCTTATTAGGAAAAGGCATTGGTTTTTGTACCCAATGTTCTCTCTCATTACCATGTTTATTAGCAATCAAATCTTCCTTAGTGTACTTTGCAGTTTTAGTTTGCTTTTCAGGTTCAGCTACATGTTCTTCTTTATTAGAAGCTTCACTTTTATCATTACCACTTTCAGTTTCAGCATCAGAGATAGATATACTATTAGGATCTTTAGCAAGTTTAGAGGATTCTACAGCTGTTTTATGTTTCTTCTTCTTTTTCTTCTTAGTAGGAATAACATTATTATTAGTTTGCTGAGAATCTTGTTTAATTCTTTTAGGATGTCCCTCGGGATATAAAGGATCTTGTGTAGCAATATCACTTCTAGTTCTTATTTCATAAGCATGTTTTTCTTTAGAAGCATTAACTAGCAAATCTTTTTGCACTTTAGCTACTTGATGAATTTTAGTTTGAACCATTTGAAAATGTTTAACAAGCATTTTAACATCATTAGAGGTTCTTTCAATAATACCATGCAAGTTATCAATAGATCTAGAGTTTTCCATTAGGTGATTTTGCACTCTCATATTAAAATTATCTTGCTTAATAACATAATTATCAAATTCATCTAAACATTGATCAGGAGGTTTATTATAGGGAATATCTCTACTATCAAAATATTGGAGAGAGTGTACCTCAATGGTGGATGAGTGAGGGATTGTCTTACATAATTCTTCTATAGGTGGAAGATTCTTAACATCTTCAGATTTAATACCCCTCTCTTTAAGAGATTTCTTGGCTTCTCTCATCACTTCATCATTTAATTTAATCATTCCCCTCTTCATGGGTGTTGGTGTTGGTGTTGATACTGGAGTAGAGGTCGGCTCAGGCTCAACCATAGTCCAATCATCATGATTTTGGCTTATTTTAGCCATTAATTCCTCAGCTTCATCTCGAGTTCTTTGCCTGAAAACACAACCATCACAACTATCCAGGCATGTCCTAGATTCAACAGTTAGTCGATTATAGAATATATCAAGAAGTTCATTATTTTTCAGCTTATGCCCAGGTGTAGCCCTGACTAAAGAACAGAACCTTGCCCAAGATACATGCAATTTCTCTCCTTCCAATTGCTTGAAATTAAATATATTTTGTAAAGCAGCATGTTGAGCACTAGCAGGAAAATATTTCTGAAGGAAAGCATTAACCAAACCAATAGGACTATCAATAGATCCCGGAGACAAATTATTAAACCAAGTTTTAGCTTCATCTTTTAATGAGAAAGGGAATATTTTAGCACCAAAGTAGTTATGTTTCTTAAGATCATCAGAGAATAAACTACTCAAAGAGGAGAGCTCATTCATATGTTTCATAGCACTTCATGTTCAGTAGCACAAAAAGGTTCTTTCTCAATAATAGATATATAAGATAAATCAAGAGAGAAATCATAATCCTTATCCCTAATATTAATGGGAGAAGTGGCAAACTTAGCATCAGGAGATAATTTATATTTAACAACACGACTTTCAATAAGACTTATAGCAGCATCTTTATCCTTCATAGCATGTATTTCATCAATAAGATCATCATTAAGTTCAATATAGGAATCATCAAAATCATCACTAGGATTCTCTCTAAGCTTAGGTGAAACAGCAGGAGTAAAAGGATTTTTATCAGGAGTTTCAGTGTTTGCAATATTTTTAGCTTTAGCAATAGTAGCATCTAAGAAAGGACCAATTGAACCACTCTCATCAAGCACAGTAGAAGCATCATCAAAAGTATCAGAATTATTTTCAGATTCAGTAGAAGTAGCATGTGTAGCATGTGGTGGTGTAAGCAGCTTACTCATAACAGACGGTGAATTAAGAGCAACAAAGGTGTTCAGAGTTGTACCTCTTCTTGTAGTGGATGGTATATAGCAAACTTTCCATCACGAGTCTTACCCATGATGAATGATTGGCAGTAGATAATAGTACTCTCTGGTGAGCTCACAAATAAAGCTATGCTCCCCGGCAACGGCGCTAGAAAATAGTCTTGATGACCCACAAGTATAGGGGATCGAACAGTCTTCGAGGGAAGTAAAACCCAAATTTATTGATTCGACACAAGGGGATCCAAAGAATATTTGTGAGCCTTAACAAGTGAGTTGTCAATTCACCTGCACCTGAAAGTACTTTTGTTCGTAGTCGATTATCTGTAGTAACAATTTTATAGTAGAAGCAGTAGTGAAATAATAACAGCAGTGAGATGAAAACAACAGCAACAGTGTTTGAAATAACAGCGGGATTAAATACTGTAGGCATAGAAATAGATGAATGGGCGTTGCATGGATAAAATAGTTCATATAATAATCAAGACATGGGGATTGCAGATAAATAAGACAAAGCATCCAAACACTAAGTAACCATAGACATGTGTTCCGTAAATAGTCGTACGTGCTCGCAATGAGAACTTGCACAACTTCTTTTGTCCTACCAGCCCGTTTTCAGCAGGGCCTCAAGGGAGCTACTGGTAATTAAGGTGTTCTTTTTAATAAAACACCGGAGCAAAGCATTAACACTCCGTGAACACATGTGATCCTCACATCACAGCCATCCCCTCCGATTGTCCCAATTTCTGTCACTTCGGGGCCTCGGGTTCCGGACAACGATATCTGTAAACAACTTGCAGGTATGATCAAAAAACAATAATTATCATCGTGATTCAATAACATGTTCGGATCTGAGATCATGGCACTCGGGCCCAAAGTGACAAGCATTAAGCATAACAAGTTGCAACAATGTCAATAGCACTAATAGAAGATACTAGGCACTATGCCCTAACAATCATGACATTATTACATGAACGATCTCATCCAATCCCTACCATCCCCTTTAGCCTACAGCGGGGGAATTGCTCACACATGGATGGGGGAAACATGGATGGTCGATGGAGAGGCGTTGGTGATGACGATGATCTCCTCCAATTCCCCGTCCCGCCAGGGTGCCAGAACATGAACTTCTGATCCCCGAATCGAAGTTCGGGGTGGCGGCGGCGCTCTGTTGAGTTTCTGTGGAATATGACAAACCCTCTCGTGTTTTAGGGTTGAAAGCTATTTGTAGTCGAAAGGGGAGCCCGAGGGGGTGTGGGGGTGGCCCACACCATCAGGTGGCGCGGCCTAGGGGGCGCGCCGGGGGTGGTTTGGCCACCTCCTGGCCCCTCTCCGGGCCTCCTTCTGGCTTCTGGGTTTTCTGGTGTTTTAGGGCCAATGGGGTCTTTTCTGGGCAATTTCCCGAAAGTTGATTTTTCTGCACAAAAACGAGCCAACAAACTAATTCTGCTGAAAACAGCGTTAGTCCGTGTTAGTTACATTCAAAACACACAAGTTTAGAGAAAAAGAATAAAAAAAATGTTCGGAAAAGAAGATACGTTTTCGACATATCATTGACCTGATTTGTGACACAATGGACCATTTGGCCAAGTGCAAAGCCAAAAAAGACCACCTCCCAAATAAATTGCCAAAACTACCGTGGCTGCCGACATGCCGCCTGGGATGAAGGCGGCACGTCGACCCGAACGGGAATCCCAGCGAGGCGATAACGGGAAACGGAGTTCGCGGGACCTGCCACCACGAGCGGTGACGGCACGTGTTCATGCGCGCATGCTTTGAGCAGGTTTTTTTTCTTTAACAAAATGCTTCCAGTAGTTTGTCGGAAGTCAGGATGCACACGGACACGGACGTCCGCTCGTCCGCTCCGTCCGTGCCGCCCCCAAAAGCCCAAACGGACTAGCGGAAAGCCCGCAGAAACTAGGTGGACTAGCGGACACTGGCCGCTCAGCTCGTCAGACCCGTCCACCCTCCCGCCAGGGAGAAAATCTATCGCGAAGGGAAGAAGCTTGCAGTCCCTCGCCTGTACTCAGGCCGCCAGGCTATTCGCCGCTGTCGGGACGGCGCCGCGCTCGTCGCCGCCCAGCGCTCAGCTTTTTGACCAGTTGCATCCCGCTTGTCGCCTCCCAACATCCTGCTCCTTGCCCCCCGGTGCCTTCCCCTCTGCACCTGCGCCGTCCTAGCTCCCTTGCCTTTGCCGCCTGTGGAGGAAAGATGGACGCGGCAGTGTTTGAGGAGAGAACAATCCGGCGGAGGAGGGAGCAGCAGCGGGGCTTCTCCCGATCCAAGCTTGAAGTGGATCAGCAGCGGCGTGCGTCTTCGTCGTCGTCTTCGTGAGCGGGTCCAGAGAGACTTATGTCAGATCCGTGTTTTACTAGTACCTTATCCAAAAAAACTTATCCAAAAAAAAAGAATGTGTAGCAGAACCTGTACGAGCTGTGTAGCTGAACATGTGGAGTATTATTCTTTCCTGTGAAGCTAGCTAATCCTGTACGAGCCTTGTAGGATGCAGCGGACGGCGGCTGGTCTCTCTGTCCGCCGGCCCTGGGCGGAGCGCAACTTGCGGACGCGGTATTTCGCTAAACATCTGATTAGCTTAAGCGGAATTAAGTGGACGGACGCAGACGTCCAACGGCGCGTCCACTTGCATCCTGACGGAGAAGAGAGCACCGGTGGTCCTTATTACTTTTTGCCAAAATCAACTTTGCTGTCGGGCTAGGAAAACATGCATGTCGTATTGGCTTCAGCCGGCATGGCCTACCACTCCGCCCTCCTTCGTCGCGGGCGGAGGAATTCTGTTCTAGCCCTCGTGCCGACTGGACCCTAGGCGGCAGGCCTTGCCGCCTCGCTCCGTGGCGGCAGGTGCCACGTGTTGTCGGGCTGCCCTGCCGTCACGGTAGTTTTAGCAATTCATCTGGGAGGTGGTCTTTTTTGATTTTGCACTCGGCCAAGTGGTCATTTATGTCAAAATTTTGGCACTAAGCGTGCAGCTGGGTTGCTTGTGGTAGGCCACTTTGACTTGGTTCGGTTGGGTTCTTTTTTTTCGCATTTCTTTTCTTTTAGTATTTTTATTTTTCTAACTTTTGAAACATGACTGAAATAAAATTTGAAAATTTGTTAAAATTCCTATCATTATAGACCATTGGGGACTATTCTTTGTCAAATAAAATACGAAAATACCCCTAATCTTATATAGGGCTTCATATGGATTTTAAATAACTTTGAAATATGATTTTTTTAATCATTTAAATTTAAATGCAAGGCAAGAAAATGCATGCTTTAAAAATATGCCATGATAAAAATGCACATAATCTAATGCAAATGTCCAAATTCTAAAATTGGGATGTTACAATCCGCATAGCCTAAATGTTGTGAAAAAAGAAAGTAAAATTTGTAAAATCTATTCATACCCTCTATGTTACCATATCCATCATTTCACCTTGGCCTTCATCAAGGAGATCTTATATCTTCCTACCGGTTTCTTTTGGCAGCAGAGGACCTCTCTAGTGTCTTAAAATTGAGTCGCCGGTCATCACATATGGAAGGGATAAAGGTGGCTCCCATGGTCCCGACCATGAATCATTTTCTCTTCGCCGATGATAGCCTTATGTAAAAGCAAGTAACGAAGGAGCAGATGAGACTCAAAGTTTACTTTATAAATATTTTTTAGCTTCGGGGCTACAAGTGAAATGTCTTCAATCTTCTTTAGTAAAGGATTCCTGGAGGACAAACTATGATTTTAAGTCATTTTACATTATTTAATTGAACTAAGCTAAAAAAAAAACTAGTACCTAGGGCCGTTGCTCTTTTTTTTTCATGCTAGCAAATACGTATTACGGAAGGCCAAAAATCTAGGGGAAAACAGAAAACTCATAACTTTTGGGGGAGGTTCTAGAAGGCAACATAGGGATTCCGGTGGTTTAGATCTTAAGATTGACGAAGTCACCACATGCGTCTCACTATCGAGGGGAACGTCAGCACCTACTAAATGACAATTAAGTACAATTTAATAGAAATGCCTTTTTTTTATAAAGGGAGGTTTTATTACTTAGCGTAAGTATTACACACAGCCTCGGCATATCGAAGATGCACACAGCCAAAAACAAACCGATCAGAAGTAATAAGGCGAATTACAAAAGAAAAGTAAAAAACGTCTAAGGTGCTAGGGTCTAATCTGTAAATTATGCTGCCACCCACTACCAGGGAAAAGCTTACCCCAGGCGAACAGAAAAGGCCTACCACAGGCGCATTTCAGTTCTCCTGGGACCATATCGCCAGCGGTAATGGCTTACCCCAGGCGAATTGCAAAATGCGCATGTGGTAAGTTGACATACCCCAGGCGAATAGGCCTTGTGCGCCTGGGGTAAGACTTTTACCTGTGGCGAACAAGCACTGTTCGCCTGGGGTATGGTTTTGCTGTATCAAAAAATAAAAGAAACCAAAATAACAGAATTACAGGAAAATAACAGAAATAAGTATCAAAATGACAGAATAACAGCAAAATGACACAATTAAGTTTCATAACAGAAATATTGTCGATCATCACCACATAGTTCAACAAAATTACATAGTCTCGAAAAGAACCATACTACTAATAAATCTAGGATTTAGTCAGATGGAAATGATTATTTGTTCTAATTTGAACAAACTCGTCATCTATCTTGCGCGGGCTGATGTAGTTGATGACCATCATCATGTCCAAGTTGGGGATGTCACTATTCCTCATGGTGATCAGAATAGCTCGGCCAACCTCCATACCAACTCTTGCGGAATGGAACTGCCTCCATGCTTGAGAGTTGAGGATGACGCGACCATCAGCATTATCCCTGGTGATCGGAACTGCGGTGACATTTCCTGATTCTCCAAGGCGTACTCCAATGGTACCTTGCTCCATGCCAGCACTGTCCGCTACCGCCATAGGTATTTTCTAGAACACACAATTCCAAGAAAGAATAAAAGCACAATGTCACATACCGGCCACATTATAACATAAGCAACTATAGGAATAAGAAAGTGTTAAGAAACATACCATGACATGTCCATTGGAGATATTAGTGTTGGTGATGCGATGCACGAAAGGGAACCCGATGTAGCTATCTATCTGGGCTAGTTTCTGAAGGACACGATCCTTCTCAAGCTCGCTAAGATTGGCTCTTTGAGCAACCACCGCATGTTTCCATGGGTCCTCCTCGTCCATATCATCCTCAGTGTCCATATCATCATCAGTGTCCATATCATCCTCACTACCGCCATCCTCGCTCGCAATCCCGCCCATATACACAATTTTGATACGAGGTTGCGGTCCTGCCATAGAGAAGTGAATGTAATCACATCCTCTTAAATTATAGGTGGCGATGATAGCCTGCAATTGTTCCCCGTAGAAGTAGATCTTCTTTGTTTCTTTCTTCACTCGAAGAATGTAAATGGTCCCGTGAACATCGAAATCCACGCTATTGCCTACTAACTCGTTGAACTCTTCCCGAATATTGCATGGTACAATCTAAAAAAGAAATATAAAAGAATCTTTTGTTAAGAAACATACCAATCTAAGATGGATAGTAAAACGAAAGAACACAAGTTGCAAGTTAACATAAAAAGAATCGTTTGTTAATTACCAAAGAATCAAGGTCACCGCCGTGGAGCTGAAGCATAAAAGAAGACCCGGTGAATCGTCCTTGGGCACATCGGGACCGACATACTTTGCAAGGCATGATCTATTAAATTAAGAAAGTAGACATAGAGGTTAGAGGAGTTTAGCTATCACAAAACAAAGACAAATGGCAGCACCTATCTATCACAAAACAAATGCAGAAAGGCTATCTACTTTATTGGAATATCCAAAAACAAAGCAACACTTGTAGGTGGATTCCTGAAATGCAGAATCATGTGACAAAACCGATGCTTTGCCAGCATTGTGAAGCCACATGGGAAACAGTTGGTATGCATTGAAACAAGTTAAAATTCTGTCATACAGCCAAAATAGTAAAGCTACTGTAATCAGGCAATTTCTTATAGCACATTCTTCTCGCAACTTGCAAACATATATATGGGCATTCTACTCTTAATCACCGAAAACTGAATGCTTATCTTGGATATTTGAAGTATTATTGAACCGAGAAACTATACCAAAGCATTCCTAAATCCATTTCAGATTCGTCTAATTTAGGAGCACCGCGGCCACCAGGAGCAGGCGCATATGCATCCTCTGGATCCACAACGACGACGGGAGGGAGTGGGATGGGATGGAGGGGGATGGGAGGGAGGGGGGCTGACCTGGATCCACAACGACGACGACGACGGAGTGGGCGATCTGCTGCTCGACGACGACGGAGTGGGAGACGACGGCGGCGCGTGGGTGCGTGTGGGTGTGGGTGCGGGTGATTTGGTGACCACTTAGAATACAAAAGCATTGAGCTAAGCACATTGGAACCGGTTTGTGATACAAACCGGTTCTAAAGGATATGTCCCCTGGGCCCCCTCCCTGTAGCAAATGGCCGCAAGACCTTTAGGACCGGTTTGTGTTACAAACCGGTTCTAAAGGATCTATCCCCTGGTCCCCTCTCCCTGCACAAACCGGTCCTAAAGGCCTTGCGGCCATTTGCTGCAGGGAGAGGGGCCCAGGGGACAGATCCTTTAGAACCGGTTTGTATCACAAACCGGTCCTAAAGGTTTTCTCATTTTTTGCAGCAACAGCGAGGGCTTACCCCAGGCGCAGAGGTACGTTTTTCGCCTGGGGTATGTGTTATACCGGAGGCGAACAGGTACGCTATTCGCCTGGGGTAAAGGAAGAGTGCCAGGGGGTGGTGATTGGTGGCCATGCCACACTTTACCCCAGTCGCTTCCGTAATTGGTTCGCCTGGGGTAAGAGACTTAGCCCAGGCGCATATATCTCTTGTTCGCCTGCGCTAAGTAGCCCAGGCGCATCGACTTTCGTGTTCGCCTGTGGTAGGATATGCTGCTATAAGCAAATCTCTAGTAGTGACCCATGCTGTGATAAAAAGTCCCTCGCCGTAGAACACACCTCCAAGAAAAAATCTCGGTGCTCCATAAGCTGCAGCGGTACCCAAGTATTAAGTATAGTTGTAGTCCTGAAGATAATCTGCAATAGAGAACACTTTTTATCATCAAAAAGCTTGTCATTTCTACAAAGCCACATCGACCAAATCACGGCAAGCGTTGCCACCCTAATAAGTGTCTTAAACCTTTTATCCATACCGTTAAGTCAACTCTCAAAAATATTGGCAATGCCTGACGGTGGATATAAGGTAGGAATGCCTTATATTTCCAAACAATCTGAAAATAGAGAGGGGACTAACAAAGCCAAACAGAGGGGGAGTAATTTTTACTCGAACAAATAAAGTTAAAATTAATCGTCTATTTGATTATGAAATATAATAGAACTGTGGAAGAAAACAAATGAGACTTCATACGAATTTTACAAGTGGAAATACTCCAGAACGGAATTAACCTTTATTCATATAATTAATCTCACACATAGAGGCGCACAGTGTAGTCTAGTCACCGGCTAATATGCCAGCGACAGAAGGAAGAGTTCCATCGTACGATTACTTTTTCTATGCAAATGATGTTTGTTAACCTCATGCAACTTGTTCCAACAGTACGGGTTCGTTATAATTCCAGTACGATTTCTCGAGATAGATTTTCCTTCTCCCAACAGTTTTATGACAGCATTTTTTCACTTGAACTCGTACTTCATGACCCCGGGGATGTGGACCCTGTAGAAGTACTCGTCCCAGTCGACGGTCTTGGGGTCAAAGTTGAATAGCCCACTGGTGGAGGCGCCACCGGCATGGTCATCAGCCATGGCGAGACGGAGCTTGTTGAGGTTGGCATCGTCGAAGACACCCTTAAACAGGGAGAAGGGCCCGTAAAGGTCCACCAACTTCAGCATAAACCTGTATACGACAATACCGAGGATAGTCAGTTTTATCATATGCCATCAAGGAGATGACAAGAGCACAGCTCGCTGACCTGTACTTGCGCATGCCGTCATGGTAGAGGGCGGCGAGACCGAAGAGACCGAAGCATAGGATGGAGAGCAGGCGGAGGAGCTCGAGGGGGAGGCGGTACTGGAGCACCATGAAGAGGTGGAACAGTGAGATGCTCCTAAGAAACCGGATACTCCGAGCGCGCAGGACGCAGCCGTGGGGCCCTACCCGAGGGTTCTCCTCGAAGTACCGCATAGCCGTTCGGTTTAGCACCGAATACAAAGCTGGGTGGCGCAGCGACGAGCTCACGTGGTAAACCACAAGCGGCTGAGGCTCTGGAGGCGGCTTTGTCTTTGCCGGTGAGGAGGAGGCGTGCGCAACTGTCGCCGCGATCATCGCGTTGACCACCATGTCACCCGGCATCTGCATATATTGAATGAAATAAAATCGTTACTGTAGCACAAAACAGCGACAGTTCTGTAGTTGCTCGACGAATTACCACGTCCATGGTGAGGTTGAGGTCAGCCAGGAAGCACGACAGGTTCTGCTTTGCGTACCCGATCAGGAGCGCGTCTATGGTCCTATAAAATTTCATAAAAAACAACAGTTTCAGTTTGTATCTAGAGAAAAAAGAAAACTTGGCATTGGTTCGTTTTACTATAACTTAACTTATACTCCCTCCGTCTCAAATTAACTGTCACAAAGATGGACAAAAAATAAGTGTATCTATACATAATTTAGTAATGGATACATCCGCTTTTGTCCAACTTTATGACAATTAATTTGAGACCGAGGGAGTAGTACCCACCGGAGTTTACTACTTCCTATGTTCATATGTCTTATATTTATGGAACCGGATGCGTGAATGGTATACGTTTTTGTTAAGTTTTTGCTGCAAACAATTAGGAATTTGTTGGGCACATTTATTTACTTACTTTTCCCTATAAGAGTGTGTCTAGAATGTTGAAATAGAGGTTTAAATTTATTTTTACATCACTATATATCTGGTGTTTAGTTTTAAAATATAGACATCAGTTCAGTCTACCTGTGTGTATTCATCAGAGGAATCGAATGTTGAAATAGAGGTTTAAATTTATTTTTACATCACTATATATCTGGTGTTTAGTTTTAAAATATAGACATCAGTTCAGTCTACTTGTGTGTATTCATCAGAGGAATCGTGGTACCGAAACTAGGATAGGTTGGTTTAACACGTGATCAAAGACCAGGGCACAGTGTCATGAACCAACCTGTGAATGGATGGTTAGAAGAGTGGATGTACCACAACCCGTCAGATTTGAATTTTAGCTTTGGCACCTTTCTGAAAAGAGGTAGGACTATAAATAAAAATCTAGCATTGATTTAAAGTGGCAATCCCGCTAATCCCGCTAAATATCCCGTTAAATCGTCATCAATTAGTTGTTTTTGTTTCCTTAGTGGCAACAAATTCAAATTACCCTTTGTCAAGAAAACAAACCAGGTACCCTCGATCCACCCCGGAAGAGGATCGTTCTGCACACTAGTAATGATACTGGGCCGGATAATAACGACCGCCATCTCACCACCTCCTCGTAGTAGCTGGGCCAACACCATCTCCCCCATGGACTTGGTGAAAACGTACGTGTTGGGCCACCCAAAGTAGCGTGCCCGAGCCACGCCAAGGTCCTTCATGGCCTTCCTCTCGGCCTTTCGGTCGCTGTCCTGCATCTGCTTCTTCAAGTCCATGGCCAAAGTCAGCTCCAGGTCGATGTCGAGGTGGGTCCCCTCCCTCAGTGTCTCCCCGTACATGAACGGCCTCTCGTGCACTAGGCTATGTTTCTCCCCCGCTACGTAAGCTGCAAAGTATATAAGGATATTTCAAAAATCACACACACTGTTTTGAATCATTATAAATTATAAGGTTACTTGATCACGAATGAACATACCGGTGGACACGTGGAGGAGCACCTCGAGGTTGGGGCACGTCCTGGCGAAGTCGCACATGTACCTCACTCCAACAACATTCACGTTCAGGGCCACGTCGTACCGCTCGTAAAAGTTTGTGGTGGCTGCACCGTTGACAATCACATTGAGCTCCTCGGCGACCCGTAGCTCTCTTAGCGTATCTCCATCAATACCAAATCCCTTGCACATCATGTCGCCGGCTAGAGCGACAATCTTCTCCCCGACAAAAGATTCGAACTTTTCGCCATGTTTCTCCCTCAACACCTTGAATAACTCCTTCCCCAACACCTGTAATATCATGTAAACGATCATCCACAAGTGTCTAGTAAGAGCTTGAGACTAATCCAAATTGAAATTAGATGGGAGAAATAGAGCTCTTTCTTATAGATGCATACATCAATCGTTGTAAATACCGTAGTACTCCACCTTTTTACATAAAAGGAAATAAACTTGACATTGACTATATTGAATATGAATCTATTGAATAGATACACTAAAATGCACCTATCTCAATGTGTACTACATGCATAAATGTGTTCTACTTGTCGCTACGCAGGTCGGAACGAATGTCGCATCCAAGAGCTCTGGCAGCCTACTAGCATCATCGCCCTCTTTCATCTCGACATCTTTCGAGATAGACCACTTCGCCAAGATTCTGTTGGAGTTAGTGTTGAATATATTAGCAATTTAACATATAACTTAATCCACGAAAACAATAAATATTTCTTGACTAAAATAACCGATAGGGGACTAAACATTCGATCTACTAAAACCTTAGTAGAATAGATTAACGCTAGAAACAGCAGCTCTAGCAAGCTCTAGGACATGGAGGACATAATTACGCATATAGCAGCTCAAGAAGATCTGTTGTCTGTACCATCCATGTCATCGATGAAGAGGTTGTTGAGGTCAGAGAAGAAGTCAGAGTCCGTAAAATGATCGATGCCAACACTTGCGCAAGTGCGTTCGTTAAAATTATGATTTCCTATCTCAATGACACATGCACAAGAGGCAGAGTTGCGGAGGCGTGTTGTCCCTTCTCGCGGTGCATGCTCGGAGAAGGTATAGAGAAACCATGTGTGGTGCTGCAATGTTTTGAAACGGTGTGAAACCATGTGTTTTTGCAGCGGCTAATGTAGGAACTAATCCCACATCTGAGTCTATTTGGAGAAATGCTCACTAGTAAAAAAAGGGCCTCTGGTCCTGGTGTTTAGTCCCTATTAGCTATTGGCCCGGGACTAGAGGGGGGAGCGTCAAGCGTTCGCCTGGCCGCGAACTCTTTTAGTCTCTCGGGTCGTAATACGGACCGGGACTAAAAGGGTGGTGGCAACCATTCGCCTGGCGCGAGACCTTTTAGTCCCATTTTGTAATACGGCCTAAGACTAAAGGCTTAAACCGTCCCCCCCCCCCCGCGCTTTGGAAGTTGTTCCGATCGGAGAGGATTAAAAAACAGAGACATTTGCAACAGTGCATATGGGATCTCTTATTCCTCTTGCTCTTCTCTCTTCTTCCCCATTCTCCACCATGACTCAAATCGGTACTTGATTTTTTGATGTGCCCGCACATGGCAAGACTCTTCTCGATGTCTTCTACACCAACGACAGCGCCAGGATCCCGGTTCTTCTTGCCGATTTGAATCGATGACTTGAAGAGGATGAACTCAAGTTCCTTAGCCTTGGTCTCGAGTACACGGCTGATCATAGAGATGTTGCCTTCATCCAAATTGCTCACAAGAAGCGTGTCATGATATTACAATGGGCAAAGGTAATAGGATAGCAACATGTCCATTTGAATTCTATTGGAAAGACTTATTTTGATTCATATAGGATAGGAAAATTGCATAGAATAGCAACATGTCTATTTGAATCCTATTGGAAAGACTTTTTTGATTCATATAGGATAGAAAAATTGCATAGGATAGCAACATGTCCATTTGAATCCTATATGGGAAAGATTTTCTTTTGATTCATATATATACGATAGGAAAATTGCATAGAATAGCAACGCATATGTCCATTTGAATCCTATGGGAAAGAGAGATTATTTTGATTCATATAGGATAGGAAAATTGCATAGGATAGAAACATATATGAGTCCTATGAGGAGAGCAATTCCTCATCTTTGATTCATAGGAGAACATGTCCATTTGTGTAGGATAGAAAAATTACTCATTTTATTCCATTTGTTCATTTGTTCCATTTGTTCAATTTTTTGTTGTATTGAAAGAATATACTTGTTGCAACGGTATTTAATTTGTTCCATTTGTTCTATTTGTTGTTGCATTGAAAGAATATACTTGTTGCAACGGTATTTAACATTTGTTCCATTTTTGTTGTTGCAGAAGTGACAAGCACTGTACAGTACTGATGGATTTCCTTGTCAAGATCGGCATACGTTTTGCTAGCGTTGATATAACGAACCACATTGATCTCTAGGACTTGTTTAGGCTTGAGCATCCTAAAACATCAATGGCTAATATGGCAGCCGCCTTGACCGTCGAGGAGTACGCTGATAGGGAGAAAAAACTCCCCAAGATTCAGCACAACTTATGGGAGAAGACCCCACTTGACACGATTAATATCGATTATGCAGCAAAAGATTCATACGTTTCATTCGAGTTGTACCGCAGGATTAGCATCCTCAACTATGGGCAACGTCACCTAGTGCCCCGATCTCCTGCTTGGAGGATTCTTCAAAGGACGAGTAGATGGGTGTTTGTATCTCTATTATTATGTACTACTTGGGGGGTCTCTCTTGACGCGAGTAGTGTGTTTGCATGTTTCTGTTATATATTGGCTTTTGAAGACTTTATGTAGTACTATTATGTAATGGATATCTTAACTATTATTTCTATTAATTATTTCCCTGTTTAAGTATGATGTGAGCAAGTTTTATCAAGCAATTGTGATGTATGTGCTGAATTTTTAGTATCATGTCATTCGAATTTGTAACTGCAATTTAAGAGGTCATACAAATGTAGTATGGGCAAACAATTGGAGTAATTTAACATATATATATAGTATGGATAAACATGAGCCCAACTTGTTTGCATGTTATTAGTGCATAAACATGTGAAATTGAATTTAGAATTACTAGTTATGAATTAAGTAATAGTACTATATATACACTATGGAAAATATGAGATATATATGGAAGTCATCTTTGAACTTCTCTCATTTTTCTAATCAATTTAGACATATTATTTGTCAATTTTCGATTTACAGATTTGTAGATACGAATTATTTAATATTAAATGGAAAATGCAAAAATAAATAATTATTATTTAAATTCAAGATTATTTGAATTCAAGATTATTATTGCTTATTTTTTTAACTAAATAATTGTTTGGATTCAAAAAATAAAGACGTGCGACATCATAGTTCAAGGTTTAACATGATTGACAACATATTGTCAGTAAAACAATATTTGTTTCTTGCAAGTTGAGAGGGAAGGAATTAAGAAGTTAAGCGTGCTGAGAGTGAACTAGTCTGAGGATGCGTGACCGAATGGGAAGTGTCAGTAGAGAATAAAAGGAGAATGATTGGAGTTAAAAATGATTGGGAGTAAACGAGAATAATTAGAGTTGGAAATAATAAATACTAATTGAAAACCAAAATCCAACAAAAAATCACAAAATCTTTAGTACCGGATCGTACTACAACCCTAGGACTAAAGGTCCTCTAGCCCAAAGCACTGTGCGCGGCCACGTGGACCGCATTTAGTTCCGGTTCCTAGGCCACTGGGACAAAAGGGTGGGTCTCTATTCCCGATTCTCCGGTCACGGATGGAAATTCGGGACTAAAGCCCCTTACGGCCCGGGAGTAGAGGCCCGTTTTCTACTAGTTGCTCTAGAACGGTGCTTAACCATATGTGTCTGCAGCGGCTACGATACTGATGCAACCGGACCCATTCGACCCATTCAACCGGGCATGTTTCACACTATCACACATCAAGTCACCATGGAGTTAGCAGGTGAATGTTCTCTACGAGAACCCATATAGCACTCATTTGGATGGTATACTACTTGAGCATCGTTCCCTTTGCATTGCGAGGTGTGACCCGACGAGGGCGCACACGAGGGGAGATGTCGAGATAGCCCAAGACTCAAAGCCATCCAAGGTGTACGCTTGGAGGAGGAGGAGGAGGAGGAAATGACAAGACGAATAAGGAGCAAAGCTAGAAAAGGCTCTGGGCTGCCGAACTGTACTGTTCCCAACCATTGGAATGTCTGACCCATGCAGCCCATGCTCGTGACCGCCAGACCCCTTCATCTCCTCTTAGTCGATCACGCATCAGAGAGAAAATTGCAAAAAAAACACCACAATTTGAAACATCGTCTCATAAAACCACCGACTTTCAATTTTTTTCGCAAACAACCACCGGTCTAGAGTCCAATCGTAACAAAAATCACTGGTTGGTTGGTTTAGTCTCGTAAATGATCTTTCTGACCGGTGGGGCCCATTGTAAGTTCTAACGTGGCACATGTTTTTCACAAAGTTTGACTCTGTCGTTAACTTACACGTGGGGCCCACATGTCATCATCCTCCTACAGTCTTTCTATCATGGACATTGTGTCGAACACCTATCATGCACCCCACTTACTATCGCTCTTCTTCCCTTTTTTTACCTCTGGCTCGTGTGCCTTGACTCACCGTCCACGCTATCTCCTCGGCGACGGCATCTTCGGCGTCGACAACAAGGTGTGGCGGCACATTGAAAGGAGGTAGCCGTGAGTTCCACTCCAACGTGTGATTTCGTGCGCTCACGGAGAACTTGCTAGTGGAGCTCGTCCATCAGCGCATACTCCCTGTGCAGATCCTCCCGCATGTCCCATCTCCACCACCGGCCACACGACCGAGATACTACTCCGCTCTCCAGCGGGGCACCACGGTTCTGCAGTCGCGAGTGCATGGATGTGCCCCCCATAATTTGACATGGTCACGACCGCACTGCCGCTTCACCCTACATCTGTCCCAGCCACCGCCTCATGGCCGAGGCCGTGATTTTGTGCGAGTCCACAGCTCCTAGACAACACCACTCAACCACCTGGACTCCCCTCCCCGCGACGAGGTCCATGTCGCGTCCTCGTGCCGAAACAGAGGGGATGACAGAACCATATGGTTTTCCTAAAAAAACCAGGGTACGTCATCCATGGATGTGCGCATGGACAGTGGCACGGGGAGGAGATCAGCAGGAGCACGGCAACGCCTCTCTAGGTGCTCGGAGGAGATTGGGAGGAGGAAGATAGAGCTGACGGGTGGGTCCTACGACCACTGGTGGGTGCTAAGGCTAATTTAACGGCTCGAGTGAACGGTGCTGAAAATTGGTGTCACGTCAGCATGACGTTGGGCCCGCTGGTCAGAAAGTGTGTCAAACTCCATCAAACCAATAGATTAATTTTTTTTGTTACGATTGGACCCTAGACAGTGGTTTTTTGCGGAAAATAATGAAAGTGAGTGGTTTTACGAGACGATGTTCTGAATTATGGTGCTTTTTGCAATTTTCTCGGCATCAGGCCACCTACTTCGTCTCCTCTTGACCGGTCAACAAGAGATGAGTACCGTGGCCCAGCTATATCGCCAAGCAAATTAACTCTATCATCAAATTTTCAATACTTGCCCGCTTCACTTTGTTTTATGCATCTTTGTATCCAGTGTTTCAGTAATCAAGATGTGTGCCATCATAAAAAATACGGACATCGTTTGAGAAAAGAAGGAGAAGACGATTTAATTCAATCCAGGAAGAATGAATAAATTGATTATAAATGAATTATAAGTGATCTCCTGTTAGATATTATCACAGATATAATATATCGTTTATGTAAGATATTACTCCCTCCATATCACAATATAAGATGTTTTAGCATTTTCTAGACAAAATATATCTAGACATACTTTAGTGCATAGATTCATATACATCTTACATTAAAACATGTCTAGATTCGCTTTGTCTAAAAAATACTAAAACATCTTACATTTCGATATAGAGGAAGTATAACATATACATTATTATAGTTTATTAGTTACTTTTTCAAGTGAGGTAGAGCCCCATTTATAATTTGGCACAGGGCCTCGGAATTTGTCGGCCCGGCTCTGGCTACTATGAAACCATGGCCGCCACTGCTACAAAAGGTGGCCACTACTACTAAAAGAACCTTCTGCCTCATCTACAAAAATTGAATTCTGAAGCTATCAGGCTACTTCCCTTTTGGTCACGATGCTACAACAGGTCGCAGAAGTTGCAAACCAAGCCAAGGCCGAGGCGCCGGGCCACTGCTACAAAATCCGCTAACGATGCTTCTTCGTGGCGGCCGCTACTCAGGATGGAACTACGCCGACGACCTGAGTTTTCCACGGGCTTAGGCTGGTCACAATAGGGAGGAACATAGCAGTAACATCACACACTTCAATACAACTTTGCTTATGTGGCACGTATTTAATGAAGAGAGATGCTTGTGGTAACTAGTTAAGTTACCGGAACATCACACACTACAAGAAACAATGAGTCTATAGCCTCATAAATGCATTGTTGCATGACACTACATACTCCCTCCGTCCACGAATAAGTGTACATCTACTTTTACACTTAGTCAAACTTTTTAAACTTTGACTAAATTTATAGAAAATTGTAGCAATATATATAACATCAAAATGATATATTTTAAAACTTCATGTCAAAATAAATCTATTGATATTAATTTGGTGTCATAAATGCTAGTACTTTTCCCGATAAAGTTAGTCAAAGTTTAATAAATTTGACCGTCAAAAAAGGAAAACGTACATTTTATCGTGGACGGAGGGAGTATATGTTACTATCCATTGTGGATGTAGTAACATAGTATAGGAAAGCGTGTAGGTTACTAGTGTATGTTCCTCCCCATTGTGACCAGCCTTACATGAGAGAGGATGGAAGAGTTACGCCATTGGGTATGAGGTTCTACACGCCCGCACTATGCGGAGGAAGGAGACAGGGTTATTTTTCCTTTTCATTGTGGATTTTCACGAAGCCAAATGAACGACATAGAGTGGACCCATCTAACAGCTGGCGAGGCGGATTTAGTTCTTTTATCGTCAGAGGACGCTCAGCGGCGTCCTTTTTCCCGTTTCATTGTCTTAAAAGTGCGTAGTGCAACAATGCAGTTATGAGTAGAATTTATGGACAAAGCAGCAGTAAATCAGGTACTCCCTCTGTCCTGAAATAAGTGTACGTTTTCCTTTTTAGGAAGTCAAATATTGTAAAGTTTGACCAATTTTTTAGAGAAACGTAACAACATTTATGATACTAAATTGGCACTATGATATCTACTTTGAAATATAGTTTCATTATACTCGGATTTTATATCATATATATTGCTACTTTTTCCTATAAGGTTGGTCAAAGTTTAAAAAGTTTGACCTAGTCAAGTTCTAGATGTACACTTATTCAGGGACGGAGGGAGTAGGTTATTAAAAGAAAGAAAAATCCTCGCGGGGTGAACAAGCGAAACACTACCTTAAATATCAGCATCTAGTTTAATGGACGTGTCTCTCCACCTCAAAAAATTTATCACAAAGAAGAACAAAAATTGATGTATCTAATACTAAATTATATCTTGATACATCCATTTTTCTTCATCTTTGTGACAATTAATTTGAAATACATCCACTTTTGTCCATCTTTATGACAATTAATTTGAGACAGAGGGAGTACAAGTTGTCATGTACGGCTACAAATCACGGTACAACCCACAACCACCTTCAGAGGAAGAACAAATAATGGAACTATACGGAGGAGGAACCAGACCTGAGTATAGAGTGTAAAATAAATGTTCTTAAAGCATCTCTAGCATAGCCCCTAAAAGGCATGAAACAAAAAAATAACTGCCGCATACGGTTTGCGAGTGAAAAAAGCGGCCAGACCGTAAATGATTTCCCGGGCGAGCGAGAATTCCGCCCTCCAACCCGTGAATGCACAGGTTTCCGCGACAACTCGATGGTGCCCCCGATTGGGGAAGAGCGGTTGGCGGGAGGGACATTTCAGCTCCGCTGGGCTCTCTCCGCCATCTCCCCCAATTTACGCTTCGCCCCACCCTACCCCGCAGTCGCGCTCCCTTCGCAACCCTACCTACTCCTCCGCCGACGGGAAGACGTCCCCGCGCCCAGATTCACCGGAGCCCTAGACCCGCACCTAGAGTCGCCGCCCCGGGATCCGTCGGTGAGTCCATTTCCTCGCATTTGTGCTTTCCGTCGAAGCTTTCCGCCGCCGCCTTTGCTTTCCATCGATATATAGTTCACTAGGAGCTGGATTTTGTTTTCGTAGATGGAGTTGAGCCCGTGCGACCAGTTTTTGTTGGAGGATTCTACCTTCTGCGACGACTCTGATGTGGAGACGATGATAACGACGTGGCGGCAGCAGATGATGGTTGTGGTCCTCGCCGTGAAGGAGTTCGTGGAGTCCAGGATAAAGAGGTGCACGGTATCGACCCTTGGCCGCCTCTACATTGCCCGGAATTGAGTGTATGGCAACGAATTGCTGATGAGGGACTACTTCGCCGACGTCCCAACCTATCCGCCGCACATCTTCCGCAGAAGGTGCAGAATGTGCCGTTCCCTTTTTCTGAAGATAGTAGAACCTTGCGAGGCCAATTGTCGCTATTTTACCCGCCGGAGGAATGTCGCCGTTTTGTTGGAGTTTAGCCCCTACCAAAAAATCTCGGCGGCGATGCGAGTGATTGCCTATGGTATCCCGACATACTATGTCGACGAGTATCTTTGCATTGGGGAAGATACAACCATCGATTCCGTCCGGCGTTTTGCTAAAGTGACCATCCGTGTCTTAGGCTCTACATACCTGAGAGCCCGCAATTAGGAAGACACAATTCGATTGATGACAACGAATGAAAAGCGAGAATTTCCGGCATGCTGGGCACTGTTGAGTGTATGCACTGGACTTGGAAGAACTGTCCCAAGGCATGACATGGGCAGTATTGTGACAAAGGTGGCAATGCTACAATTGTGCTTGAGGCAATTGCTTCACAGGATTTATGTCTTTGGTTTGCCCGGTACTCTGAATGATATCAATGTATTGCACCACTCTCATTTTTTCAGAGGCTTGCTAGTGGTGATGCCCTGCTTGCAACTACATAGTCAATGGGTATCCCTACATGAAAGGGTACTATCTCGCAGATGGTATTTACCCGGCTTGGTCTACTTTTATGAAGACCATATCAAAACCCCAGCAATAGGATACAATTTGAGTTTGCAAAGCAACAAGATACTTGCAGAAAGAACACTGAGAGGGTCTTTACTGTTTTGCAATCTAGATTTGCCATTATTCGAGGTCCAGCTCGTTTCTGGGGGGGGGGGGGGGGGGGGGTCCTCAGAAAACATTATGACATGTTGTGTCATTCTACACAACATGATCATCGAAGATGAGAGGGACTTAAACTTGGAGTTGTCCTACGATAATGTTGGTAGCCGAGTGAAACCTGCTAGACACCCAGATCGTATCCGAGCATTCCTTTAGATATAGCGGGAGATTGAGGATGCCAACACCCATATGCAGCTTCGGAGAGATCTCATTGATCACATCTGAAGTTTACATGGGGAGTATTTGTTTTTCATTTTTTATTCATTTGATCTCATTCCTTTGTGATTTGAAACTTTATTTGATCTCATATTTGTTGTAATAACTGAACCATTTGAATTTATTCATATATTTTTGAAACATCATTTGATGTAATAATAGGAAACATTATTTGAACCATTTCATATTTATATTTGTGCTGCCATATCTATGTTTGAAGTGATGTTTAAACTGATGTACTGATGTATATCCCACGTTTACAGTTTCACGGGATGGGGACTCTCCTAAAGATGCTCTTAGTCAACTTATTTTGGCACACTAT
The DNA here is from genome assembly GCA_028641055.1 of Alopecurus myosuroides. Taxonomy (NCBI): domain Eukaryota; kingdom Viridiplantae; phylum Streptophyta; class Magnoliopsida; order Poales; family Poaceae; genus Alopecurus; species Alopecurus myosuroides. The sequence goes on from CM054062.1 coordinate 41,502,998, forward strand.
ACTCCTACTGTCCTACATAGTGAGAGTGATCTGAATGTTCAGCTGCAAATGGTATGTCGGCAACGGTTTAAAGCTCAATACGTATCACAAGATATTCAGTATAGTAATGTCCGTATGTCGGCTCTAAATAAAAATAAGCAAAACTTTAGAAGTGCGAGGAAACATGTACTATTTTAAAGCTATACATTAACTGAACACGCACGTTGATCAAAACACCACGTATATTATTACTACCTCCGTTCCAAAATATAAGCCTTTTTAGCATGCTAAACTAGTTTACTAAAAAAATTTACATTTTAGAACGGAGGTAGTAACTATTAGCATGGTCATACATTCATACCAAGAACCATGCAAGCTGCCGGTGTGCATGCTTAGCTATAGTATTCCCTCCGTTTCTTTTTAGGCTACGTATTAGGTTTTTTAAGTCAAACTTGCTAAAAGTTGACCAAAATTATAGTAAAAAAATATTAATATTCATAATATGAACACAATATCATATGATTATCCATCTAATATACTTTCATATTATATTAAATAGGTATTATAAATGTTGATATTTTGTTATATAAAGTTGCAACGTTTGACTTAAGACTAATACGCGGATTAAAAAGAAACGGAGGGAGTACTGGGAAGAATTTAGTAGTACAACAGAAAAGGAGATTAATTAAGATATCAGTTGGAGGATTAGACAGCGATTGACGAACAAGCATGGGCAGACAACGTACCTCGGTCTCCACCCTTCGCTTGGCCCTCGCTGCATCCGCCGCCCGCACGGGGAGGTAGATCCTCTTCACTTCAGGTTGTACCCTCAGTACCTTCTCCACCAGTACTGCACCCGCCGAGACATGAGCACATAAATGCAAATAAATTAGGGAACTCAGTGAGCAACTCAACTCATGGCTGCAATGATATTGTTTTTAACAAGCAAGTGTGGTTCATTTCCTGCGGGTTGTCAACAGGGCAATGTTTTACACCCGGTACTATCCCCTTTTTGCCGACCAACGGAAACCTGTGATACTAGATGTGCTGGTCTAATGACGGTCGTTCAGGCTATGTTCACACATGGTGGTTTCAGCATTCTAGAATATTAAATGCTTAATGCTGTAGTTTTTTGAATGGTTAAATTTCATTTTTGTTTTTTACTTTGTGTGATCCATGATGTGTACTCTATTTTAAACTTTGCAATATGTGATTGTTTGGTCCAGAGGCAGGTGCTCTGTTCCCCATTTAAAAAAATAGGGACGCGTGACTTGTTTATAAACAAGAGTTTGTAAAACATGCATATAGTGCATATAGATCATACACTTTCCAAGGAAGCCTGTGGATCCAGTGATGAGGATGCTCTTGTTCCTGAAGTAGTCCATGATCTTCCTGTCGTCCAATGCGGCAGCCATCTTGGTCGATTTTTTTTGGGTACGAGTTGGAGGCGAAGACAGGGAAGATGGATACCAACGGGAGAGGGAAGGAAGAAAAGAAGAGGTGCTTGTTGCGCTCTGCATCCACTAGTATTTATACACTTATATTAGGCCAATGCCAACACAAGGCGTGTTAAGAGGGGTTGCAGAAGTCTCCAAGGCTCTTTCATATATGTGTGTGCTTTCCAACCACAACGACAGTCCTATCATCACAGGGATTAATCGTGCCAGGGTTAATAAACCGGCAGGAGTAGACCTTGGGCGTCTCCAACGGCTCCCAATAAAGGGACCAATTGGTCCATTTAAGGTGATCCGCGGGCAAAACAAAGGACGGAAAAATGTTTTGGGTGGCACTGCCCAACGGCCCCCTTAAATTGGGTGACAAAAACATCACGCCCTCCAACCGATCGTCCCGACTCGCAGACATGTCCCTCGCTGTACTTGTCTCCCCCGCGGTGCTCCCCGAATCTTCGATTTTTTAAAGATATATTTGAATATTAGATATATCTATTTCAACATTTTTTAACGACAATTATTTTGCAGTTCTTCCATATCAATAAATCAGGATCTTCTATGGACAATTAGGACGTCTCCTACAGGACTGCGTACTTCGCCCGGACTGGTCTGATTTAAGCAGCCCGGTCGAAAAACAAGGCTCCTACGGTCCTGACTATCTCGCGGTCGGGTCCGTTTTTTTTCTTTGTCTAGACCTGCTTAAATCCGACCCAAATTTCGTCTGGATTTGAGCGGTCGCGGACACGGTGCGGTGCGGACGCGCGAGCGAGCGCGTGGTCAACACGGGGTGGCCTGCCCATCAGTGCACACCGCCGGTTCGCCTGCCCCTCCCGGCCTAATAAAAGGCCACGCGTACCCTCGTCCTCACACAACCGCCCGCACTCCCCCACTCAGTGCATCCCCACTCTCCCCGCCGGTGAAAAAACCCTAGGTCCCCCGCTGCTCTCTGCGCCGCCGCTATGCCCCGCTGGTGGCTAGGCGGGAAGAATAACCGCGCCTCCTCCACCCCGTCGCTCCTCCACCTCCCTCCTCCTCCGTTCCAAATAGAACCACCCACCGTCGCTGTTGAGGATGAGGACCGCCGCGTGCGGCGACGTCCCTACCTCAACTGGGACAAGTGCGCCTAGTACTAGGGCAATGCGATCCCAGTGCCATGGACGGACGTCCACCTCGCGGAGGAGTGGCATTTGAATCCCGAGCGGATTCCGGTGTCGCTGTTCCCCAAGGACGGGTTGGAGAGGGAGAATGAGATCCTCCACCGCCGTGATGAGCTCCCGAAGGACCTCCGGACGCACACGACGTTCACGCTGGATTCCTCGCACTGGGATAGCTGGTTCCAGGACGAGCACGACATCTCGCGGCGAGCATACTTCAGGGCCCGTACCGCTCGAAGCCCACCCCAGTACCCGCCGGCCAATCTCCCGCGACGCCACATCCCCCGTGCCGCCCCCGGGACTCTGCGCATCGGTAGCCCCGTGCGTCTCCCGGTGAAGGAGGGGGGGAGGATGAGGAGGACGTCCCCGACGAGGTCGCCCCGTGGGAGGGCCTGGCCACGACCCTCCACAACTCCGCCATGGAGGCCAAGGAGCTCCAGGAGGAGCGCAATGCCGCAACCGCGCTGGAGGCCGTTGCGGCAGCGGAGGCGGCCCTGTCTCGGGCGGCCGACATACGGGAGGTCAGGCAGGCCAGGCAGGCGAAGCTGGAAGCGGACGAGGCCAGGTAGGCGACCTAGGAGGAGGAGGAGGAACGGGCAGAGGCGTTGCGCCGCTGCCCCAGGTTGTTCCGGCCTCTGGTCGGGATGAACTGGGAGTGGAGAGGGTCACCGCCATAGCTGTCGGAGGTGCCACCGGCCCCCGCACAGTCGTGCACGCCGCCGCGTCCCTCTAGCCTTCCGGGCCACCTGTTCAGCGAGCCTGGCTACATCATCCTCGACGAGGATGAGTAGCTTCGGTGAGCCCTAGCTATGTTTTATTTTCTTCTTTTTTTGCTGTAGAAATCGGTGGTTTGTGGTCCCACTCCACTAAGTAAGTAGCCTAGCACTACATTTTTTTTTTCATATCCTCCTCTATCGGACCGCTGCTCAAACAGACATATTTGTCCCGTTTTATCCGGGATTTGAGCAGTCCTAGGAGAGGTCCTTACGTTTCGTGGGATCGATCGATAAGCATTTATTGTTTTTCACCGAAGAACAGATACTAATATTTATTTTTTGTTTTAAAAATAACAGATACTACTCCCTCCGTATCGAAATATAAAATGTTTTAGCATTTCCTAGACAATATGTATCTAGACATATTTTAGTGTAATATGATATAAATCTACACACTAAAACATATCTAGATACATTATATTTACAAAATGCTAAAACTATATTTTGATACAGAGGGAGTAATACTTTATGTCCTCGAGTTCTGTGGTACTAGAAAGCAAAAGCTATTCCCGTAGCGGTGAGGAAAAGCAACGAGTTCCCTCAACCACAAATCGACCGAGTCCTGCCAAAATTTAACAATAAGGGCTCATTTGGTAGGAGGGGAAAAGCCCGGGATCCCAGCCTTTTCCCTGGGAGAAACCCCCCAGGCCGAATCTGGCCCGGGTAGCCTCACTGGTCCATTTGGCACTCCGCGAAGCCAGGGATATTCGGCCCTTCCGCGACCTTTCCCCGGGTTTGGGCTCCCCTAGTCGAGACATCGGGGACGAATTCCCCATCTCGCTTGCTCTCGCTCGCGCAGCGACGAACCTCGTTGGAAAACCTAGGTGGCTGTGGCCGCGGCGAGGCGCCTTCCTCTGTGACCAGGAGCGAGGCGGCGACTGCTCTAGCGTACAGGTGCGTCTCCCTCTGTCTTGTGCTCTAGCGAAGGTGCAGCGGCAACTGCTCCAGCGGAGGCGTGCCTCTCTTCGATCTCGCCGTGCAGGGCGCGGTTCTTGTGTTCTCATGGTTCGATCTCGTCTTCCTTCGATCTCGCAGCTGCCGATCTCTTCCTGTGGAGGAACAAGAAGATCTCTGGCCGCTCACCGCCACCGGGATCTCGAGCTCCAGCGGCCCTTCCGCCACCGGGATCTCGAGCTCCGGCAACCGGTTCTTGCAGGTTTGTTGCTGCACTCCCCTCTGCTCCCCTCCCTCTGCTCCCCTCCTCTCGAATATCCTTGCTCCCTAGCAGATAATCACCATTAATTATTCACGAGGACATGTATAGATGTACATTAGGCAGTGCACAAGACAATCCCTGCCAAATAATGACAGGAACCCTTGTCTCATTGGACAGCAAACGCTTTGGAGCTTACTGGAAGCTAGCTCTTAGCTCGGGCAAAGCTGTTGCAAAATACAAGGAATATCTTACTTTCAAGAACTACCACTAGGACACATTTATAATTAGTAAATGATGATGCTAACAAATTTTCTAGTAGCAGGCAAGTAGACCCTAGCAAGACACTGAACACTTTAGGCAGTATATTACTATGCCTTTAGTTTATTCACAACAGTTTTCTACCAAAATTTAGAGTTTTTTTGTATTCGTGTTGAAGAGTGACAGTGTTGGGCTGGTGAAAGTTTGGCGCAGGCTCGGAGCAATGCTTCGATGCAGTGTAGTAGTTGTAAAGAGTATTTAATTTTCTGAAATTTGAGAGAGAGGTGTAAAGAGTATTTAATTTTTTGCTTCAGTAGTATCTAGTACTGTGGCTCTAGTTGGCTAGCTGGATGCAGTTATTCCTCGACTCTTTCAACAGACAATACGCTAGTTCAAATCAGAAGTTATTGCCCGCTTATTTCTTCAAAATTTCTTCAAGAAGTTTCTTGACTCTAGTTGGCAAGTTGGACACAGTTATTACCAGTAGTCTCTTTCAACAAGACACCTGCAAGAATCACAAGTTATTGCCCACTTATATCTCCAAAATTACTATTCATTCATCGAACAGACAAAAGAGAACACTCCATTGAAAATTTCAGGTGTCTAGAGTAATATATACTGCAAAATTATGGTTTTATTCTAGTTACTACAATAGATTCATGTGTGATATTGCATCTTTTAAATTCCCAACTGGAAACAACACGAGGTCAGCTATCTCGTCCAACAAGGGCTCCGAAGTATAGATCCATTCTGAATTCAAAAACCAAATTGAGTAAGGTGCTAACATTTACCCTTTGGGGAGATACTTGAATACACCTAATCACTGTGAACTGTCATTTTTTTTTGTCATCCTCCAGTTTCTAGATAAAACTTCTCCTTTCGGGGATTGCGTAATAGACTGACATTCCTTTTTTGAAAAAGATGGAGATAAACTTTGCCAACAACTTTGCTCGGTTGGCACTAGATTTTGCTTGGGTTTCGTGTGGCCACTTTCCTCTTGCTATGCCACTGCGCAGAGGACCTCGCCGTCGACTACATGCTTGCCAATGCCCCCCACGTCGCTGAGTGGCCTCACCTGCTCCAGATGGTTGCCATCGACCTCATCTGCAAAGTATGCGTCTCTTTAGACGACACCGATGACAGGCACATGAAGATCATTTTCTCCATCCTGTCCAATTGCAGAACCCCATGCGTGGGATCATGGAGACTAACCCCATGCTGCGTGAGTCCGTGATTTTTCTGCATTCTGTCGGATCCAGGAATAATGTGTTTGTTCTGTCGGATCCAGGAATCATTTGTTTGTTCATGTGCTCTCTGGATGCTTGGGGAGTACGGAGTATATTTGGACAGAGCACAAGTAATCCACTTCGCAAATAAATCCAGAGAAAATAAACGATTACTGCTAGTTGTAGCTGCTTCCTGTTAGCTGTTGTTGCCTGCTAGCCGCTGTTGCCTGTTAGCCATCGGATGCTCTTGTATTTATTTGTGCTATAAGCCATCGGATGCCCTTGTTACTATTGCCTGTTAGCTACTGCTTATGTTGGTTGAGTGGAGACATCTTGTGATATGACTGTAGTAGTAGTAGTACACCCTTTGTGTTGGTTAAGTGGAGGCATCAATGCCACCCTTTGTGGTGGTGTTGCTGTGAGTCATAAAAAATTCGGCTGTGTTGAAATCCTGTTGGCCTATCAATGGTAGCATCACAGTTGTGAGCACGTAGATGATCCGTCGGTGTGTGGCCTTCAATTCGTGATTTCCAGAACATGATACAATTGGAATAGTTAGCTTTGATTGCATCTGTTATAGGTATGCCCATTCAATACATGAAGTTAGATGCACCTGCACTTGATTGGAATAGTTAGCTACAATTGCACCTGTAATTTGCTACCTTCGTATTTACCTTGCTGATTCTCTTAACAGAAGCATATACTGAAATATTTTTTTGTCAATGTCAAAATATTCAGAGGTTGTGCAAGTTTCCAAGATCATGCAGATGTTTCCAAGAAGGCGAATGCTACGGTTGTGGTAGATTGATTTTTTTAGTAACAACGCGACAAGAGTGAAATGGCAAATATCATCTCCGCAAATGCAACATTTTATTTGAATTTATGTCATAACTATTTATGTTTTGAATGATTGTAACGAACCAAGTTGTGAATTCTGGTTCGTATCAACATTTGAGATTTTTATCCTATCCGAAGAAAGTACTCGTATGAATCAACGTTATTTATGTTGATTTTCTCAGCAGAGTACGATTGATCATCAGTTGCCTGTATACATGTATTTATGTCATAACTATTTGTATGCATCAGCAGTTATTTATGTTGATTTTCTCAGCAGAGAACGATTGATCATCAGTTGCTTGTATATATGTATTTGTCAAAAAATTTGTTCTTGTCTGAAGTGCTGAGATCTCCTAATTTTATTCCTAGAATTCCTGGGTTACAATGTTGCAAAGCACTAGGAATATTTGCTTTTGTCCTAGAATTCATGGCGTTCCGTGGCACGTCACTTCTCCCCTGCTGGCCTCCCCTTTGCTACCAAATGGCCCAGGGGAACGGACAATGATTCCCTGGGGTGGAAGGGGATTCCACGTGGAGTTGAAAATTCCCCATGGGGGGTTGGTTCCCTGGGATATCTCACCCGTGCAACCAGGAAGCCCATCGAAGGGCCAATGTTTCACGTCGTACGTGTGTCGGACAAAAACTGTCGTATGTATAGCACCCAGTAGCCATCATACGTCCTGCCGTGCATTTGGTATGCATATATGCACCCAGTAGCCACGGTGGGGCTGTATGATAGCGATACCGATTGTTTTGTTCTACATCCCCCTTTAAGGTTTGATACATCATATATTCAGTTCATCGAGCAAATACAAAACATCCGGATTCGCCATCATATGTCCTGCCGTGCATTTGGTATGCATATTGCACCCAGTAGCCACGGTAGGGCTGTATGATGGTGATACCGATTGTTTTGTTCTACACCCCCCCCCCCTTTAACACATCAATCCATGGAGCATCCTCATCATTTAACTTAATGCTTGGGTCAGTGTTCACTTAATGTTTGGGTCAGTGTTCACTTTGAGCTCGGAGTGGGTAGTAATGTGCAACTATTTGCTTGGTTGTGTTAGGGTGGCGTGTGGCGCGGGAGTTGTGACGCGTGGCCAGGAGGGCGCGGTATAAACTGCCGCGCCTCGAGCGCGTCTTCTCCTCTCCACACGCCCACTCCTCTCCACGCAACGTCGCGCTTCAACCATGCCTCCGAGGAGGAACAGCATCACCGGCTTCCGCGGCGTCCGAGCACGGCAGAACGGAATGTTCAGCGCAGATATCCGCTGGGGGACGACCGCATCCCCCTCGGCTCCTTTGCGACGGCGGCGGAGGCCGCCCGCGCCTGGGACGCGGCGGCCTGGCGCCTCAACCGCCCGCGATCGCTGATGAACTTCAACGACTGCCACACCGTCTGGGAAGCGGAGGCCAGGGCGCCGAAGCCGCAGATCGTCACTGCCACCGACCACCTCCACCTCCGCCACCGCGCGTTTCAGGGCTTAGTCGATGCCAGGGACGACCGCGTCGTCCGCGAGTATTACCGGAACAACCCGGGGGAGGAGAGCGCCAACGAGGAGCTCTGGCAGACCCGCGCGACTGAGCGGGCGGAGCGCCGCCTCGAACGCCACCTCGCGTTAGATGCCGCTCGGGAGGCGAGGACGAAGGCGCTGCAAGAGCTTCGTCGGGCCGACCACGCCGGCGAAGTCTGGGCCTCCGACGATCCAAGGTGGGGGCCTATCTCGGACATACCATCATGCACCTCCGACGACGACGAGGAGGTCACCGACGAGTTCGACGACGACGATGACCCGGAGGAGGTCACCGACGAGTTCCCCGACGACGACGACGAGGAGTAGTGTTCGTCTGTTTTCTGTTTTTAATAAAAGAATTTGTATTCCGGCGACACTGCGGCGCGCTAGCGCGTCTGTTTTCTGTTTTTAATAAAGGTTATGAAATTAGATATTTTATCTCACAAGGTTTTGAGACATTTAAGTAACCTTCTGTTTTCCATGTTTTCCACTCGTTTTCTCAAATATTTTGCAAAGGAGTTAGTCTTAAACACAGCGGAGATAATATAATTCACATGATCCATTCAACAAAGTTTGGTACAATAAATTATTACACATCAATTCTTCCCTTGTGTCCCTGCTTTCTTACGATTGTGCCGTATCCATGGAGCATCCTCATCATTTAACTTAATGCTTGGGTCAGTGTTCACTTTGAAGGGCGGAATTTCACCAAACATATTATAATCTTATGACATGTCTGTCTTGTCCTCCACTCCCACGATGTTTCTTTTCCCTGAAAGAACAATGTGGCGTTTGGATCATCGCATGATGTACTGATCGTTTTCTTATCTTTCTGTTTCCTCGGTTTGCTACTCATGTCCTTCAAATAGAAAACCTGAGCGACATCTTTGGCTAGGACGAATGGTTCGTCAAGGTAACCAAGATTGTTGAAATCCACCATTGTCATTCCGTATTGCTCGTCCACCTTTACCCCACCTCCTGTTAGCTTGAACCATTTGCACCGGAACAAAGGGACCTTAAAGGAGGGTCCATAGTCAAGTTCCCATATCTCCTCTATGTAACCATAATATGTGACCTCTTGCCCATTCTCGGTTGCTGCATCAAAGCGGACACCACTGTTTTGGTTGGTGCTCTTTTTATCTTGGGAGATCGTGTAAAATGTATTCCCATTAATCTCGTACCCTTGGAAAGTCGTTATAGTCGAAGATGGTGTCTTGGCCAACATGTACAGCTGATCTCCAACGTCATTGTCATTCATTAAATGTTTTCGCAACCAACTGCCGACAGTCTCCATGTGGGCCTTTCTAATCCATGATTCAGGCTTCCCCGGGTTGTCCAAGCGTAAAATATTCTTGTGTTGCTCGAAGTACGGAGCCACCAAGCTCGAATTTTGCAGAACTGTGTGGTGTGCTTCAGTCATAGAATGACCGTCCATACATATCGTTGATTTCCTTCCGATCGTGCCTTTTCCACTTAGTCTCCCCTCGTGCCGCGATTGAGGAATACCAATCGGCTTAAGGTCAGGAACATAATCAATACATAAGTCAATTACCTCCTCATTTCCATAGCCCTTTATGATGCTTCCTTCTGGCCTAGCACGGTTACGAACATATTTCTTTAATACTCCCATGAACCTCTCAAAGGGGAACATATTGTGTAGAAATACAGGACCGAGAATGGAAATCTCTTCGACTAGGTGGACCAGGAGGTGCGTCATAATATTGAAGAAGGATGGTGTGAACACCAACTCGAAACTGACAAGACATTGGACCACATCGTTCTGTAACCGTGGTAGATATTCTGGACTGATTACCTTCTGAGAGATTGCATTGAGGAATGCACATAGCTTCACAATGGCTACTCGAACATTTTCCGGTAGGAGCCCCCTCAAAGCAATCGGAAGAAATTGCGTCATAATCACGTGGCAGTCGTGAGACTTCAGGTTTTGGAACTTTTTGTCCGCCATGTTTATTATTCCCTTTATATTCGACGAGAAGCCAGACGGGACCTTCATACTGCTCAGGCATTCAAAAAAAATGACCTTCTCTTCTTTGGTAAGAGCGTAGCTGGCACGACCTTGAAACCATTCCGGATGCCGGTCATCTGGGTCTTTCAAAAGTTGATGGTCCTGCCGTGCTTCCTTTGTATCATTTGTCTTCCCATACACGCCCAAGAAGCTTAGCAGGTACACGTTCTTCCTACAATTATCCAAAAATACACTTTCAGTCTCATGTAAGCAGTGCGTGCATGCTTTGTATCCCTTATTTGTCTGTCCCGAAAGGTTAGTGAGAGCAGGCCAAAAAGCAACGCTCGTAGGTCAAATTCATCTTATTTGTGCTCATCCCACACACGTACACCAGTTCTGCCCCACAACTGCAAAAGTTCATCAATTAATGGCCTTAGGTACACATCGATGTCGTTGCCGGGTTGCTTCGGACCTTGGATGAGCACTGGCATCATAATGAATTTCCGCTTCATGCACAACCAAGGAGAAAGGTTGTAGATGCATAGAGTCACGGGCCAGGTGCTATGGCTGGAGCTCTGCTCGCCAAAAGGATCCATGCCATCAGTACTTAGACCAAATCTTATGTTCCTTGCGTCAGCTGCAAAATCTTTGAATTGTTTGTCGATCTTTCTCCATTGCGTTCCATCAGCGGGGTGTCTCAACTCCCCGTCGGACTTACGGTCCTCTTTGTGCCATCGCAACAACTTGGCATGCTCTTTGTTCCTGAACAGACGTTTCAACCGTGGTATTATAGGAGCATACCACATCACCTTGGAGGGAACCCTCTTCCTGGGTTTCTCGCCCTCAACATCGTCACCAGGGTCATCGCCTCTGATCTTATAACACAATGCAGTGCATACAGGGCATTCATTCAAATTCTCGTATTCACCGCGGTAGAGGATGCAGTCGTTAATGCATACATTTATCTTCAGAACCTCTAAACCTAGAGGGAAGACAACCTTCTTTGCTTCGTACGTACTGGCGGGCAACTCGTTATTCTTCGGAAACATATTCTTCAACATTTTCAGCAAATTTTCAAGTGATGAGTTAGCTACACCTTCACGTGACTTCCATTTCAGCAAATCCAGTGTACAGCCCAGCTTTTTCAGACTATTATCGCATCCTGGGTACAGCGACTTCGTGTGATCCTCTAACATGCGATCCAAATTCCCCCTCTCCTTGTCAGTTTCGCAGCGTCTCCATGCATCAGCAATGGTCCGACCAAGATCATCAGCGGGCTCATCATGTGCCTCTTCTTCACCTTCACCTTCACCTTCCCCTTCCACACCTTCAGCATCATCCTCCATGAAAGTATCACCGAAAGCCTCATGATAGTTGTAATCGATATTATCCCCTTCTTCATCTTCTTCCATTCTAACCCCTCTTTCTCCATGCTTGGTCCAACAATTATAGCTTGGCATGAAACCGTGCCGAAGCAGGTGCATGTGAACGTCTCTTGAGGAGGAGTAACCCTTCTGATTATTACATTCAGCACATGGACAGATAATAAAACCTCGGTGCTTGTTCGCATTTGCCACTACGAGGAAATCTTTCAAACCCGTAGTGAACTCGCCGGAGAGTCGGTTACCGTACATCCATTGCCGATTCATCTGCATTATTATTATATAAAGTATATAATTAACCATCATGCATTTGTTAAACTAACTAGCTAGAAATAATACAAATCATGAAAGGTTCAAGTTGCTAACCGCGATCGCGGAGGAAAAATAAATGACAAAGCTCAAGTGTGGCTCGGACACTTCATATCATGTGTGTTTCATGCTCTCGGGCATTTCATCTAACACCTTGTGTGCATAGGAGGAACCAAAAGCAAACCCACCACCCCCTTGTGAATATGTTGAATAGAAGTGACACCAAATGTGGCTAAGTGCAGCAATGTGAGTCATATATAGGGATGGTCTTTTAGTCCTGGTTGGCCTGGCCAACCGCGACTAAAGGCCTTCGGGCCAGCCTGAGGACCTTTAGTCCCGGTTGGCCAGGCCAACCGCGACTAAAGCCCCTCCCATCCGCCAGCTGTGAACCGAGCGCGTTGGGACCAGACAGTTGGTCACGGGTCTCCTCCCGAACCGCGACTAAAGACCCCTTTGGTCGCGGTTCGATTATTTTGGGGACTAATGGGGGTGTTTGGAAGGCCTATTTTCTACCAGTGTCACCACTGGTTATGCGACACTAATTGCTATTTCGGGTGGCCGGCAACAACGCATGCCGCCAATAGGTTTGACTGTGGCATGTCAAAGTTAATAGCATCAGTGAATTCTCTACCGGGGAAACAAAGCTTAAATATGTTTAAATAGCGGCAAGATCACGAATTGAACTAAGATACCCAATTTTTATTTATTTTAGATATGCCTTACAAAGTAAATAACAAAAATTAAACCCTAACCTCAACCCTACACTGTAGGAAAAATGCTATAGGGGAAATCATATTAACAGAGATCCAGTTTTTCCGCACGCTTCTATTACTTACTGATGGCATGTGAGCAGAGAGAACTCTTCATGTATAGTCTACCGAAGCGTGTCACAGAGACGCAGGCTACCTAGACAGGTTCAACTGGCAGTGTGCTCCTCTGGCCGCACGCTCCTACTATTTGGCTAGTGGAAGCATGTTTTTGGTAGCACACGCTTCTAGTACGTGGGCCCAGCTGTGCACTTGGCGATTCCAACTAGAAGTTGTGTGTCTTATGTGTGCACGCTTCAAGTAAATGAACTTTTCTTATAAAGGACTTTTATTACTTAAAAGAGTTAAGCATTACACCTGACCTCTGCATAGCTAAGATGCACACAGCCGCGGACCAAACAAAAGTGATAAAGAAAAGCTAAAATGGCAACAGGCTCAATGCACTCATAAAGACATAGAAAGTCTTCTCCTAAGGAGGACCAATCCGTAGATCAAGCGGTCATCCATGTGGGATAAAAATATTCCTCGCCACTTTTTCCAATCATGCACAACCCTCCGTAAAAAGGCCTCGATACTTCGTCCGTTTTAATATCGACCACGAACAGAAAATACATGTGCATCGGAATAGAACTTGCAAACGAGAGAAATTTTTATCATTAAAAATCTTGTCATTTTTACATAGCCAGAGATACCATATAACATCTAGTGCTCCTACCCTAAAAATAGTTTTAAACCTTTTATCAATCCCATGTAATCTATTGTCAAAAACATCAGCAATGGATATGGGTGGATACAGGTTCAAATCGATTTGAATAGCTGACCAGATAGAAGGTGCGAACTTGCACTCGAAGAATAAGTGTCTAATTGTCTCGTCATGTGGATACGAGACACACTTTGTACTCTCATGCCAATTATGCTTGACAAGATTATCCTTAGTTAATATGACACCTTTTGAAAGGTACCAAGCGAAAAATTTCAGCTTCAATGGTACCTTCATTTGCCATGTTTTTTTGTTTGTTATTATCAACTGGAACATCTGAGTGAATCGTCGCCTTATGCATGGAATCAACCGAAAACTTCACGTTTCCTGTTAAGTTTCAAGGAACTCATTGGTGCCATGTGACAGCTGGACCAAAGTCAGTCTATCCAACAAGGCGTTCCAAGACTGAAGTCTCGGGCCAATGACGTCACGCCTGAACGTCACATTGGGAGGAGACGTTTGCATAACTGTAGCTAGCGTATCACCCTTATGACGCACAATGTTGTATAAGGTCAGATACTGTTCTCGGAGAGTGGTATTTCCCAATCATTTATCCTCCGAGAACCTTATCTCCGATCCAGCCTTAATTTTAAATACCCCATAGCGGAAGAGATACTTCTTAGTTGCCATTAAGCCAGCCCAAAAGTGTGAATCACCAGGTTTCCAAATAACCTGTGATAGCGCTTTTGTGCCAAATTATTTTCTTTTAAGGAGTGTTTTCCATACACCATCTTTGGTAAGTATCTTAAAATTAAGCCATTTACCTAGTAGAGCCGTGTTCTTGACCTGAAGATCATGAGCCCCCAGCCCTCCCTGTTCTTTTGGTCAGCAAACAACATCCCATCTAGCCAGTCGATATTTCTTTTTCTCACTATCCCAGTGCCAAAAAATCTTGATCGGAAATAATCCAATTTATTTAAGACTCATTTAGACAGTTGGAAGAATGATATCATAAAAAGTACCATATTAGTTAGTACCAGGTTCATGAGACCCAATCTTCCGCCTAGAGATGGCAATTTTCCTTTCCAACTTGCAAGCCCTTTTTGCAGACGTTCTGCAACGTGCTTCCATTCTGCATTGGTCAATCTCCTATAATGTATTGGTATACCCAGATATTTAATATGGAATTGGCCTTGCTCACAACCGAATAATTCAGCATACTGAGCAGCTGCATCCTAGGCCTCGCAAAAGCAAAACAGTTCACTTCTATAAAAATTAATCTTTAACCCCGAGAGTTGTTCGAACGCTGAGAAGATTAATTTAAGGTTCGTAGCTTTATGAAGGTCATGATCCATAAAAAGAATCGTATCGTCTGCATATTGAAGTATTGATAGTCCCCCATCCACTAGATGTGGAACGACCCCTTCAATCTGGTCATTTTCTTTTGCCTGTTCTATCATGGTCGCTAGCATATTAGCCACAATATTAAATAATATTGGCGATAATGGATCATGTTGCCTTAATCCCTTTTGTTTTTGGAAGTATCGACATATGTCATCATTAACTTTGACAGCGACATTATCTCCGGACACAAATTTATGACTCAAATCACACCAATCTTCCGAGAAACCTTTCATTCTTAGAGTCTGTTGGAGGAACGACCAATTCACTTTATCATAGGTCATCTCAAAGTCAATTTTGAAGATGACACCATTAAGTTTTTTAGTATGCATCTCATGGACGGTTTCATGTAGAACCATGACCCTGTCTAGGATATTCCTACCCTGCAGAAAAGCAGTTTGTGTAGGTTTTACAACATGATCGGCTACCGAATTGAACCTGATGGTTGCAACCTTCGTAAATATTTTGAAACTAACATCTAGGAGGCAGATTGGTATATATTGTTGTATCCTTTCTGCTTCCAAAATCTTAGGTAACAAAACGATTTCCCCAAAATACTTTATAATACTTTGTAATGTAGGCCTTGAGCTGATCATGTCCTTCGATTAGGCCTTCATCCTGATTAAGAGAATGAATACGTTTTTTCCTATGTCGTCCATTGGCAACATTATGTAACTATCTCGTATTTGATTCTCCTTCAAGAATGAATTGTGTCTTAGATCGTTGGCACCATTTTAGCTCTTCCTCTCACATCATACAAGCTAATTGTGCATTTGACTGGCTTTTGAGCTCAATCTCTTGTGGTGCTAATAGCCGTATATCTGTCGTCTGGTCGAGCTCATCAATAATGGAACACAAGCACTCTTTTTCCTTTTTTTAGCATCCCAGCAGTGTGGCTAGCCCATCCCCGGAGATATTTACATACATTGCGCACTTTATTATTCCATCTTCGGATAGGGTTATCACCCGTCGCTCGTTTAGACCAAACCTTCTTAACCAGTTCATCGAATCCATCACGCAACATCCAACCTAACTCAAACTTGAACTGAGGTTGTGCATTTGGCTTCAACGTGCCAGTAGATAGAAGGATGAGAGCATGATCAGATAGTGTCTCAATACGTTCTAGAGCGCGTACCATAACCAACGGGCATTTATCCTCCCGATCAGTGCTCATCAGTACGCGATCCAGTTTTTCGTAAGTGGTCTCCGGGAGGCTATTCGCGTAAGTGAACTTCCTCCCGATCATATGAACCTCTCTTAAATCTAAGCTGTCAACGACTGCATGAAATAAGAAATGCCAATGACTATAAAATCTACCTCTACTTTTCTCATACGGGAATCTTAGCAAATTAAAGTCTCCACCGGTTAGAATAGGATGGGGATTATCATTTGCCAAGTTTACCCACTCTCTGAGAAAAGCCGCCTTGTACTCTTCCTGGGCAGCACCATACACAGCAACCAGACTCCATGTGAAGTTGTTAGCTCTGTTTCGGAGGTGTAATTTGATATAAAAATCACCATCCATTCGTGTTAACACATCCATTGAATCTGATTTAACACCAAGTAAGATGCCACCCGACCTTCCACGTGGGGGATGGAATGCCAAGTGAAATCCACACATCCTGAAAGGCGGTCCAGAACTCTCGACTGAAAATCCCGTCTCCCCGTCTCAGAAATTTCCACAAACTCCAACCTATGATCTTGAACATACTGAGCAATATTCAAATGTTTGGCCAAGTCTGCAATTTGTGAAGATGCCATTCATTGGGAAACAGTTGGAGAGTTATACAAATTCATGTTTTCCGTGACATTTTTGTTTTCTTTGTTTTGGCGGATTTGGATTACCGGCCGAAAGCATACAGATCACAAAGAGATCCTAGCCCGTCCTCATCCACCCCCACCTTTGTCACCCCCCCTACGAGATGTGATAACAGTTGTCCATCAACAGTGGCATTCGCATAATCATGATAAAGTGGTGTAGTGAATGGCCTACTAGAAGTGGGTGGAGAAACCGTTAATCGGTCAAACTTCACATGCTTCAAAGCATTAGCCAAAACCATTATTTCTTTCTGGTTCCTTCCTACACAAATGCCAACAGAAGCTAAACTAGAGGATAATTTGCCATTCGGAAATGAAAGAAAAGATCTTTGGGCTGCAGACGTGCCAATAGGCGGAGGAGTGAACATTGCGGCCTTGCGCCGCATGGCCTTGGTCAGTGTGTCTTTGTCCGTGGATGAAGCTCCATCAGCGATAGTAAGATGCCTTGCGCTTTTCCTAGGTGCCTTCATAGGCTGAGCATGTGTCCCACAAACCGTGGACACCGTGGAAGGGGGAGGCGGTCATGTAGAAGCCCCCTCGAGTACAATGACATCCTTCTGTCCAGCTCCCATTGGCGTCCCTATGGTGGCCATGACCGTCAAGCCAGTCTGCTGAGCACACTGGACCGACACGGATACAGGGAAGCTGGTCAGCGAAGAGCACGCTGCATTCAGCGCAGCTGGTAGCACGGCCACCTCCGGAACGACCTACACTAGGCCGGCAACACAACACTCCAGCTCAGCGGACCGACCCAGCTCGCCCTCAGCCAGGCCAAGGCCTAGCTGAAAGAGCATTTCTTAGATGCCTAGTATTTTGTGTGTTAGTTTACAATACTAGTGATACTTTTAATCGGGTGTTAAGTGATGCAACTATTAAATATTATTCATATGCATCGAACACCAAAAAGTGTGAAGGTAGATCAGCATTCACACTTCCTGATAGGTATTGAAAATTTCCAACGGGAATATCCGGTTTTGAAGAGGCATCGAGAAAATGGCTAAGGGCCAGGAAAGTTTTCACCCCGGTAGGTTCCAGAAATTTTCAACCAGAAATTTTGGGACAACAGGAATTTCCGGTCAAAACCAGGACTCGAAGAAATCGGCTAAGGAAAGAAAGTTTCTAGCCTGGCAAGGTACCGGAAATTTCCAACCGAAAATTCTGGGCAATCGGAATTTTCGGTTAAGTCAAACCTACGAAGAACAAAGATCTGAACCTGACCAAGCAACTGGAATTTCCAGTTCAAGTTGAACCAGAATTTTCGGTCCAATTCCTGCTCTCCAACGGCCACATTTATTGAGGAGGTATAAATACCCCTACTTCTTCACCAAGTGAGCTAGTTCGTCCAAGCATTTAAGAAAGACTAGCAAATTGGCCCGTGCGTTGCAACGGGTGAAGAATTGTTTTGTTGCATCGCTTAGCTACAATATGGATCGGAACCTCCGGAGCATCAAAAACCTTTCTATTTCTCGACAGCTAAATGCTCCAAAGCGAAGCAGTACTCACAAGGTCCTAAGCTTTCCTTTTCTGGACAAGGCATTTTTGTTTTGCTTCATCGTATTTGTCTGCGAGATCCAAAATTCCATTCAGGTCAATCCCAAGTAGCGCAATGATTAGGGATGTACGCCCACATCCGAGAGAAAGCTGTTTCATAGGCTCCCTTGTTTTGCAACCAAAGGGGCACATCTCGTACTCCACGATTCTCTAACGGAGCATCATTGTTCTTACCTTAATCCCTCCTTTGATCAGTATCCAAGCAAACAATTTCTAATTTTTTGGAGCTGCACATTTCCAATTTGTGTTTGCACTGACATGAGTAGCCCCGCCACAGTTCATGATTTCATAAAGATTCCTGACCAGGAATCATCTGAGCCTTATAATTGTGATAAATCCAACATAGCCAAACGTCAAGAGCATCTGCAATTCCGGGTAAACAGAAATGTCACCACCAATTACTATAAGTTTAGACCCCAATACTTCTTAGCTTTTTTTGTTATTTACCAGACATAAGATAATTTGTGGAGCTTTCTTGCTGGATTCAACAAATCATCCCGGCCATGATGGTAGACTTACAGAACTACATAGTATTTTCTGTTTGTTGTATATCATACATAAGCCAATATTGGGGGTTTTCTTGATGAATTCGATGACCTATAACAGAGAGGAGGGAATATAAGAATGAAGCTTACTTGCCCACGTAGGGTTGGCAGGACTGTAATTTGTCTGCTCCACAGCCTCGCCGGTCTGTTCTGGCGCATCAGCCATCATCAGTATGACCAGTTGATTCACTGATTTCTCCCAAAATACAACCTTGGCATCTATTTTGCATTAAGAAAATCCATGCAAATTTTCTCCATCAGAAAGTCCACGAATAGTACAAGTGAATTTTAAGCCAAAGGTACTTCATCCCACATTCCATTTTCTCCATCAGATTTAGACATGAAGTTTATAGCACGAGAGGCTGACAAGGAAAATTTTAGTTGCTCGAGAAAGCAGTGCCAATTTTCACGGTTTTGGTCGTCACTATAGTGAATGCAACTGGGAACACATTGCCTTCTCCGTCAACTGAAGTAGAACACAGTAACTTTCTCTGCTTAAATCGGTTTTGGAGTAAACAAGAGTAGAATGTACTCCCTCCGTTCCAAATTAGATGACTCTCACGTAGATGTATCTAGACATATTTTAGTACTAGATACATCTATTTGAGAGTTATCTAATATGGAACGGAGGGAGTAATTAACAGTCGTTTACTACTGTCTTGTTAGATGTACCAACTGATAAGGTCAATTGAGTGAGCTAGATATAACTCATTCCTCAGCTTCCACCATTCATACATCAGGAGCAAAGACAGAGCTCTGAAATCGATCACCTGTACTTGTAGTGCCACTCTAGGAGAAGGCGCGCGCGGGGGCGCTCGGGTCAGTGGAGCTCGGGGTCATAGCGGCCGCAGGAGGCAGAGACGAACCGGGGTTGTGTTAGATGCAAGTTATGAGTGGAGCCGCCGCCAGGAACGTGGGATGCAGGGAAAGGGCGATCCGCCGGACGCGCGGGATGGAGATGATCGGGGAGGCCACCGGCCGCGTAGGATGCAGAGGATGGCGGCAGCGCTGCTGACAACGCGTGATGCAAGGGATGTGTCAACTCCCTCGAGTTGGATCTCTCAATTAACTGGGTAATTTAGGTACAGAAGGAGTTCAAGCCGATTCTAAGCAGAATCCAACCCAACCACTAACTCTACCGCGGCCAAGCCGTCGTGTTCTGTTCTTCTTCCTCGCCAAGTTTTGCCGTTTCCCTCCACACGCTTAAGTACACGGAAACCTTACAGGGCCTCACTTGGCCCACTCCTGGCCTGCAAGCCAACACGACACACGCCTTGTTCTCTTGGGCCGGCCCGTGGATGGAAGGTCAGCGTCGTTGTACACTTGGCCGCTGACATCCCCCCTCCCTTGAGAACCTTCTTGACCCCAAGCAGGCGCGTCCGGGAATTGTTGCTGTATGGCATCCTTGTCTTCCCAGGTCGCTGCAGCTGCCGGCGAGTTGCTCCATTGAACCAAAACCTGGGCCACCGTGCGCAAGCCATCCTGGCGCAGTCGCTGGCTAAGCACCTGCACAGGAACCTGAAAGAAACTGTCAGCGGGTGGTAATTCAGGCTGCACCTTTTGCTCCGGCCCCAAGCATGGCTTCAACTGTGACACATGGAATACGTGGTGGATCCGACTGGAAGCAGGAAGTGCGAGCTTGTATGCCACTTCTCCAATGCGGCTCAGCACTCGGAAGGGCCCAAAAAACTTGAATGCCAGCTTATGATTTGCTCTCCTGTGAATGGAAGTTTGGATATATGGCTGTAACTTCAGGAACACGAGGTCGCCCACTGCAAAAACACGTTCAGAACGGTGTTTGTCAGCATGAACTTTCATCCTTTGTTGCATTCTGAGCAGGTGCTATCTCACTGATGCCTGGAGCAGGGTCCTTTCTTCCAACCAGGCCTGTACGTCCGGCGCTGCGATGTTATCTGTCGCTGTTACACCAAAATATCGAGGGTGGCGACCGTAGATCACTTCAAACGGAGATTTACCCAGCGACGAGTGCCAATTGGTGTTATACCAAAATTCACAGAGGCCAATCCACCGACTCCACTGTTTGGGGTGAGAACTGATGAAGCATCTCAAGTAGCATTCGATAGATTGGTTGACCCGTTCAGTTTGTCCATCCGTTTCAGGATGATACGCAGCGCTAAGACGCAGTTCAGTGCCTGTTGCCTTGAATATTGCCTGCCAAAATTGACTCGTGAACACTGGGTCCCTGTCGGAGACTAGAGCCAGTGGCATTCCATGAAGTTTATAGATCGAAGACACAAACAGCTCAGCCACCGTGGTTGCTGTGTAAGGATGCTTCAGGGGAAGGAAGTGTGCATACTTGGAGAACTTATCGACGACGACAAGAATGCAGTTATATCCAAACGAGCTAGGCAGGCCATCTATAAAATCCATAGTGGCCATCTCCCACGGCCCTGATGGTACTGGAAGAGGTTGCAATAGCCCTGCTGGCAACATTCTCTCAGGTTTAGCTTGCTGGCATGTGTGGCATGTGCGCACAAATTCCCTTGTCATCTTTTTCATCCCAGGCCATTTGAAAGAGAGAGTAGGCGTCTGTAGGTCACCGGAAACCCTGAATGTCCTCCAAGGGGACTAGAATGGAAAGCTCTGATCACTTGTTGCTGTAATTCCAAATTGTTTCCAAGAACCAAACGCCCCTGGTAACGTAGCAATCCATCCTTGAGGGTATAGCTTGGGTCAGCTGTTGGATCGAGGGCTAGACGCCGGAGCAAGGACTGCATGCTGGTATCCTGCTCGTAGCTGTCCACCACTTTTTCGAGCCAAATTGGCTGAACTGCAGAGACACTAAATAATTCTGAACCTTCAGTTGGTTTGCGAGATAGTGCGTCAGCAGCTCCATTGTGTATGCCCTTCTTATAAACCACCTTATACTGAAGCCCCATCAACTTGGTTAATGCCTTTTGTTGCCAGTCTGTGTGCAAACGCTGGTCAGTCAAGTTCACCAAACTTTTGTGGTCTGTTCGAATCACAAATTCTGCCAATTGGAGGTATGCTCTCCACTGTTGCACGGCAAGAAGTATAGCCAGGTATTATTTTTCATAAACAGAGAGTCCCCTGTTGCGAGGCCCCAGAGCTCTACTGACATACGCCAACGGAT
This sequence comes from Alopecurus myosuroides, assembly GCA_028641055.1. Classification (NCBI taxonomy): domain Eukaryota; kingdom Viridiplantae; phylum Streptophyta; class Magnoliopsida; order Poales; family Poaceae; genus Alopecurus; species Alopecurus myosuroides. The sequence goes on from CM054062.1 coordinate 41,524,906, forward strand.
GGCCACGCTGGGACAACACGGCACCAATGCCCACATCACAGGCATCTGTCTCAACAACGAACTGACAAGTGAAATCAGGCAGTGCTAGAACAGGAGCAGTACTCAACGCTGTTTTTAGTGTCTGAAATGTTGTCTCTGTGATATCTGACCAGCAGAAATGGACTCCTTTTTTAAGGAGATTGGTGAGTGGCTGACTGATAATCGCATAGCTTCGTATGAATTTTCTGTAATACCCTGCTAATCCAAGGAATCCCCTCAGCTCCTTGACGTTTACTGGTTGTGGCCATGATCGAATAGACTCAATCTTTGATTCGTCAGTTGCAACACCTGCAGCAGAGATAACGTGCCCCAAATAAGCTATCTTTTCTTGTGCGAAAGCACACTTGCTGAGCTTGGCCTGCCATTTGTCCTTGCGCAGGATATCAAGCACCTCCCGTAAATGATTCAAGTGATCTTCTATCGTTGGACTGTAAATAAGGATGTCGTCAAAGAAGACTAGGGCGCAACGGCGGAGCACAGGTGCTAGGGATGCGTTCATAGCTTTCTGGAATGTTGCTAGCGCCCCCGTGAGACCAAAGGCCATGACCTTGAATTCATACTGCCCGTTGTGTGTCTGGAACGCAGTTTTGTGCTATTCTCCTGGGGCCAAACGAATTTGGTGGTAACCAGCTCTAAGATCGAGCTTGGAAAACCAACACGAGCCTGCTAATTCGTCCAGTAATTCGTCAATGACCGGCAACGGGTACTTGCATTTTACAGTCAACTCATTCAACTGTCGATAATCAATGACTGGCCGCCAACTGTTGTCAGACTTGCGCACCATGATGACAGGAGAGGAGTACGCACTGTTGCTGTGCGTGATTATCCCTTGCGCCAATTGTTCCTGTATCTGACGCTCAAGCTCTGTTTTCAATTCTGGAGCCACTCGATAAGGTCTCAGCGACACCGGTCGTGCCCCGGGAATCAGAGGGATGTGGTGGTCATACAGGCGCCGCGGGGGTAATTCTGTTGGGGTAGCAAACACATCAGCATACTGATCTAGTAATTTTTTTACCTCTGGTTGCAACTGCACTATCTCCTGATCACACTCGTCTGTCAGTTGGATTGCCAACAGTTCAGGATTCTGGAGCTCATCGTCCGAGCCGTGCAGCACTATCAATTGCCCCATGTACTGAAACGATAACCATCTCTGCCCCCAGTGTGTCACACCCCTGTTTTTAAGCACTTGTATAATAGTATTTTAGCAAGCCTCTTAAGACTTTTGTAATGTTTTTAAGTGGACAACATGTTGTGTAGTGATGTTTATCTATGCAATATTAATGGTGTGTTTCTTTTCACTCACTTGAGGAGTTTTTCTCCTAAGAAACACATTGCTTTATAATTGTTTTCCTATGTTTTCCACTAAGGCTCTTATGAGATTATTTTTCAAGACTTGAGGTGACCCTTTGTTTCAACTTGAAAATGTGTTATTAATGATTAGGAATCAACTTGAACTTGAAATAAGAATAATTAGAAAAGATTTCATTAGATTTTCCAATATAATTTTTGCCCTGAAAAACAGCCAAGTAGCTGTTTTCAACCCTTGTTTTCCATCACAAGGATTATCCAATTATGGATTTTCTTTGATCAAAACTACTCTCTGTTATGAGTACAACAAATCTACACTCTTGGAAAAACCTGCAAAGAAAATTAACACACAATGCCATGATGGTTTTTGAGCCATCTTGTTAAGACAGAAAATTGAGCATTTTAAAAACAGAGAATGTACCTACTTTGCCATTTATTTTCAGAGCCATAAACCTATCCTTTTTCAAATCAAATGGTTGGTTATGAAACTTGGATAGTTTCTCTCTGATTAGCTTTTTAAATCACTCATTTTAGAGCTTGTTTGCTTGGTGAAAACAAGCCCAACTTTTGCTATCTCTGTCTGTTTTTCCAGCACTTAGAAAAATTCAGAAACACTGCCTAACTGAATTTTTCTGACAGAACAGTGATTACACCTTTGGACTTGATGTTTTTAGCTTGTGTGTACTGATCCAAGCCAGGCCACCTTGCCTATTCGAAAACCTAGTTTATAAACTTCTAGAAGGTGGCATTGGATCCTACTTTGGCTGACCAGGGAGGGAGAAATATGAGGTGGCATTTGACTAATGAGTGAGGTCACAATAGTGGTTGAAATAGTGGTTTTTCTTCCTTTTACCCATCCCTTGGCCCTTGCTGTGGCTTAGCTCACCAAATTGTACTGGCTTGACCCCTAGGCACCAGTTAGAACAAAGGCCACCTGTGGAGAAACCCCAAAGGGCAAGGGCATGCCCATGCCAATGGTACCCGAGCACCCCCACCTTGGCCTCGTGCCTACATAGCCCTAGTGGCCAAACCCTCTCACCACAGCACTCACCTCGCCACACTCACCCACCCCATCGCCCTCTCGGTTGCTCGTTCGCTCTGTGCGAGCGAGGCGAGCCGCGCCCAGCCGCAGACCCGTGCGTGTTCGAGGTGGATCACGGCGTCGATATCACTGCCCTCCCGACCCCTTTTCTCCTCCTTTGCGACCCCCTGGAGCTAGCCTACCTCCCTGACATCCTTTGGCCCTCCCTCGTTTGCAGGTTGGCCCGCGCCGTCGTCGCCGTGCCCGCCTCGCCGTCGCAGAGAGGAGACGGACGTGGAGAGCTCCATCCTCGCCGACACCGCGCCACCGGCACCCCACAGCACCACCGCCGTCACCCACCGCGCCACAGCACCCCTAGGTGAGCCACTAGCCCGTGCCGTGCGCGCCCGTGACGTGTTCGTCCGCGGGTCGAGAGAGAGAGAGGAGAGGGGCGCGGGGAGGAAGAACGCGCAGGAGCCGTCGATCTGCGAATCGACGGCCCCCTTTGAACGCAGAGTTTCGCGCGCGCGCGCGCAGGCGGGCTGTGCTGCGTGCTTGTTGGGCCAGCGCGGTAGATCTGGCCCATCTGGGCATGTTTCGGTTAAAAAGCCAATTAGTTTTTTTTTCTGGCAGATTGACTAGGTCCTAGCTTTAGGCTTAGAAAAGGTAGCATATAAATTTATTTAACCATGCTAATTTTTATGCTACTAGCCATACAAAATTGCAACCATATCCCACTGGCAGAAACTTGTTTTGAGTTTTTATGATTTTTCTAAAAATCATATGCCAGACAGTACCCTAAAAATTGAAATGAATAGAACTTCAAAAATACAGAACATTTTTGAGCAAACTCAACTGTTTTGGAAAGCCCTTTTCAATACCTACCAGTAGGAGTTTAGCTTACATCAAGGTGAGTTACCATTTGGAAATGCCATCCATTTTGGTAAAACATCAGTGGGCTATTCCATGAATTTTAGAGGGAGTTTGGGATACTATTTTTGAGTGAGGCAAGTTGGAGAGGCTTTGTAGTGATAAGGACTATCACATCCTAGAAGGATTTACTTTTTGGAGCCACAGAAAAATTTAGAGAGACAGAACAAGTTTTGGTTACTTTCTGTCTAAATTTTAATTCTAGATCTTGCTTTTTATGTTAAGTTTGTGAAGTGCAAATGTTGTGTTCTTGCTTGTGAGGTTGTTTTCCATTGTGGTTATGATGTTTACAAGTTACATGAACATGTTAGCATAATTGGTTTGAGTGATAGCATTTTAGAACTTTTTTTTTCATGCATAGGTCTTGCTAATAGCTAGATTTTTATGTATGTTTTGAGTAGATCTTTAATTGATTATTAGGCTTGTTGCTAGATTAATTCTCATGAAACCAGTACCATTTAGGTACTGTTATTTTGGTCATAGCAACTCTGGATGCTTGGTGCTTGTGTTTGAAATAGGTTTAAAATAGAAATGTTTAAGGACTAGATTTCACACTAGGATATTCTTGTATGCTTTTTGTCTTATTTTTCCCTTAGGGAAAAATATGGATCCTTGGTGTTGAAAACCAGAGGATGGAATGTCCTTGTGGCATTATTACCTTAGGGTTTTCACCTCTGATAATTTTCCTTTTAAGTAGCACAAAAGCATGAGTAGCACTTGGATGACTAGGAATTAATCTCCTCACTTGTGTAGCTTTTTAAGCATAGTTTTTCCTTGTTTCCTAGCTATGTTTTTATGATATTTTTGTGAGATCCAGTAGCATTTATGGTACTGGTTAGAGGGGTATTTTGCCTCTGAAAGCTTGCACACTTGTGCATAAAGTTAGCTAGTATAGCCTAAAATAGTCTAGTAGTTTCCCTAAATTTCCTACTAGTATGAGTAGGAGTTTTTGGGTGCTTGTTTGTTTGTTTTGAGCACTTTTATAAAAGTTACCAGAGGCTTATTAAACTCTTGGTGAGCATTTTGCTAGTGGAGCACCCACTGGTATGTTTGCCTCATGGTGGAAAACAGGCTTGACTAGTTGTCATGAGCTTATTTCACCACTTGAGTAGTTTAGCAAATTATAGGTGCTAGCCATAGAGATTGTTGTGGAAATTTTTTTTAGACATCAAATTGTGTTTTATATGACACCCTACTGTCTAGAAACATGTGCTTTACCCCACTGGTCCATAATGTTCTTAACCAAGAATCATTGTTTTGGCCACACATGAGCACTAGGAAAAAGCAGATTTTTCCAACTATATTTTTTATGCAATTTTTTCTTAAGGGAAAAATTGAGAACCTTGGGTGGTACTTCTTGATTGCTTGCTGTATATATTGCTTGTAGCCTTGTTTGTCTTATTTGGTTCTGAAAGTGTGTCTTTATTCCTTTTTACGACGTTAGAAAACGAGGAGTAAGGAATTGCTGAGGAAGGGTATTGCAACTCCTGTTACTTTCAGGATCAGGACCATCACTTGTACCAAGGCAAGCCATCCTAATGCTTGCTGTATAACTACTTATCATTATCTATCATGCATGCTTTTCACTTCTGAAGTTTACAAAACTATGCCTTCAAAAACTATTTTTGTGTGAATCCTACTACTACTATTAATACTACTAGTATAAGGACTCATAATAATAGTCAACTTGGTATTACCAAGCCCTTAGACACTAAATGGTATATAAATACCATACACCTACTTAAAACTTGAGTTCTTAAATGAACTAAATAAAATGTGTTTTTGTAAACAAATGCCTTATGGAAGGAAAATCCTGGAGGAAGGGTGAGACCCTGTCTGCCGGAAGGATTGTTATGATGGGAAACTTTATGAGAAATGTTTACAAAAGACACATAACCTAGTCTTCGCTGGACAACCATTATCGTACTGCCACTTTACCCCAATATGGGTAGGGGCTTGATTAAAAACTTGTTAGGGTTAGTGTATGTGCTATCTCAAAGGCTATAGGGGATTGGATCCTCCGAACCGAAATGTCGCTAGGAGTGAGTATACGGGACATCTAAAGTGTGGGATTAATTTTCCCTCCGGATGCAGCAGTTGGGTCTCCTGTTTGAGCGGTGTGGGACATGGCTTGCCAGGGAGGGAAACCCCAATTGAAGAGATAGTCATGTACTAGCTTGTACAGAGTGGATAGTCAAGACCAGTTATCTGATGTTCTCATAGGTTGGGAACAGTCCATGGTTGTTTCATGGCGGACTCTGGATCTAGTGGAAGTGTGTACACCTCTGCAGAGTAAAACTATTTCGAGATAGCCGCGTCCTCGGATATGGACGGTTGAATGGCCATGTAGCTAGTATTGTGTCAACTTTTCAAAAGAGGTTTTGAAGGAAGGCTTTGGTACCTGAGAGGCACCATGGAGGAATGACTTGGTATCTGTGAGATACCGATGAGAAAGAAACTATCACTAAAAGTTTCTGAAAAGAAAAACTTTCTTTTCCAAAAGAATTATAAAACCTCCAAGATATGTGATATCTACGAGAGCAAAACTACATTATTTTAAATGATTTTGTTTACAAAGAGGTAAACTTGAAGAATCAACCATGGCAAATCTTTTATCTGTCATGGGTAGCTGAACCATATGTATGGCCTACCCACTCCACAAAATAAGCATGTATGCATTATTGTAAGCTAATAAAGGATGTCTTGTTGAGTACATTCAAATGTACTCATTTGGTTTCGCCCCTGGTATCTACTTATCAGACTACGAGGAGCCACCTCAGGAGGAGTACTATGAGGAGGAGTTCTACGCTGATGGCCCTGCGAGTTAGGATCGTCTCCCAGTCAGCAGCCTGTAGGATGAGGCGTGACTCGGGTTCTACTACGCTATGCTTATCGTCTTCCGCTGTGTTTACTCTGAATGTCTGTCCTGCGTGGCAGTTATCAAGAACTTGGTCATGTGACCATTTATGTAAGACTCTATATTCGTGTAATGGATGATGTATTCTGTATGCCAACTACGTATGTTGTTCACGACTGGTTCTTCTGGGATCGTGAATGAATGCATATGAGGGGTTCTGGACCTACCGGTCTGGGGCCTCTACAAAGTTGGTATCAGAGCCATCCTGACTCTAGGAGACCTTAGTTAGCATGGACGTTAGTGTATACTCCGATAATCTAAGTTGCCAATACAAAAAAAATTGGATATATGACTAAGTATAAAACTATTCCCTATATCCCACCACCTCTCTGGGTTAGACTCTATTTGCATTAAAGTTATTTCTTGCATGAACCTAAAATCTTGCACACTTGGATCTAACTTAAACTATACTTAAAATTTTGTGTAGATGGACGTGGACATCACCGTGGCTTTTCAGTTGGGACGTCCACGTGGCGAGTCTTTCCTTTTCGAGGAGAGGCTAGTATCTATGGCTACTGTGTTGGGACGGCCACTTCCGGAGCTGCGAGGAGGACTAGTTGTCGGGGCACCTCTGGAGGGAGACTGGTACGCGGAGGTCACTATCCGCGCACCTCTGGCTAGCCCGACAGTGGAGGCCTACGTGTACCGTGCTGTTGATCGTTCTTGGAACGAGGCTGCGGTGCGCATGATTCAGGAGTCAGTAGCACGTCTGGCACACATCGGGGAGTACATGTTCATCGGTTCCCGGTTCGAGCTGATTGGGAGGCGTGATGAGGATGGCATACCACTTCCTGTCGAGCCAGACTTTACCACTGTTGGTCCCCACTTGGACGAGATGGAGATTCTGCTACACCGCACTCAGCTCAGGTTGGACGACCAGCGTCTTGACACCCTCCACGGCATATTGGTGCACCAAACACTGATAGCCGAGACTGACGAGCTGAGGGCTGAGCTTCACGACAGCCAGGAGGAGAGTGGAGCTCTGGCTCAGCAGTTGTCCCAGCTGAGGGAGCAGTTGGAGGCTACTACCGCGAGGCACCGTGCCTTACGGAGGCAGCTGAGGGCCACCCGCCTTGGCCGTGCACGCCTCACCACTAGACTGACGGCCCTGGAGGGGGCTAACGCCGTTCTGCGCGGCAGACTTCAGATAGCTCGTGATGACATATCCACGAGAGACGCTGCCGTAGAGGAGCTGGAGGAGGAGGCCGCAGAGCTCCACAGGGAGATTGAGGATCTTCTGCCTATTGAGGATGCTCCCTCCGACTTAGAGGGGATGGATATGAGCGAGGCTAGCGAGCAGGATGATGATGACCTGCTTGACGAGGAGGAGGAGGACCCTGAGGAGCGTATCTTCGACGTTGGGGACAGCGACGACTCTTTGTAGTCGCTGCCTTCTCACCCTTAGCACATGGTGCTGGTCTAGATACTAGTTAGGTATGCTAGATCGTTTTGCTAGATAGTTTGCTAGTAGTAGCCTTGCGATGACCCCACCAATCGCACCCCCTGTAGCTCGATGAAGCCTTCCTTGTATGATATGGCTTGTGATGTGTGTGTGTAATGTAAGAAACTCTGTTTAATTATGGTGATGAATGAAATGTTTGGCTTGGTTTTCTGTTGATTGTCACTACTTGCGTTCATTTCATTCAAGTTTGCGACTGCCCCGCTCTTGTTTTTGAAACATATCGCTAGTATTCCTTTTGTTTAAATATTAAGGTACTGGGTTTTCAAAAACAAGAATTTACTTCTTAGACTTACACATGTTTCACTTCAGCATGGCACCCCGTCGCGAACCCCCACCGCCACCACCACCCACAGTGGAGGCGCTGTTGGCCCTGCTGATGGAAGATCGCCAGGCCAGCCGAGATGAGAGTGCAGCTACCATTACCGCTCTGCAACAACTGGCTGCTGCCGCCAACAATAATGGCAATGGCAATGGAAATGGTGCTCGCTCGAGACTGAGAGACTTTCAGCACACCAACCCCCCAGTTTTCACCAGGATTGTGGAGCCTCTCGATGCTGACGACTGGCTCCGCACCATTGCAAACAAGCTGGAAGTCGCTTCGGTTGATGAGAATGATAAGGTCCTGTTGGCCTCCCATTTTCTCGCTGGTCCCGCCAGGACTTGGTGGGAAACTACACGTGAGACTGTTGCTGCTGGTCACGTGTTCACCTGGGAGGAATTCTCTGCAAGGTTCCGCAAGTATCACATTCCCCAGGGAATGATGGCACTTATGCGGGAGAAGTTTCTGAATCTGAAACAGGGAAGCATGCCGGTGTCTGAATACTGGGAGAATTTCACTACTCTGTCCCGGTATGCACAGGATGATATTAATACTGATGCTAAGAAGAAGGAGAGGTTCTTAAATGGGCTGGATGATGAGCTCCAGTGCTCCCTGGTAGTGGTTCCATTCCAGGACATGGAGACCCTTGCTAATGCCGCTATGGTGCTGGAGCACAAGCGGAAATCTGCTGATGATAACCGCAAGAGGAAGATGACTGCTCATGGAGGACCTAGTGCTCAGAGGACTCGCAACACTCCGTATGCGAGGCCACCAACCCACAAGGCGCCTGCTTATGCACCCCGCCCCAACCACAACTATGCACCAAGGCCCAACAACTACAATCACCCTGCACCGTATGCACCAAGGTACGGAGGAAACAGCTATGGGGGTAACCATGGTAATCACTCTGGGAATAATCATGGAAACCGCTATGGAGGTAACAATGGAGGAAATGGGAACCACACCAACAATGCTCCCAAACCAAACCCAAGCTCAAAGCCTTCTGGAGGTTGCTTTGCCTGTGGAAAGGAGGATCACTTCGCTCGCGAGTGCCCCAACAACGCTACTGCTCCAGTCCAGCCTGCTGCAACCAAGATGAACCATGGTCCTTCCACTGGACGGCAGAATAGGATGAAGGGACACCTGAACCATATCAATGCTGCAGAAGCTCAGGAGGCACCAGACATGGTGATGGGTATGTTTCCTGTCAACTCGGTACCAGCCGCAGTACTGTTTGATTCTGGTGCATCACATTCCTTTGTCACTAAACCGTTTGCTGAGAAAAGTGGTATGAAGCATTCCCGTATGCACAACCCTATGTTAGTACAAATACCTGGGGATAGTACTAAAGCCAACCTAATTTGCAATGAGGTACCAGTAGAAATTCAAGGGAAAACTTTTCATGCTGATCTTATAGTGCTGGGATCCAAAGGGATAGAAGTGGTACTCGGTATGAACTGGATGGCCAAGTATAAGGGAGTTATCGATTGCACTAAGAAATCTATTGAAATGATCTCAGAGGATGGGGAAAAGGTTGCATACACTGCAACTCGACCCTCGTCACAAGTTCACTGCCACACCGGAATAGTCCACCCTGTCCTTGAGGAAGTTCCGGTAGTTTGCGAATACCCGGATGTTTTTCCTGAAGAATTACCCGGTATGCCCCCTGATCGGGATATCGAGTTTGTGATCGAGTTAGTGCCCGGAACTGGACCCATAGCACAGAAGCCGTATCGGATGAACCCGAAGGAATTAGATGAGTTGAAGACTCAGCTGGAGGACATGTTAAGGAAAGGATTGATTCGCCCTAGTGCATCGCCCTGGGGATCCCCGATCATTTTTGTGGGAAAACGGGACGGTACCACTCGTTTATGTGTGGACTACCGCAAGTTAAATGATGTTACCATCAAGAACAAATACCCGTTGCCCAAAATTGAAGACTTGTTTGACCAGTTGAATGGGGCTGTAATCTTCTCCAAGATTGACCTTCAGACTGGTTATCATCAATTGAAAGTCCGTGATGCTGATATCCCAAAGACTGCTTTCACCACTCGTTACGGGCTGTATGAATACACCGTAATGTCCTTTGGTCTAACCAATGCCCCTGCCTATTTCATGAATCTCATGAATAAGGTATTCATGGATTTTCTAGACGAGTTTGTCGTGGTGTTTATTGACGACATTCTTATATATTCGACGAGTGAGGAAGAACACGAAGAACATCTGAGACTTGTGCTCGGAACACTTCGTGAGCATCAATTGTATGCTAAGTTTAGTAAATGTCAATTCTGGTTGACGGAAGTCGGATTTCTTGGACATGTAGTATCTGCGGGAGGAATATCTGTTGACCCTGCTCTAGTTCAGTCTGTGGAGAAGCGTGCTGCTCCGACCAACCATACTGAAGTCAGATCCTTTCTGGGTTTGGCAGGATATTACCGCAAGTTTGTTCAGGGATTCTCGAGTATAGCCAGACCCCTCACCCAGTTGCTCAAGAAGGATAGCAAGTTCCTATGGACGGACAAGTGTGAAGAAAGTTTCAATGAGTTGAAGCACCGACTGGTGTCTGCCCCAATCCTTATAATGCCAGATGTCACCAAGAATTTCGACGTATATTGTGACGCTTCTAAGCTTGGTCTTGGAAGCGTGCTTATGCAAGAAGGGAAGGTGATATCTTTCATATCCCGCCAGTTAAGGCCCCACGAGTTGAATTATCCCACTCATGACTTAGAGCTTGCTGCCGTTGTTCATGCTCTCAAGACATGGCGGCACTTTCTTATGGGAAGGCGAGTGGAAATTTACACGGATCATAAGAGTTTAAAGTATATCTTTACTCAACGTGAGCTCAACATGAGGCAGCGCCGCTGGATTGAGCTCATTAAAGATTATGATCTGAGTATTCATTATCACCCGGGAAAGGCCAATGTGGTTGCAGATGCTCTTAGTCGAGAGCCGGCCTCCCTAAATGCTATGATTCTAGTAAGGCAACCCGGGTTGTGGAAAGAACTGGACCAGCTTGGCATTGAAGTGGTCAGCTATGGCATGTTAGACGCCATAGAGCTTAAACCGACCCTGGTTGACCAAATCAAAGAAGCGCAGAAAGGCCAGAAAAGTATTGATGGGATTAAGGCCCGCATGGAGAAGGAAAAGGTTGCTGGGTTTACCATCGATGCTGATGGGGGATTATGGTATGAAGGCCGTATTTGTGTTCCCTCTGAATCTGATCTTAAGCAGACCATCATGGTCGAAGCTCATGAGACCATGTATTCTATCCATCCTGGAGGAACAAAGATGTATCAAGACCTGAAAGAGAGATTCTGGTGGCATGGAATGAAGCGAGAGATTGCTTCATTTGTAGCCAAGTGCCATGTCTGCCAGCAAGTAAAAGCCGGGCACCAGCGTCCCGCTGGATTGCTCCAACCATTGCAAGTGCCTGTTTGGAAATGGGATGAAGTGGGAATGGACTTCATCACTGGACTTCCTAGGTCCAGCCGAGGAAATGATTTTATATGGGTTGTCGTGGACAGGCTCACGAAAGTTGCTCACTTTATTCCTGTCCGGACAACCTATCGTGGAGATCAGCTTGCGGATCTTTACATTTCTCGGATTGTTAGCCTACACGGAGTCCCAAGCAGGATTGTATCTGATCGAGGTACACAGTTCACCTCTAGATTTTGGAAGAAGTTGCACGAGAGTTTGGGAACCAAATTAGCCTTTAGCACAGCCTATCATCCGCAGACTGATGGACAAACAGAGCGCGTGAACCAAATTCTGGAAGACATGCTCCGTGCTTGTGTGTTGTCCTATGGAATTAAATGGGAAGACTGTCTGCCCTTCGCAGAGTTTTCTTACAACAACAGTTATCAGTCTAGCTTGCAAATGGCCCCTTTTGAAGCTCTGTATGGGCGTAAATGCCGTACACCTTTAAATTGGACTGAGACTGGAGACAGTCAGGTTTTTGGTGTGGACACTTTGAAAGCTGCAGAGGAGCAAGTCCAACTTATTCGGGAACGTTTAAAGACAGCTCAATCTCGTCAGAAGAGTTATGCTGATACGAAGCGTCGTGATGTCTCTTTCAGCATTGGAGATTTCATGTACCTTCGTGTTACGCCACTCAAAGGGATGCAACGTTTCCATGTCAAAGGAAAGCTGGCCCCCAGGTATATTGGCCCTTTTAAGATCTTGGCACGTCGTGGCGAAGTTTCTTATCAGTTAGAATTACCTGAGGAGCTATCTGCTTTTCACAATGTTTTCCATGTGTCATTGCTCCGGAAATGTCTGCAAGTACCGGAGAAAGATCTCTCGTATCAAGACGTGGATTTCAGGACCATTGACATAAATGATGATTTGACTTATCGTGATAGACCCCTGCGGGTTCTCGAGGAAATTGTGCGTGCTACCAGGAGGCGTGCTATAAAATTCCTTAAGATTCAGTGGACCAATCACTCTGAGGAAGAAGCTACCTGGGAGCGTGAGGATGATATCAGGAAGGAGTTCCCTGATTTTCTTAAAGCCTAGACCCGCGAATCTCGGGACGAGATTCTTTTTAAGGGGGGGAGATTTGTCACACCCCTCTTTTTAAGCACTTGTATAATAGTATTTTAGCAAGCCTATTAAGACTTTTGTAATGTTTTTAAGTGGACAACATGTTGTGTAGTGATGTTTATCTATGCAATATTAATGGTGTGTTTCTTTTCACTCACTTGAGGAGTTTTTCTCCTAAGAAACACATTGCTTTATAATTGTTTTCCTATGTTTTCCACTAAGGCTCTTATGAGATTATTTTTCAAGACTTGAGGTGACCCTTTGTTTCAACTTGAAAATGTGTTATTAATGATTAGGAATCAACTTGAACTTGAAATAATAATAATTGGAAAAGATTTCATTAGATTTTCCAATATAATTTTTGCCCTGAAAAACAGCCAAGTAGCTGTTTTCAACCCTTGTTTTCCATCACAAGGATTATCCAATTATGGATTTTCTTTGATCAAAACTACTCTCTGTTATGAGTACAACAAATCTACACTCTTGGAAAAACCTGCAAAGAAAATTAACACACAATGCCATGATGGTTTTTGAGCCATCTTGTTAAGACAGAAAATTGAGCATTTTAAAAACAGAGAATGTACCTACTTTGCCATTTATTTTCAGAGCCATAAACCTATCCTTTTTCAAATCAAATGGTTGGTTATGAAACTTGGATAGTTTCTCTCTGATTAGCTTTTTAAATCACTCATTTTAGAGCTTGTTTGCTTGGTGAAAACAAGCCCAACTTTTGCTATCTCTGTCTGTTTTTCCAGCACTTAGAAAAATTCAGAAACACTGCCTAACTGAATTTTTCTGACAGAACAGTGATTACACCTTTGGACTTGATGTTTTTAGCTTGTGTGTACTGATCCAAGCCAGGCCACCTTGCCTATTCGAAAACCTAGTTTATAAACTTCTAGAAGGTGGCATTGGATCCTACTTTGGCTGACCAGGGAGGGAGAAATATGAGGTGGCATTTGACTAATGAGTGAGGTCACAATAGTGGTTGAAATAGTGGTTTTTCTTCCTTTTACCCATCCCTTGGCCCTTGCTGTGGCTTAGCTCACCAAATTGTACTGGCTTGACCCCTAGGCACCAGTTAGAACAAAGGCCACCTGTGGAGAAACCCCAAAGGGCAAGGGCATGCCCATGCCAATGGTACCCGAGCACCCCCACCTTGGCCTCGTGCCTACATAGCCCTAGTGGCCAAACCCTCTCGCCACAGCACTCACCTCGCCACACTCACCCACCCCATCGCCCTCTCGGTTGCTCGTTCGCTCTGTGCGAGCGAGGCGAGCCGCGCCCAGCCGCAGACCCGTGCGTGTTCGAGGTGGATCACGGCGTCGATATCACTGCCCTCCCGACCCCTTTTCTCCTCCTTTGCGACCTCCTGGAGCTAGCCTACCTCCCTGACATCCTTTGGCCCTCCCTCGTTTGCAGGTTGGCCCGCGCCGTCGTCGCCGTGCCCGCCTCGCCGTCGCAGAGAGGAGACGGACGTGGAGAGCTCCATCCTCGCCGACACCGCGCCACCGGCACCCCACAGCACCACCGCCGTCACCCACCGCGCCACAGCACCCCTAGGTGAGCCACTAGCCCGTGCCGTGCGCGCCCGTGACGTGTTCGTCCGCGGGTCGAGAGAGAGAGAGAGAGGAGAGGGGCGCGGGGAGGAAGAACGCGCAGGAGCCGTCGATCTGCGAATCGACGGCCCCCTTTGAACGCAGAGTTTCGCGCGCGCGCGCGCAGGCGGGCTGTGCTGCGTGCTTGTTGGGCCAGCGCGGTAGATCTGGCCCATCTGGGCATGTTTCGGTTAAAAAGCCAATTAGTTTTTTTTTCTGGCAGATTGACTAGGTCCTAGCTTTAGGCTTAGAAAAGGTAGCATATAAATTTATTTAACCATGCTAATTTTTATGCTACTAGCCATACAAAATTGCAACCATATCCCACTGGCAGAAACTTGTTTTGAGTTTTTATGATTTTTCTAAAAATCATATGCCAGACAGTACCCTAAAAATTGAAATGAATAGAACTTCAAAAATACAGAACATTTTTGAGCAAACTCAACTGTTTTGGAAATCCCTTTTCAATACCTACCAGTAGGATTTTAGCTTACATCAAGGTGAGTTACCATTTGGAAATGCCATCCATTTTGGTAAAACATCAGTGGGCTATTCCATGAATTTTAGAGGGAGTTTGGGATATTATTTTTGAGTGAGGCAAGTTGGAGAGGCTTTGTAGTGATAAGGACTATCACATCCTAGAAGGATTTACTTTTTGGAGCCACAGAAAAATTTAGAGAGACAGAACAAGTTTTGGTTACTTTCTGTCTAAATTTTAATTCTAGATCTTGCTTTTTATGTTAAGTTTGTGAAGTGCAAATGTTGTGTTCTTGCTTGTGAGGTTGTTTTCCATTGTGGTTATGATGTTTACAAGTTACATGAACATTTTAGCATAATTGGTTTGAGTGATAGCATTTTAGAACTTTTTTTTTCATGCATAGGTCTTGCTAATAGCTAGATTTTTATGTATGTTTTGAGTAGATCTTTAATTGATTATTAGGCTTGTTGCTAGATTAATTCTCATGAAACCAGTACCATTTAGGTACTGTTATTTTGGTCATAGCAACTCTGGATGCTTGGTGCTTGTGTTTGAAATAGGTTTAAAATAGAAATGTTTAAGGACTAGATTTCACACTAGGATATTCTTGTATGCTTTTTGTCTTATTTTTCCCTTAGGGAAAAATATGGATCCTTGGTGTTGAAAACCAGAGGATGGAATGTCCTTGTGGCATTATTACCTTAGGTTTTTCACCTCTGATAATTTTCCTTTTAAGTAGCACAAAAGCATGAGTAGCACTTGGATGACTAGGAATTAATCTCCTCACTTGTGTAGCTTTTTAAGCATAGTTTTTCCTTGTTTCCTAGCTATGTTTTTATGATATTTTTGTGAGATCCAGTAGCATTTATGGTACTGGTTAGAGGGGTATTTTGCCTCTGAAAGCTTGCACACTTGTGCATAAAGTTAGCTAGTATAGCCTAAAATAGTCTAGTAGTTTCCCTAAATTTCCTACTAGTATGAGTAGGAGTTTTTGGGTGCTTGTTTGTTTGTTTTGAGCACTTTTATAAAAGTGACCAGAGGCTTATTAAACTCTTGGTGAGCATTTTGCTAGTGAAGCACCCACTGGTATGATTGCCTCATGGTGGAAAACAGGCTTGACTAGTTGTCATGAGCTTATTTCACCACTTGAGTAGTTTAGCAAATTATAGGTGCTAGCCATAGAGATTGTTGTGGAAAAAAATTTTAGACATCAAATTGTGTTTTATATGACACCCTACTGTCTAGAAACATGTGCTTTACCCCACTGGTCCATAATGTTCTTAACCAAGAATCATTGTTTTGGCCACACATGAGCACTAGGAAAAAGCAGATTTTTCCAACTATATTTTTTATGCAATTTTTTCTTAAGGGAAAAATTGAGAACCTTGGGTGGTACTTCTTGATTGCTTGCTGTATATATTGCTTGTAGCCTTGTTTGTCTTATTTGGTTCTGAAAGTGTGTCTTTATTCCTTTTTACGACGTTAGAAAACGAGGAGGAAGGAATTGCTGAGGAAGGGTATTGCAACTCCTGTTACTTTCAGGATCAGGACCATCACTTGTACCAAGGCAAGCCATCCTAATGCTTGCTGTATAACTACTTATCATTATCTATCATGCATGCTTTTCACTTCTGAAGTTTACAAAACTATGCCTTCAAAAACTATTTTTGTGTGAATCCTACTACTACTATTAATACTACTAGTATAAGGACTCATAATAATAGTCAACTTGGTATTACCAAGCCCTTAGACACTAAATGGTATATAAATACCATACACCTACTTAAAACTTGAGTTCTTAAATGAACTAAATAAAATGTGTTTTTGTAAACAAATGCCTTATGGAAGGAAAATCCTGGAGGAAGGGTGAGACCCTGTCTGCCGGAAGGATTGTTATGATGGGAAACTTTATGAGAAATGTTTACAAAAGACACATAACCTAGTCTTCGCTGGACAACCATTATCGTACTGCCACTTTACCCCAATATGGGTAGGGGCTTGATTAAAAACTTGTTAGGGTTAGTGTATGTGCTATCTCAAAGGCTATAGGGGATTGGATCCTCCGAACCGAAATGTCGCTAGGAGTGAGTATACGGGACATCTAAAGTGTGGGATTAATTTTCCCTCCGGATGCAGCAGTTGGGTCTCCTGTTTGAGCGGTGTGGGACATGGCTTGCCAGGGAGGGAAACCCCAATTGAAGAGATAGTCATGTACTAGCTTGTACAGAGTGGATAGTCAAGACCAGTTATCTGATGTTCTCATAGGTTGGGAACAGTCCATGGTTGTTTCATGGCGGACTCTGGATCTAGTGGAAGTGTGTACACCTCTGCAGAGTAAAACTATTTCGAGATAGCCGCGTCCTCGGATATGGACGGTTGAATGGCCATGTAGCTAGTATTGTGTCAACTTTTCAAAAGAGGTTTTGAAGGAAGGCTTTGGTACCTGAGAGGCACCATGGAGGAATGACTTGGTATCTGTGAGATACCGATGAGAAAGAAACTATCACTAAAAGTTTCTGAAAAGAAAAACTTTCTTTTCCAAAAGAATTATAAAACCTCCAAGATATGTGATATCTACGAGAGCAAAACTACATTATTTTAAATGATTTTGTTTACAAAGAGGTAAACTTGAAGAATCAACCATGGCAAATCTTTTATCTGTCATGGGTAGCTGAACCATATGTATGGCCTACCCACTCCACAAAATAAGCATGTATGCATTATTGTAAGCTAATAAAGGATGTCTTGTTGAGTACATTCAAATGTACTCATTTGGTTTCGCCCCTGGTATCTACTTATCAGACTACGAGGAGCCACCTCAGGAGGAGTACTATGAGGAGGAGTTCTACGCTGATGGCCCTGCGAGTTAGGATCGTCTCCCAGTCAGCAGCCTGTAGGATGAGGCGTGACTCGGGTTCTACTACGCTATGCTTATCGTCTTCCGCTGTGTTTACTCTGAATGTCTGTCCTGCGTGGCAGTTATCAAGAACTTGGTCATGTGACCATTTATGTAAGACTCTATATTCGTGTAATGGATGATGTATTCTGTATGCCAACTACGTATGTTGTTCACGACTGGTTCTTCTGGGATCGTGAATGAATGCATATGAGGGGTTCTGGACCTACCGGTCTGGGGCCTCTACACAGTGGGTTGTCATAGGACTATGTTTTATAAGCCAGTCAAGTCCCACCACACCATCATAGCTCTCTAATGCCAGCACTCGGAAGCAGTCAGTAAAATTGTGCCCCTGGGAAGACCAACTCAATCGTGGAAACATACTTGTGCTGCATAACACACGCCCTCCAGCCACCCTTACATTCATCTTCTTAGCCACCATCTGCAGCCCTACTAAGCTGGGTACATGCTTGCTGTCAATGAAACAGGTGGAGCTTCCAGAATCAATCAGGAATAGCATGTTAACGCCTTGCACTGAAACATGGATTTGCATTGTTTTTGGCGCAGACTGCTTGTCTGAAACCGCAGCAGCAGAGAGCACATTAAGCTGGGATTCTTCCGCGTCACCTTGTTCAGATACTGCCTCACTCTCAAGACACTGCATGTAATCGATCATTTCTTGCACCATGTGGAGCTGAATTGAAGTTTTGCAACGGTGATCCTTGCCCCATCTCTCTCCGCAAGTAAAACAAAGCCCCTTTGCCTTGCGGTATGCCTTCAACTCTGACCATTTATCGACTGACAGAGATTTACCACTGTCGACACTTCTTTTCTCCTCTGTTGGCTTTGGTACCCATCGCGCCGGCGGGGGTGGTGGCAATGGCAAGGGCTGGGCCCGACGTTGTGCTGTGGTTCCCCCTGGTGCCTGCATGTTGAGTGGAGTGCACCCATCTCCTAGCTCCTCGTACAGTAACGCCAAGGAATACGCTGAGTCCAGGTCTCTCGGTTGCTGAATTGCTACTAACACCCTTACTGCTGGTTTCAGTCCATCCAGGAAACGAGTTAGGTAGTGTATGGGATCAGGAGAAGTTTCATAGGCAGCAATTTGGTCCAATAACTCCACGAATCGAGTGACATAATCCTCCACGGAGCCTGTCTGACAGATTCTGAACAATCTTCTCACAAGAACTTGGTGTTGATTCCTAGCAAACCGGGTCTGTACCGCCAACGCAAATTCTTCCCAACTGGCATGCGGAGCCCTGGGTAAGAATGCCTCCAGCCAGGTTGCAGCGGCTCCGGTGAACAGCGATGTTACTCAGTCGGAGTAGACCAGCGAGCAAAGTATTCCTCACAACGCCGTTGCCACAATTTGGGGTTGGAGCCGTCGAAGGTTGGTAATTCCACGCGAGGAGCAGATACGGATCGGTCAGTAAATTGTTCATCTGATCAGAATTGCGTGGCAAAATTTTGATGGCCAGATTCCGTACCTCTGCCCGGAGGAGGCATGTGCGAAGCACTTGCTTTCCCCCGGTGTAACTCGTCGTCGCGGTGCCCATCAGGGCCGGACGTGCCATCCCCCGGCGAACAGAAGGGCGTTGCCGGTGTTCCTCCCGCCGCAGCGCTTGGAATCGATCGGATGGCTCGGTCCATGCTTGCAGCTAGGCGCGAGATGTCGGCGCTGAGGGAGGTCTTGACGGCCGTTAGTTCTCCCCCAAGCGAATCCTGCACGCTCAGCAGATCAGCCCCCAGCCGCGCTTGGACTTGCTCGAGGTCATCACCGATCTCACGGATCTGCCTTCCAGTATCCGCGGCGACCTTGCGGATGACGTCCAGAACCTCCTTCTTGTGCGCGAGGAACTTGGCTTCATACGCCTCGTCGGTCTCCGCTCGCAAGATCTCGTACATCTTTTGCGCTTCCGGCGAAAGCTCCTCCATCACTTCAATTCGGCGGCGAGCTACGAAGCGGGTGGCGTGGTGGTGGGGAGGAAGATCCAGATTGGGGGATCGTTGAGGCTCTGATACCAATTGTCAACTCCCTCGAGTTGGATCTCTCAATTAACTGGGTAATTTAGGTACAGAAGGAGTTCAAGCCGATTCTAAGCAGAATCCAACCCAACCACTAACTCTACCGCGGCCAAGCCGTCGTGTTCTGTTCTTCTTCCTCGCCAAGTATTGCCGTTCCCCTCCACACGCTTAAGTACACGGAAACCTTACAGGGCCTCACTTGGCCCACTCCTGGCCTGCAAGCCAACGCGACACATGTATTGTTCTCTTGAGCCGGCCCGTGGATGGAAGGTCAGCGTCGTTGTACACTTGGCCGCTGACAGGATGGGGACAGTGCCGTCGGAAGCGCACGATGAAGGCCGCGCCGGAGGCGCCCGCCGTGGGAAGTGCCGTCTCCGGCGGATCAGCGTCTCGCCGCGAAGCTCCTGGCCATGCAAGTCGCAGTTAATGCCGACTCTGACTGCTTCCTGTTGTGATACCAAGTGCTTTGTTCGTTCAGCTCCTCGGCTAGCCGCCGGCCCGCTCTCTGCTGCCAGATCAGCTCAGTGCATGTGCAAGAAATCGAAGGATGCAGCGACTACATTACCCTGGTCCCCAAGATGTGACAGGTGCAAACGGAGTGAGCCGTGCCTGGCAGCGCGCAGGCTGCTTGCCGTCGGCGAGCCAGGGAAATCTGAGGGCGGGGCATAAAGAAGCGGCCTCTGTGTCTGATTTCCGTGCGTTGTGGTCGCTGCCTTTTGTTGCTTGAATGCTTGTCTCGTCGAATCAAGTCGCTCGCGTATCTAAATATCTTGGAACCCTCAATTTTCAATCGTAAAGCTTGGATTCTAAATAGGCTGCGTGTTGCACTCCTCCCTCGTAAACTTTCCCTAGAATCAAGTTTGATCTTGATGGCAACTTGAGTTGATTGGATTATGAAAGCAGCCAGCTGTTTGGAAAGTCATCAAGACACAGAATCCTACTCCTGTACGTCTAATCAATCAGGATCGATCATGGTGACGGAGCCGTCCCACACCAATCAATTAACCGGGAAAACAAAACACACGACACAACAATCGATCAAAGCCCCGACAAAACCAAACAGACTAAGGCCATCTCCAGTCGTTCGGCCCCCCCAGGTTTCAGATCGGCGCTTTTTAGCGTTAGCGCCGCCCCGCACCAAAATCTGGGGGGGCCGATTTCACCAGCCGTTCGGCGGCCCATAAAAGAGAACGGCGATATTGTTTGAAACTTCATCTTCCCGCCCCAAAATATAGAGCCCTAGTTCGGCGATCACGGTAGCCATGGTTTGGGCAATAATATTACAAAAAACGCCACAGGTGGGCGATCAAATAGAGTCTAGATCGGACAGACGGGCGCGCGCGGCGTGGGCAAACGGAGGCGATCAGGCAGACGCGTAAGCCGGCGTCGGAGCAGGCGGCGAGATCGGCGCAGGATCCTCCAGGTCGATGACGGCGTCCGAGCAGGTGACGGGCTCGGCATCCTCCAGGTCGACGACGGGCTCGGCATCCTTGTCGACGACGGTCGCGGCATCCTCCAGGTCGACGTGCGCGCTCGTCGGCGCGGTGGTGTAGCTGGTGCCACCGGACGACGTAGTCGGGGCCGGGGGCGCGCTGATGTCGGTCAGGATGAGGTTGCATTGCGCCAGGAACCAAGCTCTCGCCTCGGGGTTCATCGCGGCCGGGTCGCCGCCCGGGAGGAAGGCGAGGTCATTGTTCCTCTTCTTCGCCGCGGTGCCAGTCCTGAGGAGGTCGATCTTGACCTGCGAGTTGGCCATGAGCGCTGCCCATCGCTTTGTGGAGACCTCGTCCCTCTTGACGGCGTGGGCCTGGGCGTCGGCGATGCAGGTCTCGATCGACGCCTGGAGCTTTGCCACTGCCGGCGCACCGTCCCTCGCCAACTTGGCTTTCTTGTGGCCCATCGGCGGACGCCCTTCGGACGCACCTGCAACCACAGCGTCGGGAACGTACTCCTTGCCCTTGCCAATCGACCGCCGCACCTCCGCCCACTTCTCGCACTTCTCGATGAGGACGAAGACGTGGAGGAACTTGAAGTCGGAGCCCTCGTCGTTCTTGTACGCCTCCAGCATCCGGACGATCTCCATCTCGCGGTTGGCGCCGCTCTGCGGCCTCATCGAGATCTCCTCCTGGATGCCGTGCCATTTGTTGCAGGACGCCTGGATGTTCGCCCAGTGGTTCGCCATGGCCTTCTGGCCGCGGTCGGTGATGCAGCACGTGTAGTGGGGGTCGATCATGCGGCGCTCGTCGTACGCCGTTTTCACCCGCTTCCAGTAGTTGTCGGCGTGCTGGTTCGCGCCGACGATCGGGTCGTGACTGACCGTCTTCCACGCCTCGGCGAGGAGTGCGTCCTCCCTGGTCAGCCACTTGATGCGGGGCTCGGCGGGGGGCAGTGGCACCTTCGGTTCCTTGCGAGGACGGCCAGGAACTCGGCGCTTTCGGCCATCGCCGGTCTGTTCTGTCTCCTCCGGAACCACCGGCGTCTCGTCCTCCTCGTCCTCTTCTCCCTGTTCCTCCGTCTCCTGCGTGCCGGAACCTTCGCCGTAGTCACCACCGCCCTGCGCGAAGAACTCCCCGCTGTGCTCGAGGAAGCCCGGGCTCGCCGCAGCCGCCATGGAGCCGGACGCGATGATCTCCTCCATGTTGCTGTCCTGGGGCTGAAGCCCGGCGAGAATCGCACGGCGGTGGGACGGGGAAGCTGCGTAGCCCGGCGCGGCACCATACATCATCGGCGGGTGGTAGGGGAAGGTGAGGTTGGGGTTGAAACCTCCCAGGGAGTCGCCTTCGACGAACCAGGCAGGCGGCGGATGCGGTGACATGCGTGGTGACGGCGACGGCGACTGCTTCCAGCCGGCGAACCTTGGGCCGAGAGGGCTCTTCTTCTTGGCGAGCGACGCCGCGGAGGCGACCGGCGTAGGTGGCTCGTCCGGCGCGGTCTCCTCCTCCTCGTCCTCCAGCTCGTCTTCCTCGGCGGCGGCCTGCTCCTCCGCCTGCAGCTGCGCCATCAGCTGCCTCTGCCGCTGCGCTGCCTCCCTCCCCCGGCGCTTCATGTTGGCCGTTTCCAGGCGCGACCTCTCGGCGATCCACTCCTTGTTCGACATGCCGGGCGGCCGCTCCTTCGGCGCCCTCGGTTTGCGCGGTTTCTTGGCCGGCTCGGATGCCGCGGGAATGGCTACGGCGGTGGCGGCGACGCGGGGACCTGTAAATCGGGCGGGAGCCATAGCGTCTAGATCTCGGGGGCGGGGGGAAATGGCGGGAATGGACCGGGGGAGGAGGTAGTTGTGGAGGGAAAGTGGAGGGAGGCGTCGAAAAAAGGGAGGGAAATCGTCTTCCGTCGCCGACAGGCGTGGCCCACGCGCGCATTTCGCCCCCCCCCAAGCCGAACCCAGCGCGCTGGGTTCGGCCTGGGTTCGGCGGCGCCAAACGGCGCGAAAAACGGCGGAAAGCGGCGCTAAATCGGTTCCTGGGGGGGCGACTGGTGCGAAACGGCGCCAAACGGCGCGAAAAACGCCTCTTGGGGGGCTCTGGGGGGACGACTGGAGATGCCCTAAGAATTAGGTATAGCCTTATCGGTGGCATAGGGGTAATATGTTGTTTTGGGAGGGCAAAACGGTAAAACTGCTGATGGACCGGAAGAAACCTTCCTCTCTTTATTATTAGGTAAAGATTTATTGAGCTCACAAAAAACTAGATTTATCCCAATCACTCCATCCAAACTCGTTGACCTTTGGGGCGCGTTTGGTAGCCTACAGAGATTTCTTGCATCTGTGGGGGCTTTGTCTCCAGGGCATGGCCTGGCAGAGCCACCCCCTAATACGCGTTGTGCATGTTGTTAGGTGGGATGCATTAGAGAACGGGAGCTCTGGCGGTGCAAGAGAAACCAAACAACATGCTTGTGTTGGTGTGATAATTAGTCTCGCCTAATTACATGTGGGTGTCTCGTCCTCCTTCTCCTGCTCGCCCACCTCAGCGCCGGCACGGACGATGGCGATGCGGCACTACTGGCAACGAAGGCGGCGCTCTTCGACCCACGGGCGGGCTTGCCTCCTGGGCGGAAGCGCAGCGAATGGGACGAACGGGCACTGCGCGTGGGACGCCGTGACGTGCAACACCCGTGGCACCGTCATGGGGCTCGACGTCTCCGGCCTCGACGGCGCTCTCCAACCCACGGGCGGGCTCGCCTCCTGGATAGCGGCGCAGCGGATGGGACGGACGGCCACTGTGCGTGGGCCGACGTGACGTGTAACACCCGCGGCACCGTCATGGGGCTTGACGTCTCTGACCTCGACCTTTCTAACGTGCTGCCACCGGCGCACTCCCACGTCGGCCTCCCAAAGCACGCACACAGTACCACTACTCAAAGCACTCACTAGCACTATTACTAGCTCAAAGACGGACGCATCTGCTCTTCTTCTTCCTTCCATCCCAAAGCACTAGTAGTAGCACTAGTACTAGCCCAAAGCACGGACCCAACGGCTGCATCCTCTCATAGATTTCACCTCTCCTTCTTCCTCATCCTCTCTCCAATCCTAACCTCCAAGCTTCTCTCATGGAGTCCACCTCTTCTTCTTCTTCTTCCTCATCCTCTCACCAATTCCCCAAGCTCCTCACATGGAAGAATCCAGTTAACTTCTTCTTTCTCGTCCTCTCTCCAATCCTCACCTCCAAGCTCCTCCCATGACTGTAACATCCCAAGTATGAAAAATAGCCATTAGAATGTTTGCTCTCTGTTATTTTATGTTTTGCATCATGACATCATGTTCATTGCATTTGTTTTGCTTGTTTTCCATTTGTTTTCCTCTGTTTTGCTTTGTTTTCCAACTGTTTTCATTTGTTTTCCTTTGTTTTCTATTTGAATTTCAAACCAAATTTTAAACCTCTTGTTTCATCCTTGTGATGTTACAATTTCCAAAATGATATTTCAAATCAAAACAATCAATTGTTTCCATAAAAGTTGTGATTCCAAAACTGTTGTTTTGTTTCATCAAAAATTCATTTAATATCACACCCTTTTCAAATTCAATTACAATTTCTTCCAAACAGCAACCATGTTGAATTTATGAGAATTAAAAACAAAATTCTAATCCTTGTTGTTTCAATTAAACTCTAAGGTTCAACTATTTAAATCTTGTTTTCAATATTCACTTAATAATCAAATTCATTCAAATTGTATTCAAATTCTTTTGCATTTTCCAAACAGCAACCAATTGAAAGTTATGGAAATTACAAATCACTCCAATCATTTTGTATCAAATAAACATGAATTTTAAACAAGCTTTTGAATTGCTTAAGTTCAAATAATCACTTAACTCAAATATTCAATTAAATTAATTATCTTTCCAAGCAACAACATAAATCAAAAATCTTGGAAACAAAGGGATTGCAATGTTGCTGTTGCAATATTCCAAATCTATAAAAGTCATTCTTAAATTTGCTACCCCAAAGCTATCTTCTTTCTCTTCCTATTTCAATTCAGCAAAAAAAATAGAACAAAAAGAATAAAAAGGAAGCAAGAGAGAGAGGGGCAGCAGGCCCACCCCAAACCAGCCCACCTCTTCCCTCAGGGCCCAATACCCCTTCGGTCTTCTTCTACCTCCTGTACGGCTCGAAATCCGTGCTTCCACGTTGCATCAGAAGGGAGCAGACGGATAGCACCATCCCCTCCCCCCTTATAGCTACCCCTAACCCTAGGGTTTCCCCTCTATCTCTCTCTCCCTCCTTCTTCCTCTTCCCCCGCCTCCATTTTTGATGGAGGGATAATAACCCGGTAGGCCAACTCCAAGGTGTAACCCGGCCCAAAGGACGCTGCGCAAAATCCGGCTAAGGATAAAGAAACTTTTGGAAGGCCCAAATTTGTAGGCCTCGTAACCCGGATTGTGGGTTACGGTGAAGGAAAGTTAGGGTTTGTATGTGGTGTCCGGGTTACGGTAAAGGAAATTTGAGCCAAAATGTTCGGAGGAAAATCCCGGATTGTGGGTTACGGTAAAGGAAAGTTAGGGTTTGTATGTGGTTACGGTAAAGGAAAGTTAGGGATCTGGATGTGGCTCGCCGTGCGCTGGAACAGCAAAGAAGGCAGGTAGAGGCAGAAAGGCAAGGGATGGCCACGCGGCGACGTGAGCTAGATGCATTGGAAACCCGGCTCCGAGAGGAAACGTCCAGACTACATCAAAGGCACCACACCAGATTACCAGCAATGGGCGGGGTTATCAATCCGGCTAATTTATTTGTTACACCTCAGGACCAGCCAATACCAGTGGTGAACCAGGGAACTGCACCCCAACAGGTGACAGCAGCGACACATCCGGCGAATGAACGGACCGGGTTACCCCCACCACAAACTAGAGTCACAACCGGCAACGATCTACTGCCGCCGCCACCATCACGATTCCACACACCAGCCGGCCACTACAACAATCCTATGGACAACGTATATGCAGCGACACTCGCATTGAATCAAATCCCTGTGGGAGAGTCGCCCCATGCAGAGAAGACTCGGCAAGCCATCGAGTTGTTGCACACTGCGGTGGCACAGCAAGCCAATTACCCGGATCACAGAAGCGGTATGCACGGGACGCCATACGTCAGTCAACAGCAAGGGAATATCCAAACAAGTTCAGCGCGGCGGAGGGAAGAGCAGCAGCAAATGCCGCCTCCTCCCCGCGCTCAGACAGCATCAGCAGCACAGGCCGTCGTGGACAGTTCTAGGGCTCGGAGGGTCGCGGCCGGGTCTGCAGCGCATGGACCTCCCGCAGCACCGCGCCCAGCCGCGCCCCCCGCGGCATCACACGTTTCTAGAGCAAGGACGGCTTCAACCGTTCTTGCGGGACCCAAGTGTCTCTCGGACAATATTAGAGCTGAACCTTACCCGGAAAAATTCAAAGAGCCAGGGAAAGTAGTGAATTATGAGCCAACCATGGATCCTGAAACATGGCTAAGCAGTTACGAGATGGCAATGTCAATTCCCAACGCGTCCGAGAACCTCCAAGCCAAGTTCATGTATCTGATGATGTCGGAAGGAGCAGCAAAATTGTGGTTCACCAATCTACCAGAGGGATCGATCAAGTCTTGGGAGGAATTGAAGACCGCGTTTGTCAAACACTTTCACGGGACCTGCAGGAAATTATTCACTATTGATGATCTAGAGCGATGCGTTCAGAAGAAGGGAGAATCGGCGCGCAGTTGGGTGCGCCGGGTTATGGAGATACTTCACTCATCCACGGATATCCAGCCCAAGGATGCGCTACAGGCCATGGCAAAAACATGCAAGTATATACCTTTAGTGCAAAAGTTAACTCGCATGAAGTCCAGTCGAAATGCGTCGGAAGTCACAATGGGAGAATTGATGGATGCGTGCAACAAACACGCTGCGACAGATACTACAGAAGAAGAAGCTGATGACAAGAAGGCAAAAGCAAACACAAGCGGTAATGGAAGAACCGGCAACGGATCAGCATCAGGTAACAATGGAAATAGCCAGAACAAGCGCCCTTTCAAAGGAGGCTCCGAGTTTGTCGCCAACACAGAAGCCGGGTCTTCGAGGCCAAGAGCAGAAGGAAATTTCAACGGAGGTAACCACAATGGAGGAAGTTATCAAGGTCCACCAAGGCCGGGTAACAATTGGGACATATTCAGGATGGCATGTCCGAAGCACAGCAGGAATGGCAGGCCAGCTAACCACTCCCTAGAACAGTGCGCCGATTTACAAAGATGGAAAAATGAGGAAGTGCACAGAGCTATGCGAGGTGCAGGACGGGGAGGAGGACCAGGTCCAGGGGCAAACCCGGGCAACGGCCCACCCCCAGCTGGTAACCCAGCGGCTGGAAATCAAAGTAATAACCAAGGGGGGGCAGGAGGTTTCCAGGCTAACCCCAAACAATTGGGTCAATATCATGTGCATACCACATGAGGCTCTAACAAGGACAAAAATATACTGAAGCAAGCGGTCAACTCAGTTTCGTTAGCCGTCCCGAGATACTTGAGATGGTCAGAACAGGAGGTAACATGGAGCAGAAGGGATCACCCGGAAAGAGTGGAACACCCAGGAGTCTTGGCACTAGTAGTTGCACCGCAAGTCAATGGGTACGAACTGAAAAAGGTTTTAATGGATGGTGGAAGCAGCATCAATATACTGTATTGGGAAACCTTCCTACGCATGGGTCTCAAGGAATCTCAACTGCAAAAAAGCTCAACAGTTTTTCATGGGATAGTGCCGGGTCATTCAGCATGCCCCGAGGGAAAAATCGCATTGGAGGTAGCTTTTGGAGAGTCAAAGGATAACTATCGAATTGAGTGGCTCACCTTTGAGGTAGTGAAATTGCGCAGCCCCTATCACGCGCTATTTGGAAGGCCGGCTTATGCCAAATTCATGGCTAGGCCGTGTTACGTATATCTACAGCTAAAAATCCCGGGTCCCAAGAAGACCATTACCATACATGGAAATCGAGACATAGCAGCTGAATGCGACGAAGGAGATGCAGCAATGGCCGAGCAGGCCTGTAGAAAAGAAGAACTCAAGCATTACCGGTCTCAAGCAGACCCGGAGGATAGAGCCACATCAAAAAGGCCGAGTACTGAAGGTGAAAGAACAAAATCCAAGGTAACGCAAGATGCTAAAATGGTGGCCTTAATCGAGGATGATTCCCCCAAGCGACCCGCTGTAAAGGAAGAAGCTACACGGCCGCTTACAACCAGCCGAGTCATGGGAACACCCCACCCGGGTTGGCTAGCAAACCCGGTACTCATCAGGAAAAGGTCCAACATATGGAGAATGTGCATTGGTCAAGCCAGACCGGGACCAGTGCTTATGAAGAACTAAACAATGTAACGGGCAGCAGGTTTCAGACGCGCTCTTTTCCTACCCAGGGTACCTAAGGGGACTGGAAGGTTTTTAATGAGGCGGCCTGCTGATCCAAAATTTCTAGTATCAATAAAGAGATGGTTATCAAGTCCTATATCATTACATCCTGATTACAAGTAAGTAGTATCCACGCGACATCAGTAATTCAGTATCATTAAAGGCATCAAGTGCATGTAGGTCTTGGGGGTTGGTTGCTCAAGTGACCAACCACTAACCCGAAAGACCCGGCCTTGATGCCTATAAGTTATAAGGGCCGATTATTCGCAAACGAGTACGGCTGCAATCTTATAACTGGACAAAGGAGCCAAATTTTCTTGACTTTTCTTACTTAAGCTCGATGTGACTCGCACTAAAGTGGCATGATTCGTTCGCTTACGATTACAATCAGCCATGAAGCCCAATGGGACTTGCCTGACACTGTTCTCGTATGGATGTAACAACATGGTATCCACGCGAAAGCCGGCTTACAGTACAAGATAGTCAAAAGGGTCATCTAAACCACAAGTTTATGCAGAGTACAAGGCTAAAAGCCGGAAACTCAACAATTATCAAGCATAACTTCAGTATTTACACGGAATGGCTTTAGGCTTGCGACTCGGTAAAAAATAATTTGTTCTCTGAGAAAGCCCACACCCCCATGACTCGGACTTTGGGTCATGGGGACTGGGGGACTTCGAAACAGAAACAAACTACTTGGCTATCGCAGTTCGAAAAACCTCACCATCCGAGTCTTGGGGACTTAAAGAAAAAGTCCACGTATTAAAACTCCTGGTGCTCGGAAAACCGAGTCTTCCGAAGGGAGCCAAAATAGAGAATTGGGTATCAAGAAAAAGTTCAAAGAATAGGCAAGCAATACGGTAATCAAAAGACCAGAAAAGCCGCAAAGTATATCACGGACTAAAAAGTGCGTTACAAGGTATGACATCAGTATCAGGGGTGCACAGGCGCACCATCAAAAGCATAACAGTGTGATTACAAAGCATTACAAGGTATCATGATAATACGGCCCTATTCGGCCTCCTGAGTACGGCCTTCCGGGTCTGAGTCCTGGGTTTGCTGCTTAGCCTTCCTGGCACCCTTACCCGGACTCATTGCATCAGGGCGGACTGGTGGAGGGATGGCTGGTGTAGAGGCAGACGGGCCCGATCTTAACTCGGCCTCCCTCTTCGCGGTCGCTTCCCTCTTCCTGGCCGAGCTAGAAACCCATTTCTCCAAGATATCAAAAGGTGGGGGCGCATCCTCCGTAATAACTTTGCCATCAGCGTCATATGCACTCATAATCGTATTTAGATCCAAGCTATCGGCCAAGGCGGTAGCTGAGGGGCGCACTGCGGCTTGTATGGCTTTGAAATCCTTGGGTGTAAATTTGGAACCGTCAGCCTTGAATTCGGGAAACCCGGATGTTACCTTTGCCGGGTCAAGCTTTGGAAAGAAAGCCTTGGCCAGAGTAAAAGCCCGGGTCATTCCAATTCGGCATGATGAGCGTTTCCAGATTTCAATCCACCCAGGCACATTAGAACAGGCTTGAACGAGATTCTCTTCACCCGGATATACTTCCGTAGGCCACTTCACAGCATCCAATATAAATTTTGTGCCGGCAAAGAAAGTCCGGAGTACAGTCTTGAGGGTTTTAGCCTTGGTAATGGCATTTTCCTCTGGGGCCGCAAGGTTGGCACCTGCAGTCGTAACAAAAGAAAGAGCGTATCAGTAATCCCGAGTCTGTTATAATAAATTAAAGACATGAAGCCGATCAGCAGCAGAAAACTTACTGAGCAAGATCTGATAAGTATCGGAAACCTGGTCCGATAGTTTCTTCAGTTCGATCTGAGCGACATTGCACTTCTTCTTGTATTTGGACACATCTTTCTTCAAGGTTTTCATGTCATCCTCAAGGATTTCCCTTCGTTTCATCTCGGCAAGAAGAAGTTGCTCGGTCCTCAGTAAAGTTTCATCAGACCGGGTTATCTGTGCCTGTAATTAGCAAGGAATGCAAGTATTAGTTGGATTGTATGGAAAGCCGAATGTGGTGTAAAGTACCAAGCATCACTTTTGCAAGTCATACTTGGAACTTGGGGACTAGGTATGCAATATGAGATACAAGGTGTCCTTACCTGATGCTCTGCAGCCATGCGCTCCAAGATCTGGCTCTCCGAAGCCTTCATAGTAAGGAGAGTGTTCATCAACTGATCGAAAGTATCTTTACTCGTATCAGAAGACCCGGGGCCTTGGAAATTCCGGGAAGGAGCTTTCTTCTTAGTAGGAGGCGGAACCCGGGTCATCCGTGTGTCGGAATCCGACGCTCCTTCTTCTTCACCCAAGACGGTGGTTTTGTTCTTCTTGCTTGCATGGGAAGCAATTGGATACTCGGCTCCCTGCGGGTCCGGGTTTGGCGGCGACGCTTGTTTTTCACCGCTGGACGCGGCTGTAGTCTTATCAGCCGGGCTCCCCTTACCCGGGCCCTCGGTCTCCGTTTCCTCTTGATCGCTGACAACGACCGTGGCCCTATAAGGTGTTGTCAGTCAGTAGTTAAATACACAGTCAAGAAAGGGTGATGAAATATGGTGGAACATCAGGAAAGGGATCTTACCCGGTATTCACCGCAAAGTCACAAGGAAATCCATCGCTGGACTCGGGAGAAGCTGGAAATTATCAAGTTAGATGTCACATGGGAATGGTTTAAAGAGAATGTCTTGACCCAGAAAAGATAGGGTAATTACCAGCCCGCCGCGGGGGGGTCGATGTAATACCCTGGTTAAGGGCTTCATCACCCGGGTGATTCCGAGTTGACCTACGCTTGGGCATGGGCGACTCCTTCAAGAACGGCCAGTGGGACAATGTCAAGTTAGCTCAAGTATATCATTAAAATAATGCGAGTTGAATGTGAGAGGGAGATATGAAACCTTGGAGGTGGCCTCTTGGGTCTTTCTTTTGGATCCGACTTTTACTGTCGGCTCCAGTTCTTCCTCGTCGCTGGCAGATTCTACCTTGCCATTGGAGTTTTCTTCCTCGTCATCTTCTTGCTCTGGATATCATCAAAGTTATGGTTAGAAAGGAGGGGGTTATGGTGACTTCAAGGGAACCAAATAAAATCCGGAGAGTACCTTCTTCCGAGTTAACCGTTTCTTGCTCCTCTGGACCATCGGAGCTAGGGGAGGCATTAGTTTTCCAAAAATCATCATCAGCCTGAAAAGTGTTGACATAAGGGTCATTAACCGCATCGAGTGGAAAGAGCAAAAGTAAAGGCATCAAAGTCGGATTTTTACCTTGGGGGCTGGATTCTCAAGTGAGAAGGGCTCTAACCCGGATATGTTCCGGATTACCTCGAGCTTTTCTGTCAAAAAACCCTTGATGGTTTTATGAGTGTCGCCAGTTGCGAAGATGTTGTCGGAGTACCGGAGCGGGTCTGAAGGTTCCCCTGAATACTCGCACATCAACTTTGTGCGGATGGAATTGGGCTGAATCCTGAAGTCGACCCAGGTCTTCACCAGGTTGAGCCCGATGAGGCCTTGGGATGTGAGAGTGGCGATTTTGGCTAGCAAAGATTGAATGGCCTCCCTGTCCGAGTCAGGGGCGAAGGCACTAAACTTATCAGAAATGTCAAGAAGACCCTCCGAATAACCCGGCAGTTTCTTTTGGCCGGGTGGGGAAGTGTCTTGGCAGTAGAAGTATGAGAGCTGCCAGTGCTTGACATGGGAATTAAGGGTGAGGGGTGGCATCAGAGAGTTCTTGCGGCGCTGGATAGAAACCCCGCCGCAAGCGAGAAGCGCCCCGTCACCGCTTTCGCGGCACGGTTTGCATTGAAAAAGCTCAATAAAAAGAGCTAGGCTTGGTGGAGTGCACAAGTAGGATTCGGAAAGTACAATAAAATGGGAAATGTTTAGTACGGAATTGGGTCCAATGTCAAAGACACGAAGGCCGTAGTGACTAAGGATATCGCGGAAAAAGGGGTGACCCGGCGGTCGAAAACCCCGGGTCACATGCTCCACAAAACAGATTACCTCATCTTTTGTTGGGGTAGGCCGAGTCTCCTTACCCGGCACCCTCCACTGGATATCTTCTTGAGGAGGAAGAACTCCCAGCTCTACCAGCTCCTCTAACTTGGCCTTTGTGACCGTAGACCGCGCCCAGTTGGCGGATATGGAGTTGGAGGTTTTAGCCTTGGTTGGAGTTTTTCCCTGCTTCTTGGGAGCCATGTGGTTGACCTGCAAAGTACAAGATAAAAGGATAAGAAGATTAAGATACGGAAATTGCGAGCCGGCCAAGTATAGGCCGGGTAATATTGAGGCGTGAAAGACTGTGAGTTGTCCGGGTATTAGCTCACAGAATAAAGTTCGAAGTTATCCGGGTATCAAGTATTATGGCAAAAGTTATGGGATCTAAATGTTGAAGAAGCTTTTGAGGACGATGAGTGACTGTGTAGGCATTTAGCGCGAATGAAAGGAGCTAAAAGAGGGGAAGTCCGGCCGGGTGATTGAGGCCAGGGCGGAAATTTTGAGTGGATCGAGCCCCGATTGGGAGTCTTATATTCAGATCTCTGACAAAATTAATGCTTGCGGGCGGTAGGAGAGTGGATTGAAATCCATAGTTCACCTATTAGACGAGCTGGAGAGACTGCTAGCAACCTAATTCGGCGTGGCCAAGGAATCAGGGGCGGGTCGATTTGGATCTAATCTAAGATGAAATCAAAAATTGCAAGGGAAAATTAATGGGCGCAAAAGGCTTACCGGAGGAGATCTGAGCGAAACCTTGCGGAGGCAAATGGCGCAGTTCTGGTGTCCCTTCGCGGTTCTTGATGGGCCGGATGGAGATTCGCCGGCGGGTCTCGGCGGCGGCGTGGGGCGAGCGGTGGCGGAGCGCAGCCTCCGTCCGATGGGCTCCGGTGATGTGCGCGGGATTTCCGTGGTGGCGCTCAGCGGGAATAAGCTCACAGGGAGAGAGGAAGCAGAGTGGGGGGAAATGAGCCGTTAGGGTTCGGGTTACCCCCCAGGGAGCTTATTTATAGGGCGAGTGGATAGGCCCGGTTCACTGAGCGGGAGCCGGGATTTGCGGGAAAGTAACGGCCATTTGTTAGAGTTTTTGGCAAGATGCGCCTTGAATGGGGAACGTGGGATCTGAATGAACAAGAGAAAGAGATCCATCCCGTGATATTCGGTTGATTATCAAGAGCGAAATCTTGACATTCTGGGATTCTGCCTGGATAAATAAGTTAGGGAATAGCAAGCGCTTCAAAGGAGTATCCATGAAGCCCAGGCTATTCTGGGGACTACTGATGGGGGGATGATGACCCGGTAGGCCAAACTCCCGGGAGTAACCCGGCCCAAAGGACTCTGCGCGAGATCTGGCTAAGGATAAGGAAACCTGTGAAGGCCCAAACTTGTAGGCCTCGTAACCCGGATTGTGGGTTACGGTAAAGGAAAGTTAGGGTTTGTACGCCGGGTCCGGGTAGGATTCAGGATGCGTCTTGGAGAATAAGCCAGGGGGTACGAGTGCTTTATAAACCGACCCCCGGGTCTAGTCCAGGCAGAGACCTAAGAACCCTAGCAACATCGTGTGATATCGAGCATCAAGTGTAGTTCCAGAGTTGAGTTATTATATCAAGATCGGAGACTCGGCGACTTTGATTGCCGGCTACCAGATCGAATTACGCCATGTTTTCCTCTGAGCTAAACCCTCTCCCAAATACCTGTGTCGTCTTGCCCCAAGATCAGTTACCCCCGGTAACATCTGCCGTGATTATCCCACGACACCTTGGAGGGTAAGCCAGGGGGTACGGGTGCTTTATAAACCGACCCCTAGGTTTAGTTGAGAGAGATCTAAGAACCCTAGCAATATCGCTTGGTATCGAGTATCCAGTGTAACACGCGAGTTGAGTTAATATCTTGAGATTGGAGACTCGGCGACTTGATTGCCGGCTACCAGATCGAGTTCCATCATGTTTTCCTCTGAGCTAAACCCTCTCCCAAACGCCTGTGTCGTCTTGCCCCAAGATCAGTTACCCCCGGTAACATCTGCCGTGATTATCCCACGACAGTTGGCGCCCACCGTGGGGCCTACGTCCAAAGGTGTTTACATCACGGGAGAAGCTCGGAAGAACATGGAGAATCTTGTCGTCGGCGAGATCTACATCGACCACGAAGGGGAGAAGACGGTGGACGATTCCGGCTGGGGGCCGGAGTCGGATCACCTCGAATCCGGATCTATTGTGACGATCGGCCAGATCAGCGTCTTCATCGGTATGGTACGTACATCTGATTTAAAAGGACAATATCATGTGCATACTACAGGAACTTCTAATAGGGACAAAAAGATACTCAAGCAAGCTGTGAACTCGGATTCCTCGGCTGGTCCGGGATACCCGAGATGGGCGGAGCAAGAGATAACGTGGAGCCGAAGAGATCACCCGGAAAGAATAGAGCACCCAGGAGTCTTAGCATTGGTAGTCGCACCACAGGTTAATGGTTACGAGTTAAAAAGGGTCCTGATGGACGGTGGAAGTAGCATCAATATCTTGTACTGGGAAACTTTTTCATGCATGGGTCTCAAAGACTCCCAGCTATAGAAAAGCTCAACGATTTTTCATGGAATAGTGCCGGGTCACTCGGCATGTCCCGAGGGGAAAATCGCATTGGAGGTAGCTTTCGGAGAATCAACGGATAATTATCGAGTTGAGTGGCTCACGTTCGAGGTGGTCAAATTGCGCAGTCCTTATCACGCACTATTTGGAAGACCGGCTTATGCCAAATTCATGGCCAGGCCGTGTTACGTGTATTTGCAGCTGAAGATTCCGGGTCCTAAGCAGACCATCACCATACATGGAAGCTGGGATATAGCGGCCGAGTGCGACGAAGGAGATTCGGTAATGGCCGAGCAAGCTTGCAGAAAAGAAGAACTCAAGTATTATCGGTCTCAAGTAGATCCGGATGATGGAACTGCATTGAAAAGGCCGAATACTGAGGACGAAAGAGCAAAATTCAAGGCAGCACAGGACACCAAGATGATAGATTTTGTCGAAGGTGATCCCACTAAGCAATTTACTATAGGGTCTAACTTGGACAGCGAGCAGGAGAAGGCACTTGTGGAGTTTATTCGTTCGAATGCGGACGTATTCGCCTGGACACCTAGCGACATGCCGGGTATCCCTACAGAGTTGGCAGAGCACAGTTTGCATGTAGATCCCAAGTCCAGGCCTGTGAAGCAGGGCTTGAGGAAGATGAATGAGGAAAGAAGGAAAGCTATAGGTGAAGAAATTGCTCGGCTATTGACAGTCGGCTTCATCATGGAACTATTTCACCCGGATTGGTTAGCAAATCCGGTGCTAGTGATGAAAAAGACCAATGAGTGGAGGATGTGCATTGATTTTACGAGTCTCAACAAGCATTGCCCAAAGGATCCGTTCGCACTACCAAGGATAGATCAGATCCTAGATGCAGTAGCCGGGAGTGACCTATTGTGCTTTCCGGACGCTTATTCCCGATATCATCAGATTAAACTCAAGAGGGAGGATTGGGAGAAAACATCGTTTATAACCCCTTTTGGGGCCTTTTGTTACAAAACCATGACATTTGGGTTGAAGAACGCTGGCGCAACTTATCAACAGTGTATTCAGAAGTGCTTCGAGGACCAAATTGGACGCAACGTCCATGCTTATGTGGATGATGTGGTTATCAAGACCAGGAAGGCAGAAACGTTTATCGATGATCTAAAGGAAACGTTGAA
Organism: Alopecurus myosuroides; assembly: GCA_028641055.1. NCBI lineage: Eukaryota > Viridiplantae > Streptophyta > Magnoliopsida > Poales > Poaceae > Alopecurus > Alopecurus myosuroides. The sequence continues at coordinate 41,561,010 of CM054062.1, forward strand.
GAACTTAAGGAGGTATCAGATGAAGCTTAACCCGACAAAGTGCGTATTTGGAGTTCCAGCCGGGAAATTACTTGGCTTTATCGTTTCCGAGAGAGGAATTGAAGCAAACCCGGACAAAATCAAAGCTATCCAAAGTCTGAAAAAGCCAGAAAATTTGAAGCATGTTCAAAAGCTCACGGGCTGCGTAGCAGCCTTGAGCCGATTTATATCAAGACTCAGAGAAAAGGCAATACCCTTGTACCGGCTCTTGAGGAAATCCGACAAATTTGTATGGGATCAAGAGGCGGATGAGGCGTTCGAGGCACTAAAGAAGCAGTTATCTGAAGCACCAGTACTAGCGGCCCCGGTTCCTAAAGAGCCTATGTTGCTATACGTGGCAGCTGGCCCCCGAGCCGTCAGTACAGTAGTGGTTGTGGAGCGTAAAGAGGATGGGAAAGGTTATCCGGTCCAGAGGCCGGTTTATTATGTCAGTGAGGTATTATCAGAGGCAAAGCAGCGCTATCCGCATTCGCAAAAGCTGGTTTTCGGGGTCTTTATGGCCAGCCAGAAACTGAAGCCGTATTTCCAGGAACACCCCATAACAGTGGTTAGCTCAATACCAATGTCGGATATCATCAGAAACTCGGATGCGACCGGAAGAATAGCTAAATGGGCGATAGAAATGGGGGATTATCACATCAGCTACGAGCCCAGGTCAGCAATCAAATCTCAGGCTTTGGTTGATTTCGTTAATGATTGGACACACACAGGCATGACTACCATGGTTCCAAACTCCGAGTCATGGATTATGCACTTCGATGGATCAAAGCAGTACGAGGGGTCAGGAGCTGGAGTGGTGCTAACATCACCCAAAGGAGACAAATTGAGTTACGTACTACAAATTCACTTTGACTGTTCCAACAACGTGGCCGAGTATGAGGCCCTATTGCATGGCTTAAAGGTAGCCAAGGAGATGAACATTAAGAGGATACGATGCTTCGGAGATTCGGACCTTGTGGTACAGCAGGTGTCAGGAACTTGGGATAGAAAGGACGCAACTATGGCAGCATACCGCAGGGAAGTTGATAGGGTTGCTGGATGTTTTTCCGGGTACGAGGTGGAGCATATAGACAGAAGAAAGAATGAGGCAGCCGACGCCCTCGCTAGACTCGGCTCGCGCAGAGAGCCGGTTCCATTTAACGTTTTCTTGGACGAATTATGGCGACCATCAGTTAAAACCGAGTCAGAGGAGGAATTGGCAAATCAAGACCCGGATTTAGGACTCGTGGCCACTGTACGTGCTATTCCCGAGTGGACAGAACCGTTTGTGGCCTACCTATCACGGGGCGAGTTACCACAGCAAGAGGTGTTAGCAAGGCAAATTCTGCGGCGAGCAAAGGGATATTCGATCATCAATGGGGAGTTATACAAGAGAAGTGCAGGAGGAGTCTTTTTGCGCTGTGTAGCACCAGAAGAAGGCCGACAGATTCTTAAGGAAATCCATGAAGGTGATTGTGGGCATCATGCATCCACAAGATCCCTTGTGGCCAAAGCTTATCGACACGGATTTTTCTGGCTCACGGCTCTAGCCGATGCGGAGCGCTTAGTGGCAAGGTGTGACGGATGTCAAAGGTACGCTCGCCAAACCCACGTGTCGGCTATGGAATTACGGACTATTCCGTTAACTTGGCCGTTCGCGGTTTGGGGTATGGACATGGTTGGTCCCTTTCACATGTCACCTTGCAAGAAGACACATCTTTTGGTGGCTATTGATAAGTTTACCAAGTGGGTTGAGGTTATGCCAGTCACCAACTGTGAAGCAGTTACAACAGTCAAGTTCCTGAAAAGAATTATCTATCGGTTCGGGTATCCCCACAGTATAATTACCGACAATGGAACCAACATGTCCCTTGGCGCAATGGAAAAGTTTTGTGGTAGCAATGGAATCCGGCTTGACGTAGCATCAGTGGCTCATCCGCAGGCCAATGGACAAGTGGAGAGGGAAAACCAAGAATTACTTCGTGGACTAAAACCACGACTGCGAGTCCCTTGCATTAGGGCTGCGGGTGCATGGGTCGAAGAACTACCTGCCGTGGTCTGGGGTATCAACACTACACCTAACAGATCTACTCAGATGACACCATTCTTCATGGTTTATGGTGCGGAAGCAGTGCTGCCGAGTGATATTATTCATGATTCACCTCGAGTATCATCTTACGTCGAGGTAGAGAACGAGAAGACCCGGCAGGACGCCGTAGATATGTTAGAAGAACAAAGGGAACAAGTCCTGGAAAGATCAGCCATATATCAGCAAGATCTACGGAGGTATCATAGCCGGCGCGTGAAAACCCGGGTATTCCAGGAAGGAGACTTGGTTCTGCGCCTGGTACAGTCAAACGAAGGAAAACACAAATTATCACCACCATGGGAAGGACCGTTTATCATAAGCCGGAATCTGCATAATGGATCATATTACTTGGTAGATGCAAGGGAAGAGTCGGCTACAGTTAATGACACCGCTCATACCACTTCATCTATGCAAGAAAGAGACAGACCATGGAACGTGGCTCAGCTACGTCCATATTATACTTAGTAAAGACTATATTGGCAAGTGGAATTGCACGATGTAACAGGCAGCAGGTTTCAGACGTACTCTTTTCCTATCCAGGGTACCCTTGGGGACTGGATGGGTTTTTAATGAGGCGGCTTGCTGACCCAACATTCTCATATCAAGAAAAGAAGTGGTTATTCTCATGTTCCTTAATCTCAGTACGTTGCATATATATAGGTCTTGGGGGCTGATTGCTTGAATAGCACAGTTGCAAACTCAATGACCCGGCCTTGACGCCTATGAGTTATAAGGGCCGATTACTCGCAAACGAGTACGGCTGCAATCTTATAACCGGACAAAGGAGCCAAACTTTCTTGACTTTTCTTACTTAAGCTCGATGTGACTCGCAATAAAAGTGGCATGATTTGCTCGCTTACGATTACAATCAGCCATGAAGCCCAATGGGACTTGCCTGACCCTGTTTTCGTATAGATGTAACAACATGATATCCACGCGAAAGCCGGCTTATAGTACAAGATTGTCAAAAGGGTCATCTAAACCACAAGTTATGCAGAGTATAAGGCTAATAGCTGGAAACTCAATGTTTATCAAGCATAACTTCATTACCTATGTGAAACGGCTCCGAGTTTGGGCTTAGCAAACAACAAAACTCGTTCTCTTCGAAAAGACCACATATCCCAGACTCGGAAATTCGGGTCTTGGCGATTCGGGATTTTGGAAAAGAAAAAGTAGCTTAGTTGCTAAGGCTCAAAAAACCCAAACATCCGAGTCTTGGGGACTTGGGGGCTTAGAAGCAAGTCCGCTCGTCAACACCCACGAAACTCGGAAACCGAGTCTCACAAAAGGAATCGTAAAGAAAGTCGGATATCAAGAACAAGTTGACTCAAAAGTGGATAAATTTAAACGATCAGAAGAAGCACAAAGTGTATCAAGAACTTAGAGGGCATTACAAACTCCGGTAAATAATATCAAAGGTGCACAGGCGCACCATCCAAAAGTAGTTGTTTTAACGACACATCGATCAACTGAAGCGTATGAAGTAGCATCAGGTATCAGGTATCACTCGGTGTTCTAGGCCGCGGCGTCCATCTTCGCCTTGCCCTTGCCATCACTTGGGGTAACAGCAGCACCCGGATCAGTAGTACTGGCTCGCGCAGGAGGAGGAACGACTGGTGTGGAGGTAGAGGGTGCAGAATCGGCTTCAGCTTTCTTTTTGGCAGCCTCCTCCCTCAACTTAGCAGCTTCCTCCTTCCATCGGGCCAGCATGTCATACGGCTCGGGAAGATCCGACTTAACCGCTTCACCAGCAGCATCATATGCAGGAACGAGGGAATCGACATCTAAACCGTCAGCAATCACGCTGGCCGGGTAACAAACCTCCTTCTGGACGGCCTGGAAATCCTTCACGGAGAACTTGGACCCATCAAGCTTGTATTCCGGGAAACCTCCCATAAGCTTGGCTAGCTCGAGCTTAGGGAAGTAAGCCTCGGCAAGCGCAAGACCCCGGGTTACTCCAACCCGGCAGGACGAGCGTTTCCAGTGCCAAATCCACTCGGGGATAGTGGAGCAAGCGTCTAGCATTCTCTTCAGGTCGCCATGCCCTTTACCCGGCCACCGTATTTCTTGAAGGATCCATTTGGTTCCGGCGCATAGCTGCCGGATAACGCTCTTGATAGTTTTCAGCCTGGCAATGTCACCCTCGTCCGGCATCACTTCATCCGGACCTGCAGAAATGGAAACATAAGTCAGGAAACTCCGGCTATTTATCAGAAGGATAACCCGGATGAAGAAACGTACCAATCAAAGCACGATACGTATCAGCAATTTGAACAGAAAGGCTCGTTAGATCATCTTCTGCTGTGTGAGCCCTCCTCCTATACTTCTTCATTATCGTCCTACTCCTCCTGGCCTCAGCCTCGGCCGCCTCACGCAGAGCCACCTCCTTTTCAATGAGCTTGGTGGCCTTTGCCAGTTTCTCCTCAGATTGAGTCACGAAGGACTGCATGGATGCAAGGAAGGATTAGCCGGGTAAAGGGGCAAGTTATCAGTCGCTTATATCGTAAAGTTCCAAGCAAATTGTGAATCAATTCACTCGGAACTTGGGGACTGGATAAGGACACAAGCAATATTAGTCGGGTTTACCTCGTGTTTGGCTATTAAAGCCTCCAAGATGTTTTCTTCATTAGCCCTCAAAGCGCGCAGGGTTTCGAGCATCTGGGCAAACGTCAGGTCCTCGGGTCGGACACCGGAAGAGCCGGCAGCCTGGTCACCTGATGGGGGAGCTCTCCCCGCCCTTGGGGTCGAGACCCGGACAGTCTGAGTATCTGGGTTGGGAGAACCCATCCTCGTGTCCGGAACCTCGATCTCCTCGTCCACTGGTTCGGATGAAGCAGGAGACCCGGCGGCTTGGTGAAGTGGATCGCCCAAGGGGCCTTGTTCCTGGTTATTCTCAATATCACCGCCAGTCGCGGCATCTACGTTCTCAGTCGGCTCCTCTGTCTGACGGTTATCCGCCTCCCGGTTATCCATCTCCACATTCTCCGGGTCACTAACGGTGACTTGAGCGCTAAAGAAAGATGAGAAGAGGCAGTTAGCAATGGTGATTGAAAATTGTCAGGTATCAAAGGATGTCATATAGCAAAAACTTACCCGGTATTTACGGCGTAATCCGGCGGGAGCTCGCTGCTGGAAGCAGACGAAGATGTCAAAGGGACCGACAGCGGAACCCGGAATTTCCCGGCACGTGGATGGTTAGGAGAAGGGTGGCGCTGAGGAGAATTGGAAGGACGAGGCGGAGGAGCACTGGCACGATAGACGGGGGAGGTGGAGATGCCCGGGTTAAGGGGATCCTCACCCGGGGAACTCCGAGTTACTCTGCGCTTGGCTGGAAGAGAATCCTTCAAGTACGACGAGTTCGATAATTGATGGTTAAGTTGTCGCATGGCATCAAAGGAGTAAGGTTCAAAGGATATAGAAGAGAAAGGAACCTTGGACACTGCCCCTCTGGTCTTCCTCTTGGCTCCAACTGTTGCCTCTTGATCAGATTCGGTAGCCTCCGGGTCATCCTCGTTATTCTCACCTTCGTCCTCCAGCCCTGCAAACCGAGTGTGTGTCCGTGGGAAAAAGTTAAATGGGAGGAAAATGATGCAAGTAAAGATAATACAAGATCCGGGCAAATACCTTCATCACTGTCAGCCGACTCATCTTCTTCTTCCGGGTCTCTGGAAGGGGGGAGGTTTCAACTGTCCAGAAAGGATCATCGGCCTGAGACATAAAAATGAAAATAAGAACTAGGAGCAGTATCAAGTCAAGATGAGGAAATAAACTTATGAGTATCGGGTCTTACCGCTGGGGCCGGGTTTTCCCGAGTAAACGGAGGTAACCCGGCGATGTTCTTTATCACCTCCAGCTTCTCCGTCAAGAAACCCTTGATGGTTTTGTTGGTATCCCCGGCTGCAAAGCTCTTGGTGGAATATCGAAGGGCGTCTGTGGTGTGCCCCGAGTATTCGCACATCAATTTGGAGCGGATAGAATTGGGTTGGATCCGGAAGTCGACCCAAGTTTTTACTAAGTTGAGCCCAAGAAGGCCTTGGGCTGAGAGAACGGCTAACTTAGCTAGCAAAGGTATGATTGCCTCCCTGTCTGAGTCAGGGGCGAAAGCGTTGAAATTCTCGGAAGTATTGAGGAGGCCCTCCGAGTAACCCGGCAGTCTCTTCTCGCCGGGTGGAGAGGTGTCGTGGCAGTAGAAGAAGGATAGTTTCCAGTGCTTAACATGGGAGTTCAGATTAAGGGTTGGCATTGGGGAGTTTTTGCTGCGTTGGATGGATACCCCGCCGCAAGTGAGAAGTGCTCCGTCACCGCTTTCGCGGCACGGCTTGCACTGGAAAAGTTCAATAAAGAGAGTCAAACTTGGCGGAGTGCACAAGTATGACTCGGATAGGACAATGAAGTGGGTAATATTCAACATAGAGTTAGGCCCTATGTCGAATACCCGGAGGCCGTAGTGGCTCAGGACCTCGCGAAAGAAAGGGTGACCCGGAGGGCGGAATCCCCGGGTCACGTGCTCTATGAAACAGATTACCTCGCCGTCGGCGGGTGTGGGCCGGTTCTCATCACCCGGCGCCCTCCAGTGAATGTCCTTCTGAGGGGGAAGAACCCCCAACTCGGCCAATTCTTCCAGCTTGGCCTTTGTGACAGTGGATCGCCCCCAATTGGCGGATATGGATTGGGTTGTCTTCGCCTGGGCCGGCTGTTTCCCTTGCCTTTTGGGAGCCATGGGATCAACCTGCAAAACACAAGGAAAAAAGGTACAGGAAATAAGACTCGGAGGTATTGGATTATCCGAGTCTGGGGTATCAAGAAAGTATGAAAACTAAGAACTATCCGGGTATCACACCATGGAGTGGAGATTGCGAGGTATCCGGGTATTAAGTACAACTATGGAGATTATTGGTCACTTACGTATGGAAAAGTATTTGGGGAATACGAATGGTTCCCATGTATCTACTGCAAGCAAAATAGCCAGAAAAGGAGGATTTTCCGGGTGTCAATGTTATGCGCGGAAAATTGAGGTGAAATGGATCTAGATTGGAAAACTTGCGAACGATTCTACGAAGAAATTGGTGATTAATAATGGTAGGAGGATGAGGTGTAATCATCAAACAGGTGGTTAAAGGAGTTAGCGAGCGTCAAATCGATCTGATCCGGTGCAACAGGAAGAACGGCCCGCAGGTTGACCTAGATCCAATCTAAGGTGAATCAAAAAATTGCGGAGCTATTTTAACAAATACTTACTGGGAGGAGCTTGAATCTGGCGTGGCGGCGGCCGATGTCGCGGTCTGGATGTCCCCCTGCAACCCTTGATGAGCGGAATAAAGGTGCGGTGGCAGAGTTTGGCGGCGGGGCGGAACAGTTCAAGGATGAACGTGGCCGACGGCGGCCTTGCTACGATGGCGGGCTTGAGATTCTTGTGGAATTGCAGAGCGCAGGGAATAAGGAAGCAAAGGGAAGGTTGGAGTGAAACGTTGGGATCTAAGTTACCCTCTGGGATCTATTTATAAGATGCGGGCGGGTAAACCTATCCTAACGGGCGGAATCCGGAAATTTTGGTATAACGGTCATCTGTGCGGATTTATTGAGATATGCTTCAAGTGTTGAACGTGATATCCGGGCAGAAATAAGAAGGAGATATTTTCCGCGATATCAGGGTTAATTATCGAGTAAAGTAAGTCGGGCTTTTGGCATTTTTTATCAGGGTTTAGACCTGGAGAGCTAAGCCAAGTACTTGGAGAAAAGCCGGGTTACTATATGGCCACCATGGAGTTAGGCCTAGCTATTTATCAAAGCACCTTAACCCGGCCTCCATACACTTGTGCGTTTGATATTTTTGCAGGGAATAGCAAGCGCTTCAAGGAAGGATCCGTGAAGCCCAAACTATTTTGGGGACTACTGATGGAGGGATAATAACCCGGTAGGCCAACTCCAAGGTGTAACCCGGCCCAAAGGACGCTGCGCAAGATCCGGCTAAGGGTAAAGAAACTTCTGGAAGGCCCAAATTTGTAGGCCTCGTAACCCGGATTGTGGGTTACGGTAAAGGAAAGTTAGGGTTTGTATGTGGTGTCCGGGTAGGATTCAGGGTGCGCCTTGGAGGGTAAGCCAGGGGGTACGGGTGCTTTATAAACCGACCCCTAGGTTTAGTTGAGAGAGATCTAAGAACCCTAGCAATATCGCTTGGTATCAAGTATCCAGTGTAACACGCGAGTTGAGTTAATATCTTGAGATTGGAGACTCGGCGAATTGATTGCCGGCTACCAGATCGAGTTCCATCATGTTTTCCTCTGAGCTAAACTCTCTCCCAAACGCCTGTGTCGTCTTGCCCCAAGATCAGTTACCCCCGGTAACATCTGCCGTGATTATCCCACGACAATTTTCTCCTCTCTCCCTCTCTTTCTTCTCTGTACCTCCCCTCCTCTGAACCTGCACAATCTAAACCCGAAAATCCCCCTCTTTTTCGCCGGTGATCGCCGCCGGGAGGGTCCCCCTCCGGCCAGTCTAGGGCCGGGAATGGAACCCCCCGGCCACCCTCTTCCTTCTCGGCCCCTCGGCGCGGGCCGGGAGGCACCGCTGCGCCGCCGCCGTCCCCAACACGCCGTCGGTCGCCCCTGCCCCGACCTGCCTCTCCTCCTGTCCGCTCGAGGTGCTCCTCATCTCCTCCCCTCTCGCTACCCCCCCCCCTCTGTCTCTCCCCCTCCGCGCACGCACGCCACGAGCAGCTCCACGCACCACGGCCACACGGGCGCATGGCAGCCGCAGCAGTTGCCGCCGGCGGCCGATCTTTTCCTTCCGTCGAGGTTCAGTAATCGTACGTGCAGAAAGTTCAGTTAACCATCCGATCTGCACCTTATACCCCCCCCCCCCCACGACCCCTTCTGTCAACAACAGTTGAGCACACCGCAGTGGCTAGTTGCTCACTGCGCGCAGCAGGAGGGCAGGGGTTCGAGTCCCCCCTCCCTCAATTAAACCAAACTTTTTATTTCCATTTGTTTTGGTACAACAACTTCCCAGGAATCACACACAGGTCCCTGCAATTATCTTCTAGGCCCGTGTTTAATTTTTTCTAAGTCCCTAGCTGTACTAAAATTGGCAGAATTACACCTAAACTTGTAAATTGCATAAATAAATCATATTAACTCCAAATTCAACCTTTTAAATATGTTTTCAATACCAAATTAAATGCTCTATCCAAATATAAAATGTGTTTACTGTTTTGAATATTTTAAATTGGTGCAATATTTGAATTCTTGTTTAATTCACTTAATTTTGCAAAATTCATAACTTGGGCATAAAAATTCCAAATTCAACAAACTAAATATGTTTTCCAATCAACTTTTCATGTACTTTCCAAATAGCAACTTTGTTTGCTGTTTTGAATAACTTAAATTGCTGAAAACCACTGTTTCTTATTTATTGCATTTAAAATTGCCAACTTAATAACTTGCTCATTTTAAATCCAATTTCCACAAATAAAATATGTTTTCCATGCAAAATTAAAACACCTTTTCAAATATAAAATTTGTTTCATGTTTTGAATAATTAAAATTGGTTAAATGATTTAAACCTTGTTTAAATCATTTAAAATTGTTAAATTCATAACTTGATCAAATTAAATTCTTTTGGGACATATAAAATATGTTTTTAAACCACAAAAGTATAAACTTTTCAAATATGAATCTCACTTAATGTTTTGAACAAATAAAAATTCAACTAAGTTCATGTTTGAATTAAATTCCATTAAATCTTGTTTAACTTGTTTAATTCATAAGTAAATTATCCTAAATCCTTTTTCAACAAGTGAAACATGTAATCCACCTAAAATTGTGTGTTCTTTTCAAATATGAACTTTGTTATCTATTTTGAACAATTAAAATTGGTGAAAACAACAAATGCTTGTGTAACACCTTTAAGGAACCAAAATTCCATAACTTAATAATTAAAATTTCAAACTTGGTAAACCTTATGTCCAATTGATTCTATTGTTGTTATTTTGCTGTTTTCCTCATCCATGCATCATGCTAATCCACTTTCACATGTTGCTTAGTTGTAAAACAATTAATTCAACCATAATTCATGGGCTTTTCATGTGCAACTCAAATTGCATATGGGTCCATTTAATCATGTTACCATGTCAACTAGTTTACTTTTGATGCATCAATTAAAATGATCATGCATCATCCCATGTTTGTGCACTATGCCATGATATTGATTGTTTATCTCTCTACGTTGTTTGTTTGCTTCTTCCCGGATATACGACGACGTTGAGACCGACGATACTTACGACACCCCTTCTAAGGAGTTAGCTCAGTACCAGGCTACTGGGTTTGCAGGCAAGTATTCACTCACATGAACCATTGTGTTCCTTTCAACATTGGATACCGATACTTGTCCATTGTCTATTCTGCTAGCCCTATGAATAGTTTCTTCTGTTACGAACCTATCACATGTTATCCTTTAACCCTGATATAGCCTCACCCCCACACCTATCACCCCTTTGCTTGTTGCCCGTGTCTTACTAGCATGCTTAGGGTTGTTTTGCTCGAGTCTGTTACCCGTTACTTTCTGTTATCTATTTTTAGTATGTTCTGGGGCTCGAGGTTTAATCAATCAACCTGTTAATATTGTGGATAATAATAATTCGATGATAAGGCACCGGCAGGAGGCCCTGCGTGGTTTTGAGGCCTGCTAGTGTCGACCCTAATTAGGAAAAGGGTCTTGTCTACTGATCCATGATGAGCGCACTAACCGCATGTGGGAAGCGTGTATGGGCGCCCCCCTCAATTTGATTCGATTCGCATCTCGTCCAAATCGCCTCATTTAGTTCGGGTGTTCCATTTGCCGCATGCATGTTTTTGCGAGCCCAGGCCAGGGTGGAACTTTTGTAGTCGGCATTTAGGGAGACACGTTCTTAGAGTGCTATGAGGGTCCCCTTTTCTTCGTGGGGCTTGATTAGCCGTGCGCTCACTGCACGGGGTTCTTTGGGCTTGATGCGAAGAAGATTTGAGTTGTGTTGAGTGCCCCGCTTGGTGGGAAAGGCCTTCCCATCTGGCGGGTTATTCTTACGTGTACGGCCAAATTGGTGCACCCCTGCAGGGTAAATCTTCTCGAGAAGCCGTGTTTTCCGCGGTTATGGACTACTTGGTGAAAGTACTGGCTAACAAGTACTCAGGACAACTTAAACCTAATGATTAACAATCTGACTAGTAATAGGCTTAATAACACACAATCTGAACCCTCACTAATCCAACTGTGTGAGTTATCCTCGGATTGCTTCTTTGGATAAGGGGCGAGATCCAGGATGGGTTTGTTTGGAGGTAGTTGTTAGTTGGTTACGATACGCTATCTTATCCCTTTTCTGATAGTCGGAAGTTATAGCAACTCTGTAGTTGGTTAGAGCAGCCAGCTGCCGCATCTTTTGTATCACCCCTTTCTTCCGTTGAACCCAAAGCATCTGTGCTTGGTGTTGACGGGTTACACTTTGGTGAATTGTGAGTCTTGCTTGCCAGTACGTTTATGTACTGACCCCTTTGGGGCTGTGGTTTCCGCAGACTACGTTTCCGAGGATCACCATGGTGGCTACTACGTGGAGTATGACGAGACTGCTGACGAGTAGATAGCGGACCCGGGCAGGATCCGAGACTTCATGGATGGGCTCCGTCTTTTCGTTTCCGGCCTCTTAGGCCTATTTGGATCTTGTCTGTACTCAGACATGTTGAATGCTTCCGCTGTGATGTAATGATGAATTGTTGGGACATGTGTCCTCTGGATGATTGTATTTGCTATCTCTGCTCTAGTGAGAGCTATTTGCACCTTATTTCAATCTTTTGTGTCTTAGAGATCTGTTGTGATATCACTTGTTCAAACGCCGTTGACGTACCATGTGTGTATGTTTTGAAGTACGTCAATGGAAGTATCCTGATTTTTATGGGATGGTTTACGTAGACGATGAATAGTAGAGTTTGGTTGTCACACATACGTGTGTTGGCCTACTCGTAAGAGATGCGGGTGCAGGTAAGCCCCGTAATCCAATCATCTGCTGTTCAACGGAACTGCGAGTATCCCCTAGAAGTCCGGGTGCGACAAATGGTATCAGAGCCTGTCTGCCTGTAGGATCCCTTTTTACTGGTCGAAGTTGAGTCTAGAAACTATTTTGTAGCTATATAGGAAAAATGAAACGCGAGAGTAGGAATTATGTTCTTTTTCTTCTTTCCCCACCCACCCTCCCTTTTCTGGTAAGGAAGTGCAACGTTGTTTTCCCTTCTCATCTAAAATTTCAAGTTAGGATTTCACGAATTCTGGTTTCTCTAGGATGGTTATATCTACTAGACCATAGGAATGGAGGTGGTTGTGACATGATTTATCATGTTTCCTACTCACGATTGAGAACGGAGGCGTGTAAGCCCCGGAAGCAGATCCTCTATTCCTTAAGCAATAGATATTGATCCTTTAGAAGCCCGGATGGGTTTTTCCGTAGTACCTCAGGAGTTTTGGTCTCGTTTTCCCGATTGTTGCTTCGATATCCTGTTCTTCTCAACATCCTTTTCGTCCGTTGAAACATTGTTGTTGCTTTCCACTTTAGTTCTTCTACCGGCGTCTAATCAATAACTCTGTTCCACCCTTCTGGCCAGATAGTCTATTCTCCAAATGAATCAAGTTCTATCCAGCTATACACCCTCGATACAAAACCTCTCCCTTTACTTGAAAATGTTCCGGTGGTTCCCAAATTCCCTGACGTCTTTCCAGAAGAGTTGCCAGGAATGCCTATCATCTTGAAATTCCAGAAAAACTATCCAACGTGCACGATGTGTTTCACGTGCCACAGCTCAAGAGGATCTTCGCAAGAAGTATCCGGACCTTTTCTTTTCTCAGTAGGAATCTCGGGGCGCGATTCCTTCAAGGGGGGGCGTTTTGTAACATCCCAAGTATGAAAAATAGCCATTAGAATGTTTGCTCTCTGTTATTTTATGTTTTGCATCATGACATCATGTTCATTGCATTTGTTTTTCTTGTTTTCCATTTGTTTTCCTCTGTTTTGCTTTGTTTTCCAACTGTTTTCATTTGTTTTCCTTTGTTTTCTATTTGAATTTCAAACCAAATTTTAAACCTCTTGTTTGATCCTTGTGATGTTACAATTTCCAAAATGATATTTCAAATCAAAACAATCAATTGTTTCCATAAAAGTTGTGATTCCAAAACTGTTGTTTTGTTTCATCAAAAATTCATTTAATATCAAACCCTTTTCAAATTCAATTACAATTTCTTCCAAACAGCAACCATGTTGAATTTATGAGAATTACAAACCAAATTCTAATCCTTGTTGTTTCAATTAAACTCTAAGGTTCAACTATTTAAATCTTGTTTTCAATATTCACTTAATAATCAAATTCATTCAAATTGTATTCAAATTCTTTTGCATTTTCCAAACAACAACCAATTGAAAGTTATGGAAATTACAAATCACTCCAATCATTTTGTATCAAGTAAACATGAATTTTAAACAAGCCTTTGAATTGCTTAAGTTCAAATAATCACTTAACTCAAATATTCAATTAAATTAATTATCTTTCCAAGCAACAACATAAATCAAAAATCTTGGAAACAAAGGGATTGCAATGTTGTTTTTGCAATATCCAAATCTATAAAAGACATTCTTAAATTTGCTACCCCAAAGATATCTTACTTCTCTTCCTATTTCAATTCAGCAAAAAAAAAATAGAACAAAAAGAATAAAAAGGAAGCAAGAGAGAGAGAGGGGCAGCAGGCCCACCCCAAACCAGCCCACCTCTTCCCTCAGGGCCCAATACCCCTTCGGTCTTCTTCTACCTCCTGTACGGCTCGAAATCCGTGCTTCCACGTTGCATCAGAAGGGATCAGACGGACAGCACCATCCCCTCCCCCTTATAGCTACCCCTAACCCTAGGGTTTCCCCTCTATCTCTCTCTCCCTCCTTCTTCCTCTTCCCCCGCCTCCATTTTCTCCTCTCTCCCTCTCTTTCTTCTCTGTACCTCCCCTCCTCTGAACCTGCACAATCTGAACCCGAAAATCCCCCTCTTTTTCGCCGGTGATCGCCGCCGGGAGGGTCCCCCTCCGGCCAGTCTAGGGCCGGGAATGGAACCCCCCGGCCACCCTCTTCCTTCTCGGCCCCTCGGCGCGGGCCGGGAGGCACCGCTGCGCCGCCGCCGTCCCCAACACGCTGTCGGTCGCCCTTGCCCCGACCTGCCTCTCCTCCTGTCCGCTCGAGGTGCGCCTCATCTCCTCCCCTCTCGCTACCCCCCTCTGTCTCTCCCCCTTCGCGCACGCACGCCACGAGCAGCTCCACGCACCACGGCTACACGGGCGCACGGCAGCCGCAGCAGTTGCCGCCGGCGGCCGATCTTTTCCTTCCGTCGAGGTTCAGTAATCGTACGTGCAGAAAGTTCAGTTAACCATCCGATCTGCACCTTATACCCCCCCCCCCACGACCCCTTCTGTCAACAACAGTTCAGCACACCGTAGTGGCTAGTTGCTCTCTGCGCGCAGCAGGAGGGCAGGGGTTCGAGTCCCCCCTCCCTCAATTAAACCAAACTTTTTATTTCCATTTGTTTTGGTACAGCAACTTCCCAGGAATCACACACAGGTCCCTGCAATTATCTTCTAGGCCCCTGTTTAATTTTTTCTAAGTCCCTAGTTGTACTAAAATTGGCAGAATTACACCTAAACTTGTAAATTGCATAAATAAATCATATTAACTCCAAATTCAACCTTTTAAATATGTTTTCAATACCAAATTAAATGCTCTATCCAAATATAAAATTTGTTTACTGTTTTGAATATTTTAAATTGGTGCAATATTTGAATTCTTGTTTAATTCACTTAATTTTGCTAAATTCATAACTTGGGCATAAAAATTCCAAATTCAACAAACTAAATATGTTTTCCAATCAACTTTTCATGTACTTTCCAAATATCAACTTTGTTTACTGTTTTGAATAATTTAAATTGCTGAAAACCACTGATTCTTATTTATTGCATTTAAAATTGCCAACTTAATAACTTGCTCATTTTAAATCCAATTTCCACAAATAAAATATGTTTTCCATGCAAAATTAAACCACCTTTTCAAATATAAAATTTGTTTCATGTTTTGAATAATTAAAATTGGTTAAATGATTTAAACCTTGTTTAAATCATTTAAAATTGTTAAATTCATAACTTGATCAAATTAAATTCTTTTGGGACATATAAAATATGTTTTCAAACCACAAAAGTATAAAATTTTCAAATATGAATCTCACTTAATGTTTTGAACAAATAAAAATTCAACTAAGTTCATGTTTGAATTAAATTCCATTAAATCTTGTTTAACTTGTTTAATTCATAAGTAAATTATCCTAAATCCTTTTTCAACAAGTGAAACATGTAATCCACCTAAAATTGTGTGTTCTTTTCAAATATGAACTTTGTTATCTATTTTGAACAATTAAAATTGGTGAAAACAACAAATGCTTGTGTAACACCTTTAAGGAACCAAAATTCCATAACTTAATAATTAAAATTTCAAACTTGGTAAACCTTATTTCCAATTGATTCTATTGTTGTTATTTTGCTTTTTTCCTCATCCATGCATCATGCTAATCCACTTTCACATGTTGCTTAGTTGTAAAACAATTAATTCAACCATAATTCATGGGCTTTTCATGTGCAACTCAAATTGCATATGGGTCCATTTAATCATGTTACCATGTCAACTAGTTTACTTTTGATGCATCAATTAAAATGATCATGCATCATCCCATGTTTGTGCACTATGCCATGATATTGATTGTTTATCTCTCTGCGTTGTTTGTTTGCTTCTTCCCGGATATACGACGACGTTGAGACCGACGATACTTACGACACCCCTTCTAAGGAGTTAGCTCAGTACCAGGCTACTGGGTTTGCAGGAAAGTATTCACTCACATGAACCATTGTGTTCCTTTCAACATTGGATACCGATACTTGTCCATTGTCTATTCTGCTAGCCCTATGAATAGTTGCTTCTGTTACGAACCTATCACATGTTATCCTTTAACCCTGGTATAGCCTCACCCCCACACCTATCACCCCTTTGCTTGTTGCCCGTGTCTTACTAGCATGCTTAGGGTTGTTTTGCTCGAGTCTGTTACCCGTTACTTTCTGTTATCTATTTTTAGTATGTTCTGGGGCTCGAGGTTTAATCAATCAACCTGTTAATAATGTGGATAATAATAATTTGATGATAAGGCACCGGCAGCAGGCCCTGCGTGGTTTTGAGGCCTGCTAGTGTCGACCCTAATTAGGAAAAGGGTCTTGTCTACTGATCCATGATGAGCGCACTAACCGCATGTGGGAAGCGTGTATGGGCGCCCCCCTCAATTTGATTCGATTCGCATCTCGTCCAAATCGCCTCATTTAGTTCGGGTGTTCCATTTGCCGCATGCATGTTTTTGCGAGCCCAGGCCAGGGTGGAACTTTTGTAGTCGGCATTTAGGGAGACACGTTCTTAGAGTGCTATGAGGGTCCCCTTTTCTTCGTGGGGCTTGATTAGCCGTGCGCTCACTGCACAGGGTTCTTTGGGCTTGATGCAAAGAAGAGTTGAGTTGTGTTGTGTGCCCCGCTTGGTGGGAAAGGCCTTCCCATCTGGCGGGTTATTCTTACGTGTACGGCCAAATTGGTGCACCCCTGTAGGGTAAATCTTCTCGAGAAGCCGTGTTTTCCGCGGTTATGGACTACTTGGTGAAAGTACTGGCTAACAAGTACTCAGGACAACTTAAACCTAATGATTAACAATCTGACTAGTAATAGGCTTAATAACACACAATCTGAACCCTCACTAATCCAACTGTGTGAGTTATCCTCGGATTGCTTCTTTGGATAAGGGGCGAGATCCAGGATGGGTTTGTTTGGAGGTAGTTGTTAGTTGGTTACGATACGCTATCTTATCCCTTTTCTGATAGTCGGAAGTTATAGAAACTCTGTATTTGGTTAGAGCAGCCAGCTGCCGCATCTTTTGTATCACCCCTTTCTTCCGTTGAAACCAAAGCATCTGTGCTTGGTGTTGACGGGTTACACTTTGGTGAATTGTGAGTCTTGCTTGCCAGTACGTTTATGTACTGACCCCTTTGGGGCTGTGGTTTCCGCAGACTACGTTTCCGAGGATCACCATGGTGGCTACTACGTGGAGTATGACGAGACTGCTGACGAGTAGATAGCGGACCCGGGCAGGATCCGAGACTTCGTGGATGGGCTCCGTCTTTTCGTTTCCGGCCTCTTAGGCCTATTTGGATCTTGTCTGTACTCAGACATGTTGAATGCTTCCGCTGTAATGTAATGATGAATTGTTGGGACATGTGTCCTCTGGATGATTGTATTTGCTATCTCTGCTCTAGTGAGAGCTATTTGCACCTTATTTCAATCTTTTGTGTCTTAGAGATCTGTTGTGATATCACTTGTTCAAACGCCGTTGACGTACCATGTGTGTATGTTTTGAAGTACGTCAATGGAAGTATCCTGATTTTTTTTTTGACAGTAGAGTTTGGTTGTCACACATGCGTGTGTTGGCCTACTCGTAAGAGATGCGGGTGCAGGTAAGCCCCGTAATCCCATCATCTGCTGTTCAACGGAACTGCGAGTATCCCCCAGAAGTCCGGGTGCGACAATGACCAAATCCAGTCCACCTCTTCTTCTTCTTCCTCATCCTCTCTCCAATCCCCACCTCCAAGCTCTTCCAAGCTCCATGGGAGGACCTTGGAGGTGGGGATTGGAGAGAGGATGAGTAAGAAGAAGAAGAGGTGGACTGGATTCGGTCATGGGAGGAGATTGGAGGTAGGGATTAGAGAGAGGATGAGGAAGAAGAAGAAGCTAAATAGGAGCTAAACACCATTAGGGGGAGTGACTGGACCAAAAGTCAACACGAGCTTGCATGCTTGGGGATATTTTTGCAGCCACCAGACCTGTCTCCACGGAAACTGCCGATTCGGCAGTACCCAGCGGGCCTGGCCCGATGGTGCTTTAAGCAGCGTGCGGGCCAAAATTTTGGTCGCATGGAAAAAAACGAACTGACTGGTTTTGCATCCATAGGCCTAGGTGGACCTATCCCAGGCTACCAAACGCGCCCTTGGAGGATTGAAGGAGAAGACCATGATCTACAACTTCATCAAGCCGTTCTTCATTTCCCCTCATTCACTTGAGGGATTCTTGTCTAGGGTTTCCTTATGGAAAATCTAGACTCCATTGTTGCTCACTTGTTTATTGTAGCAAGATTGTTGGTGCTCTTGGGAGCCCACCAATTCGGTTCTGGGTGTGTGCCTCAAGATCATTGTAAAGGCTCTGATTTCCGCCTCGAAGGGAATCAATAGTGGAAGGTGAAATAGGCCTTTATGTCAAAGTTCATCAGAGAATAGGGTGAGGCCTTTGTGGCGTTGAGTAGGCCTTCGTGGTGAAACTCACACCCCTCCAGCGAGACGTACTCCCCTCAAAAGGAGGAACTCGGGAATTCATCCTTATCTCCGCGTGCCTCCGCTACTGGTTTCTTCTATCCTTTACCTTTACTTTGTGTTTGTATCTTGCTTAGTGTAGCCCTTGTCATAATTCACCTTAGTTTCGTATCTATAGAATTTATCTTTGTGTCAAGCCTAAATCGAAATAGTATTAAAATTTGGATGTAGCACCTATTCACCCACCCCCTCTAGGTGCCCATACTATCTTTTCACCAGCGAGTCGGACACCATTGCGGGCCAGACGCCCACAACAACCTCGTCGTCATGCGCCTGGGCGGCACATAGAAGGTCGTCGCCCGATAGTGCTGCTAGCGGACTGGCCCGCGTAGGCGTCCGCGCGGCAGGCTGCTCACTATCGCCACGTGCAGCCCGCACGGCAGCATGAGACTGCCCCAAAACATCCTCGGGCCGGCTTAGCTCCATCGATGCCTCCAAAGACGCCCTGAGCTCGTCCAAAGATGCTGCCAGCCTCGTGCAGGACCACCGATATCACCTGCACACTTGCCCATGTCTCCGAGTTTTCGCAGCTCCTGAACATTCTCGTTTCCTCTAGGAGTCCAAGGATTTGGGTTTATAGTTGTGAGAGCCATACCCCTCAACATTTGAGCCCTAGCCGCTCCGTGAGGTTGCCCCAAGCTAGTAGACGGTGCAAGGTCAATAGCCATGCTCGTAGGCCCACCATGTCCCTACGTTGTTGACCCACCTAGCCCCGGTTGTCCCAAATTCTCCCCATCCAATCCTTTATCATTTGGATCAGCCTTGCGCTCCCAAATAAGAGGAATGAAGTCTGCCTCCGGAACAAAGTCCACAGGCTCCTGACGGAAGGTGAACTCATATCCCTCCAAGAACAAGACCCCATATGTTCGAATGTACGGACCCAAACTGTCTACCTTCTTGAAACAATCATCTGCCACAAGTCCCAGCTTGATATGAATCACACCTCTGCGACGTAAAGTCAAAAAATCCAAATCAATAGTCTTCCCAATAAGTGAACCGACATCCCAAATCCCCAGGAAGTGCCTCATGGGGTGCGGGACTCCGGTTACATGTACCCAAGTTTGGTGCAACTCGAATTTTGGTTTGATCTCTTCCATCTTCCACTGACTGAAAAGAAACCTTGTAGACTAAGCAAGAATACCAAGCACGGCGCCATCAAACCTTAGCAGCTCCTCCATCGAAGGGAAACCGATCGTGAATGGATTCTCACCATTTCGCACCGCCTCCCATACCCAAGACTTAACTAGGAACATACGCGCCACATGTGACTCCACCTGATCTGTAATAGTGGTTGGTCCCTCAACCTTTACCAAAGCCACCAAACCATTGGACGGAACCAACCATGCCTTATAGACGCTCTCAAGGAAGTAAGAAAACATGGTTTCCCGGTTCCCTATTCCCGCAATGTACACTTACGATCTTGGTAGCTTTAGTGTTGGGCACTTCTTTAGCGGATGCGTGCCATCATCACATATATAACAATAGTGCTTCACCGTGCAGTTCTTGGTGGCGTGTGTATCCACCTTGCACCTCCAACTTCTCGACTTGGCGTTCTTAGCAACTTGCATTTGGACAACCGGTGGAGTTTGTCCATCCTGACCCAGCACCTTATTACCGACCTGCACTTCTGCCTGTGCCGGTAACACTGCAACTGCAGCCTGGGGCGCGTCCATAGTTGGCTGTTGCGTAACATGCTGCTTTTTTCTGACCGGTAGTCGAAGCCGCCACCGGCGCAGTGCCAAAGGCGAAGCCAGGGGCGGATTGATACCACCAGCAGCGGCCGGTACCCCCCTACATCATCTGCGCCTGCGGCAAGGGTGCGAAAGTCAGAGGTCCCGTCGTGGCCCCGACCCCCCTGCTCCACGCCCGTGCCCAGCACCTCGCCCTTGACCAGCCGCTCCTGGCACGGGTGCCCGTGCGCCCATCACACCAGCGGGTTGCGGTGCTGCCATGGGTGGCGTAGACGCCACAACTTCTACAAAAGAACGTGGTCGTGGACCTGCTGAAATATTTGGGCCCAATACAAGTAAGCCCAATAGCAAATGCTGAAATCTCAAAATGGCACATGTGTACAAGCAAGTTGTGGGAGTGAGAAGTTTAGTCCCACATTGGAAGTTGGAGGAGTTGCACACCACCTTATAAGGTGGAGTGTTGTAGGGATTGTATGTGAGTGATAAGAACAGATCCTCTCACGCACTCCTCCTCCTCCGCTCGCTCGTCACGACACGACACGTCGCGATCGCGTTTCATGAATCGAGCCTCGAGCCGAGACAACATTTATCTTTATTTGCTGTTTTGGAAAACTGAGTTCGTAGTCGTGACGGATGCATCATAGGTGAGTCGGTTCGGGTCGCTCCTGTATCGTGTGCTGCAACCGACTCGAACGTGCGGCATGGTCTACCCACGGTCACACACGTTAGGGTTTTCCGAACCGCACTATAAAAGACGTGCACCGTGGGTGTTGTACACACTGAAACCAATCTAGATTTTCCACACCTCGTTCCTTGCGCCGCCACCGTAGTCTACTCCATCCCGAGCGTCGGCGTCCACCAGCGGACGGGAGAGCAGGTCTCCGGAATCAGTCGTCTTTGTGATCCTGTACAGGAGAGGGCGAATTAGGTTTTTGGGAAGCGCTTCGCGCGACTGCTCGTTGCTTCCACGACGGCTCGTCTGCCTAGCAAGTCAGGCGGTGCTACGTACCGCCGCCACAAGCTTCATCTACTCCGACCTGTCATCGCCAATGTTGTCATCAACAACGTTTCTACAAACGATCGGTACGGAATCTGTGTCCTGATCTGTCTGTTTAACATGTCTACTGTTTACATGTTTAGAGAGATCGTGTTGTTGTTAGTCATGTTGTCTGTTGCATCTAGTATGTTCGAGTTCCACATGTTAATAGCTGCTTTTGTCATGATTTATATTCTGGAATTAATCGTGGAAATTATGCCTAATTATTCATCAATCCAAAAACCTAATTGTAGGCAATTTTCTGAACTGTGTATGGCCAATTTAAGTGATTCAATGAGTCCGGAAAGGTTCAATGGTACCACCTTTAAGAGATGGCAGCTGAGAAGCCAACTGTGGCTCTAGTCCATGAAAGTGTGGGACATAATTATGAATGGTCTTCCTGAAGGAGCTACTAACGATGTTCAGAATAAGTTCAAGGAAGCCAATAATAATTCCAGAGGCTGTGTTCTGAGTGTCCTGGAGGGACGTATGTGCGATGTGTATATGCACATCGAAGACGCTAAGGAGATCTGGGATGCACTGAATACTGAATTCGGTGCGTACGATGCTGGCAGTGAGCTGTATATCATGGAGAGCTTTAACGACTACAAGATGGTGAATAACCGTTCTATAGTCGAACAGGCTCATGAGATACAATGCATTGCGAAGGAGTTTGATCTGCTCAAGTGTGTGATTCCTGATAAGTTTGTGGTTGGATGCATTATTGCAAAGCTGTCTTCTTCATGGAGGAATTTCGCCACATCTCTCAAACATAAGAGACAGGAGATATCGGTTGAAAATCTGATAGCGTCTCTTGATGTTGAGGAGAAAGATCGGGCAAAGGACATAACTGAGAGAGGTGGTGATTTGCAGTCTAGCGCCAATATGGTGCAGAAAATCATCACGTCAAGAACAATAGCAAGAACAAAGGGAACTGTAAGCCCCGGTTCAATGGTCCTGTGAACACTACTGCCTTAAAGAATAATAAGAAGAAGAAGATGCTCAACAAAGCTGGGCTCGAGTGCTTTACATGTGGAGCACTCGGCCACTTTTTTGTTGACTGCCCAGACCGTGCAGACAAGAAAGGGTAGAAAGGCTCCAAGAATGTCAACATGGTGACCGCTAGCAACACTGATGGGTACGGTAATATACCGATGGTACTTTTAGTTTTTCAATCTCCGTGTTGGTGGATTGATACGGGTGCTAATGTTCATGTGTGTGCTGACATATCTACGTTCACTTCTTATCAGGTCGCACGGGATTCTTCTGTCCTAATGGGGAATGGATCACATGCTTCTGTTCGTTGTGTTGGAACGGTAGATCTGAAGTTTACTTCGGGGAAGATCGTGCAGCTGAGGAACATGCAGCATGTCCCTTCTATGAATAAGAATCTCATCAGCGGCTCCCTTCTTTGCAGAGATGGGTTTAAAGTAGTGTTTGAGTCCAATAAAGTAGTTGTGTCGAGATGTGGACAATTTATTGGTAAAGGCTATGAGTGCGGAAGCTTTTTCCGCTTTTCGCTTTCCGAATTTTGCAATAAGTCAGTGAACCATATTTGTGGCAATGTTGATTCAGATGCTAGTGTTTGGCACTCTCGTTTATGCCATGTTAATTTTGGTTTACTGTCTCGGCTATCCAGTTTAAGTTTAATTCCGAATTTCACCATTGCCAAAGGTTCTAAGTGCCATAGTTGTGTGCAATTTAAGCGACCTCGGAAGCCTCACACGGCAGCCGAGGAGAGACATTTGGCACCTCTAGAACTCATACATTCTGATCTATGCGACATGAATGGTGTGTTGACAAAAAGTGGAAAGATATATTTCATGACGCTGATTGATGATGCTACTAGATTTTGCTATGTTTATTTGTTGCAAACTAAAGATGAGGCTTTAGACTACTTTAAAATCTATAAGGCTGAAGTTGAAAATCAATTAAAGAGAAAAATCAAACGTTTTAGGTCGAATCGTAGTGGAGAGTATTTCTCGAAAGTATTTGATGAATTTTGTGAGGAACACGGTATTGTTCACGACATGACGTCTCCCTACTCGCCCCAGTCAAACGGAATTGCTGAGAGGAAAAAACCGCACGCTGTCCGACTTGGTGAATGCCATGTTGGACACTACTGGTTTATCAAAGGCATGGTGGGGGGAGGCTTTGTTAACTTCGTGTCATGTCCTGAATAAAGTTCCTAACAAGAATAAAGAGAAAAACCCTTAAGAGGAGTGGGTTGGGAGAAAACCATCACTTTCTTATTTGCGTACTTGGGGATGCTTGGCGAAAGTCAACGTTCCTATTCCAAAGAAACGCAAACTCGGACCAAAAACAGTGGATTGTATCTTTCTGGGCTATGCTCGGCGTAGCATTGGTTATAGATTTCTAGTGGTTAAATCCGAGATACCTGATATGCATGTTGATACTATTATGGAATCTCGTGATGCAACATTTTTTGAGAATATGTTTCCTATGAAAGATATGCATAGCTTTCCTGAATTTTTTTCTGAATTAATTCCTGAATCTAGTACATCTAGTGATTATCCTGAACAACCACATGATGAGCAAGTCCTTGAGAAGGATGAAAATGAAGCTCCTAAACGGAGTAAGAGACAGAGAATTGAAAAATCCTTTGGTGATGACTTCATTGTGTACCTTGTGGACAATACTCCTACGTCTATTGCAGAGGCATTTGCATATCCAGATGCAGATGACTGGAAAGAAGTTGTCCATAATGAGATGGACTCCACTCTTTCTAATGGGACGTGGGAGTTATCTGAACGACCTTATGGTTGTAAGCCAGTGGGCTGAAAGTGGGTGTTCAAGAAGAAGCTAAGGCCTGATGGTACTATTGAGAAGTACAAGGCACGGCTTGTAGCCAAGGACTACACTCAGCAAGAAGGCGAAGATTATTTTGACACATATTAACCTGTTGCTAGACTGACCACCATTCGTGTACTACTTTCTCTGGCTGCCTCTTATGGTCTTATCGTTCATCAAATGGACGTAAAGACAGCTTTCCTTAACGGAGAGTTGGAAGAGTAAATCTGTATGGATCAGCCTGATGGGTTTGTGGTAAAAGGTGAAGAGAGAAATGTGTGCAAATTGTTAAAATCTTTGTATGGACTAAAACAAGCACCTAAGAAATGGCATGAGAAGTTCGACAGAACTTTAACTTCTGCGGGCTTTGTCATTAATGAGGCTGATAGGTGTGTATACTACCACCATGGTGGAGGCGATAGTGTTATATTATGATTGTACGTTGATGACATACTAACTTTTGGTACAAGCATAATTGTGATAAATTAGGTCAAGTCTTTTCTATCAAAGTGCTTTGATATGAAAGATCTGGGAGAAGCTGATGTAATTCTGAACATTAATGTCGAGACATCATAGTAGAATTCATAGACGGGGGTGCCATGAGACTACCGATAGAGATTGTGGGGGGACGTGATCGTATGACGAACAATGACACAAGGGTTTTACCCAGGTTCGGTACGTTGCAACTAGGCGGCATTCCTACTCATGCAATCTCACTAAATCAGGGCTGAAGACTGAAGTATACAGAGTACAATGTGAGTTGGGCTTAGCTACTCGACAAAGATCAACCTCTCCGACAATTGTCACTCCCCGAGATGGCGACTCTCTCTCTAGGCGGCGCCCATGGAGACTCCAAAGAGATCTAGGGTTTTAGCCTACCCTCTCCAATAATTGTCACTCCGGCGTTGTCGGCCTCCTCTCCTACGGCATCTGCCACTCCGGCACTGTCGTCCACCCCTTTCTCTACAATGACCAAGGCAAAGTCTCTCTTCGATCGCTCTTGTTGGCGTTGGAGGGCGATTTTCTCCACCGAGCTGGATCTCAAGTTCAATCCCATTTACGTGGGTTTTGCGCTGTTGGATCCGAAGGACAAGAGGATCCAACTTGTTGATCAAGCGGGCTTCATAATTGATCAATGTTTCCTCAAGGTACGTGAAAGCATTCATCCTGGATCTGAGATCCAATTTCCTTGTCATCGTGCCAGGGTTCAAGATCATTTGGTTCCACGTAATGGCTCTCTTGTGGATCATACCAATGCCATCATTACTATTTTGGATGCGGATTTTCTGGTGTCGCTTTTGGATCGGACTCCTATTGATCCTTCGGTGGGTTTAGTTCATGCAGCTAAGGTTTTGGACCTAGATTTCTCTAGAGGTCTAGCTCTTTCTAAGGAAGTCTGATTACTTTTCGGATCGGATGTTCATGCTACTAAGAATTACGGCTCTTTCAAAATGGTGGTCTCTTTTGGCCGTGCTGCTTTCAAAATTGATGAAAATACTGTTGCCTTAGCCCTTGAAGCGGCGATTGGAGGTTATTGTGGTTCTTTAAATGTCTCTTGTCTCCATGATCGAGTTTTCTCTTTTGAGGTCTCATCTAAGGAGGTTGGATTTCATATTTTGAAGATTAAATGGTATTGTTGCTTTCACTTCAAGTGCTTTTTTCATCTTTGGAGTTTCGGTGGTCCAAATTGGATGTCTGAATTTAAAAGGTGGAATCACGATCAGGCTAATGAATGGACTTTTGTCACGAGGAGAAAGAAGGTAAAATCTAAACGACACAGGCCCCTACTTAAACCCTCTGCTACTCGTGCACCAACTGCTCCTATCTCGAATCCTAACAATATTGGTTCTGATATTGATCGTGAGATGCCTGCAATTAAGTTTGGATCGTTTGAACCTGGTATTCATGTTGCTAAATCTTCTACGGATCCTATTCCTATGACTCCTTCTGCGGCCTCTGTGCCTGCTGATGATGGCTTCGACAAATTAATTGATAAATTGGCGGCCCAGGTTTGGCCTTGCTCTAACTGCCTCTCAGCTAAACATGCAACAGAAGAGTGTACGGGCAGGATTCGGTGCTGGTCTTGTTCATGTTCGGGCCATATCCGCAGAAACTGCCCTGGAATTAATGGAACTCTGCGCTGGGTAGTTAAATCGTCGAATATTGGAACCGAGGAGTCCCCTACCTCTGTTCTATCCCCTGCCCCTGCCACTGTTCCAGGAAAACCCTCGTCGGAATCGCCTCCCGATTCGCAACCACCACCAACAATGGCGAACTTCCCTTGTGATCCGACTAGGTTTGTCCCGGCTGGGATGCATGTTGAGGAGCCTTGGGCGGCCGACGAGCGGCCTGCTCGCCTCTTCATCACATCCTCCGCGGCTCCTCCTCGCCGCCATGAATCCTGGGCCATTGCTCAGCTTGCTCCTCGGCCTCCGGTTGAAGAAATCGATGATTTTCTGCAGCAAATCGTCGATTCTATTCATCAAGATCTGCATCTGCAAGTTGTCTCCTTCTCGGAGAGCGCTGTTGGAGTTGGCATGTTCCGCATGGCGGATCAGGTTGCCAGAGATACCTTGGTACACTCTCCACCATTTATTTTTCCAGATGGTAGGATGTTGTCCTTCGTTAGGCACGACGAAGGAGACAATGTTCGAGCAACAACTTACACCAGGACTGGATGGATTATGATTTTAAATCTGCACATGGACTATCGCACTGATGAATTCCTTCGTGAGCTTGTGTCCAAGTTTGGCAAGCTCCAGACCTGGTGGAGAGAGGATGCTTCTCCTGCTCGTACCCTTCTCAAGGTTACGTATGGTGGCGGCGCAGATGTTCCCCGCTCACTTGTGATTCGGGAGGTCCAGCGATACGGTGGCCACGTAGTCTCCTGGACCTTCCCTGTTTTTATTCTGAACAATGATGCTGCTGACGCTCTGCCGGGTTACGAAGATCTTCTCCCTCCTGGAGGCAATCCGCATCCAGCTTTTGGTGCACCAGAGGTCCCAATTCCTGAGGCTTGGGTGCCACCGGTTCTACCGGTTCAACAGCAGGCAGGATGGGGGGATTGGAACAATGAGGAGCAGGGGGATAATGTGGCGCAGGATGATCATGTCGAGCAGGACCCGGAGCCTGAGCAGGTGCAGTCCTCTGTATCTGTTCAGTTCTCTGGCGCCTCTATCGAGTCTATGAATATTGCACGATCAGAAGGCCATGAGCAATTTGTGGAGTTGCAGCAACAAGTGGAACAAAACCAGCTGGCGATTGTTCCTTTTGTTCCACCCCTACCTGAGATTGCTGCAGATCAGATCAATGATGTTCAGATCCTTCAAGTCTTGCTGCCTGACCCTGTGGTGGAGTGGTCCCGATATTTTCTGGAGCACAAAGCAAGGGTCATCTTTCACAGGAGATTTGAATTTCTGTCGTCACTGCTGCCTTTGGAGATGCCAGTGTCCTCTGCTGCCCCTGTTCCTATGCTGTTAGATTCCTGCCATGTTGATCCTAAACCAGTGACTCCTGAGCCTGCTACCAAGAAGAGGACTAGGAAGGTGTCTGATGGGGGGATGCTAACCCGGTATGCCAAGATCCGAGGAATAACCCGGCCCAGGGACAGTGAGCAGGATACAGCTAGGGATAAAGATGTTTGTGGAGGCCCAAGCTCGTGGGCCTAGAGACCCGGATTATGGGTGTTGTAAAGGAAAGTTAGGGTTAGCACGCCGTGTCTGGGTAGGACCCGGGTGTGCCTTGTAAAGTAAGTTAAGGGGGGCACGGGTACTATATAAACCGACCCCCGGGTATAGATTGAGACAGAGATCTGAGAACCTTAGCAATATCGAGTGATATCGAGTATCCAGTGTAAACCCTAATCGTGTTGTTGTATCGAGAATAGAGATCCGGCGACTTCGATTGCCGGCTGTCATATCAAGTTGTATCATGTCTTCCTTCGAGCTAAACCCTCTCCTGAACGCCTGTGTCGACTTGCCCCAAGATCAGTTACCCCTGGTAACATCTGCCGTGATTATCCCACGACAGTTGGCGCCCACCGTGGGGCCTGCGTCCAAAGGTGTCTACATCACGGGAGAAGCTCGGAAGGGCATGGAGGATCTTGTCATTGGCGAAATCTACATCGACCACGAAGAAGAAAAATTGGTGGACGATCCCGGCTGGGGGCCAGAACCGGATCACCTCGAGTCCGGATTTATGTTGACGGTCGGCCGGATCAATATCTTCGTCGACACGGTACGAACGACTAACTTAAAAGGACAATATCATGTGCATACTACAGGAACTTCTAGCAGGAGCAAAGAGACATCAAAGCAGGCGGCAAATTCGGTTTCATCAGCCGCGCCGGGATACCTTAGATGGGCAGAACAAGAGATAACGTGGAGCAGAAGAGATCATCCGGAAAAGGTGGAGCGTCCAGGAGTCTTGGCGTTGGTGGTCGCTCCACAGGTTAATGGTTACGAGCTGAAGAAGGTCCTGATGGACGGTGGAAGTAGCATCAACATCCTTTATTGGGAGACCTTCTTACGGATGAGTCTCAAAGAGTCCCAGCTGCAGAAAAGTTCCACAATCTTTCACGGGATCGTACCGGGTCACTCGGCGAGCCCCGAGGGAAGGATCACCTTGGAAGTTGCTTTTGGGGAATCGACGGATAATTATCGAGTGGAGTGGCTCACGTTCGAGGTGGTCAAGTTGCGCAGTCCTTACCACGCGCTGTTGGGGAGACCGGCTTACGCCCAATTCATGGCTAGGCCGTGCTACGTGTATCTGCAGCTGAAAATCCCGGGTCCTAAACGGACCATCACTATACATGGGAACCGGGATATAGCGGCCGAGTGCGACGAAGGAGATTCAGTTATGGCCGAGCAGGCATGCCGGAAGGAAGAACTCGAATATTACCGATCTCAAGTAAACCCGGACGATAGAACAACCTTGAAAAAACCGAATACTGAAGATGAGAGAGCAAAATTCAAGGCAGCGCAAGACACCAAGAAGATAGATTTCGTCGAAGGGGATTCTACAAGCAGTTTACCATAGGGTCTAACCTGGGAAAAGAGCAGGAGGGAGCGCTCGTGGAGTTCATTCGCTCGAATGCAGATGTGTTTGCCTGGACACCCAGCGACATGCCGGGTATCCCTACAGAATTGGCTGAGCACAGTTTGCATGTGGATCCCAAGTCTAGGCCCGTGAAACAAGGTTTGAGGAAAATGAATGAGGAGAGAAGGAAAGCTATAGGCGAAGAAATCGCTCGGCTACTGGCAGCCGGCTTTATCATGGAAGTATTTCACCCGGATTGGTTGGCTAACCCGGTTCTGGTGATGAAAAAGACCAACGAGTGGAGGATGTGCATTGACTTCACTAGTCTTAACAAGCATTGCCCAAAGGATCCGTTCGCGCTCCCAAGGATAGATCAGATTATAGAGGCAGTAGCGGGAAGCGATCTGTTATGCTTCCTGGATGCATATTACGGGTATCATCAGATTAAGCTCAAAAGGGAGGATTGGGAGAAAACATCATTCATAACCCCGTTTGGGGCCTTTTGTTATAAAACTATGACATTTGGGTTGAAAAACGCTGGCGCAACTTACCAACGGTGTATTCAAAAGTGATTTGAGGACCAAATCGGACGTAACGTCCATGCTTACGTGGATGACGTGGTCATCAAGACCAGGAAGGCGGAGACATTTATCGATGATCTAAAGGAGACATTCAAAAACCTGAGGAGGTACCAGATGAAGCTTAATCCAACTAAGTGCGTGTTCGGAGTTCCGGCTGGGAAATTACTCGGCTTCATAGTTTCCGAGAGAGGAATTGAGGCAAATCCAGATAAAATCAAGGCAATCCAGAGTTTGAAAAGGCCGGAGAACTTGAAGCATGTTCAAAAGCTCACGGGCTGTGTAGCAGCCTTGAGCCGGTTCATATCTAGACTCGGAGAAAAAGCAATACCCTTGTATCGGCTCTTGCGAAAATCGGATAAATTCGTATGGGACGAAGAGGCGGATGAAGCGTTTGAAGCACTAAAGAAGCAACTATCTGAAGCACCAGTACTAGCGGCGCCGGGTCCTAAAGAGCCTATGTTGCTATACGTGGCAGCTGGCCCCCGAGCCGTTAGCGCAGTGGTTGTCGTGGAACGCAAAGAGGACGGGAAAGGTTACCCGGTTCAGAGGCCGGTTTATTACGTTAGTGAAGTATTGCCAGAAGCAAAGCAGCGCTATCCGCATTGGCAAAAGTTGGTGTTCGGAGTCTTCATGGCCAGCAGGAAGTTGAAGCCGTATTTCCAAGAACATCCTATAACGGTGGTCAGCTCAATACCAATGTCGGATATTATCAGAAACTCGGACGCGACGGGAAGAATAGCCAAGTGGGCAATAGA
The DNA here is from genome assembly GCA_028641055.1 of Alopecurus myosuroides. Classification (NCBI taxonomy): domain Eukaryota; kingdom Viridiplantae; phylum Streptophyta; class Magnoliopsida; order Poales; family Poaceae; genus Alopecurus; species Alopecurus myosuroides. Next base: position 41,591,518 of record CM054062.1, read on the forward strand.
GATGGGGGATTATCACATAAACTACGAACCCAGGTCAGCAATCAAGTCCCAAGCTTTAATTGATTTCGTTAACGACTGGACACATACAGGTATGGCTACCACAGTTCCAAAATCCGAGTCATGGACCATGCACTTCGATGGGTCAAAGCAATATGAGGGATCAGGAGCTGGAGTAGTGCTGACATCGCCCAAGGGAGACAAATTGAGTTACGTGCTGCAAATTCACTTTGATTGCTCAAACAACGTGGCCGAGTATGAGGCCCTGTTGCATGGTTTAAAGGTGGCCAAGGAAATGAACATTAAAAGAATACGATGCTTCGGAGATTCGGATCTTGTGGTACAACAGGTATCGGGAACTTGGGACAGAAAGGATGCAACCATGGCGGCATACCGCAGGGAAGTCGACAGGGTTGCCGGGTGCTTTTCCGGGTATGAGGTGGAGCACATAGACAGAAGAAAAAACGAGGCAGCAGACGCACTCGCCAGACTCGGCTCGCGTAGGGAGCCAGTTCCACCTAATGTGTTCCTGGACGAGTTGTGGCGACCATCAGTTAAAACCGAGTCTGAGGAAGAACTGGCAAATCAAGACCCGGGTTTGGAGTACGTGGCCACAGTACACGCCATCCCCGAGTGGACAGAGCCATACCTGGCCTACCTATCGCGGGGCGAGTTACCAGAACAGGAGGTATTAGCAAGACAAATCCTGAGGCGAGCAAAGGGGTATTCTATCATCAACGGAGAATTATACAAGAGAAGCGCAACAGGAGTCTTCTTGCGCTGCGTAGCGCCAGAAGAAGGCCGACAGATTCTCAAGGAAATACACGAAGGCGACTGTGGGCATCATGCATCTACAAGGTCTCTGGTGGCTAAAGCTTATCGACACGGATTTTTCTGGCTTACGGCTCTATCGGATGCAGAACGTTTGATAGCAAGATGTGACGGATGTCAAAGGTACGCTCGCCAAACTCACGTACCGGCTATGGAATTACGGACCATCCCATTAACTTGGCCGTTCGCCGTTTGGGGTATGGACATGGTTGGTCCCTTCCATATGTCACCATGCAAGAAGACGCATCTTTTGGTGGCCATTGACAAGTTTACCAAGTGGGTTGAGGTTATGCCAGTTACTAATTGCGAAGCGGCTACAGCAGTCAAGTTCCTGAAAAGGATTATCTACCGGTTTGGGTATCCTCACAGCATAATCACCGACAACGGAACTAACATGTCTCTTGGCGAGATGGAGAAATTTTGTGGCAACAATGGAATCCGGCTTGATGTTGCATCAGTGGCTCATCCGCAGGCCAATGGACAAGTGGAGAGGGCAAACCAAGAATTGCTTCGCGGATTAAAACCACGATTACGAGTCCCCTGTATCAGGGCAGCTGGTGCATGGGTCGAAGAACTTCCTTCTGTGGTTTGGGGTATCAACACTACACCTAACAGATCCACTCAGATGACACCCTTCTTCATGGTCTATGGTGCGGAAGCAGTGTTACCAAGTGATATTATTCACGATTCGCCCAGAGTATCAGCTTACGTCGAAGTGGAGAACGAAAAAACCCGGCAGGACGCCGTAGATATGTTAGAAGAACAAAGAGAACAAGCCCTGGAAAGATCAGCCATATATCAGCAAGATCTACGGAGGTATCATAGCCGGCGTGTGAAGACCCGGGTATTCCAGGAAGGAGACTTGGTTCTGCGTCTGGTACAGTCAAACGAAGGAAAACACAAATTATCACCACCATGGGAAGGACCATTTATCGTAAGCCGGAGCCTACATAACGGCTCATATTATTTGATAGATGCAAGGGAAGAGTCGGCTACAGTCAATGACACCGCACACACCACTTCATCTATGCAAGAAAGAGATAGACCATGGAACGTGGCTCAGCTGCGTCCGTACTATACTTAGTAAAGACTATATTGGCAAGAGGAATTGCACGATGTAATAGGCAGCAGGTTTTCTGACGTACTCTTTTCCTATCCAGGGCACCTTTGGGGACTGGACGGGTTTTTAATGAGGCGGCTTGCTAACCTACATTTTTCATATCAAGTAAAGAGATTGTTATCAAGAAAAGAGATAGTTGTTATCAGTTTTTCATATCAAGTAAAGAGATGGTTATCAAGAAAAGAGATAGTTGTTATCAGTTTTTCATATCAAGTAAAGAGATGGTTATCAAGAAAAGAAGATGGTTGTTATCAGGTTATGTATTCTCAGTACGATGCGTATATCTAGGTCTTGGGGGCTGATCGCTTAAATAGCACAGTTACAAACTCAAAGACCCGGCCATGATGCCTATGAGTTATAAGGGCCGATTACTCGCAAACGAGTACGGCTACAATCTTATAACCGGACAAAGAAGTCCAAATTTCTTGGCTACTCTTACTTAAGCTCGATGTGACTCGCATTAAAGTGGCATGATTTGTTCGCTTACGATGGTAGTTAGTCATGAAACCCGCCGGGGATTGGCTGGCTACGTCTTCGTATTGATGTAACAACATGGTATCCACGCGAAAGCCGGCTTACAGTACAAGACAGTCAAAAGGGTCATCTAAACCACAAGTTATGCAGAGTATAAGGCTGAATAGCTGGAAACTCAATGACTATTAAGCATAACTTCAAATCCGATGTGAAACAACTCATGGATCTTTGTGAAAATAGCAATAAGTATTTTGTTGCCTTTTCAAGATCAAGTGTCTTAGGCTTGGCAATCCGGGCCCGGTAGCTTGCAATCTTGAAAAGAACTGGCTTACTTGTATAGTTGCAAAAATCCAAATATCCGAGTCTTGGGGGCTTGGGGACTTCGAAGCAAAATCCGCTTGTCAATACCCATGAGACCCGGAAATTGAGTTTTCACAAAAGGAGAAATAAATAAAACCAGATATCGAGAATAGATGAGCTTAAACTTACAAAGGTTGGAACAGGCATCGAGTATATCAAGGCCTTAGTGTGCATTACAAAATACTGGTGAAAAAATATCAAAGGTGCACAGGCGCACCGCCTAAAAAATGACTGTTTTAAGAAGAGGCATCGGAAACCATATATCACTCGGCGCTCATCTTAGCCTTACCCTTGCCGTCATTGGTGGCAGCAGCAACACCCGGACCGGTGGCGCCAGCTCCCGCAGGAGGCGGAACGACTGATGTTGAGGCAGCAGGAGCAGAGCCGGCTTCAGCTTGTTTCTTGGCAGCCTCCGCCCTTATCGCAGCAACTTCCTCCTTCCACCGAGCCATCATGTCATATGGTTCGGGAAGATCTGACTTAATTGCCACACCAGCAGCATCATAAGCAGGGACAAGAGTATTGACGTCCAGTTCATCAGCGATCACGCTAGCCGGGTAACGGACCTCTTTCTGCACAGCCTGAAAATCCTCCCGCGAGAATTTTGAACCATCAAGCTTGAATTCGGGGAAGCCGCCCATGAGCTTTGCCAGATCGAGCTTGGGGAAGTAAGCCTTGGCGAGTGATAGCCCCCGGGTCATTCCAACCCGGCAGGACGAGCGCTTCCAGTGCCAAATCCACTCAGGAATCGTGGAAAAGGCGTCCAGCATCCTCTTCAGGTCAACATGTCCTCTGCCTGGCCACCGTAACTCTTCCAAAATCCATCTGGTTCCGGCACACAGTTGCCGGATAACATTCTTCATGGTCTTCAGCTTGGCAATATCATCCTCATCCGGCATGGTTTCATCCGGGCCTGGAGTAAAATGAATGTATCAGCTAAGCATTTTTTGCTGTTGGTCAAAAGGATAAACCCGGAGAAGGAAGCATACCAAGCAAAGAACGATAGGTATCAGAAATTTCGACAGAAAGGCTTGTCAGGTCGTCTTCGGCTCGGTGAGCCCTTCTTCGGTACTTCTTCATTAATTGCCTATTCCTTATGGCTTCAGTCTCGGCCGCTTCGCGTAAAGATATTTCTTTTTCAATGAGCTTGGTGGCGTCTGCAAGTTTCTCCTCATATTGAGTCACGAAAGACTGCATGGATGTTAAAAAGTGTTAGTCGGATAGAAGAGCACGGTTATCAGTCAATGGTATAATAAAGTCCCGAGCAAGTCATGAATGAACTCACTCGGAACTTGGGGACTGGACAAAGGTACAAGCAACATTAGTTCAACTTACCTCATGTTTGGTTATTAAGGCTCCCAGGATGTTTTCCTCGTTAGCTCGTAAGGTGCGCAGGGTTTCCAGCATCTGGGCAAACGTTAACTCATCGGAATGAGTCCGGGAAGAGCCGGCAGCTTGGTCATCAGGCAGGGGGGTTTTCCTCGCATTTGGAGTGGAGACCCGGACAGTCTGAGTGTCCGGGTTGGGAGGGCTCGTCTTCGTATCTAGAATTTCTATCTCTTCGTCTACTGGTTCCGATAAGGAAGGAGACCCGACGGTTTGGGAAAGTGGATTGTTCAGAGGGCCTTGTTCCCGGTTAGTGGCTGCATCACCTCTAGTTGCGGCGTCTGCGTCGTCAGTCGGCTTCTCCACCTGAGTGTTAGCCGTTTCTGTGTTTTCCGGGTCACTGACGGTGACCTGAGCACTGAAAGAAAGATGAAAAAAGGCAGTTATTGATGATGACGGTGGCTCGGATGAAAGTTCGCTAGAGGCAAAAAGAAATAGTAAGGAAAAAACTTACCCGGCATTTACGGTGTAATCCGATGGGAGCTCGCCACTTGAAGTAGATGAGGTATTCGCAGGAACCACTAATGGAACCCGGAATTGCCCGGCACGTGGGTGGTTAGGAGAAGGGTGACGCTGAGGAGAGTTGGAAGAACGAGATGGAGGAGCACTGCCACGAGGGACTAAAGGGGCGGAGATGCCCGGGTTAAGGGGATCTTCACCCGGGGAGCTCCGAGTTACCCTGCGCTTGGCGGGGAAAGGTTCCTTCAAGCACGGCGAATTTGATAATTGATGGTTAAGTCTTCGCATGGCGTCAAAGGAGTAAGATTCGGAAGATAGTGAGGAAAAAGGAACCTTGGATACTGTCCCCCTGCTTTTCCTCTTGGCCCCGGCTGTTGCCTCTGGGTCAGACTCGGTCCTCTCCGGGTCATCCTCGTTGTTTCCACCTTCGTCCTCCAGCCCTGCGAGCCAGATGTGTATTCATTGGGAAAAAGACAGACGAACGGAAAGTAATACAAGCAAAAGTATGTAGATCCTGGGTGAGTACCTTCGCTGTCGTCAGTCGTCTCGTCCTCCTCTTCCGGGTCTCTGGAGGGGGGGAGTGGATCCACTCTCCAGAAGGGGTCATCAGCCTAAGGTAAAAAGATAAACTTAATGTTTAGAAGCGGTATCGAGTTGAAATGTGGAGACAAGTTATGAGTGCCGGGTATTACCGTTGGAGCTGGATTTTCCCGAGTAAACGGAGGTAACCCGGAGATGCCCTTTATCACATCCAGCTTCTCTGCCAAGAGGCTCTTGATGGTCTTGATAGTGTCACCAGTCGCAAAGCTTTTGGAGGAATAGCGAAGTGCATCTGTAGTGTGACCCGAATACTCGCACATCAATTTGGTGCGGATGGAATTAGGTTGGATTCGGAAGTCGACCCATGTCTTTATCAAATTAAGCCCTAGGAGGCCTTGGGCCGAGAGAATGGCTATTTTGGCTAGTGCAGGAAGGATTGCTTCCCTGTCCGAGTCTGGTGCGAAGGCACTGAAAGACTCGGAGGGTTTGAGGGGGGTCTCTGAGTAACCCGGCAGCTTCTTCTCGCTGTCGGGGGAGGTATCGCGACAGTAAAAAAAGGATAACTGCCAATGTTTGGCGCAGGATTGCAGGTTGAGGGTTGGCATTAAAGAATTCCTACGGCGTTGGATGGATACCCCGCCGCAAGTGAGAAGCGCCCCGTCGCCGCTTTCGCGGCACGGTTTGCATTGGAATAACTCAGTGAAAAGAGTCAGGTTTGGCGGCATGCACAAATACGATTCAGATAGAACTATGAAGTGGGTGATGTTCAACATAGAGTTAGGCCCTATGTCGAACACCCGGAGTCCGTAGTGATCTAAGACCTCCCTAAAGAAAGGGTGACCCGGAGGGCGAAATCCTCGGGTCACGTGCTCTACAAAGCAGATTATCTCGTCCTCTGCGGGGGTGGGATGAGTTTCGTTACCTGGCACCCTCCAGTGGATGTCTTTCTGAGAGGGGAGGGTGCCTAACTCGGTTAGTTCGTCCAACTTGGCCTTAGTGGTTGTGGAGCGCCCCCAATTGGCGGATATGGCTTGGGTGGTCTTTGCTTGAGCAGGATGTTTTCCTTGTCGCTTGGGAGCCATGGGGTCAGCCTGCGAAACACAAAAAGAAAAAGATGTATGAAATAAGACCCGGGAAAGTTGAAATATCCGAGTATAAGGTATCAAGAAGATGCGAAGTTGAGAACTGTCCGGGTATTGAGCACACTTGTGGAAATTGTTGGTCACTTACGTAGGGAAAGGTATTTGGGGATGACGGATGGTTGCCCATATTTATACCGCAAATGAAATAGCTGGAAAAGGAGGGTTTTTCCGGGTGTTAATGCAATAAGCGGAAAATAGCGGAGGAACGGATCTAGATGGAGAGGTTCGCGGATGGCTTTTAAGTAAAATTGGTGATCAGTGATGGTTGGAAGATCATTTGTGACTATCAGGCAGGCGATTAAAGGGGTTGGCGAGCATTGAATCGATCTAATCTGGCGCAATCGGACAAGTAATTCGCGGGATGACCTAGATCTGACCTTGGATGGATTAAAATCTGCGGGGCTGAATTAATTGATTGCGAAGAGCTTACCGAGAAGATTGGGGCTTAATGTGATGGCGACGAGCGGTGCGGCTCGGATGGGAGGAATGGAGGTACAAAGGTGGCGCTTGACGGCGGCGCGAGGCGATTCGAGGGCGGGCGCGGCCGCTGTTAATCTTGCGTCAGTAACAGGCGCGGGTTCTTCACGATGGTGCTGCGAAGGTGTTAGGAGCAATGAGGGAGAGGAGAAGTTGTGGCGTGGTGATGAGCTTAGGGTTACCCTCTAAGCGCTATTTATAAGGCAAGGGAGAGCTTATCTTAACGGCTAGGAGCCGGAAATCGCGGAGTAATGGTTATCCACGAAGATTTCGCAAAGATGTGCGTCAAGTGTTGGGCAAGGCATCGTAACAGAGGAAGGAAGGAGTTCGTCCGTAATGGCAGGACTGGTTATCAAGCATGAGATCTTGTCATTCCTTATTGTGGTTTGGATTTAGGAATTTGGACCCAAGTATATGGAGGAAAGGTCCGGGTTATTGTATGGCCACCATGGAGTGAGGCCTAGCTGAATATCACGATATCTTAACTCAGTTTTCGTACGCCTACATGATCGGTATCTTTGCAGGGAATAGCAAGCGCTTCAAGGAGATCCGTGAAGCCCAGGCTATTCTGGGGACTACTGATGGGGGGATGCTAACCCGGTATGCCAAGATCCGAGGAATAACCCGGCCCAGGGACAGTGAGCAGGATACAGCTAGGGATAAAGATGTTTGTGGAGGCCCAAGCTCGTGGGCCTAGAGACCCGGATTATGGGTGTTGTAAAGGAAAGTTAGGGTTAGCACGCCGTGTCTGGGTAGGACCCGGGTGCGCCTTGTAAAGTAAGTTAAGGGGGGCACGGGTACTATATAAACCGACCCCCGGGTATAGATTGAGACAGAGATCTGAGAACCTTAGCAATATCGAGTGATATCGAGTATCCAGTGTAAACCCTAATCGTGTTGTTGTATCGAGAATAGAGATCCGGCGACTTCGATTGCCGGCTGTCATATCAAGTTGTATCATGTCTTCCTTCGAGCTAAACCCTCTCCTGAACGCCTGTGTCGACTTGCCCCAAGATCAGTTACCCCTGGTAACATCTGCCGTGATTATCCCACGACAGTGTCTACTCCGCTTGTCCTTGAGGAGCGTAGAGTGACGAGAAGCCTTGCTAAGAACGCTGGCTTCCGGGTTTTGGCTGCTACTGACAAGCCTGAACCTAGGAAAAAAGCAAAGTCTTCTCGTCCCCAAGCTTCTTCAGGGGGAGTGCCACCTTTCACTCCTGTTGCTGTTCTGAGGAGGGCGGGAAGCATGCTCCAGATTGAGGATTCTGAAATAACGGTGGAGAAGCTTGAAGCTGCTCCAAAGAAGCCCACTACCCCTTCAAGTTCTGATGATTAGTGGGCCTTTTTCCTATCTTATGGGTCTGTTTGGTCCCTGGAGTTGTTCCTGGTCTTTCTCTTTACATTTTGTTAAGATGAATAACATATGTACTGCATTATGGATATGGATATTATCTTTTGGCTATCCTATGTGCTGGTCTTTTATGATTACCAGCAGCTCTCATTATATTTTGTTGTTCCATGGATAATACGGTCCATTTGAATTTGGATTGGATTTCTTTGATTGGAATGTGAGAGGGCTTAATGATAAATCTAAAAGAGAAGCAGTTTATAATAAAATTGAGGAAAGTCAAGCTTCTGTCATTTGCTTACAGGAGACAAAATGTCAGGATTTTTATCATTCCTTTATTAGGTCGTTCTTTCCTAAAAGGTTTGATCAATTTGTTTTTTCTCCTTCTGTTGGAGCTTCTGGAGGTTTAATTGTGCTATGGAATAGTTCCATTTTCAGTGAGATTTGTTAGAAGTTCATCGCTCTGCCATTCACATTAAATTCACTTCCACTCACAATTCAGTTTCTTGGAATTTGGTGAATGTTTATGGTCCTTGCAAGGGGGTGGAAAGAGAAGATTTTGTTAACTGGTTATATAATCTTTCCATTCCTATTCATCAGAACTGGATGATTCTTGGTGATTTTAATTTCATTAGATCACTGGATAATAGAAATAAACCGGGGGCTGACCTTAATGATATGTTTATCTTTAATGATGTCATCAGCCATCTGGGTTTACTGGAATTGCCTGTTAAAGGTAGAAATTTCACTTGGTCGAATATGCAAAGTGATCCTCTTTTGGTTCAACTTGATTGGTTTTTTACTTCCTGTCAGTGGACATTGGATTTTCCCAACACTATGGTGTTACCCATGTCTAAAATCACTTCTGACCACTTGCCTTGTACTGTTAAAATTGGAACAAACATTCCAAAGGCAAAAATCTTTCGGTTTGAAAATCATTGGGTTAAGCAACCTGGTTTCATTGACCTAGTGACAAAGATTTGGAATAATCCAGTTATGGCCAAATCCATTACCTCCAAAATCACTGCTAAATTAAAGAATCTTAGATATGCTTTGAAGGATTGGGGAAGGAATTTAACTCAGTTAAAGATTCTTATTGACATGAGTAGTAAAGTGATCCTTTTCCTGGACCAATTGGAAGATGTAAGGAAGTTGAGTGTTCCTGAATTTAATTTCAGGCTTATTGTTAAAAAGCATATCAAGAATCTCCTTGCTCTACAATCTGATTACTGGAAGCAACGATGTACTATTCGTTGGGCTAAACTGTCTGGTGAAAATACTAAATACTTTCATGCCAGAGCCACTGAGAGATTTAGGCGGAATTCTATTCCATCCATCTCAGATGCTTCTGGGAATTTATTGGTGGATCATCTGGACAAAGCTGCTGCTTTTTGGTACTGTTTTAAGAACAGAATGGGTGTCTCCTGCCCACCCATGACAGATACTGATTTGTCTGTTTTCTTGACTGTGGTTGAAGGTTTAGAAATCCTGGCTAATCCTTTCACTGTTGAAGAGATTGAGGGTGTTGTAAAACACCTAAAACCTGATCGTGCGCCTAGCCCAGATGGTTTTACAGGGATTTTTATTAAACACTGCTGGAGTATAATAAAAGAGGACTTTATAAAGCTATGCAATGAATTTCACAGTGCTAAGATTTCTTTGGAAAGTATTAATGGATCTTTCATTACTCTAATTCCAAAGACTAATTCTCCTGAGACAGTGAATGATTTCAGACCTATTTCTCTGACCAATACTTGTTTGAAATTTATCACAAAAATTCTGGCTAATCGTTTCCAAGATAAAATCTTTGGATGCATCCATGCTAATCAATATGGTTTCATCAAATCCAGAACTATTCAAGACTGTTTGGCCTGGTGTTTTGAGTACATCTACCAGTGTAAGAAGTCTAAGCAGAAAGTGGTGATTTTCAAGATTGATTTTGAGAAAGCTTTTGATACCATTGAGCACTCTGCTATTTTGCAAATTTTGAGATTTAAAGGTTTCCCTCCTTTAGTGATAAAATGGGTCAAGGAAATTCTAGCCTCTGGATCATCGTCGGTTCTGTTAAATGGTGTTCCTGGCAAACCTTTTGTATGCAAAAGAGGTGTCAGGCAGGGAGATCCGTTATCACCAATTCTATATGTGTTGGGTGGGGATCTGCTGCAAAGTATTGTGAACTTGGCACTAAGAGAGGGAAGACTCCGGTTGCCAATTCCAATAGGTGGAGATTTTCCTATTGTCCAATATGCTGATGACACTTTAGTCATTCTACCTGCTGAAACGACACAATTATCGGTTTCTAAAGATCTGCTTAACCTTTATGCTCATATCACTGGGTTAAAGGTGAATTATAACAAATCTTCTATGATACCGATCAATTTATCACAGCAAGAAACTGTTGGTCTGGGTGCTGTTCTGGATTATAATGTGGCCTCTATGCCCTTTACATACTTAGGCTTGCCCATGGGAACCACACAGCCAACTATCAAAGACTTTGCACCTTTAATTGACAGAATTGAGAGGAGACTTTCTGCTACAGTCTCGTTTCTTTCTTATGGAGATAGTTTGGTTCTTGTGAACTCGGTTCTTTCCTCCTTGCCCTCATATTACATGTGCACACTTGTAATACCTAAAGGTGCCATTGACATAATAGATAAAGCAAGGAGGAGATGCTTATGGAGGAAGGACAAAAATAAGCAACGAGTGAATTCTTTAGCTGCATGGGATATGGTTTGCAGGCCCAAAAACAAAGGAGGATTAGGGATCATCAATCTTCAGATTCAAAATAGAGCTCTACTACTGAAGTTCTTGGCAAAATTCTATAACTCTATGGATATCCCTTGGGTTCATTTAGTCAAGAATGCCTATTATTTTCAATCAGTACCACATGCTGTCACTTCTTGTGGTTCTTTCTGGTGGAGAGGTGTTATGCAATTATCTGATACCTGGTGTTCCATATCTTCTTGTGTTTTGGGAAATGGTTTTACTGGGCTTTTCTGGAAAGATTCGTGGATAGGGCAACCTTTGGCACTAAAATTCCCAAGATTATTCTCCTTTGCCAAGGATCCACTATCTTCTGTAAGGGATTTAATAATGTTGACAGATCTCTCGGATGCTTTTCATCTGCCGTTTTCAAATGAAGCTTTCCAGGAGTATACTGATTTGCAAGTCATAGTGGATAATGTCCAGTTGACGGAGAATGAGGATAGTTGGAGATGCAATTTCAATAAAGGGGTATATACCTCAAGTAATTTTTACCAACTTCAATTTTCTCATTTACCTACTGATGGACCTGCAAAATGGATCTGGAAATCCAAATGCATGTCAAAACATAAATTCTTTGCTTGGCTGATTCTCAAGGATAGAATTAATACAAAGGACATGATCAAACGAAGGAACTGGAAGATTGAAGGCACTGATCATTGTGTTCTTTGTTGCACACATTGCCATGAGGACTGGATCCATCTGTTTTTTCAATGTGTTTTTAGCTCCCGGATTTGGAGCTATTTGCAAATCAGCTGGAGTGATAACACACTTGTGCAAAATATTAAGCTGGCAAAAAATTCTTTCAAAGGACCTTGTTTCACTGAGATAGTGATTAATGCATGCTGGAATATTTGGAAGCAGAGGAATGGAGTCATTTTTAAATCGGAAAGACATTCCTTTATGGGATGGAAAGTGGGCTTCTTGTTAGATCTTCTTATGCTTAAGCATAGGTTGAGTGCTTCTGTGGCTGCTGATTTAACTGTATGGATTAATTCACTAAATTAGTTTGGGATAGACTGCCTTAGTCTAATTCCTTGTAATTTTGTATATATATGTAACTGTAACACTCTTGGTTGGCAATAAAGGGCTGTGGGGGGCTCCCCTACAGTAGAAAATGTTTCAAAAAAAAAAAGATCAACCTCTCGGCGAGTTAGCCTCTAGCTTCTTGTCTATCTCTTTCTTATCTCCCGTCCGGCTTTATACAATAGCCGGGTTAGGGCTTACAGAAAAAGAAACCTAGAAGACTATGGTAAGTCCTAACTTGGAAAGCAAGAATTCGCCTTCTACTCCAAGCCGTACCACGTGGGCCGTGGTCCGGGTTCTTCTAGAATCCGGTTTCTGTGCCTCAGCTTACTGGGCCGCCTAATGATCCGTAATCCATTACCATTCAGGCCACTATGGTAATCCGGCACTTTAGGACACCATCTGATATACCCCTAATTGGTATATATCCGACAATTAAGCTTATTAATATGAGAGTGGGATTACGTTGACGCAATCACACTATGTTGAGAAGGTCTTGAGCCGTTTCAGATTTATTGATAGAAAGCCCTCTCCAACACCTTATGATCCCAGTGTGACACTTCAAAAGAACAAGAGGATTGAGAGAGATCAATTGAGATCCTCTCAAATAATCGGTTCACTCATGTACCTTGCGAGCGCGACGAGGCCTGACATCTCTTTTGCTGTGAGCAAATTGAGCAGTTTAATGTCAAACCCGGGTAATGATAATTGGCATGCACTTGAAAGGGGCATGCGCTATTTGAATGGTATTATGAGCTATGGGATTCATTATTCTAGGCCCCCTGCTGTGCTTTAGGGATATAGTGACTCCAACTAGATGTAACATCCCTGATTTTTGGAGACATTCAAAAATCACAAAAAATTAAAATTTTTGTTTCCACTAATGCAAGCCACAAAAAAACAAATGAAATCCAACACAAAGAAGATATTATATGTCATTCCAATGTTATTAGGGAAAATGAGACACAATAATTCAAGTATGGTGTGTCTCTATTTTTTTAATTAACCCTATCTTCCATTAATAATTCTCCATTTTAAATATAACATTAAATGGCTATTAGTGAATTAATCATAATGTGAAAATATAAGTTTTAATAGTGTTTAAAACAACACATAAATGCTTCCTTTTGAAAGTTTTTGTCTTTACAAAAATTTAGAAACAAATTTGAGGTCATTTGGAATTATAAAGCTTAAGTTATGGAGTAAATAATAAATCCGGAAAAAAAAGGGAAGAACAAAAAAAAATGGAGACATGCGCAGCAGCCCATCCCTTCCTCTTTCTCCCGGGCCAGCCCAAGTCCTGTGTCCCTCTATTTCTCGCACGCATGCGGCGCAAAGGGGCCAGCAGCCCAGCCCGCTAGGAGCCCGAGAGAAACTGTCGCAGCCCGCACCCTCCCTCTCTCTTCTCTCTCCCTGACATGTGGGACCCGCAGTGACGCGTATGGTGACATCAGCCTTCTCTTAACTTGTAACACCTGTGGTGTTACCTGTTTGTTTTGGTTGCATCATATGCATCTCATTGCATTGCACCATGTTTGCATCACAACTGAAAATTTCAAAACAATTTAAACTTTTCACCTTGCTCAAAAACTTCCAATTTCAAACTTGCAACTAAAACCCCTAACTTGTTTTTCCACTGGTTGATTTTGTTTTAATCACTTGTCTGTTACAATCTTTCAAACAAAGAATGGCAAAATAAAACCTCCCTTGTTTTCCAAATATTTCATTATTGTTCAACTATTAAATTGTTGCTCCAAATCATTCACTTAATTCCACTAATTAAATTCAAATCTTTTCCAAGTTTCAAATCAGTACCTTGGAAACAATAACAACTCACCAACTTTCTTCCCTCTCTAATTCATCCCAAAACCCTAGGGGGTAACCCTATCCAATGCATGTTTTCTTAAAGGGTTTTATTAAACTCAAAATACCTCTTTTATGATTTCAAACACAAACTTCTATTTTAAAATTTAATTTTTGAAAACCAAAGTTGGATTGTGGTTTCTAATTATCTAAGAAGCTTAACCAAATTTTTCTGTAATTTTTCTTCCCCAAAACCTTAACAGTTTTCTCCAAAAACTAAACTACAAAAAAATAAAACAGAGAAATAAATAAAAGACAACTAACTAACGCAGCACAACTTCAACATAATGATCAATCATGTTTCACCCAATGATTAATAACTTGACTAGTAATAGGTTATTCACACAATAACTTGACTCATCTTTAATACCACGGTGTGAGTTATCCTCGGATTGCTTCTTCGGATAAGGGGCGAGATCCAGGATGGGTTTGTTTGACGTTATCTTTCAGTTGGTTACTATCACTCGATCTTATCTCCTTTCTGTTAGTTGGAAGTTGTAGTATTCTCTCTGTAGTTGGTTAGTGCAGCCTGTTGTCGCTTATTTGCAATAACCCCTTCCTTTCCGTTACTCCTAAAGTATTTGTATCTTGTGATGACTGGCTACGCCGGTAACTTGTGAGTATGGGTTCTATCACCCTTGCCAGTACTTAACCGTACTGACCCACGAATCTCTTTCGTGGCTGCAAATTCCAAATTGCAGTCAACAGGTTTGAAGTCTGACGACGTTAGCTTGGAAATCCCTCCGGCTTGGCCTGGGCAGGGATTGGACGCCTTCGGTTATCTTCAGGACTCTTAGTCCAATTTGGATCTTGTCCGTAGACGGACGTTTGTTTCTTCCGCTGTTATTTGGATCTTTTGTTTTGTATCAGTTGTAACCCCGGCTCGTTTGAGTCATCTTGTATCTGTCTGTTTCTGTTGTAATTGTGGATTATTCGTGAACTATTGTAATGTTATCATAAATGGCAACCTGGAATCGGTTATTATGCGGATTTGGCGGGAATGCTGAAATCTGCATAGTGCCCGATCTCGGGGCGTCACAAATGGTATCAGAGCCTTGGTTCCGATTCCCGAGATTGTTTCGATACGAATGGTTATCGAAGCAACGGGTCCGCAAAGCCTGTAGGTTAACCTCGCTAACGGTCGTTGTTTCTAGAGTGTCAAAAACTAGTTCTGCTAAACTAATTTTGGAAAACATCTCAATAGGATTCTTGTTTTCTCCTTATCCCTTTTCTATTTCCCCTCACATCTTATTTGTTTTAGAGTCTCCCCTCTTGTCTATCTTTCAAAGTGTTAGGATCCTACGTGGGTGGACGTTTTCTGAGCCCTTAACCTAATAGGTACGATCATCGGAAGATTCCTGGTGGAAGAACATCGTCATCACTCCGAGCAAGAATCCCTTGTTAGTGGTGTCGAGGAGATCAACCGGAAGCACGAGGAATCGATAGTTGAACTTCTTTCCCCTCCCGGGTTAGCAGGTGGATTGCGAGGGCGCAATCCCTTGTTAGTGGTGTCGTCTGTAACACCTGTGGTGTTACCTGTTTGTTTTGGTTGCATCATATGCATCTCATTGCATTGCACCATGTTTGCATCACAACTGAAAATTTCAAAACAATTTAAACTTTTCACCTTGCTCAAAAACTTCCAATTTCAAACTTGCAACTAAAACCCCTAACTTGTTTTTCCACTGGTTGATTTTGTTTTAATCACTTGTCTGTTACAATCTTTCAAACAAAGAATGGCAAAATAAAACCTCCCTTGTTTTCCAAATATTTCATTATTGTTCAACTATTAAATTGTTGCTCCAAATCATTCACTTAATTCCACTAATTAAATTCAAATCTTTTCCAAGTTTCAAATCAGTACCTTGGAAACAATAACAACTCACCAACTTTCTTCCCTCTCTAATTCATCCCAAAACCCTAGGGGGTAACCCTATCCAATGCATGTTTTCTTAAAGGGTTTTATTAAACTCAAAATACCTCTTTTATGATTTCAAACACAAACTTCTATTTTAAAATTTAATTTTTGAAAACCAAAGTTGGATTGTGGTTTCTAATTATCTAAGAAGCTTAACCAAATTTTTCTGTAATTTTTATTCCCCAAAACCTTAACAGTTTTCTCCAAAAACTAAACTACAAAAAAATAAAACAGAGAAATAAATAAAAGACAACTAACTAACGCAGCGCACCTAACCGTTCTGCCGCCGGCCGAGCCCGTCTAAGCCCTATCCAGCGCGCGCAGCGGCCTGCATACCGCTTCGCTGCGCTGAGATTCGTGCGGGAGCTTCTATTCCTCTTCGTCCCGCGGTACGGCTGCATCTCCGAGCGCCACCGCATCCTCCCGTGCGACTCCGGCGGCCAGGAGATCACCGCGACCGCCTATAAGTTCCCTCGAACCTCCCGCACCTCACCCTAACCCTAGGCACTAGCTTCCCCTCGCGCCGCCGCTGTTTCTCGCTCTCTCTCCCGGCGCAACCATCCTCTGCACCTCACCTGCCTCTCTCCCGGCGCCCTTCTCTGAGGATCCGGCGAGCGCCGCCGCTACCTACCTCCTCCCCCCAATTAGATCGCGGGAACGGAACCGCAGTGCCCACCTCGAGCTGGTGGACACCATCCAGGGGTTCACGGTGGTCTGGGTGCGTGCCGCCATCTCCGTTCTGCCGCCGGCCACCGTGGCCCTCTCTCTGAAGAAATGCTCGCCGACGTCGCAGCCGTCCTCCTCTTCGCGATCCAGCTGGTGGATTGCAACCGCCGTTTCTTCCTCCACCGTTCCGACACCCGAGGGAGCCCGGTGATCCTCTGGACACGCGCCGCCGTCCACGGCACCTTCGTCGTCGCCTCCGTCACGCCTTCGTCACCACGCGCCCACGTCGAGCCTCTGCATCGTCTCCATCCGCCGGTGAGCTCTCCACCGTACCTTCCTCTCCCACTCCGTTGGTTCACAATCATCTGCACACGCACGCAAGCAATCGCAGCGAGCACCACCACCGCGCCTCGTTTCCGTTGATCGCCGGCGAGCAGCACTTGCTCTGTCAGTCGAGGAAGGGAACACCCGTCAGTTTCGTCAGTAAAAATTCAGTCTTTGTGCGAAACTGAATCTATATCCTCTCCGCGCCTCCGTTACCTGACAACGCAACGCAGCAGCGCCACTGGTTCAGCACACTCACCCGCTAGCGAGCGATCGCGAGTTCGACTCGCGGCCTCGCGGGAATAATTTCCACACCTTTTTGCATCCCTCGCTGACAGGCAGGGTCCACCCGGCAGTGACCCTGCCTGCCACGCAATCGTGCGCTCGCCACGCTGGCCACGGGGCCCCCCCTGGCAGCGTGTGTGTACCTGTCCAGTGCGTAACAAAAGTATTAAAATAAATCTGTTGAATTTCTGTTTCTTTTTAAAATAGCAGAATTAAGCATAATACTTCAAAAATCAATAACTTTCAATCTATATTTCTGTTGGATAAAAGTTATATATGTTTTCTGATCCAAATCTTCCAATCTTTCCAAATATCCAACTTGTGTTCTGTTTTGAACTTTCAAATTACATTTCAAATTCAAATTTAAATCATTTCAATTGTATTTTGCTAAATTCATAACTAATTATTCTTAAGTCCAAATAATTCAAATAAAATATGTTTTTCACACCTTTTTGAATACTCCATTCAAATATAAATTTTGTTTTCTGGGTTGAATAATTTAAATTGCCTAAACAATTTAAATCTTGTTTAATTCAATTAAAAATTGTTTAATATTGTTTAATTCATAATTAAATAATCCTAAGTCCAATTTCAACATGTGAAACATGTAATCCAACTAAAATTTGATAACCTTTTCAAATATCAACTTTGTTGTTTGGTTTGACCAACTTAACTTGATGTTAACAACCACTACTTGCTTAACACCATTAAGTAACAATAATTTCCAAACTTGATAAATGTTTTCTAAACTTGTTAACCATCCTTCCACTTGCATTTAATATTGTTATCTTCTTGTTCTTCATCATGCATGCATCATTCTAACCCACTTACACATGATGCTTAGTGTTAGAACAATTAATTCAACTATAAGGCATGGGTTTGCCATATGCAATCTTTGCATATGGAATCCATTTAAACTTGTGTATCTTATCCACTAGCCTACTTTGGTGCATCTATTAAACATGTCATGCATCCATACCTTGTTCATGCTGGATCTTTTGCCGTAGTAGTACTTGTTGCATCCCGGTGTTTGTTCGAGGTTCGTTGCTTCTTCTCGGATAGGACGTTGAGATGATGTGAGCAACGACAAGTTCTGCTACCTTGCGGGATCTCAGGCAAGTATACTCACTTGCATGCCATATGGCTGCCTTTCATCACTTGTTACCGATTCTTCCGTTGATTCTTTTCTGCTAGCCTTAGTGGTAGTTGTTTCTGTTACGAACCCATCACATGAATCCCTTAACCTTGATATTGCCTCATCTCCATACCTACAGCCATTGCTTGTGCCTGTTCTTATCTAGCATGCTTAGTGTTGCTTTTGCTCGAGCTCGTTGTCGGTTACTTCGTTTACTACCGTACTCTTTTTTTATGTTCTGGGGGCTCGATGTTAATCAATCAAACCTGTTAATTGATAATGGTAACAATAATAATAATTTGATGATAAGGCACCGGCAGGAGGCCCTTTGTGGTTTTGAGGCCTGCTAGTGTCGACCCTAATAGGAAAAGGGTCTTGTCTACTGATCCATGATGAGCGCACTACCCGCATTTGGGGAGTATGGGCTCCCCCTCAGTTTGACCCGATTCGCATCTCGTCCAAATCGCCTCATTTAGTTCGGGTTTTCCATTTGCTGCATGCATGATCTTGCGAGCCCTTGGTACCCAGGTGGAACTTTCGTAGTCGGCATATAGGGGGACACGTTCTTAGAGTGCTATGAGGGTCCATTTTCTTCTGGGCTCGATTAGCCGTGCGCCCAAGGTGCTTTGGGCTTGATGCGAAGAAGGGTTGGATTGTGTTGAGTGCCCCGCTTGGTGGAGTGGCCACTCCATCTGGCGGGATATTCATGAGTGTGGTTACTATGGTGCACCCCTGCAGGGTAAATCTTCTCGAGAAGCCGTGTTTTCCGCGGTTATGGATTACTTGGTGAAAGTACTGGCTTACAAGTACTCAGGACAACTTCAACATAATGATCAATCATGTTTCACCCAATGATTAATAACTTGACTAGTAATAGGTTATTCACACAATAACTTGACTCATCTTTAATACCACGGTGTGAGTTATCCTCGGATTGCTTCTTCGGATAAGGGGCGAGATCCAGGATGGGTTTGTTTGACGTTATCTTTCAGTTGGTTACTATCACTCGATCTTATCTCCTTTCTGTTAGTTGGAAGTTGTAGTATTCTCTCTGTAGTTGGTTAGTGCAGCCTGTTGTCGCTTATTTGCAATAACCCCTTCCTTTCCGTTACTCCTAAAGTATTTGTATCTTGTGATGACTGGCTACGCCGGTAACTTGTGAGTATGGGTTCTATCACCCTTGCCAGTACTTAACCGTACTGACCCACGAATCTCTTTCGTGGCTGCAAATTCCAAATTGCAGTCAACAGGTTTGAAGTCTGACGACGTTAGCTTGGAAATCCCTCCGGCTTGGCCTGGGCAGGGATTGGACGCCTTCGGTTATCTTCAGGACTCTTAGTCCAATTTGGATCTTGTCCGTAGACGGACGTTTGTTTCTTCCGCTGTTATTTGGATCTTTTGTTTTGTATCAGTTGTAACCCCGGCTCGTTTGAGTCATCTTGTATCTGTCTGTTTCTGTTGTAATTGTGGATTATTCGTGAACTATTGTAATGTTATCATAAATGGCAACCTGGAATCGGTTATTATGCGGATTTGGCGGGAATGCTGAAATCTGCATAGTGCCCGATCTCGGGGCGTCACAAATGGTATCAGAGCCTTGGTTCCGATTCCCGAGATTGTTTCGATACGAATGGTTATCGAAGCAACGGGTCCGCAAAGCCTGTAGGTTAACCTCGCTAACGGTCGTTGTTTCTAGAGTGTCAAAAACTAGTTCTGCTAAACTAATTTTGGAAAACATCTCAATAGGATTCTTGTTTTCTCCTTATCCCTTTTCTATTTCCCCTCACATCTTATTTGTTTTAGAGTCTCCCCTCTTGTCTATCTTTCAAAGTGTTAGGATCCTACGTGGGTGGACGTTTTCTGAGCCCTTAACCTAATAGGTACGATCATCGGAAGATTCCTGGTGGAAGAACATCGTCATCACTCCGAGCAAGAATCCCTTGTTAGTGGTGTCGAGGAGATCAACCGGAAGCACGAGGAATCGATAGTTGAACTTCTTTCCCCTCCCGGGTTAGCAGGTGGATTGCGAGGGCGCAATCCCTTGTTAGTGGTGTCGTCTGTAACACCTGTGGTGTTACCTGTTTGTTTTGGTTGCATCATATGCATCTCATTGCATTGCACCATGTTTGCATCACAACTGAAAATTTCAAAACAATTTAAACTTTTCACCTTGCTCAAAAACTTCCAATTTCAAACTTGCAACTAAAACCCCTAACTTGTTTTTCCACTGGTTGATTTTGTTTTAATCACTTGTCTGTTACAATCTTTCAAACAAAGAATGGCAAAATAAAACCTCCCTTGTTTTCCAAATATTTCATTATTGTTCAACTATTAAATTGTTGCTCCAAATCATTCACTTAATTCCACTAATTAAATTCAAATCTTTTCCAAGTTTCAAATCAGTACCTTGGAAACAATAACAACTCACCAACTTTCTTCCCTCTCTAATTCATCCCAAAACCCTAGGGGGTAACCCTATCCAATGCATGTTTTCTTAAAGGGTTTTATTAAACTCAAAATACCTCTTTTATGATTTCAAACACAAACTTCTATTTTAAAATTTAATTTTTGAAAACCAAAGTTGGATTGTGGTTTCTAATTATCTAAGAAGCTTAACCAAATTTTTCTGTAATTTTTCTTCCCCAAAACCTTAACAGTTTTCTCCAAAAACTAAACTACAAAAAAATAAAACAGAGAAATAAATAAAAGACAACTAACTAACGCAGCGCACCTAACCGTTCTGCCGCCGGCCCAGCCCGTCTAAGCCCTATCCAGCGCGCGCAGCGGCCTGCATACCGCTTCGCTGCGCTGAGATTCGTGCGGGAGCTTCTATTCCTCTTCGTCCCGCGGTACGGCTGCATCTCCGAGCGCCACCGCATCCTCCCGTGCGACTCCGGCGGCCAGGAGATCACCGCGACCGCCTATAAGTTCCCTCGAACCTCCCGCACCTCACCCTAACCCTAGGCACTAGCTTCCCCTCGCGCCGCCGCTGTTTCTCGCTCTCTCTCCCGGCGCAACCATCCTCTGCACCTCACCTGCCTCTCTCCCGGCGCCCTTCTCTGAGGATCCGGCGAGCGCCGCCGCTACCTACCTCCTCCCCCCAATTAGATCGCGGGAACGGAACCGCAGTGCCCACCTCGAGCTGGTGGACACCATCCAGGGGTTCACGGTGGTCTGGGTGCGTGCCGCCATCTCCGTTCTGCCGCCGGCCACCGTGGCCCTCTCTCTGAAGAAATGCTCGCCGACGTCGCAGCCGTCCTCCTCTTCGCGATCCAGCTGGTGGATTGCAACCGCCGTTTCTTCCTCCACCGTTCCGACACCCGAGGGAGCCCGGTGATCCTCTGGACACGCGCCGCCGTCCACGGCACCTTCGTCGTCGCCTCCGTCACGCCTTCGTCACCACGCGCCCACGTCGAGCCTCTGCATCGTCTCCATCCGCCGGTGAGCTCTCCACCGTACCTTCCTCTCCCACTCCGTTGGTTCACAATCATCTGCACACGCACGCAAGCAATCGCAGCGAGCACCACCACCGCGCCTCGTTTCCGTTGATCGCCGGCGAGCAGCACTTGCTCTGTCAGTCGAGGAAGGGAACACCCGTCAGTTTCGTCAGTAAAAATTCAGTCTTTGTGCGAAACTGAATCTATATCCTCTCCGCGCCTCCGTTACCTGACAACGCAACGCAGCAGCGCCACTGGTTCAGCACACTCACCCGCTAGCGAGCGATCGCGAGTTCGACTCGCGGCCTCGCGGGAATAATTTCCACACCTTTTTGCATCCCTCGCTGACAGGCAGGGTCCACCCGGCAGTGACCCTGCCTGCCACGCAATCGTGCGCTCGCCACGCTGGCCACGGGGCCCCCCTGGCAGCGTGTGTGTACCTGTCCAGTGCGTAACAAAAGTATTAAAATAAATCTGTTGAATTTCTGTTTCTTTTTAAAATAGCAGAATTAAGCATAATACTTCAAAAATCAATAACTTTCAATCTATATTTCTGTTGGATAAAAGTTATATATGTTTTCTGATCCAAATCTTCCAGTCTTTCCAAATATCCAACTTGTGTTCTGTTTTGAACTTTCAAATTACATTTCAAATTCAAATTTAAATCATTTCAATTGTATTTTGCTAAATTCATAACTAATTATTCTTAAGTCCAAATAATTCAAATAAAATATGTTTTTCACACCTTTTTGAATACTCCATTCAAATATAAATTTTGTTTTCTGGGTTGAATAATTTAAATTGCCTAAACAATTTAAATCTTGTTTAATTCAATTAAAAATTGTTTAATATTGTTTAATTCATAATTAAATAATCCTAAGTCCAATTTCAACATGTGAAACATGTAATCCAACTAAAATTTGATAACCTTTTCAAATATCAACTTTGTTGTTTGGTTTGACCAACTTAACTTGATGTTAACAACCACTACTTGCTTAACACCATTAAGTAACAATAATTTCCAAACTTGATAAATGTTTTCTAAACTTGTTAACCATCCTTCCACTTGCATTTAATATTGTTATCTTCTTGTTCTTCATCATGCATGCATCATTCTAACCCACTTACACATGATGCTTAGTGTTAGAACAATTAATTCAACTATAAGGCATGGGTTTGCCATATGCAATCTTTGCATATGGAATCCATTTAAACTTGTGTATCTTATCCACTAGCCTACTTTGGTGCATCTATTAAACATGTCATGCATCCATACCTTGTTCATGCTGGATCTTTTGCCGTAGTAGTAATTGTTGCATCCCGGTGTTTGTTCGAGGTTCATTGCTTCTTCTCGGATAGGACGTTGAGATGATGTGAGCAACGACAAGTTCTGCTACCTTGCGGGATCTCAGGCAAGTATACTCACTTGCATGCCATATGGCTGCCTTTCATCACTTGTTACCGATTCTTCCGTTGATTCTTTTCTGCTAGCCTTAGTGGTAGTTGTTTCTGTTACGAACCCATCACATGAATCCCTTAACCTTGATATTGCCTCATCTCCATACCTACAGCCATTGCTTGTGCCTGTTCTTATCTAGCATGCTTAGTGTTGCTTTTGCTCGAGCTCGTTGTCGGTTACTTCGTTTACTACCGTACTCTTTTTTTATGTTCTGGGGGCTCGATGTTAATCAATCAAACCTGTTAATTGATAATGGTAACAATAATAATAATTTGATGATAAGGCACCGGCAGGAGGCCCTTTGTGGTTTTGAGGCCTGCTAGTGTCGACCCTAATAGGAAAAGGGTCTTGTCTACTGATCCATGATGAGCGCACTACCCGCATTTGGGGAGTATGGGCTCCCCCTCAGTTTGACCCGATTCGCATCTCGTCCAAATCGCCTCATTTAGTTCGGGTTTTCCATTTGCTGCATGCATGATCTTGCGAGCCCTTGGTACCCGGGTGGAACTTTCGTAGTCGGCATATAGGGGGACACGTTCTTAGAGTGCTATGAGGGTCCATTTTCTTCTGGGCTCGATTAGCCGTGCGCCCAAGGTGCTTTGGGCTTGATGCGAAGAAGGGTTGGATTGTGTTGAGTGCCCCGCTTGGTGGAGTGGCCACTCCATCTGGCGGGATATTCATGAGTGTGGTTACTATGGTGCACCCCTGCAGGGTAAATCTTCTCGAGAAGCCGTGTTTTCCGCGGTTATGGATTACTTGGTGAAAGTACTGGCTTACAAGTACTCAGGACAACTTCAACATAATGATCAATCATGTTTCACCCAATGATTAATAACTTGACTAGTAATAGGTTATTCACACAATAACTTGACTCATCTTTAATACCACGGTGTGAGTTATCCTCGGATTGCTTCTTCGGATAAGGGGCGAGATCCAGGATGGGTTTGTTTGACGTTATCTTTCAGTTGGTTACTATCACTCGATCTTATCTCCTTTCTGTTAGTTGGAAGTTGTAGTATTCTCTCTGTAGTTGGTTAGTGCAGCCTGTTGTCGCTTATTTGCAATAACCCCTTCCTTTCCGTTACTCCTAAAGTATTTGTATCTTGTGATGACTGGCTACGCCGGTAACTTGTGAGTATGGGTTCTATCCCCCTTGCCAGTACTTAACCGTACTGACCCACGAATCTCTTTCGTGGCTGCAAATTCCAAATTGCAGTCAACAGGTTTGAAGTCTGACGACGTTAGCTTGGAAATCCCTCCGGCTTGGCCTGGGCAGGGATTGGACGCCTTCGGTTATCTTCAGGACTCTTAGTCCAATTTGGATCTTGTCCGTAGACGGACGTTTGTTTCTTCCGCTGTTATTTGGATCTTTTGTTTTGTATCAGTTGTAACCCCGGCTCGTTTGAGTCATCTTGTATCTGTCTGTTTCTGTTGTAATTGTGGATTATTCGTGAACTATTGTAATGTTATCATAAATGGCAACCTGGAATCGGTTATTATGCGGATTTGGCGGGAATGCTGAAATCTGCATAGTGCCCGATCTCGGGGCGTCACATAACTCTCGTGCACGTCAAGGTTTCCGAGTACGGGAAGATTTTGTCCTTCGATTTCTTCGCATTTAGGGCAAGGATCTCCACCCCGAGACTACCCCTATAAAGACCGGACCATCCTCTCTGTTTTCCTCTCTTATCTCTCGAGATCGTGCGGCCACGCTCTCGATATTTCTCGCCGGAGCTCCACCGTACCGTCACTGTCTTCCTCCTATTCCGGTCAGTGCAGACCACTCCGAGCCCAGCCATCGGTTCCCTCCTCTATATCGCATCCAGACGCGCCCTCCTTAATGCCTCCTCTATTTTTCACAGTAACAGATCAACAACGGCGTACAAATTCTGAGCTCGCCGGCGTTCCCTGGCCCCTATTTACATGGCGGCATCGATCTAGGAGGCGAGACCGCGTAGCAACCACGACATCAACTTCACCGCCCCGTTCCGCGCGTCACCATCGGCTCCTACGTGCAGAAAGACCACCGGAACGCAGCCCCGTCGGAACTCCGGCACCACGCGCCACCGCGACGCCATGATCCGGCGAGACCCTTCCACGGTGAGCACCACCTTCCCCCTTTGCCGTTCGATCTGCTTGGACGGCCGGGATTAAATCCCGAAGCGGTATGCGCTCGTGTCCGTCAGATCTGGATCTAACGATCCAGATCCATCCACTTGAACACCTCAGCGCTTAGTCATCACCACGTGGCGGTCCAGTCAGCACCAAGTCAGCAGCCACGTCAGCGAAGCTATTTTTCTGTTTTTCCCGGATAAATTTAATTTGGCAGTTTTGCAGAAAAGTCCTCCAAACTTAGAATCACCATAACTTTTTAACCGTAGATCCAAATTTAGCAAACATGGACTTTTTGAAATCAGCACAACACGTAGAATATTTTAGAACTGTACAAATTCAAATTTGACAAACTTAAATTGGTTCAAATTTAAATATGCTTGTTTGATGAGTTTTGGCCTAGTTTAAATTCTACATATCTAAAAATTGCAAATAAAATATTTTTGGAGACCTTAGGATGTGTACTAACAGTCCCTTGCACCCAAAATAATTTTTGGCCAAGTTAAAATGGTTTGGGTTGTTATATGCTCATATGACTATTTCTGACTTAGTAAATTTTCTGTAATTATTTTCAATATGTTTTATCTAGCCAAATTGTGCTAAGGACTAACCTTAGACCAGAGAGACCAAAAGCCCCCTTAGAATATTTCTAAGTTATTTTTCCTAGATGACCCTCCTAGTTGAAAACCACTAAGTAGTTGAAAACCACTAAGTCTGGATTAGTGAAAAGCCATGGAGAGGATACTACAATTGTCAACTTGAAGATTTTCAACATGAAGCAAGAAGACAAATGAAGGACTTAGCCAAGAAAACAAACTTCAGAAGCATATCCAAAGAAGTAGAAGCATTTATAAGAAAATCAAGAAGACAAGAAGACCAGCCACATCTCTCTGTTTTTCTCTAAGTTTTTTCTCCCCTTTTTTCTGTTCTCTTAGACTTTGTGATATGGCTAAGTTAGATGAAGACCAGCCCAACTTGTACCAAAACCAACAAGTGTTAGAAGATTCAACGAAGGCACCACACCAAGGAGGAAACTACAAAGGAGCCTGAAGATTTTCAAGACTACTGATGTGAAGACTTAGAATTTGTTTTTCAATACTTAGAATTTGTTTTCAAGTTTTGTAAGACTTAGAATTAGTTTCTCAACTGAGATGGCAGCTTTTGACCAAGACTTCAACAAGAATACTTTCATCAAGAAAAACAACTTCAACAAGAAGCCTACTCTCCCAGAAGATGAAGAAGAAGAGAAGATTTTACAAGTCCTTTCTTAAGGAACTAAAACAATCTCTACTACCTCTCTTATTCTATATGACTAAGTCCCTAGAATTAATAAGGAGGGCTACAATCAAGGCCATTGAAGAAACGTGAAAAAGGGCTTAGACATCAGAAGCACTCAAGGAAGCAAAAGAAGACTTTAAGAAAACAAGACAGAAATAGATTAGCATAACACCTTTGTGTGATCTTATTGATCAAAGACCAACCCTTAGTCCCAAATAGAAACTAACTATAATGACTTAGTTTTCTTTTGTGCATTAAAACTAAATGTTTTCACATGTTTTCATTTGCTATGTTTATTGCTTTGTATGTTTTCTTCATTTGTTTGTATGTTTGTTAGCATACTTGTTTATTCTGTTGTTGTGGTTTCAATGTATAGAATGTACGGAGAGAACCGTTCCATTTTGTGAAGAGAGAGTTTAACTTCTTTCACCAACCTCAAAGGCAAGTAACACACCATCAAATACCCATTATTTTCTATATGCATTAGTTGATTTTTGAGTAGTATGCATGATAGGAATTGTACTAAGTATAATATAATATGCTATGCTATTATCCTAGTAGTGTGTAGCCATCTCTTTTACCATTGTTATTTTTATATCCTTAGAACTTAGTAGATGCAGTAGATGCTACGCAGTGTCATATATTGTTTTACTTGATGTATGGAAAATTCTAAGTATAACATTCAATGAAACACCTGGGTGGAATTGGTGATTGTAAGGTTTATGTTGAGTGGCTCCTTGGGGCCATGTCTATGGTGTTTTTCACCTAAGGAGTGCACTTGTGGTTTTCCACCAAGGAACAAAGAGATTCCTAAGTCCCTCCAAGTTTAGAAGCTTCACATGCAGCCTTAAGACATTGGGATCTGTCTGGAATGAAGTCGTGAGAGTTCAACTCGTCAGCTTGACAAGAAGATGTAGCAAAATTATAGGTGGAGCGGGTCTTGCAGTAGAGTTGGATTATCCTTCTGAATTTCTTGTTTCAATTATCTCCTTTCCTTAATGCACTCAGTGTGTATAGGATGTTTGGGCTAATTGAGGATTAAGGTGAAAGTGCACAACCTCTAGAGAGTTAGAAACTATGATCATAGCAGTGTCCCCGGTAATGGACGACTTCGAGCAGCTGGACAAGGATGGACAGAAGAATCTCAACACCGTTTTGAAGAAGTAAAATTTGGCCAAGGAAATATTAGTTCTGGTGCTCATGGGTGTGTCCCATGGTGCCAATCTTTGAAAGAAAACTCTTTTTCAAAAGTGTTAGGGAAAAAATTGCTTGCTGCAAATATCCTAAACTCCACCAAGCCAGATATGCATGTAGTTTAGACTTGCCATTTTATATCCACCATAGTGTTACTTGCCAATACATTAAATTGTATTGACTCCCTTGTGGCTGCATATTCCATATTGCAAATGAATCTGAAGACGAGTGAGGTTTCGTTAAGGATCTCGAGTCTATCGCCAGCATGTTTTGCCCGTGGCACATGAAGAAGATGAAGCTCAATGTTCTACTAAGTTTTCCGCTGTAATTCTGTTTCCTGCTAGTCTTCTGAGACTATGCAAGTTGTAATCATATCTTGTAAAGGCTGGATCATGCGATGTAATAGATTTTGACGCATTTGCATGATATTTCATTTTGAACTATGGTGATAGCAATTGATCCAGGGACTAGCACAATAACACAGGTTTCTTGCATTATTTAAATGTGGGAACGCTACAAAATGGTATCAGAGCATTGTGTTGCCTGTAGAATTCGAGACCCTAAGTTTAGAAAAGACCCTAGGTTAAAAACCTATTTTATTCAAATCTTCTAAACACAAAACTCACATCTTTCTCATATCCTCTCATCTATTATTCACCTACAAAATTTTCTTCTCTTATTTTAGATGACTTCCCTTTTCAAGACAAGTTTGGTAAATACCATGCCACGAAGAGCAAGAATTATCCTTCACACAACCTGGAGAACTACAAAAAAGATCATTGAAGAACTTAGAGAAGAACACAGACTTCAAAACAAACAGAAACACCTCAAGATAATGAGAGAGACTCAAGAAGATATAGATGAGACCAACAATCTAGTTACTTTACTAGAACAACGCTATCGTGTTAGTATATTGATCATACCAATAAGTGTGGTATGACAATATTAGTTTGTTTTACTAAAACCATGTTGTTTGGTGTGAAAAATGCTTGATTAGATGTGGTTTGTAAGATGTATTGTCTTGCTCTTTTGTGTTGGGTAGGAATCTTCTTTAGACCTTTCTAAATCTCTACTCATCTATGCTAAACCCAAGAAGATACCTAGTCAGAATACCAACAACCATGAGAAGGTCAACAACAAGATGGAAGATTGCCAATGACATCAAAAGACAAAGTTGAGAGGGACCCAAAGACTTTTGATTGACCCAAAGAGTGACCCCTCAGTGTCACATGAAGTTCAACAAGGCACCAGTTACCCTGCAGCCCTACCTTGAAGGAAAGTTCTATTCAAGACATCTCGAGACAAGCTACACCATCCAGTCATGTGATTAGTATACCCACAAAGAATTTCCTTTAAGGGTGGTAGCCACCCAGTTACATGGAACCCAAGTAACCCAAACCTAATTTTCTTTCTAGCCTTCCCAAATCTCGGGACGAGATTTCTTTTAAGGGTGGTAGTCTGTAATATCCCTGATTTTTGGAGACATCCAAAAATCATAAAAAAATAAAACTTTTGTTTCCACTAATGCAAGCCACAAAAAAACAAATGAAATCCAACACAAAGAAGATATTATATGTCATTCCAATGTTATTAGGGAAAATGAGACACAATAATTCAAGTATGGTGTGTTTCTAATTTTTTTTAATTAACCATATCTTCCATTAATAATTTTCCATTTTAAATATAACATTAAATGGCTATTAGTGAATTAATCATAATGTGAAAATATAAGTTTTAATAGTTTTTAAAACAACACATAAATGCTTCCTTTTTAAAGGTTTTGTCTTTACAAAAATTTAGAAACAAATTTGAGGTCATTTGGAATTATAAAGCTTAAGTTATGGAGTAAATAAGAAATTAGGAAAAAAAAGGGGAAACAACAAAAAAAAACGGAGACAGGCGCAGCAGCCCATCCCTTCCTCTTTCTCCCGGGCCGGCCCAAGTCCTGTGTCCCTCTATTTCTCGCACGCACGCGGCACAAAGGGGTCAGCAGCCCAGCCCGCTAGGAGCCCGAGAGAAACCGTCGCAGCCCGCACCCTCCCTCTCTCTTCTCTCTCCCTGACATGTGGGACCCGTAGTGACGCGTAGGATGACGTCAACCTTCTCTTACCTCTCGTGCACGTCAAGGTTTCCGAGTACAGGAAGATTTCGTCCTTCGATTTCTTCGCGTTTAGGGCAAGTATCTCCACCCCGAGACCACCCCTATAAAGACCGGACCATCCTCTCTGTTTCCCTCTCTTATCTCTCGAGATCGTGCGGCCACGCTCTCGATATTTCTCGCTGGAGCTCCACCGTACCGTCACAGTCTTCCTCCTATTCCGGTGAGGGCAGACCACTCCGAGCCCAGCCATCATTTCCCTCCTCTATATCGCATCCAGGCGCGCCCTCCTGAATGCCTCCTCTATTTTTCACAGTAACAGATCAACAACGGCTTACAAATTCTGAGCTCGCCGGCGTTTCGTGGCCCCTATTTACATGGCACCATTGATCCAGGAGGCGAGACCGCGCAACAACCACGACATTAACTTCACCGCCCCGTTCCGCGCGTCACCATCGGCTCCTACGTGCAGAAGGACCACCAAACGCTGCCCCGTCGGAACTCCGGTGCCACGCGCCACCGCGACGCCATGATCCGGCGAGACCCCGTCATGGTGAGCACCACCTTCCCCCTTTGCCGTTCGATCTGCTTGGACGACCGGGATTAAATCCCGAAGCAGTATGCGCTCGTGTCCGTCAGATCTGGATCTAACGATCCTGGTCCATCCACTTGAACACCTCAGCGCTTAGTAATCACCACGTGGCGGTCCAGTCAGCGCCCAGTCAGCAGCCACGTCAGCGAAGCTTTTTTTTTCTGTTTTTCCCGGATAATTTAATTTGGCAGTTTTGCAAAAAAGTCCTCCAAACTAAGAATCATCATAACTTTTTAACCGTAGATCCAAATTTAGCAAACTTGGACTTTTTGAAATTAGCACAACGCGTAGAATATTTTAGAACTGTACAAATTGAAATTTGACAAACTTAAATTGGTTCAAATTTAAATATGCTTGTTTGATGAGTTTTGGAATAGTCTAAATTCTATAAATCTAAAAATTGCAAATAAAATATTTTTGGAGACCTTAGGATGTGTACTAACAGTCCCTTGCACCCAAAATAATTTTTGGCTAAGTTAAAATGGTTTTGGTTGTTATATGCTCATATGACTATTTCTGACTTAGCATATTTTCTGTAATTATTTTCAATATGTCTTCTCTAGCCAAATTCTGCTAAGGACTAACCTTAGACCAGAGAGACCAAAACCAAACCCCTTAGAATATTTGTAAGTTATTTTTCCTAGTTGACACTCCTAGTTGAAAACCACTAAGTAGTTGAAAACCACTAAGTCTGGATTAGTGAAAAGCCATGGAGAGGATACTACAATTGTCAACTTGAAGATTTTCAACATGAAGCAAGAAGACAAATGAAGGACTTAGCCAAGAAAACAGACTTCAGAAGCATATCCAAAGAAGTAGAAGCACTTAGAAGAAAATCAAGAAGACAAGAAGACCAGCCACATCTCTCTGTTTTTCTCTAAGTCTTTTCTCCCCTTTCTTTTCTGTTCTCTTAGACTTTGTGATATGGCTAAGTTAGATGAATACCAGCCCTACTTGTACCAAAAACAACAAGTGTTAGAAGATTCAACGAAGGCACCACACCAAGGAGGAAACTACAAAGGAGCCTGAAGATTTTCAAGACTACTGATGTGAAGACTTAGAATTTGTTTTTCAATACTTAGAATTTGTTTTCAAGTTTTGTAAGACTTAGAATTAGTTTCTCATCTGAGATGGCAGCTTTTGACCAAGACTTCAAAAAGAGTAATTTCATCAAGAAGAACAACTTCAACAAGAAGCCTACTCTACAGAAGATGAAGAAGAAGAGAAGATTTTACAAGTCCTTTCTTAAGGAACTAAAACAATCTCTACTACCTCTCTTATTCTATATGACTAAGTCCCTAGAATTAATAAGGAGGACTACAATCAAGGCCATTGAAGAAACATGCAAAAGGACTTAGACATCAGAAGCACTCAAGGAATCAAAAGAAGACTTTAAGAAAACAAGACAGAAATAGATTAGCCTAACACCTTTGTGTGATCTTCTTGATCAAAGACCAACCCTTAGTCCCAAATGGAAACTAACTATAATGACTTAGTTTTCTTTTGTGCATTAAAACTAAATGTTTTCACATGTTTTCATTTGCTATGTTTATTGCTTTGTATGTTTTCTTCATTTTTTTGTATGTTTGTTAGCATACTTGTTTATTCTGTTGTTGTGTTTTCAATGTATAGATTGTACGGAGAGAAGCGTTCCATTTTGTGAAGAGAGAGTTTAACTTCTTTCACCAACCTCAAAGGCAAGTAATATGCCATCAAATACCCATTATTTTCTATATGCAGTAGTTGATTTTTGAGTAGTATGCATGATAGGAATTGTACTAAGTATAATATAATATGCTATGCTATTATCCTAGTAGTGTGTAGCCATCTCTTTTACCCTTGTTATTTTTATATCCTTAGAACTTAGTAGATGCAGTAGATGCTACGCAGTGTCATATATTGTTTTACTTGATGTATGGAAAATTCTAAGTATAACATTCAATGAAACACCTAGGTGGAATTGGTGATTGTAAGGTTTATGTTGAGTGGCTCCTTGGGGCCATGTCTATGGTGTTTTTCACCTAAGGAGTGCACTTGTGGTTTTCCACCAAGGAACAAAGAGATTACTAAGTCCCTCCAAGTTTAGAAGCTTCACATGCAGCCTTAAGACATTGGGATATGTCTGGAATGAAGTCGTGAGAGTTCAACTCGTCAGCTTGACAAGAAGATGTAGCAAAATTATAGGTGGAGCGGGTCTTGCAGTAGAGTTGGATTATCCTTCTGAATTTCTTGTCTCAATTACCTCCTTTCCTTAATGCACTCAGTGTGTATAGGATGTTTGGGATAATTGAGGATTAAGGTGAAAGTGCACAACCTCTGGAGAGTTAGAAACTATGATCATAGCCGTGTCCCCGGTAATGGACGACTTTGAGCAGCTGGACAAGGATGGACAGAAGAATCTCAACACCGTTTTGATGAAGTAAAATTTTGCCAAGGAAATATTAGTTCTGGTGCTCATGGGTGTGTCCCATGGTGCCAATCTTTGAAAGAAAACTCTTTTTCAAAAGTGTTAGGGAAAAAAATTGCTTGCTGCAAATATCCTAAACTCCACCAAGCCAGATATGCATGTAGTTTAGACTTGCCATTTTATATCCACCATAGTGTTACTTGCCAATACATTAAATTGTATTGACTCCCTTGTGGCTGCATATTCCATATTGCAGATGAATCTGAAGACGAGTGAGGTTTCGTTAAGGGTCTCGAGTCTATCGCCAACATGTTTTTCCTGTGGCACATGAAGAAAATGAGGCTCAATGTTCTACTAAGTTTTCCGCTGTAATTCTATTTCCTGCTAGTCTTTTGAGACTATGAAAGTTGTAATCATATTTTGTAAAGGCTGGATCATGCGATGTAATAGATTTTGACGCATTTGCATGATATTTCATTTTGAACTGTGGTGCTAGCAATTGATCCAGGGACTAGCACAATAACACAGGTTTCTTGCATTATTTAAATGTGGGAACGCTACACTCGAATTCAGATGTAGAGAGCTCTACGCCACAAGTTGATATGTATTTCTTTTTGGAGGTGGCGCCGTGTCATGGAGGTCTTGTAAACAGACCATATTGACCTTAGTTAAACCATGGAAGCAAAACTTGCTGCTTCAGATATAGCCACTGTTGAGGCAGAACGGCTGGGTGAGCTCTTGATGGACTTGCCGGTGGTTGAGAAACCATTACAGGCTATCCTCGGGAACTGTGACAATCAAACAGTAATTGCCAAGGTGACCAGTTCTAAGGATAATGCGAAGTCATCAAGACACGTCAAAACATGTTTGAAGTCTGTCAGGAAATTGAGAAACTCCGGAGTAATTACTGTTATGTATATTGAAATAGACAAAAACCTGGCAGATCCCTTTACGAAGGGACTATCATGTAATGTGATAGATAGTGCATCGAGGGAGATGTGTATGAGACCTGTGAGCATTACACCATAGTGGTAACCCAACCTATGTGATCGGAGATCCCGTGAATTAGGACCTGGGAAGAACAAACTAGTGGTTTAACTAAGGAGAGTATTTGGTAAACCATCTCTAACTGATGATGCATAACTCTCAAAGAGCTGTAAGACAGGTTGGCAACATGCCTTAATGTGTTTATGTTGGCTATTCATAGCAAAGATGCTATCCTACAGAGATGGGGGTCCAAGGGCTCCTCCTCTTGGGCCTTAACCTTGGGCCGGAGATGGGGGTGTCCTTTCCCGCAGGGTCTAGTATCCATTCCTTCGTCAGTAGCCCCCGAGCGTTTGCTCGATTGGGATTCTCCAGTCGAGTAGACGGTCAAAATTTTATTTCTATTGCCCTTGGATAACCAGTATTGGTTGCTTCTTGTTTGGAGGGCGTATACCCTATGTGATGAGTTTTGTACCCGAGTATCGAGTAATGAAAAAGTGCCTGTTTGTATGGTTGTTTTTCGCAGAAGGATATGGCGCAGTAGCTCAGCTCTCCCGAAAGTTCAGGGCCAATTAATTGCGACTAGGGCAAAAACAGTTCTGGCCTACACAGATTCGAGACCTCCGACTCGAACCCGACGAGCTGATTGTTGCGACTGGGCCGTAATGGTTTTACCGAGTCGAACTTAACCTATGGGGGTACCCGGCGCGTCCGCTAGGATTTTTCTTCGTGTTGTTGACACGGTATCATACCGGAGGACGCAGCTTGAGTGCGATTCCAGGCCCTTAAGAGAGATCTTTCAGGTCTTACCTTCATATTCGAAAGAATATGGCATCCGAATGTGCCTAGTCGGCTGAACAATCCAGGTTTATGACGTGCAAACATCGTGTGAATGAGTGGCAGGACCTGCCTACTCGCGCAGTTTTGGGTTTGTAGTTCTTCTATACGAAAGAGTTTTCGTGTTAGGAGTTTTACACCCATATGAAAGAGTTTTCATGTCTGGGATATCGTGCCCATACGAAAGAATTTCCGTGTGTTGGGTATTTTTTCCTGTGAGATTTCACTTCATGATTTGTCCATACGAAGTTATCTTTTCGTGTTTAGACTTTTATTCGAAGGATTTTTGTTCATGCGAAGTTATTTTCGCGTTTTGAACTTTTCAATCGAAAGATTTTCTAGCTTGATGATGCACGCAATGACGTCATGGCGCACTTTTATCCTCCCGATGGGACGTGACGGAGTGAGAGCAGATGAGCTGGCCCACTTTGTCAGCTTTTTGACCGGAAACGAGGCGTCGTTTCCAGTTTTTACGCGAACTGCGCAGTAAATGCCCACGATCCTCCGTTAAGATCGTGGCAGGAAACAGCATCCACCGCCTCCTCGTTTCATCTTCACACGTGGTGGCAGCGATGGACGCCACGTGGCGCATCGAGTGGCCAGGATCGAGTAGCCCCGTGTATAAATATGGGTCTTGGTGGAACGGTGAATCTTTCCCAGCCTTCATCTTCCAGCTCGTCTTCTTCCTCGCGCTCGTCTTCCTTCTCTCCTCAAGCTCGTGCTTAGCAGTGATGGCGGGAGGCAAGAAACGTGGCGCAGCCGTTTCGGCGTCGGGAGAAGTTTCGGCACAGCCTGCACCCCGCTAGGGCGACTGGCGTTCGCCCAACACCACGGCGAAAAGCATCAAGGAGATGCAGCGGGAGGGGCTGCTGCCGGTGGAGTCCGAGAAGCGGGTGCGCCTCGGCAAGAAGGAGGAGGTACCCAACCCGCGCGCGAACGAACGCGTGGTCTTCGCGGACCACGTGTCGCGCGGTCTTTCTCTTCCCCTCCATCCATTCCTCGTGGCATTGCTGTATGTTTATGGCATACAGCTCCACGATCTTCCCCCGAATGCAGTGCAGCACATATCGTGCTTCATTGTATTCTGCGAATGCTTTTTGGGCATTCGCCCACACTGGGGCCTCTGGAAGGCCCTCTTCAAAGTCCGGATCTTCCGCGAGAAATCGCGGGTGGAATCTGAGCTTGGCGAGCCGCTTCGCACGGGTGGCTTCGGGATTCAAGCAAAATCGGAGAATAGCTACTTCAGCATGTACTTCATCGACTCCGCCCAGGGCTGGAGAAAAAAGTGGTTTTACGTCATCGACAACAGCTCGGGTGAGATCGAGGAATTCCACCCGTTCGCTGTCTTGAAGAGGCAGAAATCCTGGGCGCACAAGTTGTCGGCTGAAGAAACCCAGGTCGTCACGCCACTACTCGCAAGGGTGGCAACCCTCCGTGATCAAGCTGCTGGAGTCGTGCTCAACGGGCTGCACCTGGCGGGTATCTTTCTCAAGCGCAGAATTCAACCTCTACAGCACAGGCCCTCCACGATGTGGGAATACCAAGGCTCTGAGGATCCCAGTCGTGTGAGCCGTGAAGAGCTCTCGAACGTCGAGTTCGAGAAAAAGGTTGCGGCCATCACCAGCTTGAAGGTGGGAGAAAAATTTCCCGACTGCACGGTCGCAGCCTTTGACGCGTCAAGGCCTCCCCCATCCGAAGTGAGTTTGCCTTTCTTTTCTCATTATTTTTTCTTGGTCTGAATTTTGGTCGACTGAATTTCTTCTGTCTTTTCCTGTAGAGCTTATCCATGGCCACCTGCTACCCTCCCGTATCTGGGGCGGAGGCCTCGGAGTTATTAGCGAGTAACCTGGATGGCCCAGCCGATACCAGTGTTGCTAATGCTTCTTCGAGCTCCGAGCAAGATTCTTCGGATGACGCAGGGGACTCGGGTGGCGGTCATCATAAACGCCGTCGAGTGGAAGGTGACGAGGCCACCTCTAAGGACAACTCCTAGGAAGAATCGCTCGGGAAGGAGCCCATCAACGCTACTCCTATGCGTACGTGCGCCCCTCCCTCCTCATTCCCAGTTATCCAGACCGCCTGGAATGCGGATATGCTGGACGAGGAGGATGACGAAGATGAGTAAGTTTCTTTCCCTGTTCTTTTAGTCGAACATTTTCCTTTGGCGTCTTGTTGACGCTTTGTCTTTGTCGCAGCCTGCAAGCTATCAGCCCTCGCAGGTACGCCTCTTCCCTTCCTCCCGAAAAGAGGAAGAAAACGGGAGTTGCAGGCGAAACTCCTACCGCCGGCACGGTCCAAAATTCTCAGAATGTCGCTCCTGATGCGACGACTCCAAAGGCTCCAAAAGAGGTGTCGGGCAGCTCGGCGGATCCCCTCTCACTCGCCCAAGGCCAGGTAAACTTCGCTGCATGTTTTTTAATGTTCTGCTGTCTTTGTTATCGGGTGCACGTTAGTGCTCCCGATGGGAGTAGCCCCCGAGGCTGTAGTCGATCGCATGCGATCGGCTACAGGCTCAGAAACAAACATTTTCTTCTTCTTCTTTTTTATCGGGTGCACAACAGTGCTCCCGATGGGAGTAGCCCCCGAGGCTATACTCGAATGTTTGCAATCGAGTATAGGCTCAAATTTTACTCTTCTGACTCTTCTATTTTCATGTTCCTTGCAGTCGCTTATTGACTCCCTTGCGGCGATTGGCCGCCGTGTTGTTCTTGCTGAGTCTGAATGCGGGTTCCTTCGAGCGGACCGCAGTCGACTCACCACTAAGAACGAGCTTCTTCGAGGTGAGTTTTCCATCCTTTCTTGCGTTCGTTTTCCACCAATTCTTCGACTCCGATGATTGTTGTTGTGCAGCTCAACTTGAATTTTTGAAGACCGAGAAGGAGAATGCCTCCGCTCAGGCAGCAGCTCTAGAGGCAGAACTGGCGACTGCCCGGCAGGAGCTCGAGTCTTCCCGCATGTTAACTGCCGATTACGAGGGAAAACTTGCGGCTGCTTAGGATGCCCTAAAGAGCTTGGAGGATGCTGGCGCCAAGGCGGATGCCAATCTCGTCAATTTTCTTCGTCCCCTTGCTGAGCGCTTCGCGGGTAAGTTGTACTTATCTACAATCTGCTTTTTTGTCTTGGTAGATCCTTTGGACTAACACCCTTTTTGTTCTTAGGTCTCCTGGGTGTCCCCCTGGAGCTTGCTGGGGTTCCTCGAGTGGACGCATTGACAGATTCTTGCGCCCAGCTTAGGAGGCATGCTGCAGGGGTTTGCGCCTTGATTGGTGATGCCGTTCGGGTGCTGACGCAACTGCACGGCCGCCTTCTCGTCAACGCCGCGTCTCCACCCGCGTTGGGCGATCTGCTGAAGGTTTTCTCGGAGGGCAATCTCCTTGGAGCTTACGCGGTTGCCCGGTCAGAATCTGGGGCGAAGACCGCCATCCAATTTGCGCTGGCGCATGGAGTCACTGGCTTGGAGGAGGCCTACTCGGAGCTTCCCGTTGATCCTGTTACGGGCAAAAAGGTAGGGCTTCGTCATTTTGGCGATGCCGCCGGAGTCCTTGCTCAGAAGTTATCCGAGTTATTTGCCCGTGCTAAGGGAGGGACCACTGCCGCGAGTGGTAGCACCACTATAGCTTCTTAGATTATTTCTGTTGTACTTCGCAGCTTCAATTGTAATGAACCCTGGGATGTGCTCCCGTATTTTCAATAGTTGAATCGAGATGTTTTGCTGAAAAGCTTCCTATGATTGAGTGTGTGTGCTCCCGATGGGAGTAGCCCCCGAGCACATGTCGAATAGGTGGTTAATATATCTCGAGTAGGGCATCTTACTCCTTAATCTTCCCTATGTTTTTCAGGTGACCAGGGTAGCTGCAGAGCCTTCGGGTGGACCTGCTACTCCAGCCGATCCTCTTGTTGCCGCTGTTGGGACCTTGGCGGGTCTCCGTGATCATGTAGCTGACGGTGAACGCAAGTTAAAGGCGTTGCGTGGGGTAGCCGATGTGGCTAAATCCAAACAAAAGCTGGCGACTGAGCGTGAGCAATTTGTAATGGATGAAATGGCGTCTGTTGCCAATGATTTGCTCTGTAAGTGGTTCAGCCCCCAAGTCTTTCTAATCTTGTGCTCTTCTTTTGATCATGTATCCTTGCTTTTCAGTTGTTCGACCAGATGACAGGAATGAGAAACAGTGGGTGGAGAACCACATCTATCAGGAAGCTAGTAGCTCAAGACCTCACGCGAATAATTTTTGGTCTGATCGTAGTCGAGGGTTTGTGCTTGCCACCGTGAAGTTCAGAGTCAATCAGGCGAAGATACTCGTGAATTCCTTTCACGAGGTTTTGATTGCAATGAACGCTGCTTTTTATCCACTGCAAAGGGGTCCAAAAGATTGGAGCCATCTGCTGAGGTTGTTCGGACGAGAAGGAGAGATTCGCGAGTGTGTTCGCAATGAGATGACTTGCGGCTCGGTGGTGTCTCTCTCTTTTGTCCGTTTATGGCATCCTGAGGTGAACTTCAACTCCATAGCTAGACTTCCTGATGGTCTGATCGACGATATGTCTCCTCATTATAGGGCTGTTCGACCTGCGGCAGAGGAGACCATACGATTGACCTCGGATGAGGTAGATCGGGTTTTGGAGGCTGAGAATACTCATCGCCATGTATAAGTGTAGGATGCATATACCCTGTTTCATTGTGTAGTTTGTAAAAACTGTTGTAAGGTGTGTAACCTTGTATATATAAATTTTCCTGTGATGCTGAATTTAGGCGTAGCCCCCATGTGTTTTTGGGGTGTATACCTGTAAGTTTTAGCATGTAAGAATGAATAATCTTCGGGTATCTATGGTTGAGAAACCATGTATTTTATTGTGATGACTGAGAAGTCATGTATTCGAGCTACAGGAGTGGCTAATATAGCCTTATTGCTGCGAGAAAAATAGGTCTAGGGATAGAATTTGCGGAGGTGTGCGATATTCCAAGGATTGGAATAGATGCCTCCAGTCGCCGGTTTCTTCAGTCTGTATGCTCCGCCAGGGATAACTTTGTGTATTATGAAGGGTCCTTCCCATGGTGGCTCGAGCTTGTGTCCTTCCTTCTGCTTGAGCCGTAACACCAGATCTCCTACCGCGAATGCTCTATGTCGTATGCGGCGACTGTGATAGTTTCGCAATGATTGTTGATATACTGCTGATCTTGCGAGTGCAATATCGCGCATTTCATCTAGCGCGTCCATATCTTCCGCGAGTGCCCTGTTAGAGGTTTCTTTGCTGTAGGCGACAACTCGTGGGGCGCTGAACCTGACGTCCTAGGGAAGGACTGCTTCTGCCCCGTATACCATGAAAAATGGTGTGTAGCTGGTGGATCGGTTTGGAGTTGTGCGGAGGCTCCATAGCACGGAGGGTAGCTCTTCGGCCCAATGTCCTGCTGCTGGGTGCAGACGATCGAGTAGGCGCTTCTTGATGCCAGCTGAAACCAAGCCGTTGGATCTTTCGACTTGTCCGTTTGTTTGCGGATGGGCGACTGAGGCAAATTTTAAGTTGATTCCCTTTTCTTCGCAGAACTGCTGTGTTTCCTTGGCTGTGAAATTAGTACCATTGTCTGTAATGATGTCATGTGGCACTCCAAATCTGCATACAATGGAGTCGAGAAATTTGACGGCGCATTGAGCGCTAGCCGAAGTTACTGGCATGGCTTCAATCCATTTGGTAAATTTGTCGACTGCGACCAGCAAGTGTGTATATCCACCCGGCGTGGACTTGCGTAGCGGTCCTACCATATCCAGCCCCCATTGTGCAAAGGGCCATGCGATGGGTATCATATGCAGTTCCATAGCGGGTGCGTGTGGTTTGGGTGCGAATCGCTGGCAAGCGTTGCACCGGTCGACTAGCTCCTTTGCGTCTCTGGCTGCTGTAAGCCAGTAGAATCCCGCTCGAAAAGCTTTTCCCATAATTGTTTTCCAACTCGATTGATGTCCACAGACCCTTGGTGGATATCTTGTAATAATTCCTTGCCATCTTCGGGTGCTATACATCGCTGGAGTATACCCGAGATGCTCTGCTTGTAGAATTCTCCGTTGATCACCCGAAAAGATTTACTGCGCCTGATTATCTGTCGGGCCTCGCGAAGATCAGCTGGGAGCTGTTTGGCGGACAAGTAGTCGATGTACTTCTGTGTCCAAACTGGCTCGACCAGAAATACTTGTCGCGAGATATTATGAATAAGCTCGATAATGGCAACTTGCGGGCTAACCTCTGTTTCCGGTGCTGCAGGTGTCCCGGCAGCTTTCTTGATTTTAACTGATTCGCTCGAAATATATTCCTGGCGGTACGGGTGTATTTGTGGAACCCATGTTGGCCAGCCTATCCGCTTCTTCGTTACTCGATCTCGCGATGTGCTTGAGATCGCATCCTTTGAAACTTCCCTCGAGCAGGTTGTACATGTCACGGTAGGCAACCATGTTTTCGGCGAGAGCGTCACATTCTTTCATTGTCTGTTGCACGATGAGGTTTGAGTCGCCGTAGGGATCATTAGTCGGGTGGCTCCACACGCGACTGCCATCTTCATCCCATGCAACAGGGCCTCATATTCTGCGTCATTGTTTGATGCCGGATCGTCGGGTGGAAAGTCTAATCGTAGGACATACTGCAGCTTGTCTCCCCTAGGTGATATTAGAACAATTTCGGCTCCTGCTCCTTCGTTTCTTTTGGACCCGTCAAAGTACATTATCCAGTTGCTCGTGTACTCGGGCGGTCCTGGTGTTTGTAGCTCTATCCACTCGCTTAAGAATTCCACGAGTACCTGGGATTTTACTGCATTGCGTCCTGTATAGGTGATATCCCAACCGCCCAACTCGATGCTCCACTTTGCTATTCTTCCGGATGCCATAGGGTTGTTCATGATTGTACCGAGTGATGCATCATTAACCACTGTGATGGCGTGTTCCTGGAAGTAGTGCTTTAGTTTTCGAGCTGTAAGAACGACTCCATAGGCAAGCTTCTGGTAGTGAGGGTATCTTTGTTTGCATGGCGAAAGCACTTCGCTTATATAATAGATCGGTCGTTGGACTCCATATGCCTTGCCCTCCTCAGGTCGTTCGACTACGATTGCT
Source organism: Alopecurus myosuroides (assembly GCA_028641055.1). Lineage (NCBI taxonomy): Eukaryota > Viridiplantae > Streptophyta > Magnoliopsida > Poales > Poaceae > Alopecurus > Alopecurus myosuroides. The sequence goes on from CM054062.1 coordinate 41,633,118, forward strand.
GTGCTGATGACCTGATTTGTTGCGGCTAGGTATAGGTAAAGTGGCTCCCTCTCTTGCGGCGTTGCAAGGACGTGTCTGCTTTGCAACGATCGTTTCAAGTCTGCGAACGCTTGTTTAGCTTCTGGTGTCCACTCGAATTTGTCCGTCTTCTTCAGCAGCTTGTAAAAAGGCAGTGCTTGCTCTCCCAATTGCGCGATAAACCTGCTTAAGGCAGCTAGTCGCCCCGCGAGCTGCTGGACTCCGCGTAGATTGGTTGGCTCTTTCATTGTCAAAATTGCTTGTATTTTCTCTGGGTTGGCTTCGATGCCTCTGGCGGATACCAGGTACCCGAGAAGTTTTCCCGCTGGGACGCCGAAAACACATTTTGTTGGATTAAGCTTAATCCTGTATGCGTTGAGAGCGTCGAATGTTTCTCTAATGTCTTCGAGGAGTGTATCCTCTACTCGGGTCTTGATGACGATGCCGTCAACGTATATTTGTACGTTCTTGCCAATGAGCTTGGCGAGGTATTTTTGCATGCAGCGCTGATATGTTGCGCCTGCGTTCTTTAGCCCGAAGGGCATTGTCGTGTAGCAGTATACACCGTGTGGTGTGATGAATGTTGTCTTTTCTTCGTCTTCCTGCTTCATCCGGATCTGATTATATCCCGAATAAGCGTCCAGGAAGGAGAGCCGCTGACAGCCTGCCGTAGAGTCCACGATCTGGTCGATTCGCGGGAGGGGAAAGTTATCCTTGGGGCAGTGCTTATTCAATGACGTGTAGTCAATGCACATTCGAAGGATGTCAGTGTTCTTTTTGGGTACCAACACCGGGTTTGCTAACCAAGTGGATATCTTGATCTCCCTGATGAATTTGGCAGCTAGCAATCTATTCACTTCTTCTCCAACCGCTTTCTGCTTGGGTTCTAAGAACCGTCGAGTGGTCTGCTTGATGGGTTTAGCATCCTTGAAGACTTCGAGTGAGTGCTCGGCGAACTCCCTGGGTATTCCCGGCATATCTGAGGGCTGCCAGGCAAAAATTTCCAAGTACTCACGGAGGAGTTCGACGAGAGCACTTTCCTATGCTTGCGAGAGGGTAGTTGAGACCATCGAGGTCTTCGCAGAATCTGTCGGGTGCACCTGCTGTTTTCGGGTGTCGCTGTTGGCGCTGAACTCCAATTCGGACGCGTTTTTCTTCGTGAGGGGCATCACGGAGTGATCCGTGGTTTTTGCCAGCTCTTGCAATTCTTCTTGCATCCCGAAAGACTTTGCGATCTCGTTGAACTCAATGTCGCACTTGTTAGATTTCTGAAAATCTCCGTCGATGGTGATCACACCGTATTCTCCGGGTAACTTGAGCTTCAGGTACGCATAATGTGGTACTGCCATGAATCTGGCGAACGCTATTCGACCAAGAATGGCGTGGTACTGTGAGGGCCACTCGACGACTTCGAAGTCAAGGAATTCTCTTCTGTAGTTGCTTTTATTGCCTAGCAAAACTTCTATATTAATTGTTCCGAGTGGACGGATTGGCTTTCCCGGAACTATCCCGTGGAAGGATGTTTCTGATTCCGCAAGGCCATCCAGGTTCTTGTTCATCCGACGGAGTGTGTCCGCGTAGATAATGTTGATACCGCTGCCTCCGTCCATGAATACGCGGGCCAGATCGTAGTTGCCAATTTGTGCTTGGATTACGAGGGCGGCGTGTCCTGGTCGATAGACTCGTGGCGGGTGGTCTTTCATTGAGAATGTGATCGGTTGATCCGCCATCTTCAAGTATTCGGGCTTTGTTGGCGGAGTCTGCACAACCATGCACAACTGCCTTGTGTTAGTCTTTTGAGCTCTGCGGGATGGACATACCTTCTGGATCATGGCGAGTTGCCCTGCCGGATTCGGGTACGCATTGGACCCGGAGTTTTGTGCAGGTGGTGCTGGCAGTGCAGCCAATGCCATGTTTGGATTTGCTGGTGGAGGTAGGGGTTGTGGCGGCTGGAATCCTTGGTGGCCTCCTCCTGGAAGTGGCGGGTAATTTGGAGCAGTTGTTGATCTATTTTTCTTCGAGAAAGCCTCGTGGATGTCATGGAACTTCCGACAATCCTTGAGGAGGTGCGTCGCCTTGGTTTTGCCCGTGCGCTTATCTGTAAACAGATGTAGCGAGCAGTAAGCATCAAGGTCCTCCTCGGGACTTTTTTCTTCAACCTTTGGTTTCCATTCGCGATTTCCGCGTCGTCCGGTATCGCGACTTCGCGTGAATTCCGCCGCTACCATTTCCTCTCGATCTTCGTGATCGTAATATTTCCTTCTCTTTCTTCGGCCATGGCGATCTTCATCGGGTGCGGGTGATGACGCTTTCTCATTGCGCACTGCGTCTTCTCCATTAGCCCATTTGTCGGCTATGTTCATCAGCTCCCCAATAGTTTTGGGTGCGGCTCTGCCTAGCTCCTCTCTGAAAGCAGTTCTTCGGGCGCCTTTTGCGAAGGCTTCAATCGCTACTTCTTCCAAGATGGTTCCCGCGGTGTTCCTGAGCATGGTCCATCGCTGGATGTACTCGCGGGTGGATTCGCCGCTTTTCTGCTTGCAGGCTCGTAGTTCTTCGATGGTGGCCGGCCTCTTGTAAGTCGACTGGAAGTTTTTGCAGAAGTCACGGTGCAGGTCGTCCCACGATGCGTAACAAGATCTTGGCCTCCTTTCCAGCCAGCTACGGGCTGCGCCGATGAGATGTAGATTGAGATATTGCATAGCCGTGTTCTTGTTCCCACGCTGGCATTTTACTGCCGTGAGGTAATCGTTTAGCCACTGAGAAGGCTCGAGTGAGCCGTCGTACTTTGTCACTTATGTGCTGAGCTTGAATCTTTTGGGTAGAGGTGCTTCGCGGATGCTGCGGGCAAAATAGAGCGCTCCGCAAGTTTCGTCATCCGAAGAACCGGACGAAGAGCGTTCGCGATATCGCGATGCCCTTTCCTTGTCCACCTTATTTTGTGCGATGTCCGATCGCGCGTCGTATCCTGGTTGGTCGCGGTCGGTGTCCTTCCTCGGTTCCTTGCTTCATTTTCGCGAGCGGCTGCTGTGGTGTCTCGAGATTTTATCTCTCGGGCTGCCCTCGCTGCTGCTTCGACTGTCGTCGCGACGTCGAGCTTCTTTTCCTCGACCACGACGTGGCAATTTGTCCCTTCTTGGCGAAGAGCTCCTACGCATGTGGGACGTCTCTCTTTCTTTCTCCTTCTCTTTCTCCAGCTGCTCCGCGGCCTTCTTGCGGTCATAGGAGGCGAGCCTTGCGGCTGCCAGTCCTAGACCTTTGCGCACCTGTTTGTACTGCTCTGCCCGAGGGTTGCTTTCTGTCGGCTGGTTCATTTGTATGTAAGTTGCTGCGGCCATGACCGCGGCGGCAGGAGTTTGCGGGTAGACGTTCCCGTCATCATCGACTCGCATGAGGGAGGGCGTAACCAACATGCTGGTCCCGCCCAAGGACTCGACATCCCTGGATGTTGATGCGTATCCCTTCCTTGCGGGTCGGGTACCGACCGAGGGTGCCAGGGACAGCTCAACTCGTCGTTGACTTGATTCATCCGCCGCTCTTCTTCGATGGGCCAGATCTATCCGCGCATCCTTGATGGTTGCGTCTGCTCTTACGAGATGATAATGGTAGGCAACCATATCCTCGTGTGGTGAATCTGCTGCGGGTGGCTTGCTCGTCCGCATAGCCTCCTTGGCGCGATCCCATGCTTCCCGCGAGACGCCGATTATGGCGCGTTCTGCTGCACTATGTTCTGTCTCCGGGGTTGCTCTGATCCTGCCATACAGACTTGTGTCAGTCGTGGCTCGTGCGTCCTAGGCGTAGATCGGAAAGCTCTTTGTACTCGTGAGGGTTCCTCTGTCGGGAGGGTATGGTACTCGTTGGCGTTGAGGCGGACGGACTCGTCGCTTTTCTCCAGACGGGGGCGCGAGTCGATGGCTCCTGATTCAGACCCTGATTCTTCCGGGAAGTGGAAGATTCCATCCCTGTCGGTCACGAACTTCAGGCTCCCGAATGTCAAGGTGATGCTCTTTTCCAGATCGTCGAATACCGGGCGAGATTCCGGCGAGTGAGGGGTGACCACGACAGACCCGATCCGTATAGGATTGTACGGAGCCGCGGTCGAAGGTTTCCAACGAGAAGTTGTCGATGAAGCCGAAGACGCCGGTGATCCAGCGCCCGCCGTTCCCACAGACGGCACCAATTGTCGAATCCGTTGTTCGGCAAATCCCTCAGGTGACCCTATCGGGTTTCGATTAGGAGAACCCATGAGCGCTGGTGGCGATCGTCGGCTAAACAGGGGGCAAGATTTACCCAGGTTCGGGGCCCTCGTAGAGGTAAAACCCTTACTCCTGCTTCTGTCGATCTGTATTACTCGAGTAGATCGGTTACAATGATGGTGGCTCAAGTCGAGAATATGATCTCAAGCTCAAGGCTTTGGGATTGCGGTATTGCTTGGTCCTCTACCGGTGGCTCTCCTAGCCTTATATAGGTGGCCAGGTCTCAAACCCTACCCGGAGAGGACTCGAACTCTCACCCTATGTCGGTTACAGGTTTCCTAACTTAGCCCGCAAGGTATTGCGGGTGGGCTTCACATGGGCCTTTCGGCACTCCAAGGGCTCCTCCTCTTGGGCCTTAACCTTGGGCCGGAGATGGGGGTGTCCTTTCCCGCAGGGTCTAGTATCTATTCCTTCGTCAACGTTGCAGTCTATGAGATTTGGGTGATCTCTAGTACACTCATGAAGAGACCAGGGAGTACGACGCATATGCTGCACCTGTGGGGTAGGCTATTCGCAGCCAGGTACTAGTTATGACTTTGAGTAAAGCCTGTTGGCACAAAACTTGCATATCAAGGTATAGGCCATTGTTCAAGTTGCTAATAGATATAGCTTAAGGCTCTAGGCGGAAGTTCAACTTAACAGTCTCTGCTGAAACACTAGTATATAAACAAGTAGCGAGGATTGAAAAATCTTCAAATGGGCATTTGAGATCTGGTGGGGGGTTGCTGAAATATTTGGGCCCAATACAAGTAAGCCCAATAGCAAATGCGGAAATCTCAAAATGGCCCATGTGTACAAGCAAGTGGTGGGAGTGGGAAGTTTAGTCCCACATTGGAAGTCGGAGGAGTTTCACACCACCTTATAAGCTGGAGTGTTGTAGGGATTGTATGTGAGTGAGAAGAAGAGAGCCTCTCGCGCACTCCTCCTCCTCCTCCTCCTCCTCAAAATGGCCCATGACACGTCGCGATCGCGTTTCGTGAATCGAGCCTCGAGCCGAGATAACATTTATCTTTATTTTGCTGTTTTGGAAAACTGAGTTCGTAGTCGTGACAGATGCGTCACAGCTGAGTCGGTTTGGGTCGCTACCGTATCGTGTGCTGCAACCGACTCGGACGTGCGGCGTGGGCCACCCATGTCGCACACGTTAGGGTTTTCCGAACCGCGCTATAAAAGACGTGCGACGTGGGCGGTGTACACACACGAAACCAATCTAGCTTTGTCACACCTTGTTCCTTGTGCCGCCACCGTAGTCTACTCCATCCCAAGCGCCAGCGTCCACTGGCGAATGGCAGAGCAGGTCTCCAGAACCAGTCGCCTTTGTGATCCTTTACGGGAGAGCGCGAATTAGGTTTTTGGGAAGCGCTTCGCGCGACTGCTCGCTGCTTCCACGACTGCTCGTCTGCCTAGCAAGTGAGGCGGTGCTGCGTACCGCCGCCTCAAGCGTCGTCTACTCTGACCCGTCATCGCCAAAGTTATCATCAACAACGTTTCTACAAACGATCGGTATGGAATCCATGTCCTGATCTGTCTGTTTAACACGTCTAATGTTTACATGTTTAGAGAGATCGTGTTGCTGTTAGTCATGTTGTCTGCTGCATCTAGTATGTTCGAGTTCCACATGTTAATAGCTGCTTTTGTCATGATTTATATTTTGGAATTAATCGTGGAAATTATGCCTAATTATTCATCAGGACCAACGCTAATCGGAGAAGCAATCCCAGGAGACAGAACCCTCGCTGTAGCCGATAGAGGAGACACAGTCAATGCCGATCGAAGATTAGGGCCGGCCGACTGAAACCTCCAAAGGCCTTCCAACAGACGCACCATATGTTCCCAAGGAGATGTACGGTGGTCCACATCATGCGCCCGGGTCCCACATGTTTGCGTTGCTAGCTTTTGAACATAATCACCACGCTAAAATTGTGGATCAAGTAGATCATGCAACGCGTCGAGATGCCATGGCTATCATCGGAATACCTCTCCATCGGACCAACATCCTCGATGAACGACGTCGGGAAAAAGTCTCCCAGACAAGGAGGAGGTGTGATCCTGGGACGAGGAAGGGGACCACGCCATCCCATCTTCACCGTCAGCGTGTGGAGTAGCCGTCCTTGAGATACCACATGACCGACACCACTAAGACCCGCCTGTGATGACGGTTACCTTGCAATGCAACTGCCATCCATTCCCGCCGGAGGACTACAAGGAGTCACGGCATCTGATTCCGGCGATCTTGAAGACTCCTAGAGCCTGGACGCCGACGTGGGAAACCCGATATGGGTCCAGAACTCTTTTTCCAACTCCTCGTAGGACTTGTGTGCACGACAAACATCTCTACAGGATACCACCCTCTCCTCTGCAAAGACCTCCTCTGCGGCACTCATGGAAATCACCCCTCCTCCAACTCCTCCTTCTCCCCATCCCCCGACAAGGTATCGTTTGCCGCCAGCGCATCGAATCGAGATCCTGAGGTGGACGACGAAGAACAAGTTTCCGCCGGAGAAAGCAGTGCCTCACGGGCGAAGCAAGATCCATGCGGAGGCTCCCCGGCACTAGCGTCAGGCGTCATTGCATCCTCGCTAGTGGCAGCATTCTGCCATACATGCACACTTCTACTAAGTTTTTCCCTGTCGACTTATTCTACTTTGCCTAAGACACTGCACATGCCTGGCAAGATCTAACCTTTCTACACACTCTCGCTCTCTCGCCGAGCACCGCTCCTATTCTGCCGCTGCCGCTCCTGCCTTGGCGTCGATGTGCATGCACCCACCACCTCTACCCCACCGTCCTTGACCTCTCTGTCGACCTCCCTCGTGGGTGAGCGTTGTCCTCGACACTCCCCTCCCATTCCCATGCCTCCGCCCGATCCCTCCCCCTCCCATATCTAGGTATAAGGGAAATATGTTCATTGTTAGTTTATTTGCACAAAAAATAATTGTTAGTTTTAATTTTGTCAATGATAAATGTCGATGAAAATATGGATGGTTTTTTCTTTAATTATTTTGGTAAGTGCCGCTGAAATTTTCGGTGAAATATTTGAGACCATCTGAAAGTGCATGGTGCCCCCATATGTGGTTTTTCTAATTAATGGCAATCCTTATGGACTAATGTTTGTATTGAGATATTCTTATAGATCTTTTTCATAGGAAATATTGGAGTTCATGTGTTGAACTTTATTAGTTTCCTTGATGACTATAGCAGTGATTTATATGAAGAATGGTCATGGTTAGAGTTGAGCTTGTTGCAAGTGTCATGAAGAAAAGGATTATGTGATATTTCATGCTTATCTGCAAGACATCATCTAATGAAGAAATAAGCAAAGATACAAGGTTTATCAAGCAAGTGATCAACACACAAATCTACAAGATGTACCAGGTGGGATTGTGTATCTCGTGGTATGGTAAGAATTTGACCATATACCTTTGTGAACTAACTTATGATATGTGTGTGGCATTTCTATGTGTGGTTAGGTATCTTTCCATGGGATTTCATCAAAAGAAAGATTTCATATAGCCCATGGTCTATGTCGTCAAGCGGTTTTAATCATCAAGCTTGACGTGGAAGCTCAAGTGAATCTTCTCGAAGAAATCCTATGCTTGATGATTGCCACCCATTTGGAGATTGTGGCCTTGTGAAGATTTTCCTTGAAGGGATTCTCCCTTTATGGTGTATAGGGGAGCTAGTCTCTCCCATAATGGTGTATGGGGGAGCTAGTCTCTCCCATAATGGTGTATGAGGGAGCAACTTGCAAGTCTTCATCAAACGGAGCATGTGATAGGAAGCACGATCAAGAAAGAGGATCCAACTTGAGAGAGTCAAGATCGTCATCATCTAGTTCAAGTGTCATGTTCAATGCAAAGGTATGATCTTGATAGGTTTTCTATTTTATCGGTCTCATGCTTTTGGGGAGACCGGGTTATAGGATAAAACATTGTCCTATCAAGAGGGGCTCTCAAGTGAGTAACTTGATCGAATCATTGTGGAGAGATCAAACATTTGCATACTTGCATATCATCTTTCTTGGTTCTTATTTGTCTTTTATATTCATGGGGTTTTGGTGCTTGTCGTGATCTTCATGAAAAGCCAAGGTTTATCGAAATCGGTTTTGGTAATAAAAGTTTGTTGCATTTTCTATGGTGAAAATATCTTGTTTAGCTTTGAGAATGTTCACACACCTTTCATGTGATGTAAATTCTACATTAACTTGTGTTTGGATATCCCTTGTTGTTATCTTTTCAACCCAATTGGATTCACGTCATTCGGAGTTCATTCGCAAAAGTTGTGCGTTTTTGGTGTTGGAGGTTTTATTGGTTGTTACTTTTAGAGAGATTAAACCTTTCTACATTTGGTTTTATCTTACATAGTTGGAAAACTAAGTTTCTCAACATATTCTTGTAGTGCTTGTCGTTTCGATTCCAATGAGCCCAAGATTTATGGCTTTTTCGTATTGGTATTTCTGCAGTTTTTGGGTAGGCCGGAATCTCCGGCCTACCGGAGTCTCCGACCTTAGGACTAGAGTCTCTGGCCCTAGGACACCCCCAGGGGTTGCTCCAATGGTGTCATCCACTGTGCCAGAGTATCCTGTGTGAGTTTTCCTGCAACAGCTCTTTTTTCGTGGGGACCCATAAAAGGCCCCCTTCTTCCCCAAAGAGCTAGGTTTTCTAAGCACGAATTTTCCCCTCTCTCTCCACAATTGTTGACCTTGGAAAGCTTGCATCTCTCTCATTTGATCCCATTATTCTTGCATATCTTTGAGGGAAAAGAGAGAGGAGATCTAGATCTACATTTTGACCAATTCATGTTCCTTCTTAGTGAGGGAAACCTAGTAGATTGTGATCTTGTAGTTCTTGGTGTTTCTCCTCCATTGTTTTTTCCTCGCTTATTCCCCCATAAACATTTGTTACTTTGTTGGAATTTGAGAGTGAATGATTTGAGCACCTGTGCTCTTGCCATTTGCATCGGTTGCGTCGGTTTGCTCTCTCCATGAGGATTCGTGGAAGTGAAAGTTTGTGGACTTGTTACTCTTGGGTATTGAACCCTAGAAGACTTGTGGTGTTAATGGGAGCCTCCAATTGAGTTGTGGATGTGTGCCCCAAGAGTGTGGTGACATCGAGAGCCTCCAATTAAGTTGTGGATGCGTGCCTTGATCGAAGGTTGCCAATAGTGGAAGGTGAACTAGGCCTTTGTGACGAGGCTCATCGGAAAATAGGGTGAGGCCTTTGTGGCATTGAGTAGGCCTCTTGTGGACAGCTCACACCCCTCCAACGATACGTGCTCCCCTCAAAGGGAGGAACTCGGGAATACATCATCGTCTCTGTGTGCCTCGGTTATTTCTGTACCCGGGCTTTTTACTTATGTAATTTACATTGTGATAGCCATCATGCTTGAGGTTATATATCTTGCTATCACCTTGTTACTTGTCTTGCTTAGCATAAGTTGTTGATGCACCTATTTGACCGTAGATTATTTAGGTTGTGTGCTTGTTAATTTAAACACCTAGTTTATTTCCGCATTTAGCAGGTATTAACTAGAAACGTTTTAATCGCCTATTCACCCCCCCTCTAGGCAACATCGATGTCCTTTCAATTGGTACCAGAGCCTGGGCTCTCATTATTAGGCTTTACATCCTAGAGAGTACAATGTCATTCCGAGAACTAGTGCACGATCCCGCTTTTATATTCTATGATAGAAATTATGATGTTTGGAAAATTCGCATTGCTAATCTTTTTACGGACATGGGTCCAAATTGTGTAAGGAGAATTGTAGATTTGAATTTTCCTCCTCCAAACGATTCTCAAGATTTATCTTTAGAGGATGAGGAAAACTCTTATCTCTATACTCTAGTATATAATGGTCTCATGTGTTTTTTGAGCGATGTAGTCACTGAATGTCAGACCCCCGGACCCAGAGATATACATACTGTTATGTGCTCCTAGCCATGGACTCACAAGGGCTTTAGGGTTACCAGCCCCGGCCGCAACAAACAACGGCAGGCAGACCGGATTCATCGGCACGTAGTCCGGATCCCCGGTGTACTACTCCTTGTATCCATGCTAGTCATAACCAATTATGCATACCCAAGCGTCCACGAGTCGGATAAAACTGAAGGAACGAGACCAAAGTTATACAGAGCTGCTATGTGTCCAGAAAGTGCAACAATCGAGGGTTACTGGGGTTACCTCGCCCCAGGCCGATCACATCGACAGGCGGGCTCGGACATGGATCATCGGCTCCACAACCCCTCGACTGCGACAACTATGCAGGCATAGCCAAAACTGTATAACAATGAGCTCGAAAACCAACAACCGATCAAAGCAGTACTCTAAACATGAAGCTTTATTAAACATGTGTTACTAGAGTATAGCTTACAAACAGAGGTCACACGACCCAACATTACATCACACAACGGAAGACAAATTATGTTGCTAATCAACAAGAACCAAAAAGGCCTAAGAGGCCGCAACATAAGGCGACGTCCCAGCCCATAGATACCAGGCTGCTACCTGGGAACCCCAAACTACTCGTCGATGTCCACGTTGAATCACCACCGATGTGAGATCTTCTCCTGAACCAAAATTAAGCAAACCTGAGTACGGGAGGTACCCAACAAGGCTTAGTTAACCTATTATATATCTGCTATCTTTTAGAAAGAGTTATGAAGGTTATTTTGCGTAAAGCCATCTTTGTTTTCCAAGGTGAGGGAGGAATAGCACGTCTCATGGAGTATTTTGAAAACAGATGAGAAAGCTACTCAACTACTGATATCATCATCTTTTAATCCACCAAATCATTTCAGCACCTCGTGCTTCAAAGATCACCTCCTCCAGTTGTTCCACTACCTCATGCTACAAGGTAACCCCTCTCGGCATCTCCGAGGAGGCATCCTTCATTCGTTATCAACAAGTTTTAATCATTCCGTTTAAGTTGTCTATGATCACAGAATCCGTCACCAAGTCGTCTTTAACCGCAGACACGGCTTTTCGAAAAGATTTAACCCTGCAGGGGTGTACAACTTTACCCACACGTACCAACCGACTCTTAGTGCCACATGATTAGCACTAGCCCGGGAAGTGCCGGCAGAGGGTGGTCGATTCCCGGCCTTTACCTTGTCGAACCATATCCATGAGTCAACCCAAACAGGGCCACCCCGTCAACAGGGAGTTGGCCACCTCCTGACGGCACCTGTTCTGTGAGTCGAGAACAAGATCCGTGTCCGTCCATCACTTGTCCCGGTCACGACCTAATTTTCTCCAAAACGTTTTCCAACACACACGCAGATGGAAATCTCAAACTACGTGGCTCATGGATAAGGTTAAACAAGTTAGTCAGCCGGGCGGGGTTCATCGGCCCACGTGTGGCTGTACGCTCAGTCTTGGCTCGAAGGCGAGAACTCGCTCCTAGGGGCATGAACAGGACAAAACGCCACAACCCATTGTGGCCTCACATCCATGCCGTGATTAGTCAAGTTATAAAAGGTAATTCAAATCATAAACACCTGACATAGTAGATTCACGCATTGACCAGATTCATCAACTAGGCATGGCTAAGCAAGACTCACAAGGTTTAGCAAAGCGCGCACAAACAAACCTATAGCTGCTAGGTGAAGTGGATCAGGATATCTAGGTTATGCAGTATATAGGAGAACTCTATCTACTGACATCAAATAGTTTGGAACCGAATGCAAAGTACGAGATTCAAATCACTTTGAAATCATATATGAGCAGATAAGAGGTTATGCTTGCCTTGGTTATAAGAAAACCAGATAAAGTCTTCAGGAATAAATGCTTGACTTGTCGGTTAAGATCAAGTATTCGTCATTGGAGTTGATGGCCTTCTCTTCGGAGTCACGTTCTACCGAGGGGGAAACAACACCGAAAGAGAAGTAACAATCAACACATGGCATCGATGCAATACGTAATATGTATGCATGAGCAGGTTAATGCACTGAAATAAAGCCCTAAACATGTTTGATGGGTTGCTAGGGTTCATATGGCAATTATGCAATTTTACTGAAATTAGCCCGAAATAGGCCCCGGAGGGGGTTTCGGGCGATCTTAGAAGTGGGTACAATTTTAATTGCTCAAATGGGTTTGAAAACATCATAAATATATTGCATTTATCATTTTAAGAAATTTGGTATATAACTTTTAATTTTCTATTTTTATTGAATAAAAACTTATTTTTCTATTTTTAAATGATTAAACAGTATTAAATAAAGGCCAAAATTCAACTTTGTCAAATATATGTGGAAATGACATTTTTGGATAGAGCATCTTTTTCTGATCAAAACCATATTTTTACTTTATTTTTGTGACTAACAGAATAGAAGTTATTCATTATACAAATTAATTCTTTTTCTGTAATTATAAAAGAGGTGGGGCCCACGTGCAGTTTCTTTTCTTTTAAACCTTTTTAGAAAAACAGGAGGGCTGGCCCACGTGACGTCACCATGACGTCACGCTGACGTCAGCAGCTGGCCGGAAAGCCTCTGCCGTGGTCGCCGGCGGCGACTAGGTGCACGCGGGGAAACGCGGGTGGCTGCGTTCGGACGAGGGAGACGTGGGCTACCTCTCGGTAGCGGCGCCGCCCGGAAAAGGACGTCGACGGCGAGCCACCATGCTCGAGAAGCGGCGGCGGCCACGGGTCTCCGGTGAAACGGCGATATCGGCCACGGGAGGAAGCGGGGAAGGTGCCGGGAGGTGGTAGAGCACACCGTGAGCTTGATGGTGCCGTTGGTGGAGCGAATGGAGGCCGGACGGCGATGAATTGAAGCGGCGGAACCTCGCCGGCCTCGGGGAAGACGGCGGTGCAATCAACTCCTCCCGGGCCTCCCGGCAAACGTAGATCGTCAAGGAGGAAGATGAGACCACGACGGAGCTAGAGGTGAGCACGGTGTGGCGCGGGGGTGGCCGGAGCGGCGGCGATTCGACGGCGGCCAACGGTACAGTAGGCTAGGGTTTGGTTCGGCAGGGGAGGAACTGAGAGGGAAGGGCACGCGAGGAGGGGGGGTTCTGTGGCGTGAGCACGATCCGGACGTCTCCAGGAGGACCTCATCCCCTCGTCTGCTCGGAAGCAGGAGGTGGCAAAACCACCTCGACGCCGCCCTTGTCCTTCTGGCCGGAGAAGAAGGAGACAGGAAAAGAAAATGCCATTTTTCGGAAAACCCCCTAAGAGTTTTGAAAATCACCAAGAGGTCCTTCTCCATAGAAAACAGGACAGAAAATTGAGATTTGAGGGCATTTTTGTAAAGATAAAAATTGGCAAAAATCATTTTTGGAAAGCACACAGAATTTCCAACAAAACCATAACTTGGTTTGCCAAAATTGAAATTTTTTTGAAAACAATTTTTTGGTGATCACTTTAAGTGACTTTTATGCAAGTTTCACTTAAATTCAATTTAAGAAATTGATTCAAATTTTTCCATGCATGCTATGCAATGAACACCACACCACAACCCTTTTGTTAACAAATTTGGGATGTTACAAATCTACCCCCTTACAAGAATCTTGTCCCGAGATTCCCGAAGAAGAAGAAAGAAGGAACACCGGGTTTGAATGGTCTTCTTGAACCTTACGGTTCTTTTATCGAAGAGGTTGATCCGTAGCACCTTGAAGTATTGACCGGATACACTTAGGTAAGAGGGAACTCTTAGGAAATGATCTTCATGAAGATCGGTTATCTCATGGGTAACTCATGACATGAATGTTCATAAAGAACTTTTGAGTTAACAGGCATGAAACATATCAAGATAACGGAGTGAGTTGATGATGGTTTCAAGTCTGTGGACGATGGTTCTTGAAAGGATTCAGAATATGAGCTTTGCACAAGACTTTAAATCCTTTTGGAAAAGAAAGGTTGAACAACTTGTAATATCGAGGTTTCTTCGAGCAGATAACCAAGATGGAGAGGATGGTCTTGAACATCACAATGTAATATCCATAGACGAGGGAGAACACGAGAAAACACTGTAATCGTGTGTCGGGGAAGAACTTGATACAGGATCATGCTCACTCTTCGGAGTGGACACGGAAGATGAAGGAACTTTCATTCCGTTTCAGCTTGTCAGAAACCTTGTCAAGGATCGGGATGTTACTTCACTACAGATGATGAGTAACCAAAGGATGTTGGAGCGCCGTAACAAAGGAAGAATCCTTGGTCACACCATAAGGATGGTTAACCAACAAGGGTTGAAACACCGGAAGTAGTAAGAAATCTCTTTACTATCGTGGTTTGGACGTAACCATACATCCCCCACCTGGTTGAGATCCCATGGCTGAAGTAACTGACAAATTCACACTATGTGTGAGAAAACAGAATTTCAGGTACTAATAACTTGGAAAAGGGAACTGATCATTGGTGGTTACGAAACACCAAGAGATGTTCTCCCGATGAACTTGTTTCCACTGAACAAAGGTTTTGGAGGTTCAACGGAAAGATCAACTTCCAAGTTACCCTTGATGTTTTAGATACCAAGATCAGGCTTACGGTAAGCCGTGAGTAGATCTTCAAGTGAAAGTAGAACTCCGGTTTGGAAAAACGGTGAGAAAAACTTGTTGAGAACGAGCCACGCAAGAATTCTCACGGAGAGTGGTTGTTCTTGCTAAAACCAAGGAGTATAACTTCGGACCTTTTGGCTAATTGTGGCAACCAACACATCAACCATGCCGTATTTTCGAAAGGACCTAAGTGAATACCCTTTAGGAAACACCAACCATCGTTGCTGCTTGAGATTCAGCTCTGGTTAGTGGGTTGATAACTCAGGCTCGGTATGTTTGATCAGGAAGATTGCACCGGTTACAATTGAACTACATTTACTGGATTCTCAAGATATGTACTACGATGCCAAGCTCAAGAAGATTAGAACGATTATGGAACTCATGTATTAGCAACTTGTGAAAGACGGTTGCACCTACATAGACTACTTGCAAAAGAACACATCGGAGTCTTTGTTGGGAAGACGGTCACAAAGATAACGAAGTTCTAGGACTTCTTCTCTTTCACGAAAGATCAGTTAGTGGCTTAGCGTGGATGCAAACTTCTTTAAGTGAATGGAGGTAAAAACCAACCATCTCAAGAATACTCCACACATGCGTGACCGACTGGGGATTATTCCCGAAGGAACAAGAAAACTCTTCTCGAATCCACGGCGACAACTTTCACCAAAAGCACATGGACCAGAGTAGGTTACTTCAAACATTTGGAACCCAACTTCGTGATGACACAAAGATGGTTCTCGAAAGTTTCCAACATTGTTTCCATTTGTTCATCATGAACCTCTTGCAACTTGGATGGTTAGAAATGTCATCGATGGGCTCGACAACAAACTTATCAAATTACTCCAAGAAGAGGGGTTCCTATGATACATGAACATGGCAAAATATTGGTCAGACCAAAGGACGTGAAGGTGTACTCGTCAAAACACCATGAGTGAAAACACCGTAAAGGTAGTCCTTGGATATTTTCTCGATTTGACGATAACCCAAATCAAATCAAGGTTAGAATGATAGCATGTCCACAACGGAGATACTATCCTGCTTCAACACCAAAGAAACTAGTCATCCCTTCACGAAGGATCAAGTTAGGTGGAGCTTTTGCCTTTCAACCCTCCAAGTTGTTGTTTAAGCTCAACCAACTAGTCCAGGATATCCAGCAGAGTTCCTTGGAGGAAGGAGTAGTTAAAAGTACCCCTTGTTTAGACATCACGGTCAGGTGACAAACCTGGTGATACTTCTAGAAAGACAACCAGAATATCACAACCTACCGGTATGTCTTCGAGTTAGAAAGGAATCTTGCTTTTCAAAGCAACCGATATGATCTTTAGAGCTTCGGCATGAACCTAACTCTCTGACCAAGAATGTGCACAGGAATGAACGGATTTTGGTAACACCGTCAACTTTAAATAGAGACCGGGTGACCAATATTGCTAAGAAGGATACAGATGTTTCTTAGATTTTTCCAAAGCAATAAGAATTGCTAGGAATAACTGGTACACACATCAATGCATAGACCCATCATTCTCAAGCATTCAAGCTTGGAGGAAGGGGTGAAAATGTGTAAGAGCATCACTTCATAGGTGAGGCCATGAAACTCAACACGACCTCTTGATATAAAGGAGTGTGATACCCTAAGGTAGAACAGAATAGAAGCTAATGAAACTTCTTTAATCTGTGAATTACAAAACTTTGACCTGGTTCTTAAGATGAACGAGGTTCTGGAGTTTGTTTCTCCTGACATTCCAAGGTGGAATGTTCTGATGGAAAACAGAAGCAACTGCATTGGAACTCCAACACACATATGCAACTTAGTGTCCGAACCATCGGCAAAAGTAGGAAAGCATCTACAGATTAAGAACATGCTCCGGAAACCCAGAGATCATGGGGAATGCACAGGGTGATACTCTTTTGTAAAACCCATGCCAAAACGAGAGGTATAGCAGAGTCAAGAACAAGTATATGAGAATCATAAAGAACACTCTTGTCGTGATCCCTTTTGATTCCTAGAGAAAACCTATGGCTATTAGAGCTAAGATTACCTAGCCATCCTGAGGTAGAGCAGATTCCTCAGGGTCCAAAGAAACAGAACTTGGGTTAAAGGTCAGCATCCTGTACTGATGGCATGAGCATCAAATGGTTATGACCACATGATTCAACCCACCGAAATTCAGCACATTCCGGGACCTTTGGTTCAAGTCCAAGGTTTAAAAACACGACGAAAGGAGTAGCTACTATATGAGTGCCACAGAGGACACTACAATTAGCAATCACGAGGTATCTTTCAAAAGACAGACATAACTCCGGAAGGATTTGGGTAGAGGATAACGGATACATTCGAGATTAAAAGAAAATCTCGAGGTTCAGGATTTGATACTTTAGAACAGGAGTATGTGGAACTCACAAAACTCCGAGAGATTATGATTGGAAGAGAATCTCCCAGTTTGAGTCGAGAGATAACAGAACACGGAACACACACGACTCTAGAAACTTTTTAACACTAAGTCAACTTGGTTAACAACGTCCTTGCCAAAGGAGGCACCTAGGTTTTGAATGACTGGAACCTTTTCAAGTCAAAACAGGTAAGAAGACCCAGAGTTAGAGCGATACCAGGTAAGGAGTAAAAAGAATCCTAAGAAGGGGTTTTCACAATCCATTTGAAGTTTTCAAGGTAGTTTTCACGAACACTAAACTCAACATCGACCAAGCAGTAAGGTTTTCCTACAGGCAGTCCTGCTCTGATACCATGACTTGTCAGACCCCCGGACCCAGAGATATACATACTGTTATGTGCTCATAGCCATGGACTCACAAGGGCTTTAGGGTTACCAGCCCCGGCCGCAACAAACAACAGCAGGCAGACCGGATTCATCGGCACGTAGTCCGGATCCCCGGTCTACTACTCCTTGTATCCATGCTAGTCATAACCAATTATGCATACCCAAGCGTCCACGAGTCGGATGAAACTGAAGGAACGAGACCAAAGTTATACAGAGCTGCTATGTGTCCAGAAAGTGCAACAACAATCGAGGGTTACTGGGGTTACCTCGCCCCAGGCCGATCACATCGACAGGCGGGCTCGGACATGGATCATCGGCTCCACAACCCCTCGACTGCGACAACTATGCAGGCATAGCCAAAACAGTATAACAATGAGCTCGAAAACCAACAACCGATCAAAGCAGTACTCTAAACATGAAGCTTTATTAAACATGTGTTACTAGAGTATAGCTTACAAACAGAGGTCACACGACCCAACATTACATCAGACAACGGAAGACAAATTATGTTGCTAATCAACAAGAACCAAAAAGGCCTAAAAGGCCGCAACATAAGGCGACGTCCCAGCCCATAGATACCAGGCTGCTACCTGGGAACCCCAAACTACTCGTCGATGTCCACGTTGAATCACCACCGATGTGAGATCTTCTCCTGAACCAAAATTAAGCAAACCTGAGTACGGGAGGTACTCAACAAGGCTTAGTTAACCTATTATATATCTGCTATCTTTTAGAAAGAGTTATGAAGGTTATTTTGCGTAAAGCCATCTTTGTTTTCCAAGGTGAGGGAGGAATAGCACGTCTCATGGAGTATTTTGAAAACAGATGAGAAAGCTACTCAAC
Organism: Alopecurus myosuroides; assembly: GCA_028641055.1. Classification (NCBI taxonomy): domain Eukaryota; kingdom Viridiplantae; phylum Streptophyta; class Magnoliopsida; order Poales; family Poaceae; genus Alopecurus; species Alopecurus myosuroides. The sequence continues at coordinate 41,651,502 of CM054062.1, forward strand.
TACTGATATCATCATCTTTTAATCCACCAAATCATTTCAGCACCTCGTGCTTCAAAGATCACCTCCTCCAGTTGTTCCACTACCTCATGCTACAAGGTAACCCCTCTCGGCATCTCCGAGGAGGCATCCTTCATTCGTTATCAACAAGTTTTAATCATTCCGTTTAAGTTGTCTATGATCACAGAATCCGTCACCAAGTCGTCTTTAACCGCAGACACGGCTTTTCGAAAAGATTTAACCCTGCAGGGGTGTACAACTTTACCCACACGTACCAACCGACTCTTAGTGCCACATGATTAGCACTAGCCCGGGAAGTGCCGGCAGAGGGTGGTCGATTCCCGGCCTTTACCTTGTCGAACCATATCCATGAGTCAACCCAAACAGGGCCACCCCGTCAACAGGGAGTTGGCCACCTCCTGACGGCACCTATTCTGTGAGTCGAGAACAAGATCCGTGTACGTCCATCACTTGTCCCGGTCACGACCTAATTTTCTCCAAAACGTTTTCCAACACACACGCAGATGGAAATCTCAAACTACGTGGCTCATGGATAAGGTTAAACAAGTTAGTCATCCGGGCGGGGTTCATCGGCCCACGTGTGGCTGTACGCTCAGTCTTGGCTCGAAGGCGAGAACTCGCTCCTAGGGGCATGAACAGGACAAAACGCCACAACCCATTGTGGCCTCACATCCATGCCGTGATTAGTCAAGTTATAAAAGGTAATTCAAATCATAAACACCTGACATAGTAGATTCACGCATTGACCAGATTCATCAACTAGGCATGGCTAAGCAAGACTCACAAGGTTTAGCAAAGCGCGCACAAACAAACCTATAGCTGCTAGGTGAAGTGGATCAGGATATCTAGGTTATGCAGTATATAGGAGAACTCTATCTACTGACATCAAATAGTTTGGAACCGAATGCAAAGTACGAGATTCAAATCACTTTGAAATCATATATGAGCAGATAAGAGGTTATGCTTGCCTTGGTTATAAGAAAACCAGATAAAGTCTTCAGGAATAAGTGCTTGACTTGTCGGTTAAGATCAAGTATTTGTCATTGGAGTTGATGGCCTTCTCTTCGGAGTCACGTTCTACCGAGGGGGAAACAACACCGAAAGAGAAGTAACAATCAACACATGGCATCGATGCAATACGTAATATGTATGCATGAGCAGGTTAATGCACTGAAATAAAGCCCTAAACATGTTTGATGGGTTGCTAGGGTTCATATGGCAATTATGCAATTTTACTGAAATTAGCCCGAAATAGGCCCCGGAGGGGGTTTCGGGCGATCTTAGAAGTGAGGACAATTTTAATTTCTCAAATGGGTTTGAAAACATCATAAATAGATTGCATTTGTCATTTTAAGAAATTTGGTATATAACTTTTAATTTTCTATTTTTATTGAATAAAAACTTATTTTTCTATTTTTAAATGATTAAACAGTATTAAATAAAGGCCAAAATTCAACTTTGTCAAATATATGTGGAAATGACATTTTTGGATAGAGCATCTTTTTCTGATCAAAACCATATTTTTACTTTATTTTTGTGACTAACAGAATAGAAGTTATTCATTATACAAATTAATTTTTTTTCTGTAATTATAAAAGAGGTGGGGCCCACGTGTCAGTTTCTTTTCTTTTAAACCTTTTTAGAAAAACAGGAGGGCTGGCCCACGTGACGTAACCATGACGTCACGCTGACGTCAGCAGCTGGCCGGAAAGCCTCTGCCGTGGTCGCCGGCGGCGACTGGGTGCACGCGGGGAAACGCGGGTGGCTGCGTTCGGACGAGGGAGACGTGCGCTACCTATCGGTAGCGGCGCCGCCCGGAAAAGGACGTCGACGGCGAGCCGCCATGCTCGAGAAGCGGCGGCGGCCACGGGTCTCCGGCGAAACGGCGATATCGGCCACGGGAGGAAGCGGGGAAGGTGTCGGGAGGTGGTAGAGCTCACCGTGAGCTTGATGGTGCCGTCGGTGGAGCGAATGGAGGCCGGACGGCGATGAATTGAAGCGGCGGAACCTCGCCGGCCTCGGGGAAGACGGCGGTGCAATCAGCTCCTCCCGGGCCTCCCGGCAAACGTAGATCGTCAAGGAGGAAGATGAGACCACGCCGGAGCTAGAGGTGAGCACGGTGTGGCGCGGGGGTGGCCGGAGCGGCGGCGATTCGACGGCAGCCAACGGTACAGTAGGCTAGGGTTTGGTTCGGCAGGGGAGGAACTGAGAGGGAAGGGCACGCGAGGAGGGGGGTTCTGTGCCGTGAGCACGATCCGGACGTCTCCAGGAGGACCTCATCCCCTTGTCTGCTCAGAAGCAGGAGGTGGCAAAGCCACCTCAACGCCGCCCTTGTCCTTCTGGCCGGAGAAGAAGGAGAGAGGAAAAGAAAATGCCATTTTTCTGAAAACCCCCTCAGAGTTTTGAAAATCACCAAGAGGTCCTTCTCCATAGATAACAAGACAGAAAATTGAGATTTGAGGGCATTTTTGTAAAGATAAAAATTGGCAAAAATCATTTTTGGAAAGTACACAGAATTTCCAACAAAACCATAACTTGGTTTGCCAAAATTGAAATTGTTTTGAAAACAATTTTTTGGTGATCACTTTAAGTGACTTTTATGCAAGTTTCACTTAAATTCAATTTAAGAAATTGATTCAAATTTTTCCATGCATGCTATGCAATGAACACCACACCACAACCCTTTTGTTAACAAATTTGGGATGTTACACTGAATCTATCAAGCCTTTTTGGAACTCTCATGAGCTATGGACAAAACTTCAAGATAAATATGTGTCCAACCTTATCGAGGATGATTGTTCTCCTTCCGCCTCCGGTCGTGATGAGTTCACATTTTATTCCACTCCACTAACATATGATTTTTCTCAAGGTAATGATATGGTGAGTGCTGATAGAAATTGCATTCTGGATAGTGAATTTACTATTGACTATACTTCATCTATATCACATTGAAATGTTCTATCTTTGGACTTAATCTCTTCTAGCACTCAAAATGCCTTACATGCTAGTGTTGATAGTCCTTACATATCATGTACTAGTTTCTTAACTAAATCTCATGATGATATGCTTCCTATGTCTTGTTTTCATGAAAACAATGCTTCCATTTCCTCTAGTACATGTGTGGCTAACAATGTAGAGGAATCCCAATATTTGTTGGAACAAGACATGGACCTCAATGGAGCTTCAAGTATTCTCTCATCATCACCTTTCTATTCTCATTTGTGTCTTATGGCTAAGGATTCAAAGGTATTTCCACCTTTGTAGCACTCTACATCTTGTGATGATGAGGATGAGGATCTTTATTATGGAGAGAATAATGATGATGTCTCTTTAATGGAGAAGGGTGAGTTGGTTCTTCATGCTCTCCCTAAAGGTAGTAAAGATATCTCTCCTTTGTGTGAAATTTTGGCTTTTGCCATTAATAGCGCTAAAATCATTGAGAATAAAGGAGATCAAGAGAGGGATGATGCAATTTAAAAGTAATCTCTTTCTAAGTCTCTAGAGGAAGAGCATGAGATCCGAGTTAATCTTGAGGAGAAACTCAAATCTATTGAGGAGCTCTATAATGAATAAGTTGTGTTTCTCACTAAAGCACATGACCATGCTATTGCTAAATATAAAGTGCTTAAAAAGGAAAAGGTTGAATTTATTGTGGGAAATGCTAATATAATTGAGGAAAATTCTAGGTTAAGTAATGAACTTGCCAAGTTGTCTTCTTCTATTTCTAATGATTCTTGTGCTACTAACTCCACATCTTATGAAGCATCTATTTTTGAAGGAGAATGTTGAGCTAAGGGCTCAACTTGAGTTGGTGACTAGCAAGTGTGGGAAATTGGAAGAAAGCCATGAAAATATATCTAGCTCTCATGAGGATCTTCTAGCATCCCATACTAAGATAAAGTTATCTCTTGAGGCTATATCTACAAAGGTAACATCTTATGAGCCTCATGTGGTTACTAGCACAATCTCTTCTAATAATGCTATATTGTCTTGTGTTAGTACTAGTAATTCATCATCTCGTAATGTTTTCTACATCTTGTGATGAATTTCTTTCCTTGCCTTGTTGCTCTAACAATGAAGCATCTACTTTCTCTAGCCCTTGTGTTGTTTCTAACCATGTAGAGGAAATCAAAGATCTCAAGGACCAAGTCACTTCTTTGAATAAAGATTTGGAAAAGTGTCATGAAGGGAGTTCCACCCTTGAGAAGATTTTGAGAGCGCGAAGACTTACCAATGAAAAGGGTGGACTTGGATTCAACTCCAATATAAAGAACAAGTCCAAGGTTGACAATAAGAACGGCCAAGAACAATTAAAAGAGTCGGCCAAGATTATTTGCTTCAAGTGCAAGATTGAAGGGCACCATGTTAGATCTTGCCCTTTGAAGAAGAAGCCTCTTAGTGAGAAGCAACTAGGGAAGTGGCCTCTTGTTCAATCTCATGCTCAACCACGAGTTGAAAAAAGGGCACCTCCTAAGAAGACTTGTAACATCCCAAGTATGAAAACTTACCTTTAGAATGTTTGTTTCTTCTTTATTAAAGTTTTGCATCATGTCATCATACTCATTACTTTGTTTGCACTTGTTTTGCATCTGTTTTCATTTGTTTTCCATTTCAATTTCAAACCAATTTCCAAATCAATTGTTCATACTTGTTATGTTACATTTTTTCAAATAAAAAGTTAAATTAAAAACAGCTAATTGTTTCTATTAAAATAGAAAGCCCAACTATTAACTTGTTATTTTATTTAATAACTCATTTAACTCAAATTCCATTCAAAATTCAAATCACATTTTCCAAACAGCAACCTTTTGGAATTAATGATAATTACAACACAATTCTAATCATTTGTTTCCATTAAACCATAAGGTTCAAACTATTTAAAATTATGGCTTTTAATAATTCACTTAATTCAAATGATATTCAAATTCAATTGCAAATTACAAACAGCACCCAATTTGAAATTATGAAACTTACAAAACAATTCATTCACTTGTTTCCAATTAAACTTGAATTTAAAACTTATTTGCTCAAGTTCAATTATTTTCAAGTAATATTAATCTCATTCAAATTTTAAACAAATTGCAAACAGCACTTAAATTCAAATCATTTTGTAAAACAAAACTTGCAAGTTGTTGATGTTACATAAATAAGCAATATAAAATTTTGCCCTAATTTTTCTAAACCCCAAAACCTTTCTTTTCCTTACTATTTCATTTCAGCAAAAAAAAAAGAGAGAATTAGAAAAAATTAAAAAGAAACGGAGGGAGTGGCCAGGCCAGTGGGAGGCCCAGCCCACCATTTTCTTTTCCCCACGGCCCGGTACCCCCTTCGGGGTCGTCTCCCTCCCGTACGGCGCGCATCCGTCACGTTCACGTCGCCGTACGGCGATCAGCGACGGCCACGAGCGCGCCCCTACGCCCTATAAAACCTACCCCTAGGTCCTCGGAGCGCTGCCCTAACCCTAGCCCCACCTACCTCCCTCGCGCCGCCGTCGTTCTCCCTCTCTCTGACCGGCGATCCCTCTCTGAACCTCACAGTACCCGAGCGCCACCACCACCTTCCGCCGATGATCGCCGCCGGTAGACTGCGTGTCCCCGCGGGCTAACCACGGGAACCAAGTTCCCTCGACTCCCTCTACCTCCTCCACATCTCCTCGCTGCCGGAGACCCACCGGAGAGCAGCCGCCGTCCGCGTTCCTGTCGCCGGCGCCGTTCGTCGCCGAGCCTCTGCCTCACCTGCACGCGCCGGTGAGCACCACCCCTCTCCTCTCGTTCTCTCTGCAGTTGCGCGAGCGTCAGCACCAGCACGCACGCGTCCACTCACCGCAGCAAGCACGGCAGCGAGCACTGCGGCAGCGAGCCGCCGGCCGTCGAGCCCCTGAAGAGTTTCAGTTAACGCCCTGCAGCGGAAAAGTTCTGTTAACGAAACTGAACCATAACTTACCTGCGTACCCCTTACCTGACAAAGAACAGAACACAGCGCAGTGGCACTGCACTGCGAGCGCGCACACCGCGGCCTGGGTTCGAGCCCTGCGCTCGCGAATAAAACCCCCAATTTTTTCGCGCGAGCAGCTGACAGGCAGGGGCCACTCGTCAGTGGCCTGTGCTGCCATGCGTGCCTCCGCGCGCTGCCACGGTGGACAGGGCCCCCTCGTCAGTGGCTAGGGCTAGCCACTGCGAGGTAGAAAAGGGTTTCTGCCCTTTTCATTTTAAATCAAGTCCTTTTCTTTTTACAGTTTAGTCCCTGCAATTGAAATGCTAATAACTTTTATTTCCTAAATCCAAATAATGCAAATAAAATATGTTTGCTGAACCAAATTAAATTCTCTACCTATTTAAAACATTTGTATTCTGTTTTGAACATTTCAGATGCATTCAAATTTCAAATTCAAACAAATCATCTTAAAATTGGTTAATTCCATAAATAATTCAAACTTAATTCAAATCACACAAATAAAATATGTTTTTCATGCCATTTTGAACCACCTTTCCAAATATAAATTTTGTTTCATGTTTTGAATAATTAAAATTGGTTAAATAATTTAAACCTTGTTTAAATCATTTAAATTTGCTAAATTCATAACTTGCTCAAATTAAATTATTTTTGAACTTATAAAATATGTTTTCAAACCAGAAAAACATAACCTTCTCAAATATGAACTTGGTTTGATGTTTTGAACAAATAAAATTCAAATAATGTTCCTACTTGAATTTAATTCATTTAAATCTTGTTTAACTTGTTTAATTCATAAATAATTCATCTTAATTCCTTTTTCAATAATTGAAACATGTAATCCACCTAAAATTTTGTGTACTTTCCAAATAGGAATTTTGTTAATTGTTTTGAACAATTAAAATTGATGAAAACAACAAATGCTTGTGTAACACCTTTAAGGAACCAAAATTCCTTAACTTAATAACTAAAATTCCAAACTTGGTAAACCTTATTTCTAATTGTTTCTATTGTTGTTATTTTTCTGTTTTCCTCATCCATGCATCATGCTAATCCACTTTCACCTGTTGATTAGTTGTAAAACAATTATTCCAACCATAATTCATGGGTTTTCCATATGCAATCCAATTTGCATGTGGGTCCATTTAAACCATGTTTTGTTACCATGTCAACTAGGTTATTTATATGCGTCAATTAAATGGTCATGCATCATCCCATGATTGTGCACTATGCCATGTTATTGATTGTTTGTCTCTCTGCGTTGTTTGTTTGCTTCTTCTCGAATAGACGACGACGTTGAGACAGACGAGCTTTACGACACCCCTTCTGAGGAGTTAGCCCAGTACCAGGCTACTGAGTTTGCAGGCAAGTGTTCACTCACATGAACCATTGTGTTCCTTTCAACATTGGATACCGATACTTTCCGTTGTCTATTTCTGCTAGCCCTATGAATCGTTGCTTCTGTCACGAACCTATCACATTTTATCCTTTAACCCTGATATAGCCTCACCTCCACACCTATAACCCCATTGCTTGTTGCCCGTGTCTTACTAGCATGCTTAGGGTTGTTTCTGCTCGAGTCTGTTACCCGTTACTTTCTGTTACTATATTTCTATTATGTTCTGGGGCTCGATGTTAAACAACAACCTGTTAATTTTGAGGTAATAATAGTTTGCTGATAAGGCACCAGCAGGAGGCCCGGCGTGGTTTTGAGGCCTGCTAGTGTCGACCCTAATTAGGAAAAGGGTCTTGTCTACTGATCCATGATGAGCGCACTAACCGCATGTGGGAAGCGTGTATGGGCGCCCCCCCTCAATTTGATTCGATTCGCATCTCGTCCAAATCGCCACACTTAGTTCGGGATTTCCATTTGATGCACTCATATGCAGGTACGAACCCGAGGCCAGGGTGGAACGTTTGTAGTCGGCATTTAGGGCGGCATGGTCTTAGAGTGCTATGAGGGTCCCCTTTTCTTCGTAGGGCTCGATTAGCCGCGCACGCACAGCACGTGGTTCTTTGGGATTGATGCGAAGAAGAGTTGAGTTGTGTTGAGTGCCTCGCTTGGTGGGTTTGATTCCCATCTGGCGGGATATTCTTACGTGTACGGCCAAATTGGTGCACCCCTGCAGGGATAAATCTTCTCGAGAAGCCGTGTTTTCCGCGGTTATGGTTAACTTGGTGAAAGTACTGGCTAACAAGTACTCAGAACAACTTACACCTAACTAATGATAACTTGACTAGTAATAGCCTTCTTGCCACAATAACTTGATCCATCATTAATCCAACTGTGTGAGTTATCCTCGGGTTGCCTCTTTGGATAAGGGGCGAGATCCAGGATGGGTTTTGTTTGGAGTTAGTTATAGTTGGTTACGATACGCTATCTTACCCCTTTTCTGTTAGCCGGAAGTTGTAGTATGTATCTGTAGTTGGTTAGTGCAGCCAGCTGCCGCATCTTTTGTATCCCCTTTTCTTCCGTTGAACCCAAAGCATCTGTGCTTGGTGTTGACGGGTTACACTTTGGTGAACTGTGAGTCTTGCTTGCCAGTACGTTTATGTACTGACCCCTTTGGGGCTGTGGTTTCCGCAGACTACGCTTACGAGGATCCCCGTGATGGCTACTACGTGGAGTTTGACGAGGCTGCTGACGAGTAGATAGCGGACCCGGGCAGGATCCGAGACTACGTGGATGGGCTCCGTTTTCCTTTCATTCCCGGCTTCTTAAGCCTATTTGGATTTGTCTGTACTCAGACCCTTTGAATGCTTCCGCTGTGATGTAATGATGATATGTTGGGACATGTGTCCTCTGGATGATTGTATTGGCTATCTCTGCTCTAGTGAGAGCTATTTGCAACTTATTTCTATTTATTTGTGTCTTAGAGATCTGTTGTGCTATCATTTTGTTCAACGCCGTTGACGTACCATGTGTGTATGGTATGAAGTACGTCAATGGTAGTATCCTGATTTCTATGGGATGGTTTACGTAGACGATGAACAGTAGGGGTTGGTTGTCACACATACGTGTGTTGGCCTACTCGTAAGAGATGCGGGTGCCGGTAAGCCCCGTAATCCAATCAACTACTGTTCAACGGAACTGCGAGTATCCTCTAGAAGTCCGGGTGCGACAAGACTCAAGCCAATGCTCCTCAAGTTAAGGAGCCTTCTAAGAAGAAAGAAAAGAGTCGATGTTGCTACCTTTGTCGTGAGAAGGAACACTTTGCTTATTCATGCACTAATGGTACATTACCCAACCCTATCCTTGTTGATAATGTTTATTCCATTCAGAAGGATAATGTGGGAAATGTGTTTGCCAAGTATGTTGGTACTCAAAGTGGTGTCAATAAAAGAACCATTTGGGTTGCCAAACCTATTGTGACTAACCTCTTAGGACCCAACTTAGTCGGGGATCAACAAGGTCAAACTTGATCAGTAGGTGTTGGTGGGGGGCATTGGATACTTTGCTATATCATGAAGAATTAAGGGATCTTCATAAATTATATTTCCTCAAGCCAGGTCATTTGGATTATATATCTCATATCCAATGTTCCTCCTTGTGGTAACTTGTATTTAAATAATATATTCATTGAAAGTTGCTTGCTCCCTTGCATATGTTGGTTTTGTTTCTAGCATGTGTTTGTACTAGATAATACCCCGCGCGGTGCTGCGGAAATATTTGATACATCCAAATATAATGACATCTGATGTAAAGCACCACCATGCTTTTAGATACAAAGCATTTCAGCCCGATGCATGTGAACATCACAACATTTTAAGGGAGTTAGAGGTAGCAGTAGAATTATTGCGTATGACATTTTATCTACACCATAAGACACCAAAATAATATGAGAGATGATTCATAATTACTAATGTGTGTGAAAACAATAAAAATATAGAACCTGGAATAAATAGCAATTATTAGTCTGTATTTCACATAGGCCTGAGTAACGAAATTAAGCAAAATGGAATATTAGAAGACTATATAATTTCAAGCATCCATAGAAAACCCGCTGAGACATCACAGGGACACGTAGGTACGGCCGCAAAGAGTAAGTAATAAAATATGGTAGCATACATGTTGAAAAGGCAAACAACACTGTAGTAATTCATAGCATCGTCTTCGAGAATTATGGGCTGACGAGATATAATCAATTTACTCCGTTATAACAGGTCATCCCATTTTTTATGACATTGTATGGAAGGAACTGTGACATGCTAATCAATTACAGTGTTATAATAAGTATTAGCATTAGTTTATGAAGTTGTAGTGCATAAAAATATCAACAAAAATATGCAATGCACAGTATTAAGATTGTATGACAGTAAATGTGCGTACATGTAAAGAGTTGAAGTAGGTTCACAGTAAATGTTGAGCATAATTTTAAGGTCTTCAAACCGACAGACAGCTCATCTGAACAACACAGAAAATAATAGTAAACATGAAGCAGAACATTAAGGTCTTGGAATGAACTATGTCCAGAAACTTAGAATTTTGCTACATATACATGTTTTCAAGGACAAAAAAAAGGAAAATGATACGTGATTACCACAAAAGTAAGATACCTTATTTTCTGTCTATAATGAGTAATCATATCCCTGCTTCTGGGTGAAATGTAGTTAATCTGGCCTGCTCATCCAAATGAAAGGTCTCCAGTGAATTTAAAATTATTTGCCAGCAGAAATAGGAAGACTTGAAGAAAAAGGAGTGCATACAACATAATAAATACCCACTCGATTTTGTAATGCCGACAATTCCATCAAGAATATTTGGTACTGTAATAGTGTGCTTTGCAATGACTCGCAAATGAAGTATAATTAGCTACAACCTTTTAGATTAGTCATTACTTTCAGACCAACCAGTAAGAAAACAGAATAAGAAGCATGTCAATTTGCTGGTACATATCCGTACATCATAAAGTTGAGGAAAATAGATCTTTGTACCAACGGATAGTAATGTAAGTTGAAATGATGGCATTATTGACTGAACAAAAATAAAGGGAAATTTCTCTAATTATTGCTTCATGTGGGAACGGCTGCAATCAAATTGGAATCTTGTAATTTGAGATAAGAAATCCTGCTAGTACACCTGGAGAAAATACTTTGAAGCGAATCTGCGATGGTGGAATAAAACCATATTAGTTTCCCAAATTCATATAATTTTTTAAGCGAATCTGCAATTGTAAAAGAACATTAATTAGTTAATTTTCGTTAACACTGGTCACCGGGGAAGTCTTGTAAAATCGGGAAACATAAACATAAAAGTAGGAGGAATTAAAGGATAAATAGCTACGCACCTTGAAGGTGTGCAATCACCTGAGATACTATTCTAATAAATTTCCAATACCTTGTCGAGGCTCCATAATATTTCCCCATTATATTGTGCAAAGATACCAATCTTACCTTCGTCTTCTGCGAATCTCGACCGCACCAATTTTGAAATGAACGATTCTCCCAGAATAATCCGTATAAATAATGTACCACTTCAAAATTTCAATTGGGAGAGCGATGGATGCATGGAGAAACTGTAAATATGGTGTGTTCATTGCAACCGAGAGGATGTGAGGAGGGCTCGATCTAGAGTAATGAGGTTGCAGCGCCTTTGATTTCCTTCGAACCAAGGTACATGGATAGAGTGTTGGGGAAGGAGATGCATAAGCATGGATTGGGTGGAGGAAGAAGAAGAGGAGGGCGACGGTGAACTGCGGATTGAGGAGTCATTGATAGCATTATTATTTAAGTTTAGAGGGAAGGGGAGGGGAATCGTTGATTGCTGTATTGAATTGTGCTCCGCGTGGGACTGAATCATGGGGGAGAGTGGAAAACATAGAGCTTTCATGAATATTGATTGAGAGGAGGAATGGTCAATAACTGCTGGTACGTGGATCCACATCTTTCGATGGAGAAGAAGAATAAGGGTGGGCCGGTTCCTTTGTAGGTGGGCTAAGGAATGGGCTGGACAGTTGTGTTGTAGTCGGAGGAACAAAATGACCAAACACGCAACGTGGATTTTTCAGAGAAAACAAACAGAAGAAAATAATAAGAAGTGAAACAAAAACTGATGACGTGGCATAATGCTGAGGTGGATAGGCTGCATGTCAAGAGAAATAGTTAGTGGGGATGACCTATTTAGTTTATATATATAGATATGTTGTGCTTACTACTTATCCATCTTGAATAATCTAGTATGAGTTTATTTGTTTGCACTCCATGTAATTGTTTGCTTTGTGTTTGAGCCTTCTTTGCAACTCTTGTTTACTTTTAGTTGGATCTTTGGGAGACTAATGGACTATCCCATTTTGGGGGAGTAATATGCTCTTGACACTTTAGTATCCTAAAATGTGTGTACATGAGGAATACCACTTAGTTATGATGTATCAATATTATCTAGTCTCTATGTGGTATGTCATTCTCATGAGAAATTCAAATCCTAATGTCCATTAACTTTCCCTAGTTGGATTTTTATGTGCCTCTTGTTGGAAAATGGATTATCACATTATGGGGGAGTAATAAGCTATGTGCATATCACAAGCCTAGAAAATGTGAATATGTGAGGTATTTCCACCTAGAGTTGATATTGTAATTATCTTGTTCCTATGTGGCATGTTTCTCAAACAAGTTCCATATTTGTCTTTTGTCTCTCTTCTTTGGCATCTTGTTTATAAGAGAGTTCCTTGGTGCTTTGTATATTCGGTTTTTATTTGAAGCCTTCAAGAATCTCTATCTAAGCATGTTTTTCAACTTCTATCTTTTGCCTCATGCTTATTTATTTTTTGAATATGATTGTGAATAAATCTTCTACCACCGAGAAATATCTTCATACATTTCTTGTCTTTGACAAGTGATAATAATTTGTGTTAAATGCATTGATAATATTTACATTGGCATTTGCTCAAAAATTGCCCAGTTTCTTGCCAATGATTTGTTATGGTTTAAATTCCTTGTGTCTTCCTTGTACCTTTTGGATCCTTTTAGTTCTACTCAAAATTTGTTTTGTGCGTTCTTGTGGTATATGAAGCAATGATCTCATTCTTGTGCACTTTCATGCAATGTCATACATCTACATGTTGCACTATTCTTGGGGAAGCTATTCTACTTTGAGCAGAACACCATCCTTTAAATTGGTGTTGCATCTTATGGATTTTCTTGAACTTGACTAGTGTTTTACCAATATATGGAGAGTAATGATCCCATTGTGTGCATTTTGTATTCACATGCAAAATCATAATTATTGCACTATTCTTGGAGGAGCTATCATATATGTGTTTGAACACTTGTTGTCTTAAAATTGGTATTTTATCCCAATGACATGTCTCTTTGGAAGACAAACATTTTTTGTTTTGGTACTTTGTGTGCCATCATGAAAAGTGTAGAGGGTTTATTGTTATTTTGATCTTACTTGTTTGGTATCTTCTCTTTTTGGTTTAGTCAATCATGTGTTGATTTGGGTTTTGATATAATTTGGACACTTCTTTTTATTTTCTCTCTTGTGAGTACTTTCTTTGTTTAAATTGGTATTTTGTCCAATTTGTATCTTGTTTGGTTCTTGAAAGTTTTGTAAATGTATATTTACTATATGTATATTTTTTGAAATGATTACTTTCTTTGATCCAATATATAGGATAAACTCCATCAAATCCTAAACGGCTAAGATGTGCATGAAATTCAAATTCATATTAATATGCACATATTTATATGGAGATTGTCATATGTATTGTAGTTGTTCTAACTACATTGGACCCAATGAGTTTGGGTAACATTTTGTACTTGAATTTTGTTTTATGTACACTAGGAAACATGCCCGTGCATTGCTACGGGGGAAGAAAACTGAACTTTTTGGATGAAAAACTTTGTCGCGTGCCCGTGCGACCATAGTAAACACAAATGTACATATGTTGCCCGATTCTTCTATTTTAGAATGAGCGCGAGCTCGTGGTGTTTTATCTGGATTCGGTCTCGCCAACTATAACAGATGTGTTGTTCGCATGAGTCGGACTAAAGATAACTATGATATATGTATGATCAAATAGTTTCTAACTTTTAAAAACAAATATTAAGTTGGTATAAGCAAATGCAATTGCAGTTGTCGAAAACTAAATAACTATCTTTAATATATACATTTTACACTTGTTAATTTCTCCATATTATGCTTCACAAGAAATGTTCAATGTGAAGCACACTAGTAAGGGTATAGTGCTTAAGATGTCAGTTCTCTTCTTCCTCTACCAATTGAAAGGCTCTGCAAGAGCTTATCTCATGATAACAAATGATATTATGAGAAAACTTGTCCAAAATCCACTTGGTGATATGTATCACAAAGCACGAATATTTGTTAAAACCATCATGTAAGTCCCTTTCATCATTTGAAGCTTCATTTCTGCACACAATAGCTAGGAAATTCAAAAACCATGCTACTCCTTCGCAACATAGCACACTATATATGCACGTCTAAGTATTGTCGGCTGCTTGTAAAAAAACTATCAACTGAAAAAGGTTACAAAATCACAGCTGATATACTGAAGCCATTTTAATGAAAAAAATCAAGCATAAATTGTTTCACTTTATCACTCCATCAAACTGCATGACATCTCGGCAATGGTTTGAATTGACTGTGAGAGCCAGACTTCTAAATTAAACTCCTCGATGAGCTAATGGGAGGCAGGTACAATGATATATTGTCCACTACAACTTTAGTCTTACCACTTGGGACAACTCTCCTACATGTGTAAACTGAAGTCTCTTGGAATATGGCAACACGTTTTTGTAATCCACCATAAATTTGTAGAAATCAATTAAAGCTCGACTTACATAGAAAACGTAATTTACCCCAACACCGGCAAAGAACCTTCTGACGAGATATGTGCTTTGTAATTATTCTACCTGTAAAGAGTGACAATCTCCTCTTGTTGGACTCCTGCTGCAACAACCTTTGCTTCAGGCATAAGCAACCCTCAAACTAAAATAAAAAGCAGCTAAAAGAGTGGTGATAATCTTACTATTCAAAGCTTGATGGTGTCGTTGGGATTCAGATCGGGAAGTGTTTTCACCTTCTCAGCCTCCTCAATGAACTGCTTGTTCAGAATCTATGGCAGACGGATATCATATGTCAAGTAAGCATGAATGAATGATTGTTTTAGCAATGGTGAGGTCGTCCCTGTTGTGGCTGCTTGTTTTGGTGGTAGCTTATTCCTGCTTTGATGCTCTTATTCACTGCTCTGTAGTCTCTGTAGACGCAACACTTGCCGCCGCTGCAAATGAGCATTCAAAACGTGAAGAGGCAATCAAACAAGAAAAGGTTAAACTGAACAAAAGAAAATCGGGGACACAAACCATATCCCCTTACAGATTTCTTGGTGATGCAGCAAACTTGTCATGTTGTGCTTCGGCTCCTTACACATTATCCTCTACCTCGAGACGGTGTATTGCTTCCTCGCCTTGTCGGCGTCGGATCGCAACGGCGCCACTGCCACAGGACGGGATGACGATGAGACTAAAGTACAGCAGGAAGGTGGTTGTCCGGCCGGCATCAGCATCACCATGGTCCACCGTTCATGTTGGTCTCAACACTTCCGAGTACAGCGTGGACGTGGCATATCCAGACAACGCACTGATTGGGGCAAGACACCACGCGTGCGCAACATAGCTCCTGATCAATCGAGGGCGACGTAGGAAGGCCCAGATCCAGCCATCAATCGTGGAAGCTAATCATGTTGTGTACGAAAGGATGCAAAGAGGAACTGATCCTTTCCTCTTCTTATATGCGTTTCCTCCGTCGAACGCTGCCATCAGCTGCATGGCCGCGATGTTCGCATGCCCCGATAGACATGGAAGACCTCGTGCCTCATGAGGGGACACCGAGCCGGCTACAAGCCTACAACACCGTGGGTCGCTTGATGGCGAGGATGCCGCCGCTCGTCGCCGAGCTCCATATGGCGAGCCGGTCATCCGCATGCTACTCGGCTAGCCTTTCTGGGGCCACGACGAAGTCGTCCCTCCGCATAGTTGTGCAGCGATCTGTGTCCACGACCCTTTCAAAAACTAGTCGCGAAATCCTCCACGCATGAGCGATGCTCTCGGGAGGCATACTTATGGGACGGATCATGGCTGCGTGGCCTTCTTCCGGCCGGAGTTAGACTCAAGGTAGAGTTAGACTCTGGATCAACCGGGAGGGCAGGTCGACGCAGCGATAAAAGTTCAACGAAGACGTACAAGTGATGGACGAAAACGTATTAAACGGACGGACGAAAAAACGTACGAAAATTGGGAGAAAGAAACCTTCCTCCCTTTATCATTAGGTAGAGCTTGTAGATGCATTGGTTGCTTGCCTCATTCATAAAGAAGGTGTTCTCACCATGGGATTATAGGAGTCAAACTACGATGATTAAAGAACTCACATCTTCTTCATCACCATTGCTATCCTGGTAACAACTATCTACCTCATGCATACATTTCTATCTTTCAACCTTGTGTAGATTATATCTTGGCATGAATCCTTTTGTTGCAATTCTTGTGGTTCTTGAAAATGTCTTATGAAAAACATCTTTGTTGCAAATGTGAGTATGCCTAAATGATTACATATCAAGGGGATGTTTATAATCATTTTTCATGATTCACCAATCCCAATTATGTTAATCTAGCAATTTCTTCTCAAAGTCTCTCATAGGCAATATTGATGAATTCTCAAAACCATTTGCCTTTGTGATTCGTGTTACCTTTTTTGAAGCATTCCAACTATCACTTTTCCCTTGTGATATTTTTTATGCTTTGATGAGTTTCTTGGTTGTTCATCTATATTGTCGGATATATACCAATTAGGGGTATATCAGATGGTGTCCTAAAGTGCCGGATTACCAGGGTGGCCTGAATGGTAATGGATTACGGTCCATTAGGCGGCCCAGTAAGCTGACGCGCAGAAGCCGGATTCTAGAAGAACTCGGACCACGGCACACATGGTACGGCTTGGAGTAGAAGGCGGATTCTTGCCCTCCAAGTTAGAACTTACCGTAGTCTTCTAGGTTTCCTTTTCTGTAAGGCCTAACCCGGCTATTATATAAAGCCGTACGAGAGAGAAGAACACATATAGACAACAAGCTAGAGGCTAACTCGTCGAGAGGTTGATCCTTGTCGAGTAGCTAAACCTAACTCACATTGTACTTTGTATACTTCAAGCTTCAGCCCTGATTTAGTGAGATTGCAGGAGTAGGAACGCCGCGTAGTTGCGACGTACCGAACCTGGGTAAAACCCTGGTGTCATTGTTCATCATACGACCACGTCCCCCCACAATCTCTATCGGTAGTCTCATGGCACCCCCGTCTATGAATTCTACTACGATGTCTCGACAGTTGGCGCCCACCGTGGGGCCAGCGACGTCAGGCGTTATGTTTCGATCGGGGATACTCGGCGGAATTGGCAGTACCATAACTGTCGGAAGTCTGGAATTCGACAACGACGTCGGGCGCTTCCTCGACAACGGATCGTACATGCCAGCACAGAATCATCTGGTAAGTGCCTGCGTTTTACCGATTGGATCTGCAAACATCTTTATCGGATTAACATCTATTCCGAACTCGGGAACATCTCCAAAAAACCCAAGCTGACATAAAGTTAAAGCAGGAGGAAATCGAGGAGTATGACAGAAGGAATAGATCTGGCATTAAACCTACACGATTACCCGAAATCGCAAGATCGTAAGTACTGCCGCCAAAGGAACGGTTTCAAAACCCGGCCTGGCAAAAGCAAGTAAACGGCACAGATGCCAGGGGCGAACCTATATACAAAACCTCAGCAGAAAACGCGGAAGCCGGGTTCGCCATCCTCAACAATGACATGTACTCCAATGGAGAAAAACTTCAAGGGGTGTATGCTTTCCTAGGAAAGGCATTGCAGCAGCAACAGCGAGGACAAGCAAGATCAGGGAAGTTACATGACGACTCAGCCCTATGCAAAACAGCTACTTGCGCCGCTGGAGCACCTTGACCTGAAGAACCTGGAGATTCAAGTAATTCAAAAGAGAAGAAAGCAGATCCGAGAAAGGACAAGAAAAAGCCCGATAATAAGGATGCAGCGTCCAGAACCGGATCCCATCTGCCGAAAGATGGAATTAACCCCCGAGATCGGGAAGAACAAAACCGGAAGGACGGAAAAGCAATGCCGCCTCCAAGACGCCCTGCTGAAAAAGCAGGAAGACACGATATTCCTCACAGGCGTGAGAGATCCCGTACGCCCCCCAGGAATAAGGAAAGACACAGGAGTAGAACTCCACCTTATCCCAAAGGGCACGATAACGGAGGAAATAGAGACAATCCCGGAAAAGCGCGTTCGCGCAACAATGGAAAAGAAAGGAGCAGATCCCCTTCTATCCATTCAGTCGGTAGATACTCCGCACACATTGACAGAGCGGAAAGAGATGATCTATACTTCGGGCCTAAGTGTTTCACTGACAGGATCCGAAGAATAACTCTACACTCTGGCTTCGCCAAAGTTGGTCCAATATATCAAAAATATACCGGCAGTACAAACCCGGATACCTGGCTTTCAGACTATTACACAGCCGTCCAGATTAACAATGGGACAGACCTAGAGGCAGTAAAAATTCCTCCCCCTTGTGTTACTGGATGGAGCCAGAGATTGGATCAACGGGCTTCCGTCAAGAACTGTCGATAGCTGGGATTATATGGCTAGAGTCTTTAATCAGCATTTCCGGGGAACCTACAAACGCCCCAACAGCACCAGTTAAATCGCTGCACCCAGTTTGAAGATGAACCATACGTGGATGTTATCTCAAGGTGGACTGCAATGAAAAACAGCTGCTCTGGAGTAACTGACGTACAAGCAATGCATGCTTTCGTCAATGGCTTAAAACCCGGACTCGTACCGTTCATGATCGGTTCCAAAAAGCACAAAGATCTCGGATCTATGCTTACAACCGCAAATGAGCACGCAGCGGCCGAAGATTGAAGGGGTTGTTGCATAGAAAACAAAGAAATTCCTACGCGAGAGACACCCGAAAGGCCAAGATCTAATCTAGGAGACGAAGTGCAACGGGCAAAGAGAGGGTTAAGGAGAACACATACCCTCGAAGACACAAAGCGTTACGAGATCACATCTCATTGTTGGCGTAGTCGTACTCACACCGATCCCGATAGCGAGAAGATGTGCACCACAATCCGGCGGTGCCTCCGTGATCGGTCACACGTACGGTTGATGGCGACCTCCGTTCCCTCGATCCAGCAGGGTGCGGAGGTAGAGGATCCCTCGGAACTCCAACAGCACGACGGCGTGGTGGTGAAGAAGAATCCCACGGTCAGGGCTTCGCCAAGCCGGAGACCATGGAATTGAGCAGCGGGTGGAGAGGAATTGAGGTGGGAAAGTGTGTGGAGGAGAGAGAACTCTCACCCTCCTTTTATAGGAGAGGGGGAGGAAGCCCAAGGGGGGTGCGGCCAGCCCCATGGTGTGCCCCCACCTCTTCCCTCATGATGTCAGTGGACACTCCACTCACACCCACTCATTCTTGGTATCAGAGCCCAAGTTACTTCGTATGTTTGATATAACAATGTAAACTTAATGACTTGATCGCATTGCTATATTCGCTTTCGGTATATGTTCATCACATCATTCTTCTAATGACATGACCCCGTTATTAACAAACATCCAATGTTCATGATCAGGAAACCTTGATCATATATTAATCAACGAGCTAGTTAAAAGAGAGGCTTTACTAGGAACCATTGTTTGTTTATTAAACACACATGTATCAACGTTTCCGGTTAATACAATTCTAGCATGAGAAATAAACATTCATCATAAACAAGGAATAAAATAATAACCATTTTATTATTGCCTCTCGGGCATATTCCCTTCAGTCTCCCACTTGCACTAGAGTCAATAATCTAGTCTGTAAGCACTTAACACATATGGCGTTCCAGTGTTATTACCATGCTTCGCATGTGGTAAACATCATCAGAAAGATCTGAACTGTTCAGGTCCTATTGTATTTGCATGTTCTTTGCGTCTACACGCATCACTCATTCTCTACTGAGATGGCTTTATATATATATGGTCAATCGGTAAAACCTTGATTCCTCAGCTTAAACTAATGTCACTAACATTGTGAAAATGTAGCTTCATAGTGTTAGCATTCTTGGAAATTCACCAAGTTCCGGTGATACCTTAATTCCTCAGCTTAAAATAATGTTACTAACATTGTGAAAATGTAGCTTCATAGTGTCAGAATTCTTGAAAATTCACCAAGTTCAATAAAGAACTCCTTGACACAAAATACGCTTACTATCAGTTGTCAACACAACGATATACTTTAGCCTTTGTTGTAGTATCTGTCACAATATTTTAATTTTGGAACTCTTTCAAATCCAGCATGGAACTTTCTTCCAGCCTATTATGCTACCCTTCATCACGTATTTTAATTGAGATAAATTTATTTGAATATATGACAAGACTATTAGTGTAACATATTACAACTAACATTTTGTCATTACTACATAGGAAAACATATCCTTATCATTTCTAAAATGACACAAAGATCTCTCCCACTGTTGTCTAATCATCATATGAATTATCTTGCTATAACATTTTTATAGCATAGGACTCATCTGGTTGTGTACATAGCATGGAGACATGACTTAGAAATCTCAATTTCAATGATGCTCATCATGTGTCAAAACACTTGAATCTTGCTCAATTATTTTCCATGTGACAAGAACTCTTTCTTGTCATTTCGATATTGACTTACTTCAATATGTTTGGGTTCAATCATACCAGGCGCTTCAATCCATCTATTATAGATATCGATGCCCAATATCTTCTAAGTCTTTCATCAATAAGAAAATCTTAACCGTGTTAATTTAAAATACGTATCTTCCAATCAACCATATGTCATCTACATAAAGCATTGGAATATGTCTTAGCGCTCTCACTTAATTTCTTGTAATTCTACAAGCATCTTTATCGTTCATGATGGAATCAAAATCTTTTGATAACTTCATTAAGGTAAAGATTTCAACTTCGTTATGCTCACTTCAACCATTGAAGTGTGCATACCTTTCTAGCAACCTTTTGAATTCTACAAAACTCTGAGACTGTGTCAAGTACACATCCTTGATCAAACTTCCTCGAGAGGAGAGTTGGTTTTGTTATTCAACATCCATATCATAATACGTAACTTTGCTAGAACTATCCGCCAAGACTAAGCATCACTACGGAAGATCAAAATCTTGTAGTAGTCAACTCTTTGAACTTCGTCGAAAACAACTTTTCGATAAGTACAACTTTTAAAGGATGTAAAAATCCATGTATTTGTCGCTATATAGACCCTTTTTCTATCATTAGGCATCATACCTATCGAAAGGACTACCAAGTCATATACCCTGTATTCATACAAGGATACTATGGCGGATATAATGACTCATAGTCAGTTTTACGAAGTCAGGGCCCATCATTTTCTTCCTTTATAAGGTCCAGGTCCTTCTGTTGTCAAAACAACACTTTACTCTTAAACTATAAGTTGGTCTAAGTATAAAGTTTTAGGACTTTTGTGGTTAAGTTCGCAAATTCATTCGAAGTATCTACACTATTTGTAGTGTCTTCTACTTAGTCAAAATAGGAAACCCCGGAACAACTTCCAGTGCTGCGCTACTCTTGACATGATAACAAAGATTCTCTAATCTCGTTGAGTTTGTACTGTCCTCACACTCACTTTGTCGTGGGATAATCACGGCAGATGTTACCAGGGGTAACTGATCTAGGGGCAAGTCGACACTGGCGTTTGGGAGAGGGTTTAGCTCAAGGGAAAACATGGTGCAATTCGATCTGATAGCCGGTAATCGAAGTCGCCGGATCTCTATTCTCGATATGATAACTCGATTAGAGTTTACACTGGATGCTCGATATCACGCGATATTGCTAGGGTTCTTAGATCTCTCTCTAGACTAGACCTGGGGGGCGGTTTATAAAGCACCCGTACCCACTGGCTTATTCCCCAAGGCGCACCCTGGATCCTACCCGGATACGGCGCACAAATTGTAGCTTTCCTTTACAATAGCCCTCAACCCGAGTTGCTGGGCCTACCAACTTGGGCCTCCACGAGTTTCCTTATCCTTAGCCGGATCCTGCGCACCGTCCTTTGGGCCGGGTTACTCCTTGGAGTTTGACCTACCGGGTTATCGTCCCCCCGTCAGTAGTCCCCAGAATAGCCTGGGCTTCATGGATCCTCCTTGAAGCGCTTGCTATTCCCTGCAAAGATATCAAACATACGGGCATACAGAGGCCGGGTTAAGATGTTTTGATATTCAGCTAGGCCTAACTCCATGGTGGCCATATAGTAACCCGGCTTTGCTCCAGATGCTTTGCTTAACTTTCCGAGTCTAAGCCTTGATAAAAATGCCAAAACTCTATACTTTACTCGATAACTGATGCTGATGCCATGGAGAGGATCCCTTTCTCTTTTTTGTCCGGATATCTCGCTCAGCTTGCAAAGCATATCTCATAAAATCCGCGCGGATAGCCATTGCCTCAAATCTTCTGGATTCCGCCCGTTGGGATTGGTTTATCCGCCCACACCTTATAAATAGAGCCCAGAGGGTAACTTGAACTCCCACCTATCACTCCAATCTTTCATCGGCTTCCTCATTCCCTGCGCCCCGCAACATCTCGAGAATCCCGAGCACGCCACCGTAACAAGGCCGCCGCCGGCTGCACTCAACCCCTAATCGCTCCGCGCCGCCGCCAAATTCCGTCACCGCGCCCTCGTTCTGCTCAACAAACGCTGCAAGGTGGGATCTAGATCACGACACCGGCCTCAGCCAGGCCATTCTCCAGCTTCTTCCAGTAAGCGTTCGCTAATCTAGCCCCACGACTTTTTTCGATTTAATCTAGATTGGATCTAGGTCAATCCGCGGACCATTTTTCCCGTCACACCGAATTAGACGGTTTAGATGCTTGCCAACTCCTTCAACAACTTGTTGGATGATCTCACGCCACCCTCCTACCGCCATTAATCACCAATTTCTTCGTAGAATCATTCGCGAGTTTTCCAACCTAGATCCATTCCGTCCAAATTTCCGCGCACATCATTGACACCCAGAAAATCCTCCTTTTCCAGTTACTTTGCTTGCAGTAGAGACATGGGCAACCATCCGTGTTCCCCAAACTCATTTCAATACGTAAGTGACCAATAATTTCCACAGCTATACTTAATACCCGGATACCTTACGATTTCCGCTTCATAACATGATACCCGGATAATTGCCAGCTTCATACTTTCTTGATACCTTATACTCGGATAATTCAACACTCCCGGGCCTTATTTCACACGCCTCTTTTTCTTGTGCTTTGCAGGTTGATCCCATGGCTCCCAAACGACAAGGAAAACAACCGACTCAGGCGAGAACTACCCAAACCATATCCGCCAACTGGGGGCGTTCCACAACTACGAAAGCCAAGTTGGAGGAGCTAGCCGAGTTAGGAACTCTCCCTTCTCAGAAGGACATTCACTGGAGAGCGCCGGGTAATGAGACTCGGCCCACACCCGCAGAAAACGAGGTAATCTGCTTCGTAGGGCACGTGACCCGGGGATTCCGTCCTCCGGGTCATCCTTTCTTTAGGGAGGTCTTAGATCATTATGGACTCCGGGTGTTTGACATAGGGCCTAACTCCATGTTGAACATTACCCACTTCATTGTTCTATCTGAGTCGTACTTGTGCATGCCACCGAGTCTGACTCTTTTCATTGAGTTATTCCAGTGCAAGCCGTGCCGCGAAAGCGGCGACGGAGCGCTTCTCACTTGCGGCGGGGTATCCATCCAACGCCGTAAGAATTCTTTGATGCCAACCCTCAACCTGCACTCCCGCGTTAAACATTGGCAGCTATCTTTCTTTTACTGCCACGATACCTCCCCCGACAGCGAAAAGAAGCTACCGGGTTACTCAAAGACCCCCCTCAAGCCCTCCGAGTCTTTCAATGCCTTCGCATCAGACTCAGACAGGGAGGCAATCCTTCCTTCGCTAGCCAAGATAGCCATTCTCTCAGCCCAAGGCCTCCTAGGGCTCAATTTAATAAAAACTTGGGTCGATTTCCGAATCCAACCTAATTCCGTTCGCACCAAATTGATGTGCGAGTATTCGGGGCACACCACAGACGCACTCCGCTACTCCACCAAGAGCTTTGCGACCGGTGATACTATAAAGACCATCAAGGGCTTCTTGGCGGAGAAACTGGAGGTGATAAAGGGCATCGCCGGGTTACCCCCGTTTACCCGGGAAAATCCAGCTCCAGCGGTAATACCCGGCGCTCATAACTTGTTTCCACATTTCAACTCGATACTGCTTCTAAGCCTTAATCTTATCTTTTTACCTCAGGCTGATGACCCTTTCTGGAGAGTTGAACCACTCCCCCCCTCCAGAGACCCGGAAGAGGGGGACGAGGCGGCTGACAATAGTGAAGGTACTCACTCAAGACCTGCATATTTTTACTTGCATTACTTTCCTCTCGTCTGTCTTTTTTCCAATGAATACACACCTGGTTCGCAGGGCTAGAGGACGAGGGTGGAAACAATGAAGACGACCCGGAGAGAACCGATTCTGACCCAGAGGCAACAGTCGGGGCCAAGAGGAAAGGCAGGGGGACAGTGTCCAAGGTTCCTTTTTCCTCATTATCCTCTGAATGTCGAGACATCGTAGTAGTTTTCATAGACTGGGGTGCCATGAGACTACGGTAGAGACGTGGGGTAACGGGATAGCGTAGTAATACAGAACACGGGATTTTACCCAGGTTCGGTACGTCGCGACAGTACGGCGTACCTACTCCTGCACTTCTCACTATGTGGGACTAAAGCCCGTATAATAAGGTTACAATGTAAGAGAATAGATCCAGCTACTCGTCGAGGATGAACTTCCCGGCGAGTTATGTAAGGCTTGAGCTTGAACCTAGAACCTTTGACTAAAAAGAACTTATGAAATCTATCTCCCGTCCGGCTTTATATAACAGCCGGATTAGGGCTTACAGAACCAGAAACCTAGAAGACTACGTTTAACTTGTAACTTGGAAAGTAAGGAATCCGTCTTCTCCTCCAAGCCAGATCACGCGGGCCGTGATCCGGGTTCTTCTAGAATCCGGCTTCTGCGCGTCGGACTACTGGGCCGCCCAATGGACCTAAGCCCATTACCATGTAGGCCACCCTGGTAGTCCGGCTCTTTTGTCTACCATCTTCTATACCCCTATTCAGTATATATCCGACAGTAGCCCCCAGGAAGGATCAAAACTCTGAAACTCCGCCTTTCGTCAAATACATTTCGTCCGGGAAAACTTGATTCAGCAGTCTTGATTCTTTCTTCTTTCCTTTTGAAGGAGATGGTAACATAAAACTCGGAACTATGAAAATCCGGCTTTTCTTCTCGCGATGCTTCGCGGAAAAAGGAACTTATGACATCAGCGCCTCAATCACGCTGACGCAAGCGCCGCTTGGTTTCACGCGGGAAACCCTGCAACGTATCTCTGACAGATTCTCACGAAAAACGAGGAGATTGCCATCATTCCTCTGTCGTTCCGTTTCCCGGATTTTCCGGCGAGCGACACGCGTCGAACATCTAACGGTCAAAAGAGCCGTTGGCGCGTATCTAGAGGTTTTCAGGCTATAAATAGCCGTCCTCGTCGTCATCGGAAATCTTTCCTCACTCCACACTGCCCACGCCATTGACGCAAACGCGAGCACGAGAGCAAGAACGAGACCTTGCCCCGACGAGCCCTTTGCACGCCGGAGCGCTCACTCGCCACCGAAAAAGATGGCCTCTCTGTCGTCCTCACCGGCTCGCGCCTCCATCGACGAGCTTTTGGGCGACCTAGATCCACAGCTGGGGTCGCCCAAGCATGCCGGCGGCGAGCCGGAAAAGGCCACGGCATCCGCGGCGGGCGGAGGAAACGCTTCCGCCGCCGCGGACATCGCGGGCCCAAGCGCCACGACAACCCCGCCGTCTGCTTCAGAACCGGCGGGGGTTAAGATTCAGTCCCGTGGCACTGAGCGCTTCTCCACTAGAGCTGATGAAGAAGCAGAATTTGTCGGAAATTGGAATCAGAGTAATACTTCACTCGTCCTCCTTCGTCGAATGTCAAGGGATAAATTAATAGTTAAAGGCAAATGGCGGATCTCGAAGGATGAGCCAGTGCCCAAGCCAAAGGAAGGAGAACGCGTCCTCCTTGCCTCTCATATCACGAGAGGTATGGGTTTTCCCCCTTCCGCCTTTTTCCTAGACGTCCTCAACTTTTATGGTGTCCAACCACATAATATCTCTCCAAATTCCATCCTTCAATTAGCTAGTTTCCAAGCTCTTTTCGAAGGGTATCTTGGAATAACTCCCAATTTAGACTTCTGGCATTATTGTTTCGAGGTAAAACACAACATCACAAACGGTGTTTCGCCCATCTGCGGTACCATATCTTTTATCCTCAGAAACTTTAGGGAAGAATGGTATCCAAAGATAAGAATGCCGAAACCTGACCAATCTTGGCTAGGTTCTTTCTTTTATCACCAAGACATTCCGTTCCCCAGCAAAGAAACCGGAATTCCTCCCTTTGTTAATTCTTCCGCTATTCCTCACGAGAATTGGACACTTGCAATAACAGAGGATTTGCCTGAAAACCTGATGAAAATAAAGCGGCGCATTGCCAAACTTTCTTCTTCTCAACCACCTTTGGTTTGGAAGGATATCGTTTTATGCTGGTTTGGACGTCGCGTACAACCTTTATCCCTTCGTTCCCGACTTCTTTGCGAGTACACGGGACCGGAAGATAGCATGAGAGGCACCGATAGGTCCTTTAGCAAGAAGGATTTTATAGAACGCCTTCATCAGATAGTTGCCGCCGATAGCCAGATTGAAGAAAGTCTAGCCATTTATCATGCGGAAAATCTGGTTCCTAAGGTACTTTCCTTCCCTTGTTTCTGAGTTTCCTCAGATTATCTTCTCTCTTCATTTTTTAACATACTGTTAATTCTTTCCTAGTTTGACGAACTTGGAGAAAATGATCTTGCTTCTGATGCTGAAATCAGCAAATTACATGCCGAGTTTTACAACAACCAAAAGCGCAAGAGGCAAACTACTATCAAAGAAGAATTTCCTTCTGCAGCTACGGGTAAAAGGGGGAAAACGAATATGCCAATGGGTGGAAATTTTCAATCACCTGCCAGAAATGAATTCATTCCTGCTCCAGATGGTATCCGGGTGAAAGAAGAACCTTTCGACGACCTCGGATATATTCGTCCGGAAGCTAAGAAATTTTTTGCTCCTGCGCCTCTGGTTCGCCCTTGGCCACAAAATGGATTAGTTATCCGCAACAATATCGCATTCTCGCCCCGCCAGGTCATACACGATGGCCTTCACCACGTAGGAATTCTTTTCATGGAATATGCCAGAGAATTCAAGGAGACCTTAACTGATTTGCGAGAAATGAGCCAGGTAATACCTCTAGCCCCCAAGCATTAAGTTGAAAATCTAAATTCTTCTTAATGCTTCTTTGTATGCTTGTTCAAATTTAAGCATCTGGCTTTCATTTCCATGTTTCAGCATTCCGCAGATGCCATAAACTTGGAAGTTTTGAAAAAACTTAGCCTCAAAAGCAGAGAAGTAAAAACACTTCAATCTGTTATTGAGTCAAAAAGCAACGAACTGGCGTTGTCTCAAAAGCAATTATCAAAAGCCACCGGTATTTTACTTCGTGTTTATTGATTTTTGCTGGAAAATCATTGCTAGATCTTGCCGTAATGTCGGATTATTTTGTCCCTGCTTTTCAGCTGCTTTAACCAAAGCCAAGAAGCTCACAGCAAACGCTGCTTATTTTTCTCAACTTCGTGAAGAAAACTCCAACCTTCAAAGAGAACTTTCAAAAGTTCGAGAAGAACTGGAAGCCAGTAATCTAGACCTTGGGATTGCGCAATCCAAGGCTTCTTTGCAAGCAGCAGAGGATAAATCTATTATCAATGATTTAGAAAGTATGCTATTCCCTCGTATGAAAGAAGGCGATGAAATTGACGCGGTTCTTGGTAAGCTGACTTCTTTTACCAATTCTTTCATGTCATATTTCTTGTATTCTCTAATCTTTGCTTTTGTCAAAAAAGCAGGAAATTTTCCAGGAATTTCTCGGACTGAAAAGATCCGGGCCTTTGGGAAGATATGGAATTCAATCAGAAATGCAGGAATGCATTTAATTAATAAATTCCTGCCCACAAGTAGTATACAATTTTCAGAAGTTTACCGACTTCCGGATGGCATCATGGAGGTAGCAAATTCGAAGGAATCTTTCCTTCGCTCTGCTGCACGGGGTGGTGCGCGAATGGCACTTGGCCTCATGCGCTTACACTACCCCGATGCAAAATCCTGGCGTGTAGCATCCGGTATTCCTCAAGAATGTACAGAAGCACAAATAAATGCGATCTTTAATGAAGTTGAAGGCCACGCCACTCAGATTGCCTCCATGGTGAATATCTCCATTACTTATCCGGAAGAAGAAGTGCCCGCAGCCCCCGAGAATGATAGCAGTGATGAAGACTCAGAAGTTTAAGGGGGCGCACTTGTCGTGGATGATGGATGTGTATAGTAGCTTTTTTTACAATGTAATTCATATTGTAATGCTTCTATGTCATTTGTCGGAACAAGAACTCCGCTTTTTGCAATTTCAAGCTTCTTGCGAAGTTTTTCCGGGTTTGGCTGTTCCTTTATCTTCTAAGTAATCTGGCGTCTGTGTTTTAACTGCTCTAGTGTTTAAAAATGGCTCAATTAGCAATATGTATCGTCATGTTGAGTAACTGGGGACGAACCAAACAGTTTTAAAACTCAGAAACATGGATTATGCTAGAAGCATTTTTACTGACTAGTTTCAGTAACCCAACACATACACAATCAGATAAAACTTAGAGAAAACAAGGAACTATTCTGAAACTTGGGCACGCAGGCACAATCCGAGTTTCCTTTAACCTTTATCAGGCCGAATCATTCAGCTTTTAAACACCGAGCACGCAGGCACAATTCGGGTCAACATTGAGTATTTGTAAGATCATTGGGAAATAGATAAAGCGGAAATATTTTGTACTTATAATGAATATGAATTCCGACAACTTTATTTCATGATCTCAAAGATGTTTACATAGAAATTGAACTAAGTATAGAAGGGACGTAATTGCTGGATACTCCAAGGCCTATTTGTCTCTCCTAGTTCATCATCTATTTTTCTCTTTCTTTTGCGATTCGGCTTCTCGGGGTCGTCCTCCGTATCTCGAATGTCAACAAGATAGTATGATCCATTCTTCATGGCTTTACTGATGACAAATGGTCCTTCCCATACTGGGGCTAATTTGTGCTTCCTTTTCTGCACCAATCTCAATACTAAGTCACCTTCTTTAAAAGAACGATGCCTGATTTTCCGACTGTGATAACGTCGTAAACCTTGCTGGTAGATGGCGGATCTTTGAAGTACAAGTTCTCGTTCCTCTTCTAAGAGATCGACGGCATCCTGTCGTGCTTCCTCGGCATCCGAGTCGTCAAAACTCTGCACTCTCGGGCTATCATGGATCATATCCGTTGGAAGAATAGCTTCCGCACCATAAACCAGGAAAAACGGGGTTTGCTCGGTTGACCTATTTGGCGTCGTTCGAATACTCCACAACACGGAAGGTAGCTCTTCTACCCATGCTCCAGCTGCTCTATGGAGAGGAGTTTCGAGTCTTGGGCGTATTCCTTGCAGGATTGAACTGTTCATTCTTTCAACCTGTCCATTAGATTGCGGGTGTGCTACAGATGCAAGATCTAAGCGAATTCCCGTCTGTTGGCAGTATTTTGCCAACTCTCCAATGGAGAAATTTGTCCCGTTATCAGTTATTATGCTGTGTGGGACGCCATATCTCATTACTAAATCAATAATGAAATTTCTGGCAGTTGTGCCGTCCAGCTTTTTGATGGGTTTAGCCTCCACCCATTTTGTGTACTTGTCTACCGCTACGAGTAGATGTGTAAGTCCACCTCTTGCAGTTTTGAACGGTCCCATCATATCTAGCCCCCAGACCGCAAACGGCCATGTGATAGGGATAGTTTTAAGTGCTTGGGCCGGCAAATTGGTCTGCTTGGCGTAATATTGGCATCCTTCGCACGTATTCACTATGCGTTCGGCGTCTGTCTTGGCTGTTAGCCAGAAAAACCCCGCCCGGAATGCTTTTTTGACTATGCTTTTTGATTGAGCATGATGTCCGCAATCGCCGGCATGGATTTCTTCCAGTATTTCTCTTCCTTCTTCTGGTGAAATACACCGTTGAAAAATTCCGGAAGTACTGCGCTTATACAAGTGATCGTTGATCACCACGTATCCTTTGCATCGACGCTGTATTTGCCTTTGCAAGACCTCGTCTGCTCCTTCCGGGTACTTCTGATTGACTAAGAAGTTTAAGTACGGGATTGTCCAATCCGGTTTAACGAGCATGACTTCAATTGTTTCAGATGCTAGAGGGTAATCAACGTCTCCACCTTTTATGGACGGTTCATGCAAATGCTGGACGAATACCCCTGGTGGTAAAGTTTTTACTCTCTCTGATCCCATGCGGGCTAACGCATCCGCGTTCCAATTTTCCTCCCTTTTTATGTGAAGGACTTCGAACCCGAAGAAGCAGATGGCAAACTCATCCACCGTTCTCCGATATTCGGCCATTATAGGGCTTTTCGCGTCCCAGGTTTGGTTGAGCTGATGCTGTACCAAATCCGAGTCTCCATAGCACAAGATGCGTTTTACCCCTATTTCTTTTGCAATATGCAAGCCATGAAGCAAAGCTTCGTATTCTGCCACATTATTACTGGCGTTGAAGTGTATTTGCAATACATACTCCATTGTGTCTCCCTTGGGAGATTTTAGAACTACGCCGGCTCCAGCTCCTTCCTTCATCTTGGATCCTTCAAAGTGCATGATCCAGTACTCGGATTCTGGCATCGGTGTATTTTCCATTGCTTCTGTCCAGTCGGCGACGAAATCTGCCAAAACCTGGGATTTTATTGCCGTCCTTGGCTGGTACTTAATGTCGAAAGCTGCCAGCTCGATGCCCCATTTAGCTACTCGGCCGGTTGCCTCCGCATTGTTTATAATATCTCCTAGTGGTGCTTTACATACCACTGTTATAGAATGTCCTTGGAAGTAATGGCGCAGCTTTCTGGATGCAAAAAATACGCCGTATGCCAGTTTCTGATAGTGCGGGTATCTTTGTTTGGATTCGGAGAAAACTTCGCTTATGTAGTATACCGGATGTTGATCTGGTATGCTTTGCTCTTCTTTTGTCCGTTCCACAACGATTACCGCGCTAATAACCCGACTAGTAGCCGTAAGGTATAGTAACATGGGTTCTTCGTCTTTGGGAGATGCCAAGATGGGAGCGTTCATCAAGGTTTCCTTTAACTGGGCCAACGCTGCATCGGCCTCTTCTGTCCATTCGAACTTGTCGGATTTCTTTAACAGTTTGTAGAGTGGTAAGGCTTTATCCCCCAGCCGACTAATAAATCTGCTGACGGCTGCAGCGGAACCCGTCAATCTTTGGACATCTTTTACACATGTAGGCTTTGAGATATTCAAGATTGCCTTGATCTTTTCCGGGTTAACTTCTATTCCTCTGTGAGAAACGATGAAACCCAGAAGTTTTCCTGAGGGAACCCCGAATACGCACTTAGATGGATTCAACTTCATCTGGTAGGTGCGTAAGTTCTCGAAAGTTTCTCGCAAATCCTCAAGGAGTGTATCTTTTTCCTTGGTTACGACAGCAATATCGTCCACGTAAACATGGACGTTTCTGCCAATTTGACTATGCAAACAACGTTGCATGCAACGCTGGTAGGTTGCACCTGCGTTCTTCAGGCCGAAAGGCATGGTTATGTAATAGTACGTCCCATACGGGGTTATAAAAGAAGTCTTGATTTGATCTTCCTTTTTCATGCGTATTTGGTGGTACCCGAAGTATGCATCCAAAAAGCATAAAAGCTCAGAGCCTGCAGTGGCGTCTATTATTTGATCGATTCGCGGCAGCGCAAACCTATCTTTCGGACATAACTTGTTCAATCCTGTGTAATCTATACACATTCTGAGGGCAGTTGTGTCTTTCTTCGGTACTAATACCGGATTTGCGGACCAGTCAGTATGGATTACCTCCTTGATGAAATCCGCTGCTAAAAGCCGGATAATTTCCTTGCCAATAGCCTTCCGTCTTCTTCCGTCAAATCGACGGAGACCTTGTTTGACGGGTTTTGATCCGGGAATAACCTTGAGTTGGTGCTCAGCAAGTTCCCTGGGTACGCCTGGCATGTCAGCTGGACACCAGGCAAAAATATCCCAGTTCTCACGGAGGAACTTGATGAGCTCGCCTTCCTATTTGTCGGTCATCCCAGTCCCTACAACGACAAATTTTGTCGGATCTTTGGGATCTAGGATTACCTGCCTTGTATTCTCGGACGCCTTGAAGCTATCTGTTGGCTTCCGAGTTTCTTTTCCTGCCGGCATTTCTTTCGGCGATACCTCCTTGGCTAACTCCTTCAGTTCTTCCTGAGCTATAACTCTTTGAGCACAAAGGGCGTTTTGCTTCTCCAACTCGTTTGCCAGCTTGAAATCACCGGCAATGGTGATTACTCCTCCTTTGGGTCCTGGCATCTTCAGCTTGTTGTAGATATAGCAAGATCTTGCCATAAACTTGGCGAAAGCCGGACGTCCGAGTATTGCGTGATACACGCTTTCGAACGGCACAACTTCGAAGGATACTTTTTCCTGCCGGAAGTGATCTTTATCTCCGAAGGTGACATCTAGGGAAATTTCTCCTAGGGATCGTGCTTGCCTGCCAGGAACAATGCCATGGAAGCGTATATTGCTGTAGTTGAGCTGGGACTCGGATATCTTCAAGTGCTTCAGTGTATCCAGGTACATTATATTGATGCTGGATCCTCCGTCCATCAGCACTCTTCTTAGCCTAGTGTTTTGAACAATAGGGCTTACAACAAGAGCTTGTGTGCCGGGTTCCGGGATATTTCCGGGATGATCTGACTGATCCCATATTATCGGTGTGCTAGAGTACTTCAAGAATTTTGGGGTTGCAGGAACGACCGCGTTTATTTCTCGAAGTGTCCTTTTGGCCACCTTTGCTGACGGGGTTGCTAGGAAAGTTAACATTGCTTCTCCGTCAACTCTCGGAAATTTTGGTTCGCCTTTTCGCTGTTGTTCCTGGATTTTGTCATCAGTGTCCGATTCACTGTCTTCTTTTTCAGCTTCTGGCTTTTGTTTGGCAGGTTTCCTCTTGGAACCCTTCCCTTTATTTCCGGATCCTGCGTTGCCTTTCATATGCTTGTTTAGCCGGCATTGCGCGTTTGTGTGGGTTGGTTTCCCAAACTGAGAGTGGTGGACGCAGGGTTCCGACTTAATTCTCTCCCATTCTTCAGGAGTGTAATTGATGGGATCCGGACTGCGGCCTTTCCACTTGTTCCCTTTTTCTCCTCCAAAGGCTAAGTTAACCTCCTTGGGCTTTGTTGTTGACTCCGGAGTTCCTTTTTTATCAGAACGAGGTGTTTTCTTGGCCAGTATCAGTGACTCAATATTGCCTCCTCTTGCTCTAATATCATCTTCGGCTGCAGCATGCTCATTAGCGGTTGTAAGCATAGATCCGAGATCTTTGTGCTTTTTAGAACCAACCATGAACGGTACAAGTCCGGGTTTTAGGCCATTGACGAAAGCATGCATTGCTTGTACGTCAGTTACTCCAGAGCAACTATTCTTCATCGCAGTCCATCTGGAGATGAAATCCACGTATGGTTCATCTTCAAATTGGGTGCAACGGTTCAGCTGGTTGATGCTATTTGGGCGTTTGTATGTTCCCCTAAAATGTTGGGTAAATACTCTCGCCATATCATCCCAACTGTCGACAGTTCTTGATGGTAAACCATTAATCCAATCTCTGGCTCCGTCTAGCAACATTAGGGGAAGAAACTTGACAGCTTCCAGGTCTGTCCCGTTGTTGATTTGGACGGCTGTGTAATAATCTGAAAGCCAGGTATCCGGGTTTGTACTGCCGGTATATTTTTGGTAGGTTGGACCAACTTTGGCGAAGCCAGAATGCAGGGTTATCCTTCGGATCCTGTCAGTAAAACACTTAGGACCAAAGTATAGATCATCCTTTTCTGCTCTATCAATATGTGCAGAATATCTCCCGGCTGAATGGACAGAAGGGGATCTGCTCCTTTCTTTTCCATTGTTGCGCGGACGCGTTTTTCCGAGGTTATCTCTATCTCTTCCGTTGTCGCGCCCTCTGGGATTAGGTGGAGTCCTGCTCCTGTACCTTTCCTTATCTTTAGGCGGTGTCCGAGATCTTTCACGTCTGTGAGGTGTATCGTATCTTCCAGCTTTTTCAGCTGGGTTTCTTGGAGGTGGCATTATTTTGCCGTCATTCCGGTGTTTGTCTTCCCGATCGTGTGGTTTATATCCATCTTTCGGGAGATGAGGTCCGGTTCTAGACGCTGCGTCCCGGTTGTCGGGGTTTTTCTTGTCTTTTCTCGGATCCTCTTTTTTATCCGAATCTCCGGGTTCTTCCGGTCCAGGTGCTCCAGCAGCGCAAGTAATAGTTTTGCAGAGGGCGGAATTATCATGCAGCCTCCCTGATCGCTCTTGTCCTCGCTGTTGCTGCTGTAATGCTTTTCCTAGGAAAGCATACACCCCTTGGAGTTTTTCCCCGTTGGAATACAGATCGTTGTTTAGGATGGCGAACGCTGCTTCCGCGTTTTCTGCTGCGGTTTTGTATATTGGTTCGCCCTTGGCATCCTTGCCGTTTAACTGCTTTTGCCAAGATGGGTTATAAAACCTTTCTTTCGGCGGTAGTTCTTCCGGTTTTGCAATTCCGGGTAACCTGGTAGGTTTTAAGGCAGATCTATGCTTTCTCTCGTACTCCTCTGTTTCTGCCTTCATGATTTTGATGTCATTATGGGTTTGTTGGAGATGTTGCCGAGATCTAAGCAGATGTTGCTGTTGCCGTTGGAAAGCTTGTCTCCTGGCTTCCAGCATCTCAGGGGGTTCATTGGGTCCCACTGGAGTTTGTAATAATTCTTGCTCTTCCAGTTCTGTCATTGGCGGAGCAGTGATTTCCTTAGATTTCTTTTCCATAGGCTTTGTGCCACTAATATCTCCAACTTCCAGGTTTTCATCAGCGAGATCAGCTGACTTTTTCTTCCGGAGTTTGTACTGGAGTTTTTTAGAAGCACGGTGCTTTTTCTTGGAAGACGGAGGTTTTTTGACAGGTTCATCCTCTGTCATCTCCTTGACATTAGGGAATATCGGAGAAGTTTCTCCGTCTTCCCTCTCTTCTACTGGCGGAGGGGTTTTAGGGCTTTCCTGGCTATCGGCACCCGTTGTATCAGCTGGTTTTGCCATTAGCACTTCATGGAACCCTTCTTGAAAGGACTTAACTTTTCTTACGAAGGCCTCATCGTCTTCGTCTTCGGATTCGAAGTTATCCGATCCGGTTTCCGACTCCAATCTCGCCTCAATGGCGGCAAGCACGGACTCTGTTTCCGAGTTCATCGTCTGGTTGATGGATGTCGGATCTTCCGTCTCTGTGACGGGTATTGGTTCTTCCGTCTCTGTGACGGGTGTAATGTTGTTATCTGCCTCTTGCACGGGATTTCCGTCATCCGTGTTTTCAGCGATCTCGGATTGCACCATGCCGATAAAGTGCGTATCACTGTTTTGTCGGCGATCTGAGCAAAATCCGGCATCATAGTCGTCTTCGACTGGGTATAGGGCGGGTGGGAAATACTTGCTTTCACCGCAAAACCCCATTGCTTCCGCGGTTAATCCGATAAAGATGTTAGCAGATCCAATCGGTAAAACGCAGGCACTTACCAGGTGGTTTTGCGCCGGTATGTAGGATCCGTTGTCGAGGAAGCGCCCGACGTCGTCGTCGAATTCCAAGCTTCCGACAGTGATCGATCTTCCAATTCCGCCTAGTATCCCAGATCGAAACTTCACGCCTGACGTCGTTTGCCCCACGGTGGGCGCCAACTGTCGAGACATCGTAGTAGTTTTCATAGACTGGGGTGCCATGAGACTACGGTAGAGACGTGGGGTAACGGGATAGCGTAGTAATACAGAACACGGGATTTTACCCAGGTTCGGTACGTCGCGACAGTACGGCGTACCTACTCCTGCACTTCTCACTATGTGGGACTAAAGCCCGTATAATAAGGTTACAATGTAAGAGAATAGATCCAGCTACTCGTCGAGGATGAACTTCCCGGCGAGTTATGTAAGGCTTGAGCTTGAACCTAGAACCTTTGACTAAAAAGAACTTATGAAATCTATCTCCCGTCCGGCTTTATATAACAGCCGGATTAGGGCTTACAGAACCAGAAACCTAGAAGACTACGTTTAACTTGTAACTTGGAAAGTAAGGAATCCGTCTTCTCCTCCAAGCCAGATCACGCGGGCCGTGATCCGGGTTCTTCTAGAATCCGGCTTCTGCGCGTCGGACTACTGGGCCGCCCAATGGACCTAAGCCCATTACCATGTAGGCCACCCTGGTAGTCCGGCTCTTTTGTCTACCATCTTCTATACCCCTATTCAGTATATATCCGACACTGAACCTTACTCCTTTGA
The DNA here is from genome assembly GCA_028641055.1 of Alopecurus myosuroides. Lineage (NCBI taxonomy): Eukaryota > Viridiplantae > Streptophyta > Magnoliopsida > Poales > Poaceae > Alopecurus > Alopecurus myosuroides. The sequence goes on from CM054062.1 coordinate 41,688,116, forward strand.
CGTCATGCGACGACTTAACCATCAATTATCAAATTCGTCATGCTTGAAGGATTCTTTCCCAGCCAAGCGCAGAGTAACTCGGAGCTCCCCAGGTGAAGATCCCCTTAACCCGGGCATCTCCGCCCCCTCGGTCCCTCGTGGCAGTGCTCCTCCATCTCGTTCTTCCAACTCTCCTCAGCGCCACCCTTCTCCTAACCACCCACGTGCCGGGCAATTCCGGGTTCCATTAGTGGTTCCTGCGAAGACCTCATCTGCTTCCAGTGGCGAGCTCCCACCGGATTACACCGTAAATGCCGGGTAAGTTTTTGCTATATTATTTCTTTTTGCATCTGACGAACTTTCATTCAAGCCGCCGTCATCATTAATAACTGCCTTTTCTCATCTTTCCTGCAGCGCTCAAGTCACCGTCAGTGACCCGGAAAACACAGAAACGGATAACCTCCAGGTGGAGAAGCCGACTGACGACGCAGACGCCGCAACTGGTGGTGATGCGACAACTAACCGGGAACAAGGCCCTCTGAACAATCCACTTTCCCAAACCGTCGGATCTCCTTCCTTATCGGAACCAGTAGACGAAGAGATAGAAATTCTAGATACAAGGATGAGTTCTCCCAACCCGGACACTCAGACTGTCCGAGTCTCCACTCCAAATGCGAGGAGAACCCCCCTACCAGATGATCAAGCTGCCGGCTCTTCCGGGACTCGCTCTGAGGAGTTAACTTTTGCCCAGATGCTGGAAACTCTGCGCACCTTAAGGGCTAACGAGGAAAACATCTTGGGGTCTTTGATAACCAAACACGAGGTAAATTCGATTAATATTGCTTGTACCTTTGTCCAGTCCCCAAGTTCCGAGTGAGTTCATTCATGACTTGCTCGGGACTTTTATTATACCAATGACTGATAACTGTGCTCTTCTACCTGACTAATGCTTTTTTAACATCCGTGCAGTCTTTCGTGACTCAATACGAGGAGAAACTTGCGGACGCCGCCAAGCTCATTGAAAAGGAGATATCTTTACGTGAAGCAGCCGAGGCTGAAGCCAGGAGGAATAGGCAATTAATGAAGAAGTACCGAAGAAGGGCTCACCAAGCCGAAGATGACCTGACAAGCCTTTCCGTCGAAATATCTGATACCTATCGTTCTTTGCTTGGTACGCTTCCTTCTCCGGGTTTATCCTTTTGACAAACAGCAAAAATTTTCCAACTTATATCTTCATTCTACTTCAGGCCCGGACGAAGCCATGCCGGATGAAGATGACATTGCCAAGCTGAAAACCATAAAGAGTGTTATCCGGCAGCTATGTGCCGGAACCAGATGGATCTTGGAAGAGTTACGGTGGCCGGGTAGAGGACATGTTGATCTGAAGAGGATGCTGGATGCCTTCTCCACTATTCCTGAGTGGATTTGGCACTGGAAGCGCTCGTCCTGCCGGGTTGGGATGACCCGGGGGCTTGCGCTCGCCAAGGCTTACTTCCCCAAGCTCGAATTAGCGAAGCTCATGGGCGGCTTCCCCGAGTTCAAGCTTGATGGGTCAAAATTCTCGCGGGAGGATTTTCAGGCTGTGCAGAAAGAGGTCCGTTACCCGGCTAGCGTGATCGCTGATGAATTGGACGTTAATGCTCTTGTCCCAGCTTATGATGCTGCTGGTGTAGCAATTAAGTCGGCTCCTCCCGAACCGTACGACATGATGGCTCGGTGGAAGGAGGAAGCTGCTGCGATAAGGGCCAAAGCCGCCAAGAAGCAAGCTGAAGCCGGCTCTGCCCCCGCAACCTCAACACCAGTTGCTCCTCCTCTGGCACGGGCTGGTACTGCTGATCCGGGCGCTGCTGTTACCACCGATGGTGACAAGGGCAAGGCCAAGATGGGCGCTGAGTGACATTTAATCTTTAATGCCTCCTCTTATGTGCCGGTTGGCCAGTATGCTTCTTGAACAATTATATTATGGGTGGTGCGCCTGTGCACCTTTGATGTCTTTTCACCTGAATTTTGTAATGCACACTAGTATCTTGATACTCTTTATGCCTCTGCCGGCCCTTTTGAACTTGTCAATTATTGAACTCATCTGTTCTCGATACCCGGCTTTCTTTATTGTTTCTTTTGCGAAAACTCGATTTCCGGGTCTCATGGGTATTGACAAGCGGATTTTGCTTCTAAGTCCCCAAGTCCCCAAGACCCGGATAATTGTGTTTTTGGAATCATGCAAGTAAGCTATTTTTTCTCTCTTCAAGATTTCAAGCAATCCGGACCCGGATCGCCGAGTCTAGGACACTTGACCTTGAAAAGGGAAACGAACTACTGCCAATTTCACAACAATCCCTGAGTTGTTTCATAAGTTTTGAAGTTATGCTTAATAGTCGTTGAGTTTCCAGCTGTTTTAGCCTTGTACTCTGCATAACTTGTGGTTTAGATGACCCTTTTGACTATCTTGTACTATAAGCCGGCTTTCGCGTGGATACCATGTTGTTACATCCATACGAAAACGTAGCCAGCCAAGCCCCGTCGGGTTTCATGACTGACTGTAATCGTAAGCGAACGAATCATGCCACTTTAATGCGAGTCACATCGAGCTTAAGTAAGAACAGCCAAGAAATTTGGACTTCTTTGTCCGGTTATAAGATTGTAGCCGTACTCGTTTGCAAGTAATCGGCCCTTATAACTCATAGGCATCATGGCCGGGTCTTTGAGTTTGTAACTGTGCTATTCAAGCGACCAGCCCCCAAGACCTAGATATACGCATCGTACTGAGAGTAAATAACCTGATAACAACCATCTCTTTTCTTGATAACCATCTCTTTTCTTGATAACCATCTCTTTTCTTGATAACCATCTCTTTACTTGATATGAAAAATCTAGGTCAGCAAGCCGCCTCATTAAAAACCCGTCCAGTCCCCAAAGGTACCCTGGATAGGAAAAGAGTGCGTCTGAAAACCTGCTGCCTATTACATCGTGCAATTCCACTTGCCAATATAGTCTTTACTAAGTATAATACGGACGTAGCTGAGCCACGTTCCATGGTCTATCTCTTTCTTGCATAGATGAAGTGGTGTGTGCGGTGTCGTTGACTGTAGCCGACTCTTCCCTTGCATCCATCAAATAATATGATCCGTTATGCAGATTCCGGCTTATGATAAATGGCCCTTCCCATGGTGGTGATAATTTGTGCTTTCCTTCATTTGACTGAACCAGGCGCAGAACCAAGTCTCCTTCCTGGAATACCCGGGTTTTCACGCGCCGGCTATGATACCTCCGTAGATCTTGCTGATATATAGCTGACCTCTCCAGGGCTTGTTCTCTTTGCTCTTCTAGCATATCTACGGCGTCCTGCCGGGTTTTTTCGTTCTCCCCTTCGACGTAAGCTGATACTCGCGGTGAATCGTGGATAATGTCACTCGGTAACACTGCCTCCGCACCATAGACCATGAAGAAGGGCGTCATCTGGGTAGACCTGTTAGGTGTAGTGTTGATACCCCAAACCACAGAAGATAGTTCTTCGACCCATGCACCAGCGGCCCTGACACAGGGGACTCGCAACCGTGGTTTTAACCCGCGAAGCAATTCTTGGTTTGCTCTCTCCACTTGCCCATTGGCCTGCGGGTGAGCCACCGATGCAACATCAAGACGGATGCCATTGTTGCCGCAGAATTTCTCCATCTCGCCAAGAGACATGTTGGTTCCGTTGTCGGTAATTATGCTCTGGGGATACCCAAACCGGTAGATAATCCTTTTCAGGAACTTGACTGCTGTAGCTGCTTCGCAATTAGTAACTGGCATAACCTCAACCCACTTGGTAAACTTATCAATAGCCACCAAAAGATGTGTCTTCTTGCATGGTGACATATGAAAGGGACCAACCATGCCCATGCCCCAGACGGCGAACGGCCAAGTTAACGGGATGGTCCGTAATTCCATAGCCGGCACGTGTGTTTGGCGAGCGTACCTTTGACATCCGTCACATCTTGCTACCAATCGTTCCGCATCCGCTAGAGCCGTGAGCCAGAAAAATCCGTGTCGATAAGCTTTAGCCACAAGAGACCTTGTGGATGCGTGATGTCCACAGTCGCCTTCATGGATTTCCTTGAGAATCTCTCGGCCTTCTTCTGGCGCTACGCAGCGCAAAAAGACTCCTGTTGCGCTTCTCTTGTATAATTCTCCATTGATGATACAATATCCCTTTGCTCGCCTCAGAATTTGTCTTGCTAATACCTCTTGTTCTGGTAAGTCGCCCCGTGATAGGTAAGCCAGGTATGGCTCTGTCCACTCGGGAACGGCACGTACTGTGGCTACGAGCTTCAAATCCAGATCTTGATTTGCCAGTTCTTCCTCAGACTCGGTTTTAACTGATGGTCGCCGCAACTCATCCAGGAAAACATTAGGTGGAACCGGCTCTCTGCGCGAGCCGAGTCTGGCGAGTGCGTCTGCTGCCTCGTTTTTTCTTCTGTCTATATGCTCCACCTCATACCCGGAAAAACATCCTGCAACCCTATCAACTTCCCTGCAGTATGCTGCCATAGTTGCGTCCTTTCTATCCCACGTTCCTGACACCTGCTGTACCACAAGGTCCGAATCTCCGAAGCATCGTATCCTCTTGATGTTCATCTCTTTGGCTACCTTTAAGCCATGCAATAGGGCCTCATACTCGGCCACGTTGTTGGAACAGTCGAAGTGAATTTGTAGTACGTAACTCAATTTGTCTCCTTTGGGTGATGTTAGCACCACCCCAGCTCTTGATCCCTCGTACTGCTTTGATCCGTCGAAGTGCATGATCCATGACTCGGAATTTGGAACCGTTGTAGTCATGCCTGTATGTGTCCAATCGTTAACGAAATCAATTAAAGCTTGAGATTTGATTGCTGACCTGGGTTCGTAGTTGATGTGATAATCCCCCATCTCTATCGCCCATTTGGCTATTCTTCCCGTCGCGTCCGAGTTTCTGATGATATCCGACATTGGTATTGAACTAACCACTGTTATGGGATGTTCTTGGAAATACGGCTTCAGCTTTCGGCTGGCCATAAAGACCCCGAACACCAACCTTTGCCAATGTGGATAGCGCTGCTTTGCTTCTGATAATACCTCGCTGACGTAATAAACCGGCCTCTGAACCGGGTATCCTTTCCCGTCCTCTTTGCGTTCCACAACGACTACCGCGCTGACGGCTCGGGGGCCAGCTGCCACATATAGTAACATAGGCTCTTTAGGACCCGGCGCCGCTAGTACTGGTGCTTCAGATAGCTGCTTCTTTAGTGCCTCAAATGCCTCGTCCGCCTCTTGATCCCACACGAACTTATCTGATTTCCGCAAGAGCCGGTACAAGGGTATTGCTTTTTCTCCGAGTCTGGATATGAATCGGCTCAAGGCTGCTACGCAGCCCGTGAGCTTTTGAACATGCTTCAAATTTTCCGGTTTTTTCAGACTCTGGATGGCCTTGATTTTATCCGGGTTTGCCTCGATTCCTCTCTCGGAAACTATGAAGCCGAGTAATTTCCCAGCTGGAACTCCAAACACGCACTTCGTCGGGTTAAGCTTCATCTGGTACCTCCTCAAGTTTTTGAACGTCTCCTTTAGATCATCGATGAATGTCTCCGCCTTCCTAGTCTTGATGACCACGTCATCCACATAGGCATGGACGTTACGTCCGATTTGGTCCTCAAAGCACTTTTGAATACACCGTTGGTAAGTTGCGCCAGCGTTCTTCAACCCAAACGTCATAGTTTTATAACAAAAGGCCCCAAAAGGGGTTATGAATGATGTTTTCTCCCAATCCTCCCTTTTGAGCTTAATCTGATGATACCCGGAATATGCGTCCAGGAAGCATAACAGATCGCTTCCAGCTACTGCGTCTATAATCTGATCTATCCTCGGCAGTGCGAACGGATCCTTTGGGCAATGTTTGTTGAGACTCGTGAAGTCAATGCACATCCTCCACTCATTGGTCTTCTTCATCACTAGAACCGGGTTAGCCAACCAATCCGGGTGAAATACTTCCATGATAAAGCCGGCTGCCAATAGCCGAGCGATCTCTTCGCCTATAGCCTTCCTTCTTTCCTCATTCATTTTCCTCAAACCTTGCTTCACGGGCCTGGACTTGGGATCCACATGCAAACTGTGCTCAGCCAGTTCTGTAGGGATACCCGGCATGTCGCTAGGTGTCCAGGCAAACACATCTGCATTCGAACGAATAAACTCCACGAGCGCTTCCTCCTGCTCTTTTCCCAAGTTAGACCCTATGGTGAACTGTTTAGTGGAATCCCCTTCGGCAAAATCTATCTTCTTGGTGTCTTGCGCTGCCTTGAATTTTGCTCTCTCATCCTCGGTATTCGGCTTTTTCAAGGCCGTTCTATCGTCCGGGTTTACTTGAGACCGGTAATATTCGAGTTCTTCCTTTCTGCATGCTTGCTCGGCCATAACCGAATCTCCTTCGTCGCACTCGGCCGCTATATCCCGGCTCCCATGTATAGTGATGGTCCGTTTAGGACCCGAGATCTTCAGCTGCAAATACACGTAGCACGGCCTAGCCATGAATTGGGCGTAAGCCGGCCTCCCCAACAGCGCGTGGTAAGGACTGCGCAATTTGACCACCTCGAACGTGAGCCACTCAACTCGATAATTATCCGTCGATTCTCCAAAAGCAACTTCCAAGGTGATCCTTCCCTCGGGGCTCGCCGAGTGACCCGGTACGATCCCGTGAAAGATTGTCGAGCTTTTCTGCAGCTGGGACTCTTTGAGACTCATCCGTAAGAAGGTCTCCCAATAAAGGATGTTGATGCTACTTCCACCGTCCATCAGGACCTTCTTCAGTTCGTAACCATTAACCTGTGGAGCAACCACCAATGCCAAGACTCCTGGACGCTCTACTTTTTCCGGATGATCTCTTCTACTCCACGTTATCTCTTGTTCTGCCCATCTAAGATATCCCGGCGCGGCCGATGAAACCGAATTTGCCGCTTGCTTTGACGTCTCTTTGTTCCTGCTAGAAGTTCCTGTAGTATGCACATGATATTGTCCTTTTAAATTAGTCGTTCGTACCGTCCTGATGAAGATGTTGATCCGGCCGATCGTCAATATAGATCCGGACTCGAGGTGATCCGACTCTGGCCCCCAGCCGGAATCGTCCACCATCTTTTCTCCTTCGTGGTCGATGTAGATTTCGCCAATGACAAGATTCTCCATATTCTTCCGAGCTTCTCCCGTGATGTAAACACCTTTGGACGCAGGCCCCACGGTGGGCGCCAACTGTCGTGGGATAATCACGGCAGATGTTACCAGGGGTAACTGATCTAGGGGCAAGTCGACACTGGCGTTTGGGAGAGGGTTTAGCTCAAGGGAAAACATGGTGCAATTCGATCTGATAGCCGGTAATCGAAGTCGCCGGATCTCTATTCTCGATATGATAACTCGATTAGAGTTTACACTGGATGCTCGATATCACGCGATATTGCTAGGGTTCTTAGATCTCTCTCTAGACTAGACCTGGGGGCGGTTTATAAAGCACCCGTACCCCCTGGCTTATTCCCCAAGGCGCACCCTGGATCCTACCCGGATACGGCGCACAAATTGTAGCTTTCCTTTACAATAGCCCTCAACCCGAGTTGCTGGGCCTACCAACTTGGGCCTCCACGAGTTTCCTTATCCTTAGCCGGATCCTGCGCACCGTCCTTTGGGCCGGGTTACTCCTTGGAGTTTGACCTACCGGGTTATCGTCCCCCCGTCACACTTGTTTCGCAAGAACTACTTTCTCCAGAAATCAACCCTTTCTGACAAACAACATTTGTCTTTTGGTTCGGTGATAGGAGAAATACCCAATGTTTTATTTGGGATAACCTTATAAACATATATTTATCCCATTTTGGTTGTAAACATTTTACACATGCTATGCATACCAAAGCTTAAGAAAATGACAATTCGGGTCACTACCCAAACCATATCTTATATGTTGTCAATTTCAACGGATCATGATGGTGCTCTTTTCAGTGTAAAAGCGGTTGTCCTTAATGTATAAACTACAAAATTGTAATAGCATTTTTATTAATCTTACCATGTCAAACAAGGTTTGATTTTGTCTTTTGGATACTCCAAACTAATGTGGGGTATTCGAGAAGTATAATTTGTAGAACAATTCTACAACTCCTCAGATGTTTTGCTAAACTTGTAACTCAAACTTTATCCTTTATGATCCAATCATAAATACTTTATTATCTTGTTACATTGATTTTTATTTCATATTAACAACCATTTGAACCAATTCAAAATGTCAAACTCTGTTCTCTTTAAATAGATATACTCACATATCTACTCAAATCATCGACGGAATTTTATGAAGGAAAAATTAATCCACCATACATGACTACACATAATGGACTATATACATCAATATGTATAATCTCCACTAAATTAGTCGTCCATTCTACTTCGGCATATGAACGGAATTTTAGTCATCTTTCTGGAAGAGGTCTCACAAGCGTCAATTTATTCAAAAACAAAATGACTCTGGAAGTCCATCAACATGGAGTTTCTTCATGTTTTCCTTTCCGATATGAACTAAAATGGTGGTGTCACAATTTAAGTGAAACTATTTTACGTCTTGCAACGTTTAGCATTTAGTTTTATAGATGTTTACTTTACCAACATGATTTATATTAACATATCCATCAATTATGGAATATGGTCATAGTTTGAACAATTTCATTTGTTCTCACAAAAGACTAGAACAAAATAACAACTTATTAAGTTCTTAAAATAAATCTTGAATGTTTGGTTCGATACGACAATGAACACAATAACACTTTATGTATGTTCTTGTCATAACCGTTTCCACATCTATTACTAGTTCCTTTTAGGCCCTTGTATTTCTTGCATTGTGTTGCTTTGTATGACAACTCGTACAACCAATGTGGTATCAAAATATCCAAAAATACTTTGTTAACTAGTAATACATCTATAACTTGTATATCAAGCATATACTCCTGAGCTGGACTTTTCCGGTTATCTTCTTTTCCTGCCATATATCTTTTGTAATTCGATTTTCAATATTCCCTTTCCTTTACAGAAGAATCATTCAACATCAAAACAATGCTAGTCGTACTAGCTCATTTTCTTTGGTGTGTTAGTCATATACTATCACCCATTGAGTCATACTTTGAGTTCGATTGTTCTACTAATATCACCATATTAATAGTATTCTTCTATATTCCACTCTTAGCAATCTCCAAGTAAGGTAAACGACTTTACCCATACTTTTAATCCATCCCATCATAACAATTTTATGATTAAGCTACTATAGCTCGAAGGAAGGAATTTAGAGGATAATGTTTAGCGCCCAACTTCTTGGAATATTCAAACGCCTAACATCTTCAATCAATGCATATATTCAGATAATATAAGCAAACGTTGTCACGCTAAATTATACTCAGTCATGTTGCTACAAATAAGTTTCTAGATATCAATATATCTTTCACTTGATTGTTTCTGAAAACAACTCTTTTTCAGTTCCTAAATCACCTTGATCAACAAAACATTCTTTTGAAGATAAAATAATACGGAAGCAACCATGACTCTGGATTCTAAGTAGGAATTATTTGCTCTCTAGATCAATCAACCATTAACCATATGGAGCTAGGTAGGAAATACTAAAAATCTACAATACAACTCAATTTTAAATTTCACTAATACGGTACCAATCTTAAATGATTTTTACCAGATCATAACAGTTATATCTCAATTAACAATCTAAGTGTATGGTAGTTTTTGTGGTTGCCAATAAATACTACAATTTGTGCAAATTCACTTTGATTGGTTGATCATGATAAATAAGTTCAAGTTAATTCAAAATTATGCCATGAACTCCCACTCAAAAACAACATCCCTCTTAGTCGTCTTTAGTGATTACACGAACCAAATTTGCTACACCAAAACCGATCATCACGTGAGATGATGTATCTTCAAAGGCGAACATCAACATGTTCATCATATCATCCATATGACTCATGCTTTACCTTTCGGTTACGTGTTCCGAGGCCATGTCTGTACATGCTAGGCTCGCCAAGTAGAACTGTAGTATTGTGTGTGTTTCAAGGCCATGTCTGTACATGCTAGCCTTGAAAACACCCGTTGTATGCGAACGTTGAGTCTATCAAACCCGATCATCACGTGGTGTCTTGAAACGACGAATTTTCTTAACGGTGCATACTTAAGGAAGAACACATTATTATCTTGATATTAAGTGAGAGGGATCATCTTATAATACTACCGTCGCTATCTAAGCAAAACAAGATGCATAAAAGGATTAACATCATAGACATCACATGTAAGGATAATGTGATATGATATGGTCCTTCTTGCACTTGATTGTCATCATGTGCATCATGGTATGATCTCCATCATTCCACCGGCGTGGTACCAAGTAACTTGGCACCCCAATCTTGATTGTCCATCAATAATAAGACAATCAAATGGATACCTTCCGGTATATCAATAATTTACAAAAGAGATCATCTCATAATCAAATTTGTAACATTGACCATATCAATTCACATGCCCAACAAAAACTAGTTAGACGCTTCTAATTTATTTCTGCATATTTTACGTGGCTTAGGGATTTCGAGGATAGAACCGTTCATACCTACGAACATCAACCACAATGTTGATAAACACATTCTTAACAACCCTTCGTAGATTAGATCTTAAATATAGTAGGAGAAACAGACACCCGCAAGCCACTTATGCAATACAAGTTGCATGTCAGTTGTGGAACAAGTCTCATGTACGTGGACGTGTAAGGCTAGTCCGGGCCGCTTCATCCCACTATGCCACTAAGATCATAAACTAATCAAGGAGTTAATAACATGATCGTCAACGCCCACATACACCTATGTGTTCTACCCGCACAAAACATCTACGCATAGATCCGGCTCTGATACCACTGAAGGGGTCGTTGCATAGAAAACAAAAAAATTCCTACACGAGAGACACCCGAAAGGCCAAGATCTAATCTAGGAGACGAAGTGCAATGGGAAAAGAGAGGGTTAAGGAGAACACATACCCTCGAAGACACAAAGCGTTACGACATCACATCTCGTTGTTGGCGTAGTCGTACTCACACCGATCCCGATAGCGAGAAGATGTGCACCGCAATCCGGCGGTGCCTCCGTGATCGGTCACACGTACGGTTGATGACGACCTCCGTTCCCTCGATCCAGCGGGGTGCGGAGGTAGAGGATCCCTTAGAACCCCAGCAGCATGACGGTGTGGTGGTGAAGAAGAATCCCACGGTCAGGGCTTCGCCAAGCCAGAGACCATGGAATTGAGCAGCGGGTGGAGAGGAATTGAGGTGGGTAAGTGTGTGGAGGAGGGAGAGCTCCCACCCTCCTTTTATAGGAGAGGGGGGAGGCAGCCCAAGGGGGGTGCGGCCAGCCCCATGGTGTGCCCCCACCTCTTCCCTCATGATGTGAGTGGACACTCCACTCACACCCACTCATTCTTGGTATCAGAGCCCAAGTTACTTCATATGTTTGATATAACAATGTAAACTTAATGACTTGATCGCATTGCTATATTCACTTTTGGTATATGTTCATCACATCATTCTTCTAATGACATGACCCCGTTATTAACAACATCCAATGTTCATGATCAGGAAACCTTGATCATATATTAATCAACGAGCTAGTTAAAGAGAGGCTTTACTAGGAACCATTGTTTGTTTATTAAACACACATGTATCAACGTTTCCGGTTAATACAATTCTAGCATGAGAAATAAACATTCATCATAAACAAGGAATAAGATAATAACCATTTTATTATTGCCTCTCGGGCATATTCCCTTCAAAGATGACATCAGAACGAGAGGTGGCAACATTGACACTTTGATTCAAGCCAAAAAGACCCCTCGTCCTGAGAAAAAAGCAACTCCAGAAGCAAAGCAAAAACCCAAAGAAGTTAATGTAGTCTTTGGAAGAGAAAATGGGAGCAAATGGAAAGGATGAAGCACAGAACCGATCAACTACACAAAAGAAGAGTGGGAAAGAACAAAGTCGGAAAACTGTGTCCACCATTCGCAATTTGGGAAACCCACCAATACGAACGCACAATGTCGGCTTAACAAGCATATGAAAGGCAGTGCAGGATCCGGAAGCAAAGGGAAAATTCCAAGAGGAAATTCTCCAAGCAAAATCCAGAAGCTGAAAAAGAAGACAGTGAATCGGACACTGATGAAAAAATCCAGGAACAACAGCGAAAAGGCGAGCCTAAGTTTCCGAGAGTTGATGGAGAATGCAATTAAATTTCCTGGCAACTCCCTCAGCAAAGGTGGCAAAGAGAACACTTCGAGAAATAAACGCGGTTGTCCCACCAACCCCAAAATTCTTGAAGTACTCAAATACGCCAATTACCTGGGATTAGTCTAATCATCCCGGAAATATCCCACAACCCGGCACACAAGCTCTAGTTGTAAGTCCTATTATTCAAAACACTAGGCTAAAAAGAGTGCTGATGGATGGAGGATTGATGCATGTAAAATGCATAGATGAATTTTGCATATTTTCACATGGTTTTCTATTACATATTGCATCATATAAGGGTATAATTCAATGTTTTATAGTATTTTGGGGTTAAATTACAAAGTCCCCCAACTTTTATGGAATTAACCCTGCCTGTCAGAAACCCCGTTTTCTATATTTTTGACGTTTCAGGGGGCAAACTTCCACGAAATCATCTGAAAATCTGCGGGGTTCATTTTCTTGGAAGGAGAAGACTTGCGGGCGAAGGATCCACGAGAATTGGGCAAGGAGGCCCAAAAGAGGACCCTCCACGCGGCCAGATTCCTTGGCCGCGTGAGAGGCCCCCTTTTGGCCCCTGTGGCCCCAATTCCTTCCATCTTCGACTTACCGACTCCGTCTTGACCTAAAACCGACTATAAAAGGGTCCCCCGTACCCTTACGGAGGGGAGAGCCGCCGAAACACTGAAACACCGAAACAGAGACCAGAAGTTCCAGATTGGAGGGGGAAAACTCCGGCGGGGCGCCGCCGGTGTGATCTCCTACCCCTCCAACGTCATCTCCATCGACATCTCCATGAAGAGGGAGTAGTCCACCCCAGGGCTATGGGTTTGTGGAAGTAGCACTTGTATCTCTCTCTGTGTGTGCTTCACTAATTAGATCCGTATGAGCTGCCTCACATGATTACGGGCACCGTTGTAATTCCTATGTGGTGGATCTTTTCTATGAGTTATTGAATCTGAGATTGCAATTGTTTCTCTTGAGTTATTTGAGTAGATGTATCTTATGTACCCCGTTCTTATTTGCTAGCTTTGATCAATCTAGTTCTTGAGAGCGTGTGTGGGGTGATGGGTGCATTAGTTGGAGTAACGGGGGTGGCTAGTGCTGTTAAAGTGACAGAAGTTCAGCGATCCACTTAGGTTTTGTTAAACCTTTCTTAGTTACCTCACTAGGGATAAAAAGGAGTACCTTGTTACCGGGGATTTGAATTGACACTAATCAATCTCCATGACTAATCTAGAAAGTTCTTACTTCAACTTCATGTCACATTGCTTAAAGCTATACTCTGGTTTTTCCTTAATTATCGAGGTGTTATGATTTATTTCGCATCTTGGTGGAGTATAAGAGGGATCAATATGACCGTAGAGATCTCTATGCTAGGACGTGATGCCCATATGAAAGTACTCAATGTTAAACATGTTATTGTAATCTCACATGTAATTCTTTATGTCCACCGTCTACTTTATTTGAGAGAATGCAAGTGTGAAACCATGAACCCCGGTCCTATTTTAAATATAAGAAAACACTCTAGATACGTTGCTGCAATTTACTTTACTTGCACTTTACTTTACTTGCATCTCCAATTCGAATTTACATTATCTCCATCACCACTTGCATCACAAAAATACAAAAACAATCCATTGCATATTTATTTTCTCATTTGCATTTAGTAGTAGATTTAATTATTGCACATTTACTTTCAGTTTTGCATTGCAATTTAGAAGTCTCACACCTTGTGCTTGACAACCACTTGGTGAGGTTGAGGGCACAAAATTCTCTACTTGTTTGCAGGATCCTGGAGGAAGCTTGGAAGACAACTGCTGAAATACTGGCTCCCCAAGAGTTCGATATAAACCCTCGAGTCACCCTCGTGGGGAAGAAGGCTTTCCACTAGCTACACACTCTGCACTTGGAGTCTCAACCTAGCCATCAAGCGTTTTTCTGGCGCCGTTGCCGGGGAGCCATAGGTGAAGGAGTTGTCCAAGGGAGCTCACAAGAAGTCTTCATCACCAACAAGGTGTGCAAACACCTAAGCTTGGGGAGGTTGCACCTACGTGAGTACCGTCCTTTCTATCTCCACCTTCTTTCAAGTAGATTGTTTTGTTTCTTGTCTTGTTTTTGTTTTTGTTCTTGTTTTTTGTTTTGTCTTGCATATTTTATTTTAGTTTGTATTTTAGTTTTGCATTTAGTTATCTAGTTTATTTTAGTATTTCGAATTTGCTTAGTTACTTTACTTTTTGCATAAAAATTAAAAACTACATGAAAACTGTTAAAATGGGTGATAGAACTAAATTAAGTGACTACACAAATACACCCAATGACCAATTCATTGCTAGGCCAATTACTACACCTGAAATACATGCTGAAAGCTATGAAGTAAGTCCTAGTTTATTGAATTTAATTACTAGAGAGAAATTTTGTGGTAGTGCTATGGAGGATGCCTCTATGCATCTTCATGATTTCATGGAAATATGTGATATGCAAAAATTTAAAAATGTGGAAAGTAGTGTTTTAAAACTGAAATTATTTCCTTTTTCACTTAGAGGAAAGGCTAAAGAATGGTTACTTTCACTACCTACAGCTAGTATAAAGTCTTGGGATGATTTAAAAAAAGCTTTCATTAAGAAATATTATCCTCCCGCTAAAATTTTGCAAAATAGGAATAATATCCTCTCATTTAGCAAAATGATAATGAACATGTAGCCATGGCATGGGATAGAATTAAATTAATGCTTAGAACATGCCCATCACATGGAGTAAATGAATGGACCATACTAGACTCTTTTTATAATGGTCTAAACTACATGTCTAGAAATATACTTGATTCTGCTACTGGAGGTGCCTTTATGAGTAAAACTGTAGGAGAGGCTAAGAGCATATTAGAAAGCATATTGCAAAATTATAGTCAATGGAATACTGAAAGAGCACCCAATCCCACTAAGAAAATAAACTCAATTGAAGAAACCAATGATTTGTCTTCTAAAATGGACACTATTCTTGCTTTTATTAATAAACAAAATATGGAGAATGTGCCTTTGCAGGAGCTAGTTGGTAGTAATTCTGAAAGTGTGGATGTTAATTTTGTTAGGAATTATGGTAGAAATGGTTTTGGTAATGCTTACAATTCATATACTAAACCTCCTTATGTGCCAAATAAGTCTTTTGTTCCATATCCTAATGCTAATGAAAATAAGTGGAAGCCTTCTAGTGAAATTTCTGAATCTAATAAATTGCTTATGGAACAAGTTGCTAGTCACAATGCTATGATACATGAGTTAAATAAGTCCATTGCATCCATTAGTAGTGATATTAAAGGATTGCAACTTCAATCTTCGAATTTAGATAAAGCATTGTCAAAATTAGCTGATAATCAAGCAACTCTATTAAGCATGTCAGCAGGAAAGCCACAAGCACAACCTAGTATGGGAATGAATTCTATTACTATTGCTGCTCCTATTATTGAAAATATTGATCATATTGCTGAGAATACAAGTGAGCATGTCCCTACTAGATTAGAAGAAACTTTGAATGAAATAGTGAAGTACCCTGAATATTTACTTCCATATATGTCTTATCTTGCTAGCAAAGATGAAATTAGTCCTCATGAATCAAGCATGCTAGCTAAATTAGAGAGTGAAGTAGAGGAAATTATGATGCTTACTGAAATTAAGGATCCATTTCTTGATTTAGAAAAAAGTAGCTTGCAAGAACTTATTGCTACTCTACAAAAATTTGCTAGTGATCCCACTATAAATGTTAATCAACCTGGCTTTGGATCTTATATTGCTAATCATGTCTTGCAAGAAAAAATTGTTAGGTACAAGAATGAGGCCATGATACCTCCTAAGCTTGGGGATGCATGGATCCCAAAGGTGCTAGTTTCAATTGGAAAAGAAATTCACCATGCTATGTTAGATCTAGGTTCTAGTGTATCGGTACTCTCTAAAGAATTATATGAATCGCTAGAACTAGAAAATTTAGAAAAGTGCTCAAGTGAATTTGTCCTTGCTGATAACTCTACTAAACATGTTGTAGGACAAGTAAAAGATGTTATGATTGAATTGCACATGACTTTCGTACCCGTTGATTTCATTATTATGGATATGGGGGATAAATCCCCTAGTCCTATTATTTTGGGTAGACCTTTTCTTCGTACTACAGGTGCAATCATAGACTCCAAGGAAGGGAATGTCAAGTTTCAGTTCACTCACAAGAAAAGCATGGAGCACTTCCCAAGGAAGAGGGGCACGCTGAAGAACAAGCTCCCTCATGAGCTTTATCCCTCTTGATTATCAAGTAAGTAAAGCCTAGCTATATGGCTATAAAGAATGCGCTTTACGGGAGGCAACCCGGTTGTTTTTGTTTGGATTTTCCTAGTGTCCTCATGTTTTCTCAATAGATTAGTTTTTTTGTTTTAATTCTGGAGTTTTCAATAAAGAGTCAAGTCAAACCCATTTGGACTTATAAGTTGCTATCCTAGTGCATGAAATTTCTGTTTCAGCACGAGTCTGCTCACCGTATAATTTTACGTTTTTTATTGGTATGTCGGATTGAGCTAACTTTTTTAGTATGTTCTTCAACTTTTTGTCTTTTGTAAGCACAAAAATTGTCTTAATTTTTTGACGATTCTAGCTTAGGGAAAAACGTTCGTTTTGCTGCTGCTGCTTTTCTAGACAGATTCTGCCTTCTTTTGTTTTATGCACTCTTTTGGCTTGGGAATCGAATTTCCATGATTCTTTCAAGAAAGAGAGTGAAAATACAACATAATGAACCTTATTGTCTATCTACTGGAGCATTTGATTTGGAATTTTGCACAGCAAGCATGTGATTTGTTTGTCCTTGCTAATCTCACCCCACAGAAAAAGAATGGGAGAATCATGTTTTGTGAAGTTTTTTCACAGGGAATAGAGGATCTGCGCCTCAAGACATCCAAGAATGGTGATAGCCATAAGCTTGGGGATGTGATGAACACCCCACTGGAGCTGCACTCTTTTGGTTAGCACACGTCTACTTTCTGTTTTTCTAAGCAAAGCATTTATCGTAGAGACTTGAAGCGTCTAGTTTTTGTTTTTATTTTTGTTTTGATAAGACCACCACCATCATTTTATATGAGATTGAGCTACTGGAGTTTGGGGTTGGAATGTATTGGATGCTAGTATTATGACTTGGAATAGGGATGCCATGGTTGATTTGAAGAGCTACAAATGTTTGCATGATTTATAGGCTTTTTATGTGTAGAAATTTGCAATAATGTTATCTTGAGCTATCTCTTATTCATGTCCTTGATGTTAATTGTTGGTTTATTTAGTTTGTCATGAAATGAGTAGTTCTATGGACATATGCATGCATAGTATCTGGTCAACTATCTCCCTCTTGCTAGCCCAAAAATTTAAAAATTCCAACAAGTAAAAACTTGTTTTCCAGCACTCCTTAGCCAAGTATTTCCAGTGAGTCCACCATATCTTCCCATTAGCTTCATTTCTATTCCGAGTATGTTCACCATGTTATTGTGTTATTTATGTTCTAAATTAAGATATTCACTTTATTAATTGTCATGGGTTGAACTTGGGATAGGACTCTCACGAACTTTTGAAGGCACACTTTACTTTTTATGCATCTAATAAACATGGCCAAATAATGGGAGCCACAAGTTTTGCGTTTGACAAGTGTGTGGTTGGGAGCTAGCTATAAACGTGTATCACCGGAAAAGCTTTCAACATTGCACAAAAAATTTACATTTGGTTGATATCATGTACTTTTTTTTTTGGGACTCCTGCCATGCCAAAATGAAATAGAGGAATAGTAAGTTTTGATGAGTAAGTATCTATATGACTAGAGAAACGCATTGGGCCGCTAACCCAAGCCATGTTTTATCATGGTGGAAATTTACTTACAGCTTGAGTGACTCTACAACACATCCTATAATAAAATAAGAATCTATGCATAATAGTGAATGAAAATAAAAAGGATGATGAGTCTACTCCGTTTGTTCATCTTGTCATTGTAACATGGGCTTGTTTCCATGTCATGGGGCAAGAGGTACCTCTTTGAGGTTCTCTATGATGTCATTAATACTTATTATGATTGTACAAAGCTTATTAGGAATCTTAAGTTGAGTAATCATGGAGTAGGTTTTCACACTCACAGGGCATGAGGCTTTCAACCACCTTGTCATTCTCATTACTTCAATACTCACAATTTTAAGATGCTAGTGATAAAGGGGAAATGAGAGTCCTAGATCAATGGATACCACATTTCAATTAGTAATTTTAGTTGAATAATTTAGAAGCTAAATAAGACTTGATCATGTTTTACCTCTACTCAATTTTCTCCAAAGTGTCCACCATATTTTCTATTCTCCATTATGCTATTCTTTGACCAATATAGGATTTTATTTTTCATTTTGTGTATGCATTTGGTCCATAGTGCTTTTATTTCATTATACACTTCGTGAACTTTCATGAAGCATCTTTGCTTGCATATTTGATATTCTTACAACATGAATTGTATATTGCTACTCATTTCTAGTATTAATCATTTGATTATATGTAGCATGAATAATCCTCCTTGATATCCCATGATTGTTTCAATATGCAAAACCCATCTTAGTTTTATCGCCTTCATACTCGAGGACGAGCATGGGTTAAGCTTGGGGATGTTGATGCATGTAAAATGCATAGATGAATTTTGCATATTTTCACATGGTTTTCTATTACATATTGCATCATATAAGGGTATAATTCAATGTTTTATAGTATTTTGGGGTTAAATTA
This sequence comes from Alopecurus myosuroides, assembly GCA_028641055.1. NCBI lineage: Eukaryota > Viridiplantae > Streptophyta > Magnoliopsida > Poales > Poaceae > Alopecurus > Alopecurus myosuroides. Next base: position 41,707,163 of record CM054062.1, read on the forward strand.
CAAAGTCCCCCAACTTTTATGGAATTAACCCTGCCTGTCAGAAACCCCGTTTTCTATATTTTTTACGTTTCAGGGGGCAAACTTCCGCGAAATCACCTGAAAATCTGCGGGGGTTATTTTCTTGGAAGGAGAAGACTTGCGGGCGAAGGATCCACGAGAATTGGGCAAGGAGGCCCAAAAGAGGACCCTCCACGCGGCCAGATTCCTTGGCCGCGTGTGGCCCCAATTCCTTCCATCTTCGACTTACCGACTCCGTCTTGACCTAAAACCGACTGTAAAAAGGGTCCCCCGTACCCTTACGGAGGGGAGCGCCGCCGAAACACCGAAACACCGAAACAGAGACCAGAAGTTCCAGATTGGAGGGGGAAAACTCCGGCGGGGCGCCGCCGGTGTGATCTCCTACCCCTCCAACGTCATCTCCATCGACATCTCCATGAAGAGGGAGTAGTCCACCCCAGGGCTATGGGTTTGTGGAAGTAGCACTTGTATCTCTCTCTCTATGTGCTTCACTAATTAGATCCGTATGAGCTGCCTCACATGATTATGGGCACCATTGTAATTCCTATGTGGTGGATCTTTTCTATGAGTTATTAAATCTGAGATTGCAATTGTTTCTCTTGAGTTATTTGAGTAGATGTATCTTATGTACCCCGTTCTTATTTGCTAGCTTTGATCAATCTAGTTCTTGAGAGCGTGTGTGGGGTGATGGGTGCATTAGTTGGAGTAACGGGGGGTGGCTAGTGCTGTGAAAGTGACAGAAGTTCAGCGATCCACTTAGGTTTTGTTAAGCCTTTCTTAGTTACCTCACTAGGGATAAAAAGGAGTACCTTGTTACCGGGGATTTGAAGTGACACTAATCAATCTCCATGACTAGATCTAGCAAGTTCTTACTTCAACTTCATGTCACATTGCTTAAAGCTATACTCTGGTTTTTCCTTAATTATCGAGGTGCTATGATTTATTTCGCATCTTGGTGGAGTATAAGAGGGATCAATATGACCGTAGAGATCTCTATGCTAGGACGTGATGCCCATATGAAAGTACTCAATGTTAAACATGTTATTGTAATCTCACATGTAATTCTTTATGTCCACCGTCTACTTTATTTGAGAAAATGCAAGTGTGAAACCATGAACCCTGGTCCTATTTTAAATATAAGAAAACACTCTAATTACTTTGCTGCAATTTACTTTACTTGCACTTTACTTTACTTGCATCTCCAATTCGAATTTACATTATCTCCATCACCACTTGCATCACAAAAATACAAAAACAATCCATTGCATATTTATTTTCTCATTTGCATTTAGTAGTAGATTTAATTATTGCACATTTACTTTCAGTTTTGCATTGCAATTTAGAAGTCTCACACCTTGTGCTTGACAACCACTTGGTGAGGTTGAGGGCACAAAATTCTCTACTTGTTTGCAGGATCCTGGAGGAAGCTTGGAAGACAACTGCTGAAATACTGGCTCCCCAAGAGTTCGATATAAACCCTCGAGTCACCCTCGTGGGGAAGAAGGCTTGCCACGAGCTACACACTCTGCACTTGGAGTCTTAACCTAGCCATCAAGGATCCAGCATTAACATAATATACCTGGATACATTGAAGCATCTGCGAATCTTCGAGACCCAGCTCAATCATAGCAACATACGTTTTCACGGCATCGTCCCTGGCAGGCAAGCACGATCCCTAGGAGAAATTTCCCTAGACGTAACCTTTGGAGAGAAAGAACATTTCCGGCAGGAAAAAGTATCCTTCGAGGTTGTGCCGTTCGAAAGCGTGTATCACGCAATACTCGAACGTCCAGCTTTCGCCAAGTTCATGGCAAGATCATGTTATATCTATAACAAGCTGAAGATGCCAGAGCCAAAAGGAGGAGTAATGACCATAAAGGGAGACTTCAAATTGGCAAACGAGATGGAAAAAGAAAACGCCCTTTGCGCAGAAAAAGTAATAGCAAAGGAGGAACTGAAGGAGCTGGCAAAAAAAGTATCGCCGACAGAAATGCCGGCAGGAAAAGAAAGCCGGAAGCCGGCAGACAGCTTCAAATCTTCCGAGAATACAAGACAGGTTATCCTAGATCCCAAAGATCCGACAAAATTTGTCGTAGTGGGAACTAGCATGACCGACAAATAGGAAAGCGAGCTCATCAAGTTCCTCCGTGAGAACTGGGATATTTTTGCATGGTGTCCAGCGGACATGCCAGGCGTACCCAGGGAACTTGCTGAGCACCAACTCAAGGTAATTTCAGGATCTAAACCCGTCAAACAAGGTCTCCATCAATTCGACGGAAGAAGACGGAAGGCTATTGGCAAGGAAATTATCCGGCTATTAGCAGCTGACTTTATCCAGGAAGTTATACATACTGAATGGTCTGCAAACCCAATATTAGTCCTTAAGAAAGATAGTACTGTTCTTAGGATGTGCATATATTACACCGGCCTGAACAAATTGTGTCCAAAAGATAGGTTTGCTTTACCGCAAATCGATCAAATTATAGATGCCACTGCTGGCTCTGAGCTTTTATGCTTTTTGGACGCTTATTCCGGGTACCATCAAATACGCATGAAGGAAGAAGACCAGATCAAAACCTCCTTCATAACCCCATATGGAACGTACTACTACATAACCAAGCCTTTTGGCTTGAAGAACGCAGGTGCAACTTACCAGCGTTGCATGCAACAATGTTTGCATAGTCAGACTGGCAAAAATGTTCACGTTTACGTGGACGACATTGCCATCGTTTCCAAGGAAAAAGACACGCTCCTTGAAGATTTGTGAGAAACCTTCGAAAATCTACGCACTTACAAAATGAAGTTGAATCCATTAAAGTGCGTATTCGGGGTTCCCTCAGGAAAACTTATGGGTTTCATCGTTTCTCACAGAGGAATAGAAGTAAATCCGGAAAAGATCAAGGCAATCCCAAACATCTCAAAGCCTACGTGCTTAAAAGATGTACAAATATTGACGGGTTCTGCAGCTGCCGTCAGCAGGTTTATAAGCCGGCTAGGAGACAAAGCTCTGCCATTATACAAATTGTTGAAGAAATCCGACAAATTTGAATGGACAGAAGAAGCGGACAAATAATTAACCCAGTTAAAAGAAATCTTGATGAAAGCTCCGATTTTGGCATCGCCAAAAGACGAAGAACCCATGTTATTGTACCTCACAGCAACAAACAGGGTTATCAGTGCGGTGATAGTCATGGAAAGACGAAAAGACGAGCAAACCATACCAGATCAACATCCGGTGTATTATGTAAGTGAAGTTTTTTCGAGTCCAATCAAAGGTACCCGCACTATCAAAAACTGGCATATGGCGTATTTTTCGCATCTCGAAAACTCCGTAATTATTTCCAAGGACATTCCATAACAGTGGTATGCAAAGCACCACTAGGGGATATAATCAACAATGCGGACGCAACAGGCCGAGTAGCCAAATGGGGCATCGAGTTAGCTGCGTTCGACATTAAGTACAAACCCCGGACGGCAATAAAATCCCAGGTGTTGGCAGATTTCGTCGATGATTGGACAGAAGCAATGGAAAACACACCAATGCCGGAGTCAGAATACTGGGTTATGCACTTTGATGGATCCAAGATGAAGGAAGGCGCTGGAGCTGGTGTAGTCCTAAAATCCACCAAGGGAGATACAATGGAGTATGTATTACAAATACACGTCAACGCCAGCAACAATGTAGCAGAATACGAAGCTTTGCTTCATGGCTTGCACACTGCAAAAGAAATTGGTGTCAAGCGCATCTTATGCTATGGTGACTCAGATTTGGTACAACATCAGCTCAACCAAACATAGGACGCCAAAAGCCCCATCATGGCCGAATATCGGAGAACGTTGGACGAGTTTGCAATTTGCTTCCTGAGATTTGAAATACTTCATGTCAAAAGGGAAGAAAATTGGAACGCGGACGCATTAGCCCACATGGGCTCGGAAAGAGTGAAAACCCTACCACCAGGTGTGTTTGTCCAGCATTTGCACGAACCATCCATAAAAGGTGGAGATGTCCACTAACCTCTCGTTTACGAGTCAATCGAAGTTTTGCTCGTCAACCCGGATTGGACAATTCCATATCTAAACTTCTTAGTATATCATAAGTACCCGGATGGAGCAGACGAGGTCTTGCAAAGACAAATAAAATGTCGATGCAAAGGATACACGGTAATCAATGGTTGCATGTATAAGCGCAGCACTACCGGAATTTTTCTGCGATGTATTTCGCCAGAAGAAGGCCGAGAAATTCTGCAAGAAATCCATGCTGGAGATTGCAGGCATCATGCTCAATAAAAAAGCATAGTTAAAAAAGCGTTTCGGTCAGGATTTTTCTGGTTAACAGCCAAGACAGACGCCGAACACATAGTCAATACATGTGTCGGATGTCAGTATTACGCCAAGGAGACGAATATGCCAGCCCAAGCACTCAAAACTATCCCTATTACATGGCTGTTTGCGGTCTTGGGGCTAGATATGATGGGACCATTCAAAACTGCAAGAGGTAGACTTACACATCTACTCGTTGCAGTGGATAAGTATACCAAGTGGGTGGAGGCAAAACCCATCAAAAAGCTTGATGGTGTATGTCGAATCTCTGACTCTACAAATCCCTTAGATGAACCTATCGGGTTTCGAATAGGAGAACCCATGAGCGCTGGTGGAATCGTCGGCTAGACTGGGGGCGAGATTTACCCAGGTTCGGGGCCCTCGTAGAGGTAAAACCCTTACTCCTGCCTCTTGTCGATCTGTATTGATGAGAAGATCGGTTACAATGATGGTACTTGAATCGAGAGTAAGGTCTCGAGTTCAAGGTTTTGATGGTGCGGTATTTCCTAGTCCTCTCTCGGTGGCTTTCCTGGCCTTATATAGGTGGCCAGGTCTCAAACCTTACCCGGAGAGGACTCGAAATCTAACCCTAGGTCGGTTACAAGTTTCCAAACTTAACTCGCAAGTTAGTGTGGTTGGGTTTCACGTGGGCCTTCTAGAATATTCCAAGGGCTCCTCTTCTTGGGCCTTAACCTTGGGCCTGAGATGGGGTGTCCTTACCCGCAGGGTCCAGGATTCATGCCTTCGTCAGTAGCCCCCGAGCGTTTGCTCGAGTGGGTTTTTTCCAGTCGAGTAGACGGTCAAATCTTGGTCTTCCTTTCCTGTGGATAACCAGCATGGCTGTTCACTGTTTTAGAGGGCGTGTACCCTGTATAATGAGTTTTCATACTCGAGTATCAAGCACTACAAGTGCCTGTTTGTATGGCTTTTATCGCAGAAGGATGTGGCACAGTAGCTTGGCTCTCCCGAGAGATCAGGGCCAATTAATTGCGACTAGGGCAAAAACAGTCCTGACCTACACAAATTCGAGACCTCCGACTCGAACCCGATAAGGTGATTGTTGCGACTGAGCCGTTGTGGTCTTATCGAGTCGAACTTAACCTATGGGGGTACCCGGCGCGTCCGCTAGGATTTTTCTTCGTGTTGTTGACACGGAATCATACCGGAGGACGCAACTTTTGAGTGCGATTCCAGGCCCTCAAGAGAGATCTTTCGGGTCTTACCTTCATATTCGAAGAATATGGCATCCGGATGTGCCTAGTCGGCTGAACAATCCAGGTTTTTATGATGTGTGAATATCATGTGAGTGAAAAAAGGTAGGTTCTACCTACTCGAATAACTGTTTGAGTTAGTAGATCCATACGAAAGAGTTTTCGTGTTAGGAATTTTGTGCCCATATGAAAGAGTTTTCATGTTTGGGATGCTGCACCCATACGAAAGAGTTTTCGTGTGTAGGGTATCTTTCTCTTGTTTTAAAGAGATTTTGCTTCTTTGCTTATGAAAGAATTGTTTCTATTCGAAGGAATTTTGTTCATACGAAGTTATTTTCGTGTTTGAACTTTCCATTCGAAACTTCTTTGTCTTGATGATGCGCGCTATGACGTCATGGCGCACTTTTCTCCTCCCGATGGGACGTGACGGAGTGCGAGCAGAGGGTTGGCCCACCTGGTCAGCTTTTTGACCGGGAAACGAGACGTCGTTCCCGGTTTTCACGCAAACCGCGCAGTAAATGCGCACGATCTTATGTTGAGATCATGGCAGGAAACATCGTTCACCGCCCCTTCGTTTCATCTTCACACGTGGTGGCAGCGATGAGCGACACGTGGTGCATCGAGTGGCCAGGATTGATTCGCTCCGTGTATAAGTACGGGTGTTTGCGCTGCGGTAAAACTTTCCCAGCCTTCGTCTCCAATCCATCTTCTTCTTCGCGCCCATCTTCTTCCTCTCCTCAAGCTCGTGTTGTCAGCCATGGCCGGTGGAAAGAAACGCGGCGCTGCTGTTTCCGCATCCGGGGAAGCTTCAGTGCAACCTGCGCCGCGCTCGGGCGACTGGAAGTCGCCCAACACCACTGCAAAAAGCGTCAAGGAGATGCAGCGGAAAGGACTGCTGCCAGCGGAGTCCGAGAAGCGGGTGCGCCTCGGCAAGAAGGAGGAGGTACCTAACCCGCAAGCGAACGAACGCGTGGTCTTTGCGGACCACGTGTCGCGCGGCCTCTCTTTCCCTCTCCATCCATTTCTTCTCGGGTTGCTGTATGTCTATGGCATACAGCTTCATGATCTTCCCCCGAACGCGGTGCAGCACATATCGTGCTTCATCGTGTTCTGCGAATGCTTCCTAGGCATTCGCCCACATTGGGGGCTCTGGAGGGCTCTCTTCAAGGTTCGGATCTTCCGCGAGAAATCGCAGGTGGACTCCGAACCTGGTGAGCCGCTACGCACGGGTGGCTTCGGGATCCAAGCTCGATTGGAGTCCAGCTACTTCAACATGCACTTCATCGACTCCGCCCAGGGATGGAGGAAAAAATGGTTCTACGTCATCGACAACAGCTCGGGTGGAACTCATGAATTCCACCCGTTCGCTGTTCTGAAGAAGAGGAGGTCCTGGGCGCACAAGCTGTCGACTGAAGAAACCGAGGTCGTCACGCCGCTACTCGCCAGGGTGGCTGCCCTTCGCGACCAGAGTGCTGGGGTTGTATTAAACGGACTGCACCTGGCGGCCGTCTTCCTCAGGCGCAGGATCCAGCCTCTGCAACTCAGGCCTTCCACAATGTGGGAGTACCAAGGCTCTGAGGACCCTAGCCGAGTGAGTCGCGAGGAGCTCTCGAACGTCGAGTTCGAGAAGAAGATCGCGGCTATCACTAGCCTGAAGGTGGGAGAGAAATTTCCCGACTGCACAGTTGCAGCCTTTGACGCGTCGAAGCCTCCGCCAGCCGCGGTGAGTTTATTCTTCTCTTCTTCTTTTATTTTCTTGTTTGTTCTGAGTTTCAGTCGAATGATTTTTTCCTTGCTTGAATTTTTCCTTGCTTTCTTCTGTTTTCCATAGAGTTTGTCCATGGCCACCTGCTAACCTCCTGTATCCGGGGCGGAGGCCTCGGAGTTGTTGGCGAGTAACCTGGAAGGCCCAGCCGACACCAGTGTTGCCGACGCCTCTTCGAGCTCCGACCAAGATTCTTCGGATGACGCAGGAGACTCGGGTGGCGATCGTTATAAACGTCATCGGGTGGAAGGTGATGAGGCCACTTCTAAGGACAACTCCTTGGAGGAGTCGCCCGGGAAGGAGCCCATCAACGCTACTCCTCTGCAAACTCGCGCCCCTTCCTCCTCATTCCCAGTTATCCAGACCGCATGGAATGCGAATATGCTGTATGAGGAGGACGACGAAGATGAGTAAGTTTCTTTCTCCTCGTTCTTAGTCGAACGTCTTTCCTTTGCATCTATGTTGACGCTTTGTCTTTTGTTGCAGCTTGCAAACCATTAGTCCTCGCAGGTACGCCTCTTCCCTTCCTCCCGAAAGGAAGAGTAAGGCAGGAGCTGCGGGCGAGACTCCTACTGCTGGCACCATCTAGAATTCGCCCAGCGTAGCCCCCAATGTGGCGACTACGGAACATGGAGTTCCTAGTTTTGCTGCCGGGGCTTCAGCTTCGAAAGAGGTGACGGATAGCTCCGCAGATCCTCTCTCCCGCGCCAAGGGCCAGGTAAATTCTGTTACTCGTCTTCAAATTGCTATCGGGTGCACGACAGTGCTCCCGATGGGAGTAGCCCCCGAGGCTGTAGTCGATCGCATGCGATCGGCTACAGGCTCAAAGTCTGTCTTTTTCTTCTTCTTGATTTTATCGGGTGCACGGCAGTGCTCCCGATGGGAGTAGCCCCCGAGGCTGTAGTCGATTGATTGCAATCGGGTACAGGCTCCAATTTTTATCTTCTAATTCTTTTCTCTGTATTTTTTTTGTAGTCGCTTGTTGACTCCCTTGCGGCGATTGGCCGCCGCACGGTTCTTGCTGAGTCTGAGTGCGGGAGGCTTCGAGCAGAATGCAGTCGACTCACCTCCGAAAACGAGCTCCTTCGAAGTAAGTTTTTATCATATTTTCTTGTTTCCATTCTTTCGTCGATTCTTGGTTTCTGACAAATGTCACTATGCAGCTCAACTTGAGTATTTGAAGGCCGATAAGGATAATATTTCCAATCGGGCAACAGCTCAGGAGGCTGAACTGGCGGACACTCGACGAGATCTTGAAGCTTCCCGCATGCGATCGGAGGATCTTGAAGGAAAGCTTGCGGATGCCAAGAAAGCCTTGAAGAACCTGGAGGATGCTAGCAATAAGGCGGATGCTGACCTTGTCACATTCCTTCGTCCTCTTGCTGAGCGTCTCGCGGGTAAGAAATTTTGGCTCTCGCAGTTTCATCTTCTGTCCTGGTGAACTTGCTGAGTCTTGACATTCTTTTCTTTGCAGGTCTTCTGGGTGTTCCTTTGGAGATTCCTGGAATTCGACGGGTAGACGTGCTAACCGACACTCTTGCTCAACTCAAGAGGCATGCCGAAGGAGCTTGCTCCTTGATTGGCAATGCCACTCAAGTGTTGATGCAGCTGCACGGTCGCCTCCTCGCCAACGCTGCATCTCCACCCGCGCTAGGCGACCTGTTGAAGATCTTCTCGGAGAGCAATCTCCTGGATGCCTACGCAGTCGCCCAGTCGGAGTCTGGCGCAAAGACGTCAATCCAGTTCGCGCTGGCGCATGGATTCAACGGTTTGGAGGAGGCCTACTCGGATCTCCCATTCGACCCCTCCACGGGCAAAAAGGTACGGCTCTCTCGTTTTGGCGAGCCAGCCGCCATCCTTGCTCGGAAGTTGTCTGAGCTGTTTGCTCGACTCAAGGGAGGGGCGACTGCCGCTAGTGGGAGCACCACTGTAGCTTCTTAGTTTTGTTTTTCTTTTGCTTTTCCAGCTTGATTGTAATGAACCTTGGGATGTATTCCCGTATTTTCATTGTCTTTAATCGAGATGTTCTTCTGGAAATTGCTTCTTGTTGTTGTATATTTGCTCCCGATGGGAGTAGCCCCCGAGCACTCGTCAAATGTGCGACTAGAGATACTTCGAATAGGACGTCTTACTTCTTTCCTTGTATTCTTCTAGGACGATGGGGTAGCTGCAGAACCTTCAGGTGGACGTGCTGCTCCAGCAAATCCTCTTGTTGCCGCTGTTGGTACCTATGCGGGTCTTCGTGATAGGGTCCAGGAGGGTGAGCGCAAGCTGAAAGCTTTGCGCGGAATAGCCGATGTGGCGAAGTCCAAGCAGAAATTGGCGATTGAGCGCGAACAGTTTCTGATGGATGAGTTAGCCTCTGTCGCTAGGGACTTACTGTGTAAGTAATATAGCCCCCGTGTCTTCTTTGTCTCGTTTTCTTCTCTGATCATGTATGTTTGCTCTTCAGTTGTTAAACCGGATGATAGGGAAGAAAAGCAGTGGGTGGAAAACCACATTCTTCAAGAGGCTGGCAGCTCAAAGCCTCATGCGAACAATTTTTGGTCTGACCGGAGTCGAGGATTTGTGATGGCCACCTTGAAGTTCCGTGTCATCCAGGCGAGAATTCTTGTGAGCTCTTTTCACGAGGTTTTGGTCGCGATGAACGCTTCGTTCTATCCGCTGAAAAGGGGTCCTGAAGACTGGAGCTATCTTCTCAGGCTATTCGGGCGAGAGGGAGAGATTCGCGGGTGTGTGCGCAATCAGATGACTTGTGGCGCGGTAGTGGCTCTCTCCTTTGTCCGGATATGGCATCTTGAGATAAATTTTCACTCTGTAGCTAGGCTTCCAGATGGCCCAATCGATGATATTTCTCCGTATTATGATGTTGTTCATCCCGCAGCGGAGAGAATCATTCGACTGACCTCTGAGGAAGTAGATAGAGTGTTAGCGACGGAAAATGCTCAGTGCTTTGATTGATTGTTGGATGTGGACATCCTGTAATGCTGTATAGTTTGTAAAAAACGTTGTAAGGTGTGTAACCCTGTATATATAAATTTTCTTGTGATGCTTAGTTGTAGGCGTAGCCCCCGTGTATTTTATGGGGTGTGTACCTGTAACTATTTAGCATGTAAGAATGAATAATCTTCGAGTAAATATGGTTGAGAAACCATGTATTTTATTGCGATGACTGAGAAGTCATGTATTCGAGCTACAAGAGTGGCTAGTATAGCCTTATTTGTTGTGAGAACAAGTAAATCTAGGGATAAAATTTGCGGAGGTGCGCAATATTCCAAGGGTTGGAATAGATTCCTCCAGTCGATGGATTCTTCAGCATGTACGCTCCACCTGGGATGACTTCGTGTATGATGAAGGGTCCTTCCCATGGTGGCTCGAGCTTGTGTCCTTCCTTCTGCTTGAGTCGCAGCACTAGATCTCTAACCGCGAATGCTCTGTGGCGTATACGGCGACTATGGTAGTTTCGCAATGATTGTTGATATACTGCGGATCTTGCGAGCGCAATATCACGCATCTCATCGAGTGCATCCATATCTTCCACGAGTGCCTTGTTGGAGGCTTCTTCACTGTAAGCCACAACTCTTGGGGCGCTGAATCTAACATCCTCGGGAAGGACCGCTTCTGCCCCGTATACCATGAAAAATGGCGTGTAGCTTGTGGATAGGTTTGGAGTTGTGCGAAGGCTCCATAGTACGGAGGGTAGTTCTTCGGCCCAATGTCCTGCTGCGGGGTGTAGACGATCGAGTAGACGTTTCTTTAGCCCAGCTGAGACTAAGCCGTTGGATCTTTCGACTTGTCCGTTCGTTTGCGGGTGGGCAACTGAAGCAAACTTGAAGTTGATGCCTTTTTCCTCGCAGAACTGTTGTGTCTCCTTTGCTGTGAAGTTTGTACCATTGTCTGTAATGATGTCGTGTGGCACCCCGAATCTGCATACGATGGAGTCGAGGAACTTGACGGCGCATTGGGCGCTAGCCGAAGTTACTGGCATGGCCTCGATCCATTTGGTGAACTTGTCGACTGCGACCAGCAAGTGTGTATATCCACCTGGTGTGGACTTGCGTAATGGTCCTACCATGTCTAGCCCCCATTGCGCAAAGGGCCAGGCGATGGGTATCATGTGCAGTTCCGTAGCAGGTGCATGTGGTCTCGGTGCGAATCGTTGGCAAGCATCGCATCGTTCGACTATCTCCTTTGCGTCGTTGGCTGCTGTGAGCCAGTAGAATCCCGCTCGGAAGGCTTTTCCCATGATTGCTTTCCAGCTAGCGTGATGCCCACAGTCTCCTTGGTGGATGTCCTGGAGTAACTCTTTGCCATCTTCGGGTGCGATGCAGCGCTGAAGTATACCTGAGATGTTTTGCTTGTATAATTCTCCGTTGATTACCCGAAAGGATTTACTGCGTCTGATTATCTGTCGAGCCTCGCGAGGATCTGCCGGGAGCTGTTTGGTGGACAGGTAGTCGAGGTATTTCTGCGTCCAGACTGGCTCGACCAGAAAAACCTGTCGTGAAATGTTATGAATAAGCTCGATGATGGCGACTTGCGGGCTGACCTCTGTTTCTTGTGCTGTGGGTGTTCCTGCAGCTTTTTTGACTTTGACAGAGCGCTTGGTCATCCTCTCGAAATATATTCCTGGCGGTATGGGTGTGTTTGTAGAACCCATGTTTGCCAATTTATCTGCTTCTTCATTGCTGGATCTCGCAATGTGTTTCAGCTCGCATCCCTTGAAGTTTCCTTCGAGTAGGTTGTACATGTCGCGATATGCGACCATGTTTTTGGCAACTGCATCGCATTCTTTCATTGTCTGCTGTACGATGAGATTGGAGTCGCCGTAGATCATTAGTCGGGTGGCTCCACAAGCAACTGCCATCTTCATCCCATGCAACAGGGCTTCATATTCTGCGTCGTTGTTTGATGCCGGATCATCGGGTGGAAAATCCAATCGTAGGACATATTGCAGCTTGTCTCCCCTAGGCGATATGAGTACGATTCCAGCTCCTGCTCCTTCGTTTCTTTTGGACCCGTCAAAGTACATTATCCAGTTGCTCGTGTATTCAGGCGGTCCGGGTGTTTGTAGCTCTGTCCACTCACTTAAGAATTCCACGAGTACCTGGGATTTGACTGCGTTGCGCCCTGCATAAGTGATGTCCCAGGCGCCCAGCTCGATGCTCCATTTGGCTATTCTTCCGGATGCCATAGGGTTGTTCATGATTGTCCCGAGTGACGCATCATTAACCACTGTGATGGCGTGTTCCTGGAAGTAATGCTTAAGCTTTCGGGCTGTAAGAACAACTCCATATATGAGCTTCTGGTAATGAGGATATCGTTGCTTGCATGGTGAAAGCACTTCACTGATGTAATAGATCGGTCTTTGGACGCCGTACGCCTTGCCCTCCTCAGGTCGTTCGACTACAATTGCTGTGCTGATGACCTGGTTTGTGGCGGCTAAGTATAAATAGAGTGGTTCCCTTTCTTGCGGTGTTGCAAGGACGCGCCTGCTTTGCAACGATAGCTTCAAGTCTGCAAATGCTTGTTTAGCTTCTGGTGTCCACTCGAATTTGTCCGTCTTCTTCAGCAGCTTGTAGAAGGGTAACGCTTGCTCTCCCAATCGTGCATGAACCTGCTCAAGGCGGCTAGTCGCCCTGCGAGCTGTTGGACTCCGCGTAGATTGGTTGGCTCCTTCATAGTCAAGATTGCTTGTATTTTCTCTGGGTTGGCTTCGATGCCTCTGGCGGATACCAGGTACCCGAGAAGTTTCCCTGCTGGAATGCCGAAGATGCATTTTGTCGGATTGAGCTTGATCCTGTATGCGTTGAGGGCGTCGAATGTTTCTCTAATATCCTCGAGGAGTGTGCTCTCAACTCGAGTCTTGATGACTATGTCGTCAACGTACACTTGTACGTTCTTGCCAATGAGCTTGGCGAGGCATTTTTGCATGCAGCGCTAGTATGTTGCGCCTGCGTTCTTGAGCCCGAAGGGCATTGTCGTGTAGCAGTATACACAGTGTGGTGTGATGAATGTTGTCTTTTCTTCGTCCTCCTGTTTTATCCGGATCTGATTATATCCCGAATAGGCGTCCAGGAAGGAGAGGCGTTGACAGCCTGCCGTAGAGTCCACGATCTGGTCGATTCGCGGGAGGGGAAAGTTATCCTTGGGGCAGTGCTTGTTTAACGACGTGTAGTCGATGCATACCCGAAGGATGTCCGTGTTCTTTTTGGGGACCAGCACCGGGTTTGCTAACCAAGTGGATATCTTGATCTCCCTGATGAATTTTTCTGCTAGCAATCTGTTTACTTCTTCTCCAAGCGCCTTCTGCTTGGGTTCTGAAAATCGTCGAGTAGTTTGTTTGATAGGTTTGGCATCTGGAAAGACTTCGAGTGAGTGCTCGGCAAACTCCCTGGGTATTCCTGGCATATCTGATGGCTGCCAGGCGAAAATTTCCCAGTACTCACGGAGGAGTTCGACGAGCGCGCTTTCCTATGCTTGCGGAAGGGTGGTGGAGATCATCGTTGTCTTCGCAGAATCTGTCGGGTGCACTTGATGCTTTCGGGTGTCACTGTTAGCGCTAAACTCCAGTTCAGGCGCGTTTTTCTTCGTGAGGGGCATCACGGAGTGATCCGTGGTCTTTGCCAGCTCCTGAAGTTCTTCTTGCATCCCGAAAGATTTTGCGATCTCATTGAATTCAATGTCGCACTTGTTGGATTTCTGAAAGTCTCCGTCGATGGTGATTACGCCATATTCTCTAGGTAATTTGAGCTTCAGGTATGCGTAGTGTGGTACTGCCATGAATCTGGCGAACGCTGTTCGACCAAGAATGGCGTGGTAATGTGAAGGCCAATCGACGATTTCGAAGTCGAGGAATTCTCTTCTGTAGTTGCTCTTAGTACCCAGCACAACTTCTAGGTTGATTGTTCCGAGTGGACGGATTGCCTTTCCTGGAACTATCCCGTGGAAGGATGTTTCTGATTCCGGGAGGCCGTCCAAGTTCCTGTTCATCCGACGGAGTGTATCAGCGTAGATAATGTTGATACCACTGCCATCATCCATGAATACGCGGGCCAAGTCATAGTTGCCAATTTGTGCTTGGATGACAAGGGCGGCGTGTCGTGGTCGATAGACTCGTGGCGGGTGGTCCTTCATCGAGAATGTTATCGGCTGGTCTGCCATCTTCAAGTACTCTGTTTTTGTTGGCGGTGTCTGCACAGCCATGCACAATTGCCTCGTGTTAGTCTTTTGAGCTCTGCGGGATGGACATACCTTCTGGATCATCGCGAGTTGCCCTGCTGGATTCGGGTACGTGTTGGCCCCGAGGTTTTGTGCAGGTGGCGCTGGCAGTGCAGCCAATGCCATGTTCGGATTTGGTGGTGGAGGCAGGGGTTGTAGCGGCTGGAATCCTTGGTGTCCTGCCGCTGGAAGCGGCGGGTAATTTTGACTGGTTGCGGATCTTTTCCTTGCGAGGGCGTCCGAGATGTCGTGAAACTTGCGGCAATCCTTAAGAAGGTGCGTTGCCTTAGTTTTGCCCGTGCGCTTATCTGTAAATAGATGTAGCGAGCAGTATGCATCGAGGTCCTCCTCGGGGGACTTTTCTTCAGCCTTTGGTTTCCATTCGCGATTTCCACGGTGACCGGAGTCGCGGCTTCGTGTGAATTCCGCCGCTACCATCTCCTCTCGATCTTCGTGATCGTAATATTTCCTCCTTTTTCTTCGGCCATGGCGATCTTCGTCGTGTGCGGGTGATGAGGCTCTCTCATTGCGCACCGCATGTTCTCCGTTAGCCCATTTTTCGGCTATGTTCATCAGCTCCCCAATAGTTTTGGGTGCGGCTCTGCCCAGTTCTTCTCTGAAAGTCGTTCTCCGGGCGCCTTTTGCGAAGGCTTCAATCGCTACTTCTTCCAAGATAGTTCCTGCGGTATTCCTGAGCGTAGTCCATCGATGGATGTACTCGCGGGTGGATTCGCCACTTTTCTGCTTGCATGCTCGCAGTTCTTCAATGGTGGCTGGCCTCTTGTAAGTCGACTGGAAATTTTTGCAAAAATCGCGGTGCAAGTCATCCCACGATGCGTAGCAAGATTTTGGTCTTCTTTCCAGCCAACTGCGGGCCGCGCCGGTGAGATGCAAATTGAGGTATTGCATAGCCGTGTTTTTGTTCCCACGTTGGCATTTTACTGTCGTTAGGTAATCTCTTAGCCATTGAGAGGGCTCGAGTGAGCCGTCATACTTCGTCACTTCCGTGCTGAGCTTGAATCTTTTGGGTAGAGGTGCCTCGCGGATACTGCGGGCAAAGCAGAGCGCCGCAGGTTTCGTCATCCGAGGAGCCGGACGAAGAGCGCTCGCGATATCGCGAAGCCCTTGCCTTGTCCACCCTTTTTTGAGCGAGATCTGATCGCGCGTCGTATTCTGGCCGGTCGCGGTCGGCATCCTTCCTTGGTTCCTTGCTTCGCTTTCGCGAGCGGTTGCTGTGATGCCGCGAGATTTTGTCTCTCGGGCTATCTTCACTGCTGCTTCGACTGTCGCCGCGGCGGCTAGCTTCTTTTCCTCGACCGCGGCGCGGTGACTTGTCCTTTCTTGGTGAAGAGCTCCTATGTCTGCGGGGCGTTTCCCTTTCTTTCTCCTTCTCTTTTTCCTGTTGCTCCTTCTCCAGCAGCTCCGCAGCTTTCTTGCGGTCGTACGAGGCGAGCCTTGCGGCTGCTAGTCCCAGTCCCTTGCGCACTTGTTTATACTGCTCCGCCCGAGGGTCACTTTTCGTCGGTTGATGCATCTGCATGTAAGTCGCTGCGGCTAGAACTGCTGCAGCAGGAGTTTGCGGGTAGACGTTGCCATCATCGTCGACTCGCATGAGAGAAGGAGTAACCGATCTGCTGGTTCCGGCCAGGGATTCGACGTTCCTGGATGTAGATGCATGCCCCTTCCTCGTGGGTCGGGTTCCGACCGAGGGCGTTAGGGACAGCCCAGCTCGTCTTTGACTTGACTCATCCGCCGCTCTCCTTCGGCGGGCAAGGTCTATCCGAGCGTCTTTGATGGTTGAGGCTGCTCCCACTAGGTGATAGCGGTAGGCAACCATGTCTTCGTGTGAAGCTACGGCTGCGGGTGGTTTGCTCGTTCGCATAGCTTCCTTGACTCGATCCCAAGATTCCCGCGAGACGCCAATTATGTTACGCTCTGCCGCGCTGTGCTCCGTTTCCGGGGCAGGTTCTGATCCTGCCATGCAGACTTGGGCCAGTCGAGGCTCGTGTGTCCTAGGCGCAGATCGGAAAGCCCTTTGAACTCTTGAGGGTTCCTCTGTCGAGAGGGTATGGTAGTCGTTGGTGTTGAAGCGGATGGATTCGCTGCTCTTCTCCAGATGACGACGCGAGTCGACGGCTCCAGACTCAGATTCCGATTCGTCCGAGAAGTGGAGGATTCCGTCCCTGTTGGTCACGAACATGAGGCTCCCGAACGTCAAGGTGACGCTCCTCTCTAGATCCTCGAATACCGGGCGTGATTCCGGCGAGTGAGGTGTGACCACGACAGATCCGATCCGTATAGGATTGTTCGGAGCCGTAGTCGATGGTTTCCAACGGGAGTTGGTTGTCGATGAAGCCGAAGATGCCGGTGATCCAGCGCCCGCCGTTCCCACAGACGGCGCCAATTGTCGAATCTCTGACTCTACAAATCCCTTAGATGAACCTATCGGGTTTCGAATAGGAGAACCCATGAGCGGTGGTGGAATCGTCGGCTAGACAGGGGGCGAGATTTACCCAGGTTCGGGGCCCTCGTAGAGGTAAAACCCTTACTCCTGCCTCTTGTCGATCTGTATTGATGAGAAGATCGGTTACAATGATGGTACTCGAATCGAGAGTAAGGTCTCGAGTTCAAGGTTTTGATGGTGCGGTATTGCCTGGTCCTCTCTCGGTGGCTCTCCTGGCCTTATATAGGTGGCCAGGTCTCAAACCTTACCCGGAGAGGACTCGAACTCTAACCCTAGGTCGGTTACAAGTTTCCAAACTTAACTCGCAAGTTAGTGCGGTTGGGTTTCACGTGGGCCTTCTAGAATATTCCAAGGGCTCCTCTTCTTGGGCCTTAACCTTGGGCCTGAGATGGGCTGTCCTTACCCGCAGGGTCCAGGATCCATGCCTTCGTCAGTGTAACAGCCAGAAATTTTATCATTGACGTAGTCATGAGATACGGCGTTCCACACAGCGTAATAACCGACAACGGGACACATTTCTCTATTGGAGAGTTGGCAAAATATTGCCGACAAACGGGAATACGCCTAGATCTTGCATCTGTGGCACACCCACAATCCAATGGACAGGTTGAAAGAATGAACAGTTCAATCCTGCAAGGAATACGCCCAAGACTCAAATCTCCTCTTCATAGAGCAGCTGGAGCATGGGTGGAAGAGTTACCCTCTGTGCTTTGGATTATTCGAACAACGCCAAACAGGTCAACAGGGCAAACCCCGTTTTTCCTAGTTTACGGCGCGGAAGCAGTCCTTCGAGCAGACATGATCCATGATAGCCCAAGAGTGCAGGCTTTCGATGACTCGGATGCCGAAAGCGCACGACAAGATGCCGTCGATCTTTTAGAGGAAGAACGAGAACTTGTGCTTCAACGATCTGCCATTTATCAGCAAGGTTTACGACGTTACCATATTCGGAAAATCAGGCATCGTTCTTTTAAAGAAGGTGACCTAGTGCTAAGATTGGTACAACCAAGAAAACACAAATTGGCCCCAGTTTGGGAAGGACCATTCGTCATCAGCAAAGCTATGAAAAATGGATCATACTATCTTGTAGATATTCGAGACACGGAAGATGATCCCGAAAAGCCGAATCGCAAAAGAAAGAGAAAGATAGATGACAAACTAGGGGAGACCAAAAGACCCTGGATCATCCAGCAGTTACGTCCCTTCTATACTTAGTTCAATTTCTATGTAAACATCTTTGAGATCATGAAATAAAGTTGTCAGAATTTATACAACTATGTTTTTTACATGTTTTATTATAGTTTAAAACATAATTCCGTCTTAATCTATTTCCCAATGATCTTTCAAAATACTCAATGTTAACCCGAATTATGCCTGCGTGCTCGGTGTTAAAAAACTGAATGATTTTCAGCCTCAAATGGCTTAAGGAAACCCAGATTGTGCCTGCGTTCCTGAGTTTCATTCAAAAAATTCCTTACTGTTCTCTAAGTATTATCTGATTGTTTTTATGTTGGGTCACTAAAGCTAGTAAGTGAAAAATGCCTTTAGTATGATCCATGTTTCTGAGTTTCGACTGATTGGTTACATCCAGTCACTTGGCATGAAGATTAAAATACTATCGAGTCATTTCAAACACTAAGGACAGTTAAAACATATAAACCAGAGAGCTTAGAAGATAAAGGAATAAAAACCCGGAAAACTTGCAAAAGACTTAGTAAATATTGCTGCAAAAGCGGAGTACTTGTTTCTATAAAAGAATAGAAAGCATTACAATAAGTTTACATTGTAAGATCAGTAATGCTTCTATTTCCTATCTTTCTACCCAGGACCAGGAAATTTCCTTCAGGCATCCGAGTCATCTTCGATGCTGGATTCCTCAGGAGTTTCCGGAATGGCTTCTTCCGGGTAGAAGGTGGAGACGTTCACCATGGTGGAAATCTTGGTGGCGTGACCTTTGATGCCTTCAAAGATGCTGGCCCGCTGCGCCTCCGTGTATCCTTGCGGAATGCCGGATGCCACGCGCCAAGATTTGGCGTCAGGGTAGTGCATGCGCATGAGCCCTAGAGCCATGCGCGCACCACCACGCGCCGCGGAGCGTAGGATGGACTCCCGGGACTCCGCCACCTCCACGATGGCTTCCGAAAGTTTTTCAACTTCCGAGAACTCCCCAGTCCTGGCGGGAAGGCATTTGTTGACCAGCAACATCCCCGCAGCCTTGATTGCGGTGAACACCTTCCCAAAAGCTTGGATTTTCTCAATCCGAGTAAGCTGGGGGCTATCTCCAGTTTCAGTAAAACACAAAAAGTGTTAGCAAAAACAGAGAAAGATGTAAACATGGAAAATCAAGTAAAAGATAAAAAACTTACCGAGAATTTTGTCCATCTCGGAGCCCTCCTCCAAGCGCTGGTTCAAGGCATTCTCCAAATCTCGGATGGTGTCCTTGTCCTTGGCTGTTTGGCTGGAGGCCTTGGACTCGGCAATGCCAACGACCAATTTGATGGCCTCCAGGTCCTGCTGCAACTTCATATTGAGCTTATGAAGATCCATGTTTTCTCGGCGCAGGTTCTCGGCATTGCCGGCATCTTTAGCAATTTGTTTGGCTTTCGCCAAAGAAGCTGAACAGCAAGTAAAAAAGACGAGTTAGAAAACTCGGAAAAATACTTAGAAAAAATTATACAACTGGAAGCAAAGAAATATCTTACCTGCTGTTTCCTTCAGCTGATGCTGAGTGGATACCAGTTCTGCTTCCTTACCCTCAAGAATTGAAAGAAGGGATTTCACCTCCTTGTTCTTGATAGTAAGTTTGTTGAAAACTTCCATATTGATGTTCTCAGCAGTTTGCTGAAATACGGAAAAGAGACAAAAAATGCTTAAGTTAAAAACAAGCATAAAAGCGAAAAAAACATTAAGACAAAAGCATGCATTTGACTTATTGCTTGGGGGCTGGAGGTATTACCTGGATCGTCCGCTGCAAATCTGACAAGTTTTCGTTGAATTCTTTGCATACTCTGCAAAAAAGAATCCCAACATGGTGAAGGCCGTCCTGGATGACCTGCCGAGGTGAAAATACGAAGTTATTCCTTACAATTAGTCCACCTTGCAGCCAAGGACGGATCAGAGGAGCAGGAGCGAAGAACTTCTTAGCCCCTGGACGAATATATCCGAGTTCGTCGAAGGGTTCCTCATTTACCTTGAATTCTCTGTTGAAAGTGGGAATGGGCTCCTCCTCAGGTATACGAGAAGGACCACCCATATCCGGCTCCGCCCTTTCCCTCGCATCCGTATCGGATGCAATGGGCTGGCTGGTCGGCAGTGGGTACTCGTCTGGCTTTGCAGACTGATTTTCTCCCCCAAGAGTAATTGGGGTAGGGGGAGCTGCAGCAGGAGATGGCGCTCCTTTGCTGACAGTGGCCTTATGCTTCTTCGGCTTCTTTGGCTTCAAATAAGTTGGAGCAAGGCTAAAAGGGAAAGGAAGAAGAAGAAAATCCGAGAAACCAACATTTCGAGAAACCAAACCAACTTATGCAATAAAAATCAGACAAATGTACAAAATACCCAGATAATTACCTGGATGTAGAGACGGGAACCCCGTCAAGATCTACCACTTCTTCAGTGGTTGCTGGCCTCTTGCGCTTCCGACCACCGTAAAAGTCGGCATGAAGTTCGTCAAGTTCGGCGTCAGTCGCAAGATCCTTTTCCGTAAGGTCATCGAACTATGGAAAAATATCCGACTAAGTTAAGGAAACAGAGAAAGACAAAAATCCGAGAAGGTTGTCTAAAGAGAAAAGAACATACCTTTGGAATCTTATTCCCTTTGTGATACATTTCTCGGATTTCTTCATATTGGTCGTGGGTAGCAACCAGCTGATTGACCCGCTTCTTGAAGTCCTGTTTCGAGAAAGCCTTATCCGTTCCTCTCATCTTGTCTTCCGGCCCCTTGTATTCGCATAAAAGCCGGGTTCGATGTGCAAGAGGTTGGATGCGACGTCCGAACCAACACAAAACTGTGTCGGTTCCGGTAAGAGGAGGTTTTGACGAAGTGTGCTTGGCGATGCGCCGTTTGATTTTCATCAAATCGTCCGACAAAGTCTGCACTGTCTCCGCAGCCCAGTTATCTTGGGGAATAGAGGCAGCGTTGGTAAATGGTGGAACCCCGGTTTCCTTTCCAGGAAATGGGATGTCTTGATGATAGAAAAAGGAACCCGTCCAGAATTTGACGGATTCCGACGTTTTTATCTTCGGGAACCAATCTTCCCTGAATCTACACAGGGTGAAAGATATGGTTCCATAGATTGGAAGAGCATCCTCTGAGGGGTTTCGCTTAATTCCAAAGCAATACTGCCAGAAATCTAATCTAGGCTCTATTCCTAAATACCCTTCAAAAAGGGCCTGGAAGCCAGCTAGATAGAGAATAGAATTTGGTGGTAGGTTTTGAGGTTGGATATTGTAATGGCTAAGGACTTCGAGGAAAAAGGCGGAAGGCGGAATTCCCATACCTCTAGCAATGTGCGAGGTAAGGACTCGTTTCTCGGCTCTGGGCGCAGGCTCGGACTCTTCTTCCTCATGCCGCCATTTTCCTTTCGCAATCAACCCTTCCTTCTCCATTGTCGGAAGAAGAGAGGAATGAATGCTGCTCAGGCTCCAGTTGTCGGCAGCTTCGCCCTCGTCCTCGACTCCGGCGGCGGCGGCGAGCTCCTCTCTGACGAGAGTGATCTTTTCCTCCGCCGTTTCGGGAGCAGGAGGCGGTGCAGAAGAAGACGCGGTCAGGTTATCGGCCGCGAGATGCAGATCCTCGCGGGCCTGGCCGCCGGAAGATTTCTCCGGCACGTCGACGGTGGCGCGGCTCGGCGAGTCGAGCAGCGGATCCATCGAATTGATGATGTCGTCGATGTCCGTGGCGACGGAGTGCTCCTGAGACGCGCGTGGTGAATCCATTCTTTGGCGGCGCGACGAGGACCTCGAGATCTCGACGAGAAGTCCGGGAACGGTGCTGCGCGAGCATGGGCTCTGTTTGGTTCTCACTAGACTGAAGCTCGGGGGCTATGGCGCTTGAGCTGGAAGGTGAGAGGTGAGCGGAAGGATTGCCGTATGGGATGAAGTGGGCTATTTATAGCCGGAAATCCTTTACGATGCGCGCTAACGGCACTTTTGACCGTTGGATGCTCAAAGCGTGTCACTCGCCGGAAAATCCGGGAAATGAATCGATAGGTGATAATTGCTATCTCCTCGTTTCCCGTGAGAATCTGTCAGAGATATGTTTCAGGGTTTCACACTCGAAACGCAAACGACCCTGACGTCCGCATGATTTTATCGCTGACGTAGGAAGTTCCTTCTCCACGAAGGTTCATGGAAGAAAAAGCCGTATTTTCCAGAATCCGAGTTTCGCGTTATAGCATGATTTGAAGGAAAAGAAGAATCAAGATGAAAAGCCAATATTTCTCGGAAAGAATGCAAATTTGACGAAAGACGGCGAATTCAAGTCTTAATCCTTCTTGGGGGCTACTGTCGGATATATACCAATTAGGGGTATATCAGATGGTGTCCTAAAGTGCCGGATTACCAGGGTGACCTGAATGGTAATGGATTACGGTCCATTAGGCGGCCCAGTAAACTGACGTGCAGAAGCCGGATTCTAGAAGAACCCGGACCACGGCGCACATGGTACGGCTTGGAGTAGAAGGCGGATTCTTGCCTTCCAAGTTAGAACTTACCGTAGTATTCTAGGTTTCCTTTTCTGTAAGCCCTAACCCGGCTATTATATAAAGCCGGACGGGAGAGAAGAACACATATAGACAACAAGCTAGAGGCTAACTCGCCGAGAGGTTGATCCTTGTCGAGTAGCTAAACCTAACTCACATTGTACTTTGTATACTTCAGGCTTCAGCTCTGATTTAGTGAGATTGCAGGAGTAGGAATGCCGCCTAGTTACGACGTACCGAACCTGGGTTAAACCCTGGTGTTATTGTTCTTCATACGGCCACGTCCCCCCCACAATCTCTATCAGTAGTCTCATGACACCCCGTCTATGAATTCTACTACGATGTCTCGACATATATACCTTTAAGATAAATTTGAGCTTTGTGCTATGCTTTCAAGCAAAAATCTTATTGGTATATTTACGATCTTCTCTTGGATATCATGTTCTTCACCTTAGTACCTATTTTTGTGTGTGAATATTTCTTTATGGACTTATATCTTTGTGGACTTATATCTTTGTGATTGGTGTCCACTTAGAAATTTATATACATGAGAATAGTTACATCTTTTAATGATATTCCTATTCTTTTGTAACCACCTTTTATTGCTTTATATTCATTAGTTGTTCCTAAAAGGCACAAGCTTTTCTTTTCATTTTTTATTCCGTTTGCATCTTATTAAGCTTGTGGACCTATTTGGTTTATCCTCTTTGGTTTGTGTGTATGAGAAAGACATGATTTGCACTATGTGTCTCTTATATTGAAAGACTATGACGATGCTTTTCTCATCCTATTAGTCTCCTAAAAATGTTTTTCCTTATCACCTCACCGCTTTTGGTTGAGTAAGTCTTTATTTGTCGCTCTTTGATCTTATTTGCTCAACATTTGTTTCTTGCAAGTTGCTTTGCTTAATTTCCCATCTATTCTCTTGCACTTGTTTTTTTTTCAAAATGATCTAGAAGGGAGTGATGATTCCATGTTGTGCACACTATATATCATACAAATCCTACTTTGTGCATGTACCTTGGGGAGCTCCCTCTTGATTTTCTAGAACACTTGGTTGATCTTATCATAATTTTTTTTTGGTCAATTGGTTTTTCCGGATCTGTTTGCACTTCTTGTGGGTTGTAACTGATTATGGGGGAGTGATAATTCCATATTTTTGCACTCTCAATAGTGCATAAACATTGGGGAGCTTCTCCATCATTTATTTAGACCTTTTTAGTTGGATCTTCTCGATTTCTTGTCTCCTTGTGAGGAGATGTTGAGTTGAATGTTTTCTTTGCAATATTTGGTTCCTCAATATAGTTTGATTTCCTCCTATTATTCTTCATTGGATAAGTGCATGTGTTTTCACTCAAACTTTGAAAAATGCACAATTTGTGGAGGAACTCATATTATATTGACCTTCTATTTTTTTCTCTCATTTAGGCAATAGATGCCAATGGGGGAGAAGTTTAGAGGGTTTAAGGGAATTTGGTTTATGATTTTGTTTCGTTCTTAAGCATTTTCCTTTCCATGCTCTTGCATCCTAGATCTTTGTGTTGCTTGGTTGCTTAATTCATTATATAAAGCCTCATAAAAAGGGATTGTCATCAATTACCAAAATGGAGGAGATTGAAAGTGCATGGTGCCCCCATATGTGGTTTTGGTAATTATTGACAATCCTTATTGACTAATGTTTGTATTGAGATATCCTTATAGATCTTGTCCATAGGAAATATTGGACTTCATGTGTTGAACTCTATTAGCTTCCTTGATGGCCATTGTTATATTCAAGGATTTATATGAAGAATGGTCATGGTTAAAGTTGAGCTTGTTGCAAGTGTCTTTAATAAAAGGATTAGGTGATATTTCATGCTTATCTTCAAGACATCATCTAATAAAGAAATAAGCAAAGATAAAAGGTTGATCAAGCAAGTGATCAACACATAAATCTACAAGATGTACCAAGTGGGATTGTGTATCTCGTGGTATGGTAAGAATTTGACCATATAGCTTTGTGAACTAACCCATGATATGTATGTGTGTCATCTCTATGTGTGGTTAGGTATGGGCTTGCATCAAAAGAAAGATTTCATATAGCCCGTGGTCTATGTCGTCAAGCGGTGTTCGTCATCAAGGTTGACGTGGAAGCTCAAGTGAAGCTTCTCTAAGAAATCCTATGATTGATGCTTGCCACTCATTTGGAGATTTTGGTCTTGTGAAGATTTGCCTTGAAGGGTCTCTCCCATGATGGTGTATGGGGGAGCTAGTCTCTCCCATAATGGTGTATGGGGTAGCAACTTGCAAGTCTTCATCAAGCGGAGCATGTGCTAGCAAGCACGATCAAGAAATAGGATCCAACTTGAGAGAGGCAAGATCTTCATCATCTAGATCAAGTGTAATGCTCAAGGCAGAGGTATGATCCTTATAGGTTTCTTATTTTACCGGTCTCATACTTTTGGGGAGACCGGGTTATAGGATCAATAGTCGTACTATTAAGAGGGGCTCTCAAGTGAGTAACTTGATCGAATCGTTGTGGCGAGGTTCATCGGAGAATAGGGTGAGGACTTTGTGGCGTTGAGTAGGCCTCTTGTGGATATCTCACATCCCTCAAACGAGACGTACTCCCCTCAAAGTAAGGAACTCGGGAATATATCATCGTCTCCGTGTGCCTCGGTTATTTCTATACCCGATCTTTTTTACTTATGCAATTTACATTGTGGTAGCCTTTATGATTGAAGTTATATATCTTGCTACCACCTTGTTACTTGTCTTACTTAGCATAAATTGTTGGTGCACCTAGTTGACTCTAGATTATTTAGGTTGTGTGTTTGTTAATTTAAACACCTAGTTTATTTCCGCATTTAGCAAGACTTAACCGGAAAAGTTTTAATCGCCTATTCACCCCCTCCCCCCTCTAGGCGACATATTTGTCCGTTCACCATCGTCATTTATGGGTATGTTAACTTGTTTTTAGGAGAAATCAGTAGCCTATGTTTTTCCCTTCTGTTGCGGAAAATTTTGGTCACTCGGTATGTCTTATTTCTATAAGATATGGCATGTGAAGTATGAAAGGAATAGTGCGCAGATCGACATGCCACTTGGTACTCGTTCATGATTCAACTGCGAGAGGGTCCCTTTAATTCATTGGTAATTAACAACAATTTTTTGTTCATGCACTTATATATTGTGATTTTATTTTGTCATCTATCTAACTTGTTTTTCTTTTATTTTTTATTGCATGTATTGAAACGTGCAATGTTCGTGAGCAATACAACAATTAGTGAGCAATGTCGTGGATTCTGAGGTTAACGAGACTATGTACAAGCTTAGAGTGAATACAGAAAAAACAAAGAACCGCTTATACGGGGACGGATTCTCGCAAATCATCGCCCACTCCGCACCAGCGCTAAGAGGAGGTGATCTACTCCACTTTTCTACGGAAATAACACAAGCCCATATCAGTGTTGCATGTATGAACTTTGACGTCAATGATTCCGAGGATGTCGAGATGGGTGAGGATGAGGATGGTGAGAGTGACGAGGATATGGGCGAGGATAATCGCGATGTCTGCATGAATTCTATGGTCATCTTCCGAGGAGCTAACCTAAAGGCACATGAGAAGCAACATCTCCGTCAGAGTGTACCCCAAAGTCATAGGTACATCGGGGTTCCTTACGTGCATCACATGACAAACACAAATGTCATCGGTTGGTATATAGTGATATATTTCTAAACCTTTTGTTTTTCCATATTATGTTATGTTATCATGCATATGTGGATGGTATGTGACATAGTTTTTATTTTTTCATGTGATGCTATATATTGTCCCAATAAATACCTAAGGTGGCAGCGGAAAGCGTTGGTCTCTCGGATGTGGGCAATGTAGGAGTATGCCTTGAAAACATTGGTGAAGTCGCCACCGTTCCGTACACCATGTCTTTCGTTGATGGTCGCATCATCCTCAGCTCGACTTCATAGAGGGAGTTCCATGAGGCTAGACCATTTCTGGTTGGCCAAGCTATTGTTATCACCGTAAACAACACAAATTCACAACTTGGAGAAGATGTTGGAAATCCTCTACATCTAGATGGCCAATTTGTTGAGATGGTCAATAATAGATGGCGAAGTATCCAGTGGAAACTGTCGTACGGTGCAAACCTGCAAACTTCATTTCCTGTCCATCGGATCAATAACTGACGACACGGATCACAGGTGGAAAACTAACCAGCCACTTAAACAAACTTTTGTAGAAAACCCCCTTCCCTCAAGCATTTGCTTGTAGCGATTCAGAAATAAAAAGGAAAACAAATTGGGTGTTAGGCCCCGGAGATTCCAGAAAAGTTTTTTTAAGTGGCCGGTTAGTTTTCCACCTGTGATCTGCACCGTCTATTGTTGATCCGACGGACAAGAAAGGAAGTTTGCAGTTTGCACCATACGGCAGTTTTCACAGGATACTTCGCCATAATAGATTTAACTTAATTTCTAGCTACTATTATAATTTTATTCATGGAGATCATTGTATTAAGTGACTCACAATCATATTGTATATTGGCATTAAGTTACTTGAAATTATTTTCTTACTTAATATCTCATCGATATATATATGTCTCTCTTTTATGTATGGACTTCTGAACTCTACAAACTAAAATAAAAAAATAAAAAATAAAAACATGATATAAACAATACTCCTACCGCGTGAGGTGGATCCTGCCCCATTTCTCACTCCACTACTTGCCGCCAGAAATCTTTACCTAATAATAAAGGGAGGAAGGTTTCTTCCTCCCTTTTTTCGTACGTCTTCGTTTACGTTTTCGTCCGTCTGCGTTTGCGTTTTCGTCCGTCCTCGGTTGTCGTGGTCTCTTACGACCAGATGTGGATTTCTATGTCGCTTGTCCGTTTCGCATCTGAACTAATCCGTCCACCACGTGAGGAGATTGAACGGATCGAGGATCCCGACACCACACCTGCGTCCTTATATCCAAGGAACGAACAAGGACAGGCTGGCTCCTCTCGGCATCAGATCAATATTCAGCAAACGCCTCGATCGATCCTCCCCAGATCAACGAGGGTACCTGACAGAAAACGGATTCGATAGCACCCGCGGATACCAGCATGAGGAACGAGATCGATAAGTCTCCTCTGATTCCTTTGATGCGACTCGCCTTGGCGTCCTCGCCTTCCTCCTCTGCTACAACGCTGCAACTCAGCGGATTCTCGATCTGGAGGGAGTGGTTGAGCTTGAGTATCTCTATCAAGGAGGAGATCCGGCGATTGGTTGGGTCCGATTGGTACTGTTGCATGTCGTTGCTCTGTTTTGACAGGTAGAGAGATTAATTAGAGAGAATCGAGGTGATTGAGAAAGGAGAATCGATGTCCTTCGTTTCACGCGTACATGAATACCGTAAGGAAGCCTCCAACGTACTGCACAACAGCATAAGCTGCAGAAGAACATGCGCACGAGTAATTCGACAACGGCCATCCAATTCTTATTAAACAAAGCAAAGCAAATTATAACAGAACATCGTAACTGCTTAATTCCTACTGTACTTGCTAGCCAGCTCATGGCAGCATGCACCGTCCTGTCTATACGTGGTGGTGAGTGCCTTGATGCTGCGGTATGACTGAGAGCAACCCTGGAAATTTTATAGGTTCTAGGTACTTCTCTATTTTTGTGGGTTATGAATATATGGAAATTAGAATAAAATTTACAAACAACAGTCAAGTTGTAGCTTAAGCAATGAACGCAACGTATAACTTAATCTATTCTCTAAGCTTTGTCAAGTGGGTTCAGCCAAAATCATCAAATTAAGAATGTTTGTAGGTTTCAGGTATTTTAGTAGAATAGTTATTTTTCCTGAATGACGATAACCATATTCCTAAACATCAGTTTTATTGTTCTCTTTTTAACTTCTTTGACATAATGAAAATGGATTCAGGTAATCTTGTGTAGGTACGCAAGATTTTTCTTTTTTATATTGCTTAACTACAAAATATTATATTCACATTATTGAAAAATATAACAAGGTGTAGGTAAATTAAGAGCGTATGGAGGGAGCAATATTCCTTCATCTTTTCCCACGTCGGTCAAATGTGATGGGAATTTGTCGACGAACGCCTCAACATCGTTTGTTATGGAATAGATGATCGAATAGCCGCCTCGACTCATCACCAATTGGTTTGTCCGCCTTCCTCAGATTTCTCTACTCCTTGACCCCGAGAGATCATATGAAGGCCTTCGCAGAGTGGGGTGAGTGGCGATCGCTTGCGCATGACGTTGCTGGCCCATGTGTAGCGGGTGGCCTTGTTGTAGCCGCGCAAAGTAGGACCAGTTGAACTTGGTTCGTTTCTACGACATGTCACGAATGTACTTCATTGGACTCCGCAACACAAATTTAGCGGAAGGGGCGGAGGTAGTAATCTGTAAAAAATCACATTGACGGGGCTGATAAGAATGTCCAAAAAGCAGTCTTCAAAATCTAAAATTTACAAACGAATTTGACTTATATGCTAAATGTCCACACATCATATTCTAGCAGTCATCATGTTATTCTCCCGTTGCAACGCACGGACATGTTTTGCTAGTAGAACAAAATATACGGTTTCCTCTAGCTACAGCCCAACAGTTGTTGGTCAATGAGAGTTGCAACTGTTGGATGTAGCTAAATAATCCGAATGATTTGCATTGATAAACTGAAATGAACAAATATAGGTAGCTAGCTAGCTACTCAGTGAAGAACATGTTTGAGAGGGGGTTATATATAGGGTGGTGTGGGCTGGAAAGTGTCCAAAAAACGAAACATCGGACAGGAAGAGAGGAAAAATCCCAAAAATTACCAGAAGCGTGCGATTAGGGATGTACGCTTCCTGTAAATTAGCGGAAGTGTGACCTATGGATTGCATGCTCCGTTTTCGCACCAGTCGCCCCCCCCCCCCCCCCCCCAGAAGTCCAAATAGCGCCGAAACGGCGCTAATTCGCGCCGCGGCACCCAGGCGAAACCCAGCCCGCTGAGTTCGACTTGGGAGGCGAAACTGCGGTGCAGCACACGCGGGCCAGCTCTGTCAGTGACGCGTCGAAACAACGCGGGAACAGAAACCCCCGTGATCATCTTCTCGGCTCCCGCGCCGGTCAAAGGCTGCCGGCGTTATGGCGTGGCGGCCGCCCAGTGCATGCGCCCGTTCAAAGGCTGCCGGAGTAATGGCGTGGCGGGCGGCAGCGAGGGGACGCGGCGCAGTAAATGTCCGGCAGACTACAAAAGCACCCCCCCCCCCCGCCGCTCGCCGCGCTCACCATTCTTCCACCTCGCTGCTCCTCGTCCTTCCTCCTCGGCGCTCTCCTCTCTCCCCGTGCTTCTCTCCAGTCGCAGTAGATGTCCAACTACGACGATGCCGCCGCCGCCAACGGCTAGCGCCGCCACCTTCGCCGGAACGAAACGTGGTCCCTGTACCGGGCGGGCTATCCGTGCCCGCCCGACATGCGCCTCCCGAGCTTCGCCGGCGGGCAGCCTCGATGGCACCTGAGCGTCGGCGGGGTGCCCGTACCCCCAATCCCTTCCACGGACGCCGAGTTCCGGCAGGCTATCACGGAAGTCCGCCAAGACCTGCCGGCGGACGAGGCCGCGCGGCTCTACTGGAGGCCGCACGGCCAGGACGCCTTCTGGTGGCAGGAGCTCCAGCGCCGCCACGACGCGGACCTCGCCGCCGAGGGCAACAACGGCCCTGTCGAGGGCCACGCCAACAGCTTGGGGCGCAAGCGGTGGGGGGAGGGGCGAGCACCGCACGCTCGAGTGGGTGATCGACTACATCGACACCGGCAACGAGCCCCGGCTGCAGATGCCGCCCCGCATGCACCCCTCGTGGGGAGCGCGGCGGATGGGCGGCTCCTCGTCGTCGGCCACCTCGAGCTCCTCCGGCGCCCACTCTCTCTCTCTCACCCCTCCCATTCTGAACTCTGGCGCCACTGTTCCCAGGCGCAGCGGCGGCGCCCTGCGCATCGGCGGGCCGCGCCAGCGGCAGGACGCCGACTACGAGCGCGTCGTCCGCCCGAAGACGGAGGCGGACGAGGACGAGGAGTGGCCGGATTTGAAGGCCGCCGAGGAGTTGTCGCGCAACACACTCCAGCCAGTCGCCGAGGACTGGAGCCTGCGCGACAGCACCGCGGAGGAGCTGGAGCTCCAACGCCGCCTCCTTGCCGAGGCCGAGCAGCACAAGGCGCAATGCGACCAGGAGGCTGCCGCCAATGCGGCCCGCCGCCGCATTCCTCTCCCGCCGCAGACGAGGGAGATCCCCTACGTTGTGCTCGACCCCGACATCGACGAAGAGGCCGAGCTGCAGCGAGCCCTTGCGGTGAGCAGGTGGGGCGACTCCGGCGCGGGGCCGAGCAACCCGCACTGCCGCGTTCCCGGTGAAGGAACGAGCAGGCGGGACGGCGGCGATTCGGACGACGACGACGACGACTACAGCCAGGCGATTGCGGTGAGCCTAGGGCTGAAGTAGCGTAGTTTTAGTTTAAATTTACTGTTTTTTAGTTTAATTTTCAGTCGAAACTGTATGAAAATCACGTCGAATTTTATTTCAGTGCGTCGAATTTTATTTCTCGAGTTATTTTGGGCCGAATGTTGGGCTGGGGGCGACTGGGAACCCTGCCCCCCAGGTTCCAGATTAGCGCCGTTTGGCGCCGCGGCGGCCCCAAAACGGCGGTGTTTTGGGCCCTGGGGGGCGACACGGCTAGAGATGCCCTAATATACTGGAAACGTGTGTCCGCAATAGCACGCTGCCAGTACTTTCGTGGAAGTGTGGCCTCTGGGTCGCACGCTTCTGCTAAGGTACTAGAATCGTGCGGACCCTGTTGCACGCTTCCGCTAACATTTCCCAAATTTACAAACTCTCTCTTTCTCGGCCAACTAACTACTTGTTTGAAAAGGAAGAGGCTTCCCCCTCGTTTCCCCTTACCGTCGTCGCCTTCCCCGCGCAGTGCTGCTACTGTTTGAAGTGCGGCACACCGCCGCCACCGTGCCGCCTCCGCCTCCCATGAGTCTATTAGAGGCGTCGCCCCTGGTATGAGGCCACCACGCACCACCCTTGCTCCGGCCTCCACTGTGCCCCTGCTCCGCTGCCTCTGCCCCGAGATCATCCTTCTCCCCCTCCCTTCCTCCTCCGGGAGATGTTTAAATTCATCTAGATAAAGGAACACTCAGAACATTTTTGATGAGATTCTAGTGTGACTTTTTTTGTATTGATATGTTTATCGGAATATATATGTCTTGTATGTATGTATATGAATCTGAGAATATGAATATACACTAGTAGGAAAAAGCCTATCTGCAGCGTGTGAAAAAGGCTTATCAGAAGCGTGTCTGGACAGGTTTTTTATATCATGTTGCTAGTATTTCGACACGAAGCGTGTAGCATCCACATGCTACCAGTAAACCTCATACCAGAAGCGTGTGATACAGGCTGCACGCTTATGATATTGGCAAATACCAGAAGCGTGTTATCTTGTGTGCTCGCTTCTAATACGGATTTCAAAATTTTAAAAAATAATGATATTCCATTCGACCCTGATCAGTAATATATCACAAAATATAGCACATTAACAGAAACATAATAACAGAAATACTTAAAAGTAACTAACAGCCAACAGAGCACATTTTAGGGGCAGAAACGAGAAGGGGGAGTACCAGAGGAGGGAAAGAATGCCTCTCATGGCCGCACCATATTTTAGGGGCTTCCCGGTGGGCCCTAGTGGCACCACACATTGATAATGACATTCCGGTATTTTCCTGAATTAATTGGAGAGAAAAAGGAGAAAAGAAAAAAAAAAGGAAAAAGTGAGGTGGAGTTGGATTCCAAAAAGAGTCCAATCCGAGTTGGGTTAGAAAAGAGGGTGCAGCCACTAATTTGTGCGGTTAGCCCTCTCCTCCTATCTCAACTAGGACTCCTCCTCCCCTATAGTATGTCTCCCTCCACTCTAACTATAAAAAGAACCCCAAGAATCAAAGCAAAAACACAATTGGCTCTCAAACCCCCTCTCTCTCTAGTAGAATTAGATACTCTAATTAGAAACTTCTAATTAGAACCCCTCTAATTAGGTTTTAAGGTGTCCTCTCTTGATTAGATCTAGTTTCTAATTGTTTTCTCTCTCTCTCATGTGTTGAGAACTTCATCTTCATATACACCTACGACGTCTAGTTCTAGACGGCGAAGCATTGCAGAATTTGCCTCGACATATGTGCGCATACTCTTAGAGAGGTAACACGTGAGACTCCCACTCTGCTGGATCAAGGTGCTGCATACAGGGAGCGGGCAACCTCCTCACTCACAGTCTTGTGCGTGAGGATCTTCTACTGGCTTCATCGACATCTACCGAGATCTCTTCCGCTACTATAGTGTATGGTACACGATATCGGGAACTAGATCTTGTAATTGTTCACTTGTATCTGCATAGTAAGATCTTGATTGTTTCGTAGCATCCACGGGAAAACAAATTACATTCCCTTACACGCAACCCGGTAGTATCAGTTTGCCAACTCACGGATGATGTAATTGTATTAATTGCGCAATTTGAAAATGCAAAATGATTTGTCTCATAAAAGTTACTTCGATTAGCGATCCGTTTAAATGCTAGGTTCATGACGAGGGCTTTAAAAATAGCTCACATGTTAATATGTTTTGAAAAAAAATTCCCAACTCAGTTACCAGATTAGCATGATAAAATTTTACACATATTAAACATTACACCACCACTTTAGACATTACAAAACGAATATATATATCGAGTGTGACGATTATTTTCCCATCACACCAGTTACCGGATTGCAAAAACTATAATTACTAGTTTAATAGTGAACAATTACCATGATAATTGTATTTGGTTATCAGATACTCCCTCCGATCCTATATACGTCCCGGGGAGGTAGTTAAACTTTTGCCTAGACCCAGCTTAAACTTCCGACACTTATACCGGATGAGAGGTAGTATTTTTTTATATGTTTCTAGACATTTTGAAATGAGATGCATAGCTAGAGAGTAATATTTCAAGCATATGCAAGACTTAAGATATGATCGCATTCCATACAAAGTAATATTATGCAACGTTACATTGGTGCAGAATGGCTTGCTGAAAATCTGAAAACCAACTTATTATAAGTTAGGGATAATTATCTTATAACTATTGATGAAAAAAGTTTTCAAACATGACAACATCGATCTAATTTCTGGTAGATCTCATCGCAACCAAGTCAATGGTGAAAACATATTTTAATTAGATTATCGAGTTGAGAGATATTTTTTAATTTAAACATTGAAAGTTATCTAATATGATGTCACATGTATTAGGGAAAGCCCGACATGAGTAGTTTTGTGCGGCGCCGTCGGGAAGTCTTGTCCAGGAAAGAAAATATCAACATTTACAAGAGATGGTGTTTTGGCACGGGGAGCATATGCTCTTGTAAAATGCATTTTTGAACACATTCAAATGTCAAAAAAAAGGGACCAACAATTTTGTATATACATGTCTATGTTTTATATGCTCACGAAATCATTCACGAAAAAATTGATATTTTTTTGTCGTGTGTAAAAGGGTAAAGAATTTGGTGCTAAACGGTCTTTTCATGTTACACCATTTTTTCTTTTGTTATAGACCATAAAACTGTCGGTTTTCTGAGAAACTTGGGGTGAGTACATGGATTGTTGATATGTACGCGCTAAATTTTTTGTCCCAATTTTTTTATATTTCAAATGTGTTTTCCGGTAGCAGGAGCATATGCTCCTATATTTCGAATTGAATTTCCGCATTTACAAATTGAAAGAAACGTGTTTATACTTTTGTGTATAAGCTTAGTCAAAATTAAAAGAAGTTTATTTTGAATGAATTTATAGATTTTGCACTTCAGAATAGGGAGAGCTTGAATTTTTGACACTTCCGAGGCAATTTCTTCATTTCTCTATGGACCTTAGGCCGGTGCCAACGCGGGCTATAAGCCGGGCGATACCGCCCCGGCTCGGGCGAGAGCCAGACGACAGGGCGGCGAGACGGTAGGCGCGGGCGGTGGCCGCGTCGCCCGGCGGTAGCGCCGCTACCGCCCGGCTACCGCCCGCACTAGCGGGGCGAGAGGGGGCGAGAGGGCGGGCGAGAGTGGGGCGACGCGTTGGCAGGCGCGGGCGAGAGCTGGGGCGAGAGGACGTGGCGCCCGCTGATTGGTCCCATTTATTTGGAATGTCTAAAAAAATCGAGTGAAATGGTGATGTGGCAGGGAGAGAAGTGAGAGTGGGGACTATACCCCGTGCACTGACACCGTACCGTGAGAGTGGCGTGAGAGTAGGGTGATAGTGAGAAAAAAATCTGATGTGGCGGGGCTATAGCCCGTGACAGCGGGTGATGCACTTGCCCCGGCTCACATCCACCGTGACCACTTGTTCGAACAAAACCTTCGAAACCTCCCTTCAATGCCGCCGCCGCGCACGGCGCTTCGCCGTCTCATCCCCACCACCGGCCTCCACCCTCTTCGACGCCGCGCCCCGCCGCCTCCGCCGGTCGATGAGAGCCCCCTACCCGATCCCTACGCTCTCCTCGTCCACGACCCCATCGACCTCCTCTCCTCACTGTGGCGCCGCGCCTTCGCGCACCCGCTCCCCGCCCCCTTCCCGAACCTCTCCGGTTACGCCTCCCGCCTCGACCTCTGGCTCCTCTCCTACCAGCGCGCCTGCGCCCATGCCACCGGCTCTTTCCCACCGCGCCAAGCTGTCCCGCTCCCCACCCTCCACTCCCTCCTCCGCCTCCGCGCCGCCGCCCTCCGCCGCCACCCCGCCTTCCCCTGGGGTGCCTCTACCCACCTCCTCCTTCGTTCTCCCGCCGACCCCCCCTCCACCGTCCCCGTCGCCCGCCACAAGCTCGCTGCCCGCCTCGCCAATGCCCCGCCCCCGTTCCAGGACCACGTCGTCCAGGAGCTACTCCTCCTGCTCCTCGAACCCGTCTTGGAGCCCCGATTCTCCCCCAAGTCCCACGCCTTCCGCCCTGGACGCGGGGCCCATACCGCCATCCGCTCAGTTCGCTCCGGCTTTGCCGCCTACCTCTGGTTCATCAGCGCCGACCTCACAGCCGTGGTCGACGCCCTATCGTCGGACACAATTCTGTCCTGTGTGGAGAAGACCGTCTCTGACCGCAAGGTGCTATCATTGCTCAAATCAGCGCTCAACACCCCAATCAGGCCCGGGTCTGTGCCACCAGCGGCAAAGGATCTCGATGGGCTTACTAAGAAGAGGCTGAAAAGGAAGGTGCTCAGGAAGAGCAGGAAGAAGAAGGTGCTTAATGAGGATGAGCCGAAGCCTGACCCATATTGGCTGAGACTGTTCTTTGGGTTTGCCCCAGAACAGGCGTGTCACGTGCCGGAATATGGGCATTGTGGCATACTTAGTCCTTTGCTCGCCAATGTGTGTCTTAACGAGTTAGATTGGTGGATAGAAGAGAGGATTAACGAGTACTTCCGCCCATCAAGGCATGATTCCATTTGGAAGGAGGCGGGTGACGATGGATGTCATAATCCATCTTGGCCTGAGTTTGTTCCGTCAAGCGGGAAGGAGAAGACCAGGAAGATGGATTTCCTGAGATATGGCTCTCATGTCTTGATTGGGGTGAGGGGTCCGAGGGAGGATGCAGTTGGGATAAGGAAGCAACTGATGGAGTTTTGTGAGCGAACATTTGGTTTGAGGCCAGAGAATTCGTCGGTGGAGATTGAGCACATAACAAGAGGGATTGAGTTCTTGGATCATGTCATCTCCCGCCGAGTCATCTACCCAACATTGCGATATACCGCCAGTGGAGGGAACATTGTGAGTGAGAAAGGTATTGGAACATTGTTATCTGTCACAGCAAGCTTGCAGAGGTGCATCCGGCATTTCAGGAAGCTTGAGCTTGTCAAGGGGGATAGGGATCCTGAGCCATTACCGTGTTCACCTATGTTGTACTCTGGGCAGGCACACACTAATTCTCAGATGAACAAATTTCTTGAGACCATGGCTGATTGGTACAAGTATGCAGACAACCGCAAGAAGATTGTCGGGTTCTGTGCATATGTTATAAGGAGCTCTTTGGCAAAGCTTTATGCGGCAAGGTATAGACTTAAATCCCGTGCTAAGGTTTACAAGATTGCGTCGCGTGATCTCAGCCGCCCGTTGAGGGAGAGCACAAAGAATGATGCACCAGAATACTCTGATCTCTTGAGGATGGGAGTTGTTGATTTCATTGAGGGTGTACAGTTTGCACGCATGTCATCAATTCCATCATGTGACTATACAACTTTCCCTAGAAACTGGGTACCTCACCACGAACTTGTATTACACGAGTATATCAAACTGCAGGATCCAAAGTTTTTTTGTGAACTTCACAAGACAATTAAACGACGGGAGATAAGTTCGCCACAAGATGATGTTTCAAGGATGGTGTGGCATTATAAGGTTTATGGTGTTTATGATAATAACAGGTCCTCAAAGAAACTAAATGAATGGAGGAGTAATGATGAAGCTGTCGGTGGGGACACGCAACTTCTGTTGGATGAGTAGTCCCATTTTCCATATAATTTGTAGAAATATTGATGGGTGATACATCCATAGCACATCTGCAAATCTCCTGTTATTAAGAAAAAACATTTTGAAGTCGTGGACTCCTAATTGTGTGTGGAG
Source organism: Alopecurus myosuroides (assembly GCA_028641055.1). Taxonomy (NCBI): domain Eukaryota; kingdom Viridiplantae; phylum Streptophyta; class Magnoliopsida; order Poales; family Poaceae; genus Alopecurus; species Alopecurus myosuroides. The sequence goes on from CM054062.1 coordinate 41,744,522, forward strand.
TTAGTATACTGATGGATGATGCATCAACGACCAGCTAAAGCCAAGAGATGTATCATCTAGCCAATATTTGGATATGCAAGAGTACATGTTTGAACGTGTACTAGAATACTACACCTGATCTCGAGGTAAACTCATGTGTATTCATTTGTCTACTTATCCTGACATCGTTATGAAACATTCATATGCCATTATTTTTTCTGTTTGATGTGTTTGCAAACTTCATGATTCTACAGTAGTGGAAGAATGTCTTATTTGTAGCTATTTTGAAACTAATAGAACTGGGAGTACATTCAAAATTTATTTATGTTGTTAAGTAGCCAATCTGTTAGCAAGTTAATGACACTTATTCACCCCGCAAAAATAAATGACACTTATTCGAGACTGTTAGACTAACATGCTAGTTACTTAACTCAATATATTAACTATATGAAATTATGGCATATGCTTTTCTTATGCTATCATCCTATGTAGAATTTCCTGTACGTGATGTAGTTTTTAAATTCTTGGGCTTGTTCCTAGGATTTTAGAGGAAATGATAGAGGTATATCCTCATGAAGAGTACTGATTCGTTTTTCCAAAAAGGTTGCACCGATGTTGCTGCTTTTTTTTTTGTGGGATTGCATTGTACGTGACATTAAATTTCTCCTATTTCTTTGTTTTTCTTATTTTATCTGTGGTCGTTACAGAAAGTAATAAGTTGTTTTTTAACAACTATACAATTCTTAACATATGGTTATGTCATCCATTAAATCCTGATAAATTGGCACATAAAGACTGACTGTGTGATGGTATCGTTGCGTCCAACAAGCATATACTGTTCTTCATAATATTGCTTTTTGGGGCATCTTTGGATGGTAGGATTTTTGTAAGAGGTTTAGAGGATTCTCGTAATTATGATTTCCCCCCCTACCAGTCTCTTGGAACAAATAAATGACATTGCAGGAATTCTATGAAATTCCTTATGTTTCCAAGTCTCTTTGATTTTCAGAAGGGCCTTTTGTAGAAATTTTGGAGGACTGTAATTCTTAGGAATGTTTCCTAGTTGGTGGTTTGTAGAGTTGCATTTCATATTTTTTTTTTGCTATGAGGTTTTTTGTACTCTATTTCAAAGGAAAAACAATTGACTCGTGTTGGAAAAATTGCTATGGTTTCCTATGGTGCGATCAAGTCCTCTAGTATTCAAGAAGGCATGACAGATGACGGTGCAATCTTGTGATTTTCATGTTCTTGCGTTTTTCGCAGTCCTTCAAATCAAAGAGGTCTGGATCGACTCTGTCCTTTTGAATATTTGGAGCAATCCTAACATGAGGTTAGACCTGGAGAATGTACTTTGGGTCTTGCATAGACCTTCCATCTTTCCCTCTCTTCAGATTCCTGCTAAATTCCTGTGAAGTTTGAAACGACTTTTTTCATAAATTCCTGTTATTATTTACCATAGGGTTCAACAAGCCATCTTAATCTTAACCTATTCTAAACAAACAATACGAGCTCGAGGCAATACAATTTTAAGGAAATCCATGCCAAACAAATGAGCAAACACAAGTATAGATTTTGCATTTATTATAAATCCTTGTATGTTTCATGTGGCTGGCGACACTGGATTAACCAGAGTTCTTTATCCATGGGGAGAATTAATTTCCATATTGTACTTGCATAATATATGAACAAATTATAACTTCTTGAGGTCTGTGTAAACTCTAAAAATTCGTTGATATGTAGTTTCTGAATGAAGAGACCTTTTTCAAGCTTGTAAATTGAATATAACTAGAGGGATTATTTCTTGTTCAGCAAAGATTCATGATCAAATGCTTTTTTATAAGTAATAATAGTAAAGGAGCTCAGTGATTATCAAATCAAACCTTAATCCACTGCTTGATGTACTTGTTACAGTTCACAAACTCAAGACATTGACATGAAATGTCTAATCATCTCCCATTCTAGTCGTGAACTTCTGAATTTCAGCATGTGAATGCTTGTACAGGTAGTTTTCATTTATTTGTCTTTTGAATTAACTTTAGTTTTCTCTGTTGATCTTCTCCATTATTTTCTGAACTCATTATTGTTACTCCCTCCGATCCGTAATTTGTGTTGTCAGGTTGTATAGAAATTGTACGTAAGTAGTACTCCCTCCGTATCGAAATATAAGATGTTTTAGCATTTCCTAGACAAAACGTATCTAGACATGTTTTAGTGTAAGATGCATATGAATCTATACTCTAAAACATATCTAGATACATTTTTTCTAGAAAGTGGTAAAACATCTTATATTTTGATACGGAGGGAGTACTAATCACTCTGACACTTATTTCGGACCGGAGGTAGTATTTAGCATGTGTAGATTGGCCAAAACTTAATACGTACAAGGTTGCAATACTTTGTTCATTGTTATGAAATCACAATCATAGGAAAACATTGTGGGATACTAATTCAATGGTATGAATTATTGTGTAACATAACCCACATACTATTGGACTCATTGTTGATCAAAGTTCAAATTAGGGAGTACTATTTGTGTTCTAGCTCTATATCCTGGTAATATTTGAATATTGTTTATTTGTGCACCGTCCTGTAATTTATGGTCCATCAAGTATACACATGGTATCGCCTTTTTTCTGTTGGAAACTGTAAGCATTTAAGCTTAAAGAACTTCAGTATACTATGGAATGTTTCTGGTAATCTAGAAAATTGGGTTCTTGCAGCCTCCAGTTTTAGCATCTAAACTGATCATAGGATTTTAGATTCATGTTGAATGTATTGCTGTAAGACAAGCATGTCTGATGACCAACTTATCAATTGTTTTATTTGTTGTGCTTACAGTAATCAAACTAAACTGCAAATACGTTTATGACAAGTACGACATAGTTGTTGGGAAAGTCCTAGTAATTTGAAGTTTTTTGAATTTTCTCTTCTATGAGCAATTTTAGAGTCCTGCCAACCAAACCTACATGGATCATTTGAATAATTTTTAAAATTTGAAAAACTACTCTTATAGTAGCAGTTCGATATATTCCATTGATGTCCAATATCCAAAATACAAGAATACATATGGCCTCTTGTTTTCCATTTGATCCGTGGTTGACAGTGCATTGCTGCTGTTATTATTACATGTATCTTATAGTTAATCGTTTTCCATTTGATCCGTGAATTATTTATTACATGCATCATATGGTTTGTTATGTGTTACTGGGAATCATACTGGCCCATGTTTTGCAGCCCACAACCCACATGCTAGAGGCACCAAACGGGCCACTATCTGCCTGGTCTGGTACAAGCTTCGCTGCAGTTATTGCTCCTGCCTTCCGATTCAATATTTATATAGTAGCATCCTTTCCCAGTTTCAGCATGGAGAGTTTTAATTGATTTCTATGCATGTTTCAGGGAATGTATGTGTCTCTTATTGCTTTCATTATTTGGCATAGGTGTACCACTGCATGTTAAACATTTAGCAAATGCGTACATATGCTTCCGTAGTGATTATGCTTCTACATTTTTTTTAATGAAAAAGAACGATTGATATCAATTCTGTGAATGTAGAAGAAAAGTCATTTCATTTTCTTACACATTTCAAACCTTGAAAACCCTTTGGGGCTTGATTTGGGAATTTGTTTTTGTTGTTTTACCGTCTAACCTCTGGGACCATGTAGCAAATGCATGCTGGACCTCTGTTTGTGCTTTACTGGTGCTCCGTGTTTTCCCAGCCACATAATCCCCCAATGCATGGGCCTACGTGAGCATGATGGTGGGGTGGCCGTTTCTTCTCGGCATCAAGTACCAGCAACGGAATGGTTTTCTGGGGGCTATGCCTTTCCTTAAGTGGGTCATTTTGCAGGGAAAAGCGTGGTGGAGGACCATTTTCTTGTTGTGCAGTGTCACCATCTTGCGATACGGGTGGCAAGAGGAGAGCGATACATCATGGTACAGTTCCTGCTAGTTGGAGGAACGCAATTATTTTCTGTTAGTTGCATATGGTAGTGTGGAAAGAAAACTACTCGCGTCAGGGACGCGGAACGCTCATGCTCTTCGCTCTTATTTTGCCAATGGCAGGGCCGTCAATACTGGAGACCCGAACCTGGAGGGAGTACGCTACTGTAAAATTTCATAACCTGGCGTTTACACTTTCTTGTGGTTAGTGGTTACACCGGTGGAAACAGTTAGCAATCAGGTATGTCGTCGCGGGCAGCTGGATTGTCCGATTCTCTTAACCAAGATGGTCACCCAGAAACTTACTCCTGTATTTCTGCTGTTTCGGAATGCAGCTCTCCGTGTCATGTCGCTGATAAGACAGAGAATCCGGTTCTCACGTGCTTCCACGCAGATATTTTGCTTCCGGGATGTGGTATCACCGCCCAACTAAGCTGATATTGCTGGTTCGCTATCATACCGATTATCCAAACAGGATCTTGGTTAGCAGTTGAGGGGGAAAAGCATGTTTCACGTGGCTGGAGAAACCCTTATGCTGCTGGCCCCGCACATTCTGTTCAGATCGAAAGGATTTTGTGCCGTGCCCAAGTCTCGCACGCACCCATCCAGATAACGACCGCCCTCGCAAAGTCGCAAGCGCAAGCTTATCGCGCCTGTTCTGTTCCTTGGTTCGTATCGTATGCCACACACCAGGCGGTTCGTTTCTTTCTTCCCTGCTGAGTCATCCTATCCCGAATCCAAGTGCTGAGGCAGGCGGTGCTGCGGTCCGGTCCTTTTCCAGCGCCATACTATGAATGAATGATGAACGAATAGATGAAGCCGCATTTGTTCTGAAGAATATAATATATTCCCCGTGTGGAAAAAAGGGTCTTCTCGTCCTTTTGGTGACGGACAGCACGGGAGTGATTCCCCGAGCCGAGCCTTGGTCCACCACGACGAACGATCGTGCATGCTATCCTCTGCGCCCAAATCGCAGAAAGGTGATCTCCAACAGCTTCTTTTTCGGTAGTACTCCGTACGTACTGAAGATCGCGGAACTGAATTATTTTATCTTCGCCCCACGAGTCTTCCTTCGGATTGAGGTGTGAGGTTCGTCGAGCGAGACCTAAGCCTGGGTGACTCGACTGGGTGAGTAGGTGGGACTTTTGCGTTCTTATGTCCACTGCCGCCCGGAGAAATCCGTGCCCGTGTTTGACCACCACAACCATTCCTGGCTCTTCCGCGGCCTAGTTCTTCGTTTGGACGAACTCCCATAGTTTTTCTTGTATGCTTTCAAGTCCCAGCGGTTCTTCAACCAGAGAAATTGACCGGACCGACAGCCGATCCGATGTTGTACGACTACTAGTATTGTATTGCACGTCCTTTTCCGTGTCGATTGTCTCCTAAGCCATTGACCAAATTTATCACTAGTAGTATAGTAATAGCATTAGGTTCGGATCCATTCCGTCGCAGGGGGTCAAAAACAATTTCCCAACACGTTCCCCGCCCGCCGTCGAGTTCACGTTTGTGGCGTCCCGTTTTAGATTGTTTTATTCTGGAGGATAGAAAAGGTTCTGGAAAATAGAAAGCGGGGTTGGTCTTTTGCTCACGGGAAAAAAAATACTTCCTCCGTCCACTTTTATAAGGCACACTTCCTACCATTTTAATGCTAATAAGTGTGCCTTATAAAAGTGGACGGAGGGAGTAGCGAAAGAGAAGATGCTCACGCATGTAGGAGTACATCACAGATGTTAATTCGCGCACGCTTTTCTCTCCTGAGGTCACGTGCGTCAGCTCTGAGCGGGCCGAGCGCTCGGGATCGCCTGCAGAAGCGCATTTTATAGCCCTCTCTGTGTCTGTGGCAGCGTCGCACGCTCCATGGTGGCGTAGGACAAAAACGAACTGGGTAAGATAATGTAGTTGTTGGGTGCGGTGAAAACTTTCATGCGTGGACAGTGCCGATCTGGGTGAGGCAGCCGTAGGACGCAATTCTTTTTGCTTTGCGTCCGATGCCAGGTTTGTCGTGGATCTCGGTATGGAAGAGGATGCTACGGCATGGAGCACGGGAAAGCCGCGGAACTGCTCGGTCAGGTCGACTATTCTACGGCTGCCCGATAATGGCGCTCGTATCAACTGTGGAAGATAGGTGACCAGGTCCACGCTGTCTAGTTGTGGGTGTCCCATGGCAGCAGTAATGTGTAAAAAACGCACATTAAGACCAACTCCACCGGCGCCCCAAGCCGGCGGGACCACCCGTCAGCAACACAGAGCAAAAAAAAAACAATAGTAACTATATCATTTTTCCTTTTTCCCTAGCACGCCATTTTTCATTCTCCCGCGTGCTGCCTCCCCCGCCCAACCAGTTCCCGCCCATGTCCACCGCTGGAGATCGCATGCCTTCGGCGACGTAGATCACCCGGTTGTGCCGCATACTGCCGCCGATGTTGCCCAGCAAGCGTGCTCATGGGGTCGGTCGCGGCAACGCTGCTCCTCGCAAACCCGGCAGGCGCCCACCCAATATGACTAATGCGCAGTGGACAGAGGAGCAAACTCGACGTGCGGCGATGACAGCGGATCAAAAAGTTCGCCGCGCCAAACAGGCCATCAGGCACGTAAACCTCGGTGTCGACATCGCTGATTTCGTGCTTATGGATTTCCAAGGCGCCGGCGTCTGGATCGCCTTTGGACCCGGCCTTCTTCGACCAAGGCGCTGGTACTCTACGTTCAGGAATAAGAATCTCCCCTGGGTTAGGTGAGAGCGAGGCGGCAGATGGCGGGGGGTTCGACGGCCTGGGAGTCAACCTCAATAACTCGTACTCAGAGTCGCCGGCCCTGTAGAGGGGCCGAGTCCCAGACGTCGATCTCACAGGCGGGAGAGGGCGCATCCTCTTCGTCGACGGTACCGACGCAGGCCGGCACATGTTTGACCGAATGCACGCCGACGGGAACATGGTATGATCGACGTCCCAACCCATGTGTATGTGCATCATAAATTGCATTATCAATTTTGTGTGTTCGACGTTGTACGATTAGGTTCAAGGGTTGGAGATCCTGGCCGAAATTATCCTAGGCGACGGTACCCAATCTGATGTCATACAGGGGACTAGCGCTCCAGATGAAGAAGTTGACGAGGAAGACGTCGAGGTGGAAGAGACTGAGGCGCAAGAGGTCGAGGTACACGATATTGAGACCGGGACGACGATGAAGATCGTCAAGACGCGGAAGAAGGGCACTAGAGGCAAGAGATAGAAAACCATCGAGGACGAGTGCATGTGCAACACATGGAATCTATTCACGAACGACGCCACTATCGACGCCAACCAAACATACGGTCGGTATTGGAAAAGGATCCACGAACAATTCCACGAGACGAAAAAATACTGCGACTGCGCCAAGGTGACGATGGAACAAAGTGTCAGCGCCATGTTGCACAGATGATCGCCCATACAAGCCGAGTGCAACGCCTTCCATGATGCGCTCGAACAGATCTGGGAAAGGAAGGAGAACGACAACACGATAGTAGACGAGTTGAAGGACGCGCTTTGGCTCTTTCTTGGCAACAACGACGACAAGGAATTCAAGGTCATGCATTGCTTCACCAGGATTCAAAGCTCCAAGAAGTGGGCGTTCACCCGCCTCGATCTCAATGGCCGCAGACCTGGTGAGCAATGGCTAGATCACCACGTTGGCGCTTCGGAGGGACGACCATTGGGAACAAGAAGGCCAAGGCCGAGAAGCACGGCGCATCGTTAGCAACGGTTGTGCAAGAGACGATCCAGAAGTGCCTCGCCGAGGTAATGTCCATCTCGAAGATGAACGTGTACACTTTCAAAGATAGTTGGACGTTGTTGATGGATAAGAAATCCTAAAAGAACGTGCTCGAGAAAGAGAGGATTAAGGCGGCAAAGTTGGCTTCAAACGCAACTATGATGGCCGCTGATACGGTGATGTCTACGCACGGTTCTATTCTTGTAGACAGTGTTGGGCCTCCAAGTGCAGAGATTTGTAGAACAGCAATAAGTTTTCCTTAAATGGATCACCCAATGTTTATCGAACTCAGAGAGGTAGAGGTCAAACATATCCCTCTCATGCAACCCTGCAATTACGATACAAGAAGTATCTGGTGTCCTCAACACACCTAATACAATTGTCAGTTGTATAGGTGCACTAGTTCGGCGAAGAGAGAGTGAAATACAAGTAATATGGATAATTATAAGTGATAATAGCAATCTGAAATAAAAATTGCAGCAAGCAAACATGTAGCGGAACTAATTGTAAACGGTGTTTCAATGCTTAGAAACAAGGCCTAGGGATCATACTTTCAATAGTGGACACTCTCAACAATAATAACATAATTGAATGCATGATGCTACTCTGAACCACTCTCCGATAGGATAACAAACACCAATCATTGCGTAGGGCTATAAAAGCACTCCTTAGAGTTGCATTTCCCCATCTAGGTAACCCCCACGATATCACCATGAGACCTAGATGGTTCTAGACAAACACCGCAATTTCATAGGGTCATCCAACACAAAATATATAAATAATTCACACTTTACACACACTGACACATTTACACCGTGATCAAAGTGTCTACGGGGATCTTATAACAAAATCATTTAAGTAGCATAACAGATGAAGAGTAACATCCAGTTATTCAACTAGATTACAAAGATCATGATCACATAAAGATCACACCATGGGAGAGAGATGAAACACATAGCTACCGGTAGAGCCCTCAGCCCCGAGGGAGAACTACCCCCTCCTCATCATAGGAGTCAGCAACATCGATGAAGATGGCGGTGGAGTCGATGGAGATGGATCCGGGGGCACTTCCCTGTCCCGGTAGGGCGCCGGAACAGAGATTTCTGTCACCCGAAACTTGTCGGCGATGGTGGCGGAGCTACGGAAATTTTCGTGGATGGAGGCTGGATATTTTAGGGTTTATGCATCGGGAGGATATATTGTCGAAAGGGCGATGTCGGTGGGCGCCTGAGGGGCCCACACCATGTGGCGGCGCGAAAATATTTTTGAACTCTGTTGACGTGTCGGGAAAATAGGGACTTTGGCCCTCGTTTCGTCCAATTGCAAGAATATTTCCAGACCAACTTTTTTGAAACCAAAAACAGCAGAAAACAGGAACAGGCGCTGTGGCATCTTGTCAATAGGTTAGTCCATGAAAACGTCCAGAAAATGAAGGAAAACATGTGAAACATAAAGGTATTGGATAGAAAACAAGCATGGATCATCGAAAATTATAGATACGTTTGAGATGTATGATGTATCACACGACAAGAATCAAAGCAATATCGGAGGCGTCGGCTATGGGCGTCAAGAAGAGGGCGCCAAGATCTTGACCGCCGACCTATCGATCATGACTCAGCCGGTGCAGACTTGGCAGCAGGATCCACCGACGCACCAGCATGACCTAGAGGCAGAGGAGATCGGATCCGAGGAGGCGGCATGGGAGGCACTAGAGATCGCGACCCAAGAGACGACGTGGGAGGCACCATCGGCCCTTTGATTCTTGCGTCTGTATGTCTGTTCGCCGAACTTAGCGACTCTTTTGGGATGTGTGATCGCTGGACATGTCGATGAATTTGGGTCGAAGGTCGTATTTTGATTAAATTTGAAACACAACTAGTTTTGGGGTTGTCTATTGGGACGCACCGAGGGGGCGACGCCCCCAATAGGACAGCAACGCGTGCTAGCGCACCGAATAGCATGTTCCGGCAACACTTGTCGGACGCTCTATTGGGGGCGCCGGTGGAGATGCTCTAAGTCCTATGTGGTGTCGCTAAAGTTTCACATTATACATTATGGAGAATTTCATAGGATAAAGTAGATCCCAACTTATGGCTAAAGTTCAAATTATACATTACGAATGCTCGATATGCAGGGCTCCTCACAAAAATAAAGACATGTAAGAGGTGATTAAAAACTAAACTGGTTTTGATTAACATCTAGTGTTTATTTATATAAGAGAAATGCTTGACTAGGCACCTCACCTAAGTAGTGGTGCTTATGAAAAAAGATTTTTTTTCATTATCTAATAACGCCCCATGAATTTTGCCATGTACATGGTTTAATGGCCAAGAAGTTAGGGCCTCTTTGATTCATAGGAATGTCATAGGAATTTTGTAGGATTAGGTCCTATAGGAATTTTTCCTATATTGCTTATTTGATTCAAAGGATCATATCCTATAGGAATCTTGTAGTACAAATCCTATAGAAAAAGAACATGAGGTCCAACCTCATGGAAAAATCCCTTCACACAATCAAAGGAAAATGCTCTTCTCATAGGAATCACTTGGCCATACCATACCAATCCTATAAGTTTCCTATTCCTACACTTTTCCTATCCTATGAATCAAAGGATCCCTAAACATTTTATCTGCTTTATGTTGTTTAGAGAATAATTTAACCGTCCGGTGAAATGGTGGGATCCATTCTTAACTATATAGTTAAACTAATAGACCTAATGCGGCAGTAGAACTGATGACCCACAAGTATAGGGGGTGTATAGTAATTTCGATAAATAAGAGTTTCAAACCCAACGAGGAGCAGAAGGTGTTGACAAGCAGTTTCGATGAAGGAATAACTGTAAATACTGGAAAACATATTTTTAGGGGTTTTTGATATTGCAGATAAATAAAGTGCGAGTAAATAAAATGCACTAGTAATAATTGCAGCAAGTGACCCAATCCTTTCTTCAGCAAAGGACAAGCTGGTGAGTTTACTTATGATTAACAAACATTCACGAGGACACGCGGGAGGTTTCTGTCAAGTGCTTTTGTTCCATGCAGCTGAATAACTTTGGTGTTTTGATAAGTGTTGTGTGGGTGAACCTATGCTAATGTACCGTTCCATCCAAGACTAATACATTCTTGTGATTATACCCCTTGCAAGCATCCACAACTATAAGAAAGTAATTAAGAAATAAATTTAACCACAACTTTAAAATCCGGGATCCTACGCTCCCTCGTGTAATGGTTTCCTAAAGGGGGTTTAGGTTTATGTCACTCCGGCAACCCCACAATTAGTAGCCAAATACACGATGCATTCCCCTAGGCCCATAAATGGTGAAGTATCATGTAGTCGACGTTCACATGACACCACTAGAAGAATAACACCATAACTTAAATATCAAACATTAAATATTATTCAACATTACTTCACTACTAACAACTTGACTTCTCCCATGTCCTCAAGAACAACACGAACTACTCACAACACATCATATGGATCATTATCAGAGGTTATATAATGGATGATAACAATCTGGTCATAAAGTGCAAACACCGATAAATCTCACAAGCATCAACTACTAACAAGTAATCAACACTGGGAGAGAGATCTAATGCAAAACAACGATAGAGGCCCATGATTGTTACATTGGGATGAAGGTGGATGATGATGGTGATGGTGCTGGTGGTGATGATGATGATGATGGCGATATTTATGATGCACGGAGTGATGACGGTGACGATGGAGGTGATTTCCCCTCTCCGGAGAGGAATTTCCCCGGTAGATTTCTCCCTGCCAGAGAGCTTTTCTCTCTCGGGTGTTTTCTGCCCCGCAGCAGCGGTGGAATAATTCTTCGAGGATGGAATGAGGCTTAGGGTTCCCTCGGGACCAGGGCCCAAAGATGACCCCGGAGGTGGGCCAGGGTGTCCACACCCCTAGCTTGCGCGGCCAGAGGGCGCGCCACCCCTAGGTGTGGGCCCCTGGTGGCCCCCCTCTGGCTCTCCTTCTGGCTGTGTTCCTCCTCTGGACTTTTAGGAACCCCCGGATGTCCCCCTTCTTCTTCTGATCTTCAGGAATATGGTATCTCGACGGTGTTTTTTTCCATCAGATTTCTGGTCCCGGTGTTTATTCTCCAAAAATTATAAAACTTGCAAAATAAGATAAAATAACATAAGGGATGCATCATAGCATGAAATATATCGATGAATAACAGAAAATTATGATATAAAATAGTGATGCAAAATGGACGTATCAACTCCCCCAAGCTTAGACCTCGCTTGTCCCCAAGCAAAACTGAAATCAGAAAACATGACCACAGGTTTATGGAGTGAAGAGTCGATAAATAAAATACGGGCAAGAAGCATCACATTTACTTATGCACCAATCATTACAGACAGCAACTTCCTCTCATATAACTCAACTTGAAACAAGTAAAAGGGGTCACAAACAAAGATGCAAAAGAGAGAATCAAAATTGGTAATGGCAAACTTCGTTCTTGGTCAGAGAACATTTAATGAAATTATACTTATCTTAGGTGAAGTCTTTATAACAAGGTTTATATTGTAGAGCTTAACATGTTTAATTATAACAATTCTTTTACAGTGATTCATAGCTTTCAAAGTAATATTCATTCAGATAATAAAGCATGTGCTAAACAAAGAAAGATGGAAAACATGATTGAATAAATCAACATATAGATGATGAGAACACAACAACTCAAATGCTTGCTGGAGACAGAAGGAAATGGGTTTGCTGACTCAACATAAAAGTAAAAGATAGGCCCTTCGCAGAGGGAAGCATTGACTACTCATGTACTAGAGCTTTTATTTTAAATAAATAGAGGTATAAAATGCATGACACTCCTCCCATCCATCTTACACAAACCATGGCTAACCGAATCCTCGGGTGCCTGCCAACAATCACAAACCGTGGAGGAGTGTCTAAATTTTGAGAGGTGTATATTTATGTCAATGAATGGCAAACAGAAAATACAGTACGTCACAAGCCAACTAGACTCACAAGAGCGGCTCCCATAGAAGGACGCAACTGGTATAGAAGGTCATCCCTCTTTCTCTTTTGTTTACACAATTATGCTTTGACTGATAAATCAGGGGCAAAAAGAGTGAAGATAATTTGTATTATTATTTGGGGATGGAAAGCCCGCTGCCAGCTCTTCTAGCATTTGGATAAGCGGATGAAGCCACTAGTCCAGGTGTGTGAGTCCAATCAACAAGTGAGATAAATATTCTCTATTTGCGTCCTCATGAGCTAAAACATGAGTAATTTGAAAGTTTTAAAGGTAGAACATGAGAAATTTACTTGGAGTGGCGGTGAAATACCACATGTAGGTAGGTATGGTGGACACAATGGGCAAGGTTTTGGGGTTTAAGGTTTGGATGCACGAGAAGCATTCCCTCTCAGTACAGGGTTTTTGGCTAGCAAGGCTAGGTAGCAAGCATAAGAGTTGAAGTAAAACAAACAAATATACATATGATGAAACCAATCATGCAATCTTCATTGAAAGCACAAGCAATCTTAACTTGTGAATACTAAGTTTATGAGCTAATAGGCAAATTCCTCTTTCTTATACTAGCAACTCAAATTATTATTTCTGCTGACCCAAGCTAAGTTTGCCAAAACCAACTAGATTAACTTGATGGTCTCTAGAGTGATAACAAATACTAATAACAAGCTCAACCATATGACAGGAGTTGAAAACTGAAATAATATGCATAGAAAGTAAATGATGAAACTTCTCATTAATATTTCAAACCGGCAACTCACACCAACGGATACAACGATAACCAACTAGGGAGAGACACTTCCATACTACAAACCATCCTATATGATAACTTCTCTACTCATGATATGACTCTACTGAAAAAGTAAAAAGATGAAAGATAGTGATGTGATACCGCGGCACTCCCCCCCAAGCTTGGAACAAGCTGAGGGGATGCGAAAACCAATGACGAATCAATTCTTTGGTGGTGGTGGATCCTTATCATCCTCGGTCTTCCAAGGTAAAGTCTCTCCATCCATAAATGACGTCCTGGTCTCCATCATCTTGAAACTAGAAGCATCGCTTATACGTGTAAACATGTTCTCATACTCACAATTCTGGTTCTGCACGTCATAGAGTTGTGCTTGCAGATCATTGGTGATCTTGGTGAATGAGAGAATCTCCTCCCAAAGCTTCAAATTCTCCCTCTTGTATTCAGCGATCTGTTCTGTCTTTATCATGTCGATGATCTCAACTTCACACTCTGCCATCTTCTTGTACCTGAAAACTTCTTGCTCTAGTTCTTCCATCCTAGCTTCTAGACTGCCTTCTCCTCTAGGGCCCTGAACATCTTCAATCTGCACCTTCCCGTCCTTGAGCAGCAATTCTTTGGGATGCATCTTCAACTCGTTCAAGTACGGGTTGACGACGTTCTCAAAGAAACTGTCTTTGGAAGATCTAGGAGAAGCCATTGATGCTCTAGGTCTGAAGATGTAACCTGGCAGAAACAGCTCGAAACAGAAACACGACGAGAAAACGATATACGGACCTCGGGGGATCTGGGGGATTATATAGCAAAAAGTTTCATAACGAAAGGAAAGTCCGGGTTGAAAACGAGTCAAAGAGGGGCTCCGGGGCGCCCACACCATGGGCTGGCGCGGCCAGAAGTGGGCCCGCCCCACCCTATGGTGTGGAGCCTCCGGGCTCCGTCTCCCTCTCGTTTTCGGCTCATATTTTTTTCATATTTTCTAAAAACAGTAAAAAATATAAGTTGAAAGATGTTCCGCGAACATTTTCTTACCAAAATTGTTACCTATTCGAAAATTGGCTCTCTAGTATCTAAAATATGCTTCTTAATAAACTCCCCCGAGATCATGGCTTGAATACAATCAACATTTTCATTATAAGTATCTCCAGAAATATAATGCTTGAGTCTTTGGCCATTCACCACTTGTGAAGAGTTGTCTTCAAGGGAAACAATTTTAATTTCCCCCAAACGATATACCTCTTCGATAACAAAAGGTCCTTCCCATCTCGAGAGTAATTTTCCTGCAAAAAATCTAAGACAAGACCAATACAATAGCACTTTCTCACCAATATGAAATTCTCTTTTAATAATTCTCTTATCATGCCACCTTTTAAATTTCTCTTTAAAGATCTTAGCATTTTCATATGCTTCACTCCTTCATTCATCTAAAGAACTTAAATCTAGAAGCCTTTTCTCACCAGCAAGTTTAAAATCTCTATTTAGGTCTTTCACTGCCCAATAAGCTTTGTGTTCTAATTCTAGGGGCAAGTGACAAGCTTTTCCATAAACCATTTTATAAGGAGACATGCCCATGGGATTTTTGTAAGCAGTTCTACAAGCCCACAGAGCATCATTTAATTTCTTAGCCCAATTTTTCCTAGATTTGTTAACAGTCTTTTGCAAGATATATTTGATTTCTCTATTTGATAATTCTACTTGCCCACTGGTTTGAGGATGATAGGGTGAAGCAATTCTATGATTAACATCATATTTAGCAAGGGTTTTTCTAAAACCGCCATGAATAAAATGAGAACCCCCATCAGTCATAAGATATCTAGGTACACCAAACCTAGGTAAAATAATGTCCTTAAGCATTTTTAATGAGGTTTCACCATCATCACTTTTAGTAGGTATAGCTTCTACCCATTTAGTAACATAATCAACATCAACAAGAATATGAGTGTAGCCTTTTGAAGGAGGGAAAGGACCCATAAAGTCAAAACCCCGACAATCAAATGGCTCAATAACAAGAGAATCACAAGATAAAACAAACTTTCTAGCATCTTTAAAGAGAGTAGGCCAATAAAAACCTGATTCTAGAACCTTATGTGCAGTTCTATCTCCAGCGTGATGTACTCCATAAGCACTACTATGACATTTTCTCAATATCTCTTGTTGTTCATTTTCAGGAACACATCTTCTCATAATACCACCAACACCTTCTTTATATAAGTGTGGGTCATCCCAAAAATAATGCCTCAAATCATAGAAGAATTTTCTTCTTTGTTGAGCTGTAAAGGTAGGAGGCAAATACTTCGAAACAATAAAGTTAGCATAATCAGCATACCATGGACTCTCTTGAGAGCTCACTTTTATTGCAGCTAACTGTTCATTAGTAAAACTATCATCAACATGAATAAGTTCAATATTTTCTAATCTAGACAAATTATCAGCAACGGGATTTTCAGCACCCTTCCTATCCACAATATGTAAATCAAACTCTTGTAAAAGAAGCAACCATCTAATAAGCCTAGGCTTAGCATCTTTCTTTTCCATAAGGTACTTAATAGCAGCATGATCAGTATGAATAGTAACTTTAGAATCAACAATATACTGCCTAAATTTATCACGAGCAAAAACTACAGCTAGGAATTCTTTCTCAGTGGTAGCATAATTCTTTTGAGCAGCATCAAGAGTTTTACTAACATAATGAATAACATTTAACTTCCTATCTATCTGTTGTCCAAGAACATCACCTACAGCATAATCACTAGCATCACACATAATTTCAAACGGTAAATTCAAATCAGGTGGTTGAACAATAGGGGCAGATATTAAAGCCTTCTTTAAAATTTCAAAAGCTTCTTTACAATCTTCATCAAAAACAAATGGTGCATCTTTTTGAAGAAGATTAGTAAGAGGTTTTGATATTCTAAAGAAATCTTTAATAAACCTTCTATAGAAACCAGCATGACCAAGAATATTACGAATACCTTTAACATCCATGGGACAGTGCATTTTCTCAATAGCTTCAACTTTAGCTCTATCAACTTCAATACCTCTTTAAGAGATTTGATGTCCAAGCAATTCCTTCATTAACCATAAAATGGCATTTTTCCCAGTTAAGAACAAGATTAGTCTCCTCACATCTCTGCAATACTTTATCAAGATTCTGCAAACAATTATCAAAAGAAGTTCCGTAGACGGAGAAATCATCCATGAAGACTTCCACAATTTCTTCACAAAAACTATGAAAGATACAGACATGCATCTTTGAAAGGTAGCAGGAGCATTACATAAACCAAAAGGCATACGTCTATAAGCCTAGGTTCCATAAGGACAAGTGAAAGTTGTTTTCTCTTGATCAAACTTTTTGACATCATTTTGAGAAAACCCAGAATAACCATCAAGAAAGCAGAAATGAGTTTTCTTAGACAACCTTTCTAACATTTGATCAATAAAAGGCAAATGATAATGATCTTTCTTAGTGACTTTGTTAACCTTCCTAAAATCAATGCACATCCCATAACCAACTACTACTCTTTGAGGAATGAGTTCATTATTTTCATTTTGCACAACAGTCATCCCTCCTTTCTTAGGGACACAATGCACATGACTAACCCATCTACTATCAGTAATAGGATAAATAATACCAGCATCAAGGAGTTTCAGTACCTCATTTCTTACCACATCCTTCATTTTAGGATTTAAACGACGTTCATGCTCAACAACTGGCTTTGCACCAGGATCAATATTAATAGCATGCTGACAAATAGCAGGAGAAATCCCTTTCAAATCATCAAGAGTATAACCAATAGCACCTATGTGTTTCTTCAATATCCCCAATAATTTCTCCTCTTCTTTACCAGAAAGTTTAGAACTAATAATAACAGGATATAATTTATTATCATCAATATGAGCATATTTAAGATTATCTGGCAAAGGCTTTAAATCAAAAACAGGATCCTCCTTGGGTGGTAATATTGTTCCCAAGTCTTCCACAGGTAAATTATGTTTCAACATTTCTGGCTGATGTAGGAAAATCTCATCAATTTCATTCCTTTCTTCCATAAAGACATCACTTTCGTGGTCTTCCATGTATTGCTGCAAAGGATTGTTAGGAGCAAGAGCAATAGCAGCCAATTGTTCAACTCTATTTATCATTAGGCAATTCAGCTTCATAAGGTGATTTAGCAAATTTGGAGATAATAAATTCATAAGACTCTCCATCAAACTTTGTAAGAATTTTTTCCTTTTTACAATCAATAACAGCACCACAAGTGTTTAAGAAAGGTATACCAAATATAATAGGACAAGTATCACTAGTAGAAGTGCCTAGTACTAGAAAATCAGCAGGAATTTTAGTTTTACCACATAAGACCTCCACATCTCTAACAATACCAATTGGAGAAATAGTTTCCCTATTAGCAAGTTGAATAATCACATCAATGTCTTCAAGCTCATAAGGAATAGCACTAGAACTAGCACCAATATCACATAAACCATAATAACAATGACCACCTATCCTAACAGATAGCACATGAACACTAGGTTTCCTAGATTTACTAGGATGATAGACAATATTAGAAGCATCTTCACAAAATATAATGTGTCCCTCTTCTACATTTTCAGAAACAAGGTCCTTTACTATTGCTACCGTAGGTTCTACAGTTATTTGTTCCTCGGGTTCTACAGGTTTCCTTGCACTTTTATTAACCACACTAGCTAACATAGAGTGTTCTTTTACCTTAGTAGGGAAAGGCATTTTCTCAATATAAGGTTCAGGCACAATAGAATCAACGGTATGAACTTCTATATCTCTAGCAGGAACACAATTAATAGTATCTTTATAAGGTGCATGGTACTTCTCCCATTCATTTTTAGGAATATCAATATAATAAGCAAAAGCCTTATATAAGTTTGCAACAACTTGAGAATCAAGACCATAAGCAGTACTAACATTATGAAAATCATCTGATGACATAAAAGTTTTAATGCATTCATAATCATAATTTATACCTGACTTTCTACCTTTGTCATTCTCCCATGCTTCAATGTTTTCTTGAATACGGTCAAGAAGATCCCATTTAGCTTCATCCTTCATACGTGTAAATGATCCATAACAAGAAGCATCCAATAAATCCTTATCATGAAGAGGAAGCCTTGCATAGAAATTATTAATAACGATATTACTGGGGAGCTCATGAATGGGGCATTCGAGCATTAGTAACTTCAATCTTCCCCATGCTTGGGAAATACTATCTCCGTCATGAGGCCAAAAATTATATAATTCCGATCTCTATGGATTTCACTTGGAGGATAGAATTTAGAATAAAAGAGAGGTACAATTTCCTCCCATTCAATAGTCTGGCTATTTTTCAGCAGTTTGAACCATTCAGAGGCTCGGCCTGTCAATGATATAGAGAATAATATCCTCTTCACTTGGCTCATTGTAATACCTACACACTTGAACAACTCGCATAATTCATGTAAAAAGAGCAAATGATCACCAGGATGGACATTTCCATCACCTGAATAGCAGTTATCCATAACATGTTTAACAATGTTTATAGGTATTTTATAAGGATCCAAATCATCATGCGGTGGGTCACTTACTAACCTAGCAATGGCAGCAGTGCCCGCAAATAGGGACTCAAAAGGAGACCCAAACATAGTGTAATAAAGCAGTAGACAGAAATAAAAACAACACTTACAGCAGAAGCTTCCTTTATCAATTCCACTTCCCAATAGCGCTTCACTCCCCGGCAACGACGCCAGAAAATAGTCTTGATGACCCACAAGTATAGCGCGTGTATCGTAGTACTTTTGATAAATAAGAGTGTCGAACCCAACGAGGAGCAGAAAGTGTTGACAAGCAGTTTCGATGAAGGAATAACTGTAAATATTGGAAAACATATGTAACATCCCAAGTATGAAAACTCCCCCTAGTATGTTTGTTTCTTGTTTTGTTATTGCTTTGCATCATGTCATCATAGCTAGACTTGAGGATGGGTTACCATCAAATAAAGATCAGAAAGGAAGATATTCCAAAAACAGCTTTCACCACTCGGTACGGTTTATATGAATACACCGTCATGTCCTTTGGTCTCACCAATGCACCGGCGACATTCTCTAGACTCGTGAATTCTGTCTTCCATGAATACCTCGACAAGTTCGTTGTGGTATATCTTGATGACATTCTGGTCTACTCAAAATCTGAGGAAGATCATGGAGAACATCTTCGTCTCACTCTCATGAAACTTCGCGAGCATCGTCTATATGCCAAGTTCTCCAAATGTGAGTTCTGGATTCCAGAAGTTGCTTACCTTGGTCATGTCATCTCTGCCAAGGGCATAGCCATTGATCCAGAAAAGGTTAAAGCAATTGTTGATGGGAAACCTCCTAAGACAGTGAAGCAAGTCAGAAGTTTTCTTGGCTTGGCTAGCTATTGTCGTCGTTTCGTCCAAAACTTCTCCAAGATTGCCAAACCTCTCACTGATCTCACAAAGAAGGACAAGAAGTTCGTTTGGTCTCCACAATGTGATGAAAGTTTCAATCTCCTGAAGACTAAACTCACTTCTACACCGGTTCTGGTTGGCCCAAATACCACCAAACCTTTCCAGATATTCTGTGATGCTTCCCTCGAAGGTCTAGGTGCAGTTCTTATGCAAGAACGTCAAGTTGTGGCTTATGCTTCACGTCAGTTGAACGCACATGAGCTCAATTATCCCACACATGATCTAGAACTTGCAGCAGTTGTGTTTGCCCTGAAGAAATGGAGGCAATACTTGTTGGGTAATCGCACTGAAATCTTTTCCGATCATAAGAGTCTGAAATACATCTTCACTCAGCCAGATCTAAACCTCAGGCAAAGGAGATGGATCGAAAAGATCAAAGACTTCGATCTTACCATTTCTTACACTCCAGGCAAGGCTAATGTTATGGCTGATGCTCTCAGTCGCAAGTCGTATTGCAATAATCTCATGATCATGGAAAGCCAACCTCCTCTTCATTAAGAATTCCAGAAGCTGAACCTTGGTCTTGTTCCTCAAGGTTATCTTGCAAACTTGACAGCCAGTCCAACTCTCGAGGACAAGATTCGTTCTGAACAACTTCGTGATGCTGAGATCAAGAAGATCGCAAATAACATCAAAGCCGGCAATGTGAAGTATGAGTGCTTCTCAATTGATGACAAGGGAACTGTGTTCTTCGAAGGACGCATTGCAGTTCCTCAAATTCAAAGTCTCAAAGATGTTATTCTCAGGGAGGCTCATGAAACTCCTCTTTCCATACATCCTGGAAGTACAAAGATGTACCAGGATCTTAAGACACTGTATTGGTGGTCTGGCATGAAACGTGAAATTGCTCAATATGTTTCTGAATGCGACGTTTTTCAACGTGTTAAGGCAGTTCATCAGAAAACAGCCGGTCTCCTCCAACCGCTGAAAATTCCTGAGTGGAAGTGGGACATGATTGAAATGGACTTCGTCACTGGTTTTCCAAGGTCCAAGAAGGGCAACGATGCAATCTTCGTTGTTATTGATCGACTCACTAAAGTAGCTCACTTCTTTGCTGTCAAAGAAACAATCTCAGCTAGCCAGTTAGCAGAGCTTTACACAACAAAGATTGTTCCTCTTCATGGTGTTCCATTGGAAATAAGCTCAGACCGTGGAAGTATATTCACTTCTCATTTCTGGAAGAGTTTTCAAGAAGCATTGGGCACCAAACTTCTGTTCAGCACAGCTTATCACCCTCAGTCTCAAGGGCAAGTCGAAAGAGTCAATCAGATTCTCGAGGATATGCTCAGAGCATGTGGTCTCTCCTTTGGCATGAAATGGGAGGAATGCCTTCCATATGCTGAATTCTCCTACAACAACAGCTTCCAGGCAAGCCTAGGCATGGCACCGTTTGAGGCACTCTATGGCCGCAGATGCAGGAGTCCAATCAATTGGTCTGGAGCTGGTGAACGTTCACTCTTAGTCCCTGACATTGTTAAGGAAGCCGAGGAGAAAGTTCGCATCATTCGTGACAATCTCAAGATTGCTCAGTCTCATCAGAAAAGCTACTATGACAGCAAGCACAGGGATATGATCTATGCACCTGGTGACAAAGCATATCTCCGTGTAACTCCCCTCAGAGGCACTCATCGTTTTGGTGTGAAAGGAAAGCTAGCACCGAGATACATTGGTCCTTTCAACATTCTCTCAAGGCGTGCGGAAAATGCTTACCGTCTTGAACTTCCAGAAAAACTATCCAAGGTGCACGATGTGTTTCACGTGTCACAGCTCAAGAGGTGTTTCAAAGATCCAGATCGTGCAGTTGATCATGATTCCATAGAACTGCAAGATGATCTCTCTTATGAGGAGCACCCTATTCGAATTCTCGATGAGACCGAGCGTAAGACTCGCAACAAGAGCACCAAGTTCTTGAAAGTGCAATGGTCGCATCATTCCGATAAAGAGGCAACGTGGGAGACCGAAGAGGATCTTCGCAAGAAGTATCCGGACCTTTTCCTTTCTCAGTAGGAATCTCGGGGCGCGATTCCTTCAAGGGGGGCGTTTTGTAACATCCCAAGTATGAAAACTCCCCCTAGTATGTTTGTTTCTTGTTTTGTTATTGCTTTGCATCATGTCATCATAGTCATTGCTTTTTGTTGCACTTGTTTTGCATTTGATTTCCATTGTTTCCATCTGATTTCTATTTGAATTCCAAAACAAAAAATTCAATTGTTGTTCATACTTGTTATGTTACATGTTTCAAATAACAACTACAAAACAAACAAACAAGTTGTTCCACCAAAAAGTGGAATCCAAAAACTTTAAATTTTTGGCTTAGGTTCATTTATTCTTTTGATACCAAAAAATTGCTTAAAATCATTTAATTTCCAAACATCAACTAAATTAAAATAATTGGAAAACAAAAGTTTATTTTTAAGGTGTTGTTACAAAAATAAATCATTAATAATTTATTCCAAAATATTTGCTAACCCTAGAACCATTTGTTTTCTCTCTTTTCCCAAATCTGAAAAAAAAATAAAAGGAAGAAAAAGATTAAAAGAGAGGGAGAGGGGGAATAGAGGGCAGCCAGCCCACTTTGGGGCCAGCCCAACTTACCTGGCCCGTACCCCCCCCCCCCCCACTGCGTTGTCTCCTACCTCTCGTACGGAGAGGCATCCATGGTGTCCACGTAGCGTTTACAGAGGAGGGCAACGGTGATCCGAGCTCACCCCTCCCCTATAACCTAGCTCGAGCTCCCCCCTCCTAGCCCTAATCGCTCCTCCCCTCTTTCCTCTCGACGCCGCCGTCTCCTCCTCTCTCCCTGCTCCCCCTTTTTCTCTGTCTGAACTGAACCGAGCGACAGCAACCTCCACCGCCTCCCTCTCCGGCGAGTCGCCGCTGCCACGGTGCCCGCCCGGCCGCGCTTTGGCCGGGAACGGAACCGCCCCGGCTCCCTCGTCCTCGCCATCTCCTCCGAATCCGCCAAGGACCACCGCCGCCAACCTCGTCTCCGCCACCGTCGCCTCCTCTCTGCATCTGCTCCCTCTGCAGCGAGGTGAGCCGCCCCTCATTCCCTCTCCCTTCCCTCTCTCTCGCACGGCCACCACACGGCGGCACGGCCACCGCACACAGCCCGCACCAGCCCTCAGCACAGCCGTAGCCACCGCGAGTCGACGATCGCCGGCGGGCATCTGTCGCTCGCTGTCAGCTACCGCTACAGAGAAGTGCAGTACCGATCTGAAACCCAAAATTCAGTTAAACTCCTTTAACTGAATGTTAACCTGTCCCCTGCTCTGTACCTTTCACAAATCGCAGACAGCCCAACTGGCAGGGCACCCGTGCGCCAAGCGAGAGCTCGCAGGATCGATTCCTGCGGGAGGCAAAAATTGCCTCCCCTTTTTTCCTTGCGCGCAACCCCCGCGGGGCCCGCGTGTCATGGGCCCTGGAGGCCACATCACCTCCTAGCCCAGCCACCTAAGCGCCACAGTGGCGCTGGCCCCACTGTCAGTGGCCGGGGCTGGCCACTGCGCAGTGCCTTTAATTTTTTCTCCCTTTTTCTTTTAATCTCAGTCCAGTAATATTACAGAATAGTCCCTAGAATTAAAACCCTAATAACTTTTATTTCACAAACCCAAATAATAAAAATAAAATATGTACACTGCACCAAATTTAATTATCTACCTAATTATAACATTTGTTTTCTGTTTTGAATAATTAAAATGCATCCAAATTTCAAATTCAAACAATTCATTTGAAATTTGATTAATTCCATAACTAATTCAATATTAACCCAAATAAATCAAATAAAATATGTTTTCCATGCCATTTTAAACCACCTAAGTACCTAACCAAATATAAATTTTGTTTCATGGTTTGAATAATTAAAATTGCTTAAATAATTTAAATCTTGTTTAATTCATTTAAAATTGCTAAATTCATAACTTGCTCAAATTAAATTATTTTTGAACATATAAAATATGTTTTCAAACCAGAAAAACATAATCTTTTCAAATATGGTTTTTGTTTAATGTTTTGAACAAATAAAAATTCAATTAATATTAATAATTGAATTAAATTCATTTAAATCTTGTTTAACTTGTTTAATTCATAATTAATTCATTCTAATTCCTATTTCAATAATTGAAACAGGTATTCCACCTAAAATTGTGTGTTCTATTCAAATATTAACCTTGTTAACTATTTTGAACAATTAAATTGGGTGAAAACAACAAATGCTTGTGTAACCCCTTTAAGTAACCAAAATTCCATAACTTAATAAATAAAATTCCAAATTTGTTAAATCTTATTTCAACTTGTTTCTATTATTGTTATTTTTCTGTTTTCATCATCCATGCATCATGCTAATCCACTTTCACCTGTTGATTAGTTGTAAAACAATTATTTCAACCTAAATTCATGGGCTTTCCATATGCAACCCCAATTGCATATGGGTCCATTTAAATTGTGTTACCCTGTCAACTAGTTTATATTTGATGCATCAATTAAATTGGCATGCATCATCCCATGATTGTGCACTATGCCATGTTATTGATTGTTTGTTCTCTGCGTTGTTTGTTTGCTTCTTCTCGGATAGACGACGACGTTGAGACCGACGATCTTACGACACCCCTTCAGAGGTTTTAGCTCAGTACCAGGCTACTGAGTTTGTAGGCAAGTATTCACTCACATGAACCATCGTGTTCCTTTCAACATTGGATACCGATACTTTCCGTTGTCTATTCTGCTAGCCCTATGTATCGATGCTTGTGTTCCGATCCTATCATATGTCATCCTTTAAACCTGATATTGCATCACCTCCACTCCTATCACCCTGTTGCTTGTTGCCCGTGTCTTACTAGCATGCTTAGGGTTGTTTTTGCTCGAGTCTGCTGTCCGTTACTTTCTGTTATCATATGTTACTTATGTTCTATGGGCTCGATGTTTAAACAACAACCTGTTAATGCTTGGGTAATAATAATAATTTGATGTTAAGGCACCGGCAGGAGGCCCGGCGTGGTTTTGAGGCCTGCTAGTGTCGACCCTAATTAGGAAAAGGGTCTTGTCTACTGATCCATGATGAGCGTGCTCACCGCATCCAGGTGGTGGTATGGAACCCCCCTCGGCTTTGATCTGATCCGCAGTTTGTCCGAAGAGCCACACTTAGTTCGGGTTTCCATTTGGCTCATACGCATGAATGGGTCGCTCCCATGGTTACTGATGATGATGATGACGCACACATATAGGGCGAGGCCTGTATTGCCGGGGTGTTGCGTCCTGCGGGAGTTTTGCACACTTGCGCTGAGTATTCGGCTGCGTGGCTGGGACCTTATAGCTCCGTGGCTCCTAGGACAGGCTGTAGAGATGGTTCGAGTCGTGTTGAGTCCACCTGAGTTTTAGTTGGTGGCTCGAGGGTGTACGGGTACTGGAGCACACCCTGCAGGGATAAATCTTCTCGAGAAGCCGTGTTGTCCGCGGTTATGTGACGACTTGGTGAAAGTACTGGCTAACAAGTACTCAGACAACTTACACCTAACTAATGATAACTTGACTAGTAATAGGTTTATTGACACAATAACCTGAACCATCATTAATTCAACTGTGCGAGTTATCCTCGGGTTGCTTCTTTGGATAAGGGGCGAGATCCAGGATGGGTTTGTTTGGAGTTAGTTGTTAGTTGGTTACGATACGCTATCTTATCTCCTTTTCTGTTAGTCGGAAGTTATAGTATGTTTCTGTAGTTGGTTAGTGCAGCCCGCTGCCGCATCTTTTATTTCACCCTTTCTTCCGTTGAACCCAAAGCATCTGTGCTTGGTGTTGACGGGTTACATTTTGGTGAACTGTGAGTCTTGCTTGCCAGTACGTTTATGTACTGACCCCTTTGGGGCTGTGGTTTCCGCAGACTACGTTTCCGAGGATCCCCATGGTGGCTGCTACGTGGAGTACGACGAGGTTGTTGACGAGTAGATAGCGAACCCGGGCAGGATCCGAGACTTCGTGGATGGGCTCCGTCTTTTCGTTTCCGGCTTCTTAAGCCTATTTGGTTTTTGTCTGTAGTCAGACCTGTTGAATGCTTCCGCTGTGATGTAATGATGAATTGTTGGGACATGTGTCCTCTGGATGATTGTATTTGCTATCTCTGCTCTAGTGAGAGCCATTTGCAACTTATTTCCATCTTTTGTGTCCTAGAGATATGTTGTGCTATCATTTTGTTCAACGCCGTTGACGTACCATGTGTGTATGGTATGAAGTACGTCAATGGTAGTATCCTGATTTCTATGGGATGGTTTACGTAGACGATGAACAGATAGGGGTTGGTTGTCACACATACGTGTGTTGGCCTACTCGTAAGAGATGCGGGTGCCGGTAAGCCCCGTAATCCAATCCACTACTGTTCAACGGAACTGCGAGTATCCTCTAGAAGTCCGGGTGCGACAACATATTTGTTGGGGGTTTTGATATTGCAGATAAATAAAGTGTAAGTAAATAAAATGCAGTAGTAATAATTGCAACAAGTGGCCCAATCCTTTCTTCCGCAAATGACAAGTCGTTGAGTTTACTTATGATTAACAAACGTTCTCGAGGACACACGGGAGGTTTCTGTCAAGTGCTTTTGTCCATGCAGCTGAATAACTTTGGTGTTTTGATAAGTGTTGTGTGGTGAACCTATGCTAATGTACCGTTCCATCCAAGACTAATACATTCTTGTGATTATACCCCTTGCAAGCATCCGCAACTAAAAGAAAGTAATTAAGAAATAAATCTAACCACAACTTTAAACTCCGGGATCCTACGCTCCCTCGTGTAATGGTTTCCTAAAGGGGGTTTAGGTTTCTATCACTCCGGCAACCCCACAATTAGTAGCCAAATACACGATGCATTCCCCTAGGCCCATAAATGGTGAAGTATCATGTAGTTGATGTTCACATGACACCGCTAGAAGAGTAACACCACAGCTTAAATATCAAACATTAAATATTATTCAACATTACTTCACTACTAACAACTTGACATCTCCCATGTCCTCAAGAAAAACACGAACTACTGACAGCACATCATATGAATCATGATCAGAGGTGATATAATGGATGATAACAATCTGGTCATAAAGTGCAAACACCGATAAATCTCACAAGCATCAACTACTAACAAGTAATCAACACCAGGAGAGAGATCTAATGTAAAACAACGATAGAGGCAACTAATTGTAACATCGGGATGAAGGTGGATGATGAGGGTGATGGTGCTGGTGCTGGTGGTGATGATGATGATGATGATGACGATCTTGATGATGCCCGGAGTGATGACGGTGACGATGCCGGTGATTTCCCCTCTCCGGAGAGGAGTTCCCCCAACAGATTTCTCCCTGCTAGAGAGCTTTTCTCTCTCGTGTGTTTTCCGCCCCACAGTGGCGGCGGAATAATTCTTCGCATAGTTTAAAAAACCGAACCAGACCGGCGGTCCGACCGGAAAAAACCGGAACCGGAGACTTGTCCGGTTTTTTAATGTCAATTGGTCTTTTAGTAAAAAACCAGAGAAATTTAAAAAAAATATGCATAAACTAGGAGTCAAACCCCTTACTCTGAGCCAAAACGTGTTATAAGTCCAAATAACCAACTAGAAAAGCAATATTTAGTGATTTACTAATGGATTGTACCCTATATAACGTGTATTTAGTTGATATCATGTCAATATTTTTAAAATTTAGCTTAAATTTTCCGGTTTTTTGTCGCAAACGAACCATTGAACCGACGGTCCGACCAGTAAAAACCTGAACCGACAGCCTCACCGGTTCGATGGCCGGTTCGGTTTTTAAACTATGATTCTTCGAGGATGGAATGAGGATTAGGGTTCCCTCGGGACCAGGGGGCCAAAGATGACCCCCGGAGGTAGGCCAGGGTGGCCACACCCCTAGGTGGCGCGGCCGGGGGGGGGGCGCCACCCCTAGGTGTGGGCCCCTGGTGGCCCCCCTCTGGCTCTCCTTCTGGCTGTGTTCCTCCTCTAGAATTTTAGGAACCCCCGGATGTCCCCCTTCTTCTTCTTTTGATCTTCAGAAATATGGTATCTCGACGGTGCTTTTTCCATCAGATTTCTGGTCCCGGTATTTATTCTCCATAAATTATGAAACATGCAAAATAAGATAAAATAACATAAGGGGTGCATCATAACATGAAATATATCGATGAATAACAAAAAATCATGATATAAAATAGTGATTCATAATGGACGTATCAAGAACCACGTATACTTCCCTTTCTCTCTCGTCGCCCTCTCTCTAGCTAATGTTCTTGTTTCCTCCTTCCACCGCCGCTCTCCTCCTCTCCACCGTGGGCTCTCTCATCCGGAGTGGAGGGGAGGGAGCCCTAGGCCCTCTCATGTTTACATACCACGTAGGGTTGGTTTTTCATTCGCCTCTATGTCATTTGGCGTGATGTCGATATGATGTTGCTTCCAGACGCTCGTGAGCACCATCCAGAGATTGTCCTCTACTCTACTTAAGGTTGTTCATGGTGGATGATAACACTTAGGGTGGGATTTAACGGTGGCAGTCTAAACAAGCTTGGTTGTGGCTCAGCTCCTCTGCTCAGCCATCAGGTAATAGTGGACTTGGGAATACAACTTCGAGTCTTTCTCTCGACCACTATCGTGGGTATCTCAAACTGCAAAAGTTTCCCGGAGTTCATCATCAAAGGAATTTCTACGCTGCTTGTTGTCTAGCTTCTGCTTCTTATGGACGATGGTTGCTCTTCCTCCTGGCGTGAGGCCGATAAGTGATGCCTTGAAAGCACTTGTTTGTAAACCCAAGCGGGAAGTGATGATGTAGTAAGCAACACATCTTTCCCTTAGCTTAAGAAACTATGTTTATCGAACCATTAGGAATATAAGTATTCAACGTGATTGAATAGAGATGCGCGCAAAATACCAAACTCTTTCGCCCCAAGGATTTAAGCGAAGGGAATATGCCCGAGAGACAATAATAAAATGGTTATTATCTTATTCCTTGTTTATGATAAATGTTTATTTCTCATGATAGAATTGTATTAACCGGAAACTTTGATACATGTGTGTTTAATAAACAAACAATGGTTCCTAGTAAAGCCTCTCTTTTAACTAGCTCGTTGATTAATAGATGATCAAGGTTTCCTGATCATGAACATTGGATGTTGCTAATAATGGGGTCATGTCATTGGACGAATGATGTGATGAACATAGACCCAATATCAAGATAACAATACGATCAAGTCATTTAGTTTATATTTTTATATCTTGCATATGAAGTAACTTATTCCTTAGATCATGAGATCATGCCAATCACTGGTACCGGAAGGGTGCTTTGATGTCATCAAACGCCACACCGTAACAAGGTGACTATAAAGGTTCCGTTAGGTATTCGGAAAGTATTAGTTGAGGATAATGGATCAAGAGTGGGATTTGTCCATACAAATGACGAAGAGATATACACTTGGCCCTCTCGGTGATATCACATCGACACCGCTTGCAAGCACGTGACTAGGTCACAAGGATGTCATATCATGGAAACGAGAAAAGAGTACTTGTCGGTAACGAGATTGAACAAGGTATGGTTGATACCAATGATTGAATCTCGGACAAGTAAAATATCGCGAGACAAAGAGAATTAGTCACGACGTTGATGGTTCACACGATCACGAGAGTCATCGTTGAATATATAGGAGTCATCACGAATCTCCAGATCCCGCTGTTGATTATTGATCGGAGAGGAGTCTCGATCATGTCTATGTTATTCGTGAACCGTAGGGTGACACACTTAAGGTTCGATGACGCGTTTGAGAGGATACGGAATAATGAAGAATGTTTTGAGCAGCACCGAAATTGTTTTGGGGAATATTGAAATAGTCACCGGAATTGTTTCGGGGAATATTGAAATAGTTCAAGGTGGTATATGTTAATGTTTGATTAACAAATAGTTCAAGGGGGTAAGTGTTAATGTCTGTTAATAGGATTAACAAATATTAAAATAATTAAATGAAATTGTTTTATTTATTTATAAAAGAAAACCCTTGGAATTTTGAGTGCGAATTGATGGGAGAATGGGTGGGTTGAGTGGAGACTCCACCCACATGATGCGGGGAGAGGTGGAGGCACCAAAAATTCGTGGCTGCCTCCCCCTCCTATATAAAGAGGGGTTGGACCTCCCTCTCCCCACACACTTGGTGTCATCTTCACTTCCTCTCCACTTGCTGCTCCATTCCATGGTCTCCGGCTTGGCGAAGCCCTGACCGTGGGATTCTTCACCACCACCACGCCGTCGTGTTGCTGCAGTTCCGAGGGATCCTCTACTTCCGCGCCCCGCTGGGTCAAGGGAACGGAGGTCGTCATCAACCGTACGTGTGACCGATCATGGAGGCACCACCGGATTGTGGTGCACATCTTGTCGTTCTCGGGATCGATGTGAGTACGACTACGCCAACAACGAGATTTGATCTCGTAACGCTTTGTGTCTTCGATAGTATGTTTTCTTAACACTCTCTTTCTCCCCGTTGCACTTCATCTCCTAGATTGGATCTTGGCCTTTCGGGTGTCTCGCGCGTAGGAATTTTTTTGTTTTCTATGCAACGAACCCTATAGTGGTATCAGAGCCAGGTTTATGCGTAGATATTTTGTACGGGTAGAACACATAGGTGTATGTGGGCGTTGATGATTATTTTATTTCCTCCTTGACTATTTTATGATCTTAGTGGCATAGTTGGATGAAGTTTCCCTAGACAAACTTTACGTGTACTATGTACGCGAAACCTGTCTCACTTGTGGTTGAGGGGGTGTCCGTTTCTCCAACTATAGTTAAGATCTAATCTACAAAGGGTTATTAAAAATATGTTTATCAACGTTGTGGTTGATGTTTGTAGGTATGAACGGTTCTATCCTCGAAAGCCCTAAAGCCACGTAAAATATGCAAAAATAAATTAGAGGCGTCTAACTAGTTTTTGCCGGGCATGTGATGTGATATGATCAATGTTACAAATTTGATTATGAGATGATCTCTTTTGTAAATTATTGATATACCGGAAGGAACCATATGGTTGTCTTATTATTGATGGACAATCAAGATGGAGGTGCCATCGACCTTGGTTCCATGCCGGTGGAATGATGGTGATCATACCATGATGCACATGATGGAGATCAAGTCCAAGAAGGACCATATCATATCACATCATCCTTACATGTGATGTTAATCCTTTTTATGCATCTTATTTTTCTTAGATAGTGATGCTAGCATTATAAGATGATCCCTCTCACTTAATATCAAGATAATAATGTGTTCTTCCTTAGTATGCACTGTTAAGAAAGTTCGTCATTTTCGGGACACCACGTGATGATCAGGTGTGAAAGACTCAACGTTCGCATACAACGGGTGCTGACGGGCCTAGCATGTACATACATGGCCTCGGAACACACGCAATACTACGATTCTACTTGGCGAGCCTAGCATGTACAGACATGGCCCCGGAACACGTAACCAAAAGATAAAGCATGAGTCATATGGATGATATGATGAACATGTCGATGTTCGCCTTAGAATCTACATCATCTCACGCGATGATCGGTTTTGGTGTAGTGAATTTGGTTCGTGTAATCACTAAAACGACTAGCGGGATGTTGTTTTTTAGTGGGAGTTCATGGCATAATTTTGAATTAACTTGACCTTATTTATCATGAACAACCAATCAAAGTGAATTTGCACAAATTGTAGTATTCATTGGCATCCAGAAAACTACCTTACACTTAGATTGTTAATTGAGATATAACTGTTATGATCTGGTAAATACCATTTAAGATTGGTACTGTATTAGTGAAATTTAAAATTGAGTCCTATTGTAGATTTTTGGTATTTCCGACCTAACTCCATATGGTTAATGATTGATTGATCTAGAGAGCAAATAATTCCTACTTTGAATCCAGAGTCATGGTTGTTTCCATATTACTTTATCTTCAAAAGAATGTTTTGTTGATCAAGGTGATTTAGGAACTGAAAAGAATTGTTTTCAGAAACAATCAAGTGAAAGATATATTGATATCTAGAAACTTATGTGTGGCAACATGAATGAGTATAATTTAGCTTGACAATGTATGCTTATATTATTTGAATATATGCAATGATTGAAGACGCTAGGCGTTTTGAATATTCCAAGAAGTTGGGCGCTAAAAATTATCCTCTAAATTCCTTCCTTTGAGCTATAGTAGCTTAATCATAAAATTGTTATGATGACATGGATTAGAAGTATGGGTAAAAATCGTTTACCTTGCTTGGAGATTGCTAAGAGTGGAATCTGGAAGAATGCTATTAATATGGTGATATTAGTAGAACAATCAAACTCAAAGTATGACTCAATGGGTGATAGTATATTACTAAGACGCCAAGGAAAATGAGCTAGTACGACTAGCGTTGTTTGATGTTGAATGATTCTTCTTGTAAAGAAAAGGAAATATTGAAAATAGAATTACAAAAGGATATATGGCATAAAAAGAAGATAACTGGAAAAGTCCAGCTCAGGAGTATATACTTGATATACAAGTTATAGATGTATTACTAGTTAACAAAGTATTTTTTGGGTATTTTGATACCAGATTGGTTGGTATGAGTTGTCATACAAAGCAACGCAATACAAGAGCCTAAAAGGAACTAGTAATAGATGTGGAATCGATTATGACAAGAACATAAATAAAGTGTTATTGTGTTCATTGTCGTATCGAACCAAACATTCAAGATTTATTTTAAAAACTTAATAAGTTGTTATTTTTGTTCTGTTCTTTTGTGAGAACAAATGAGATTGTTCAAACTATGACCATATTCCATAATTGATGGATATGTTAATATAAATAATGTTGGTAAAGTAAACATCTATAAGACTAAATGCTAAACGTTGCAAGACGTAAAATAGTTTCACTTAAATTGTGACACCACCATTTTAGTTCATATCGGAAAGGAAAACATGAAGGAACTCCATATTGATGGACTTCCGGAGTCATTTTGTTTTGATAAAGTGACGCTTGTGAGACCTCTTCCAAAAGATGACTAGAATTCCGTTTATAGGCCAAAGTAGAATGGACGACTAATTTAATGGAGATTGTACATATTGATAGTCCATTATGTATAGTCATGTGTGCTGGATTATTTTTCCTTCATAAAATTACGTCGATGATTTGAGTAGATATATGAGTATATCTATTTAAAGAGAACGGAGTTTGACATTTTTGAATTGGTTCAAATTATTGTTAGTATGAAGTTAAAATCATGGTAACAAGATAATCAAGTATTTATGATTGGATCATAAAGGATAAAGTTTGAGTTACAAGTTTAGCAAAACATCTGAGGAGTTGCAGAATTGTTCTACAACTTATACTTCTCGAATACCCCACATTAGTTTGGAGTATTCAAGAGACAAAATCAAACCTTGTTGGACATGTTAAGATTAATAAAAATGCCATTATAATTTTGTAGTTTATACATTAGTGACAACCTCTTTTACACTAAAAAGAGCGCCATCATGATCCATTGAGATTGACACCATATAAGATATGGTTTGGGTAATGACCCAAATTGTCTTTTTCTTAAGTTTTGGTATGCATAGCATGTGTAAAATGTTTACAACCAAAATAGGATAAATATATGTTTATAAGGTTATTCCAAAGAATGCATTGGGGATTTCTCCTATCACCAAACCAGAGACAAATGTTGTTTGTCAGAGAAGGTTGATTTCATGAGAAAGTAGTTCTTGCGAAACAAGTGAGTTGGAGGACAGTACAAACTCGACAAGATTAGCAAATCTTCGTTACCATGTCAAGAGTAGCGCAACACTGGAAGTTGTTCCGGAGTTTCCTATTCTGACAAAGTAGAAGACAATACATGTGTTGTAGATACTTAGAATGAGTTTGCGAACCGAACCACAAAAGTCCTAAAACTTTGTACTTAGACCAACATGTGGTTTAAGATTAAAGTGTTGTTTTGACAATAAAGGACCTGGACCTTATAAAGGAAGAAAATTATGGGCCCTGACTTCGTACATTTGACTATGAGTCATTATATCCGTCATAGTATCCTTGTATGAATATCAAGTATCTGACTTGGTAGTCCTTTCAATAGGCATGATGCCTAACGATAGCAAAAGGGTCTAGATAGCAACAAAGACATGGATGTTTATATCCTTTGAAAATTGTGCTTGTCGAAAAGATGTTTTCGACGAAGTTCAAAGAGATGACTACTACAAGATTTTGATCTTCCGTACTGATGCTTTAGTCTTTGCGGATAGTTCTAGCAAAAGTTATATATTATGATATGGCAGTTGAATAACAAAACCAACTTTCCTCTCAAGGAAGTTTGATCGAGGTGTGTACTTGACATAGTCTGATAGTTTTGTAAAATGCAAAAGGTTGCTGGAAAGGTATGCACATTTCAATGATTGAAGTGAGCATAACGAAGTTGGAATCTTTTCCCTAATGAAGTTATCAAAAGAGTTTGATTCCATCATGAACGATAAAGATGCTTGTAAAGTTACAAGAAATTAAGTGGGAGCGCTATGCCATATTTCCAATGCTTTATGTAGATGACATATGGTTGATTGGAAAATATGTATTTCAAATTAACACGGTTAACATTTTCATATTGATGAAAGGCTTAGAATATATCGGGCATTAATATCCATAAGAGATGGATTGAAGCGCCTAATATGGTTGAGCCAATTACATAGATGAAATATTGAATTAAGTCAATATCAAAATGACAAGAAGTAGTTCTTGCCACATGGAAAAAAATTAAGCAAGATTCAATTGTTTTGAAACATGATGATCATAATTGAAATTAAGATTTCTAAGTCATGTGTTTCATGCTATGTACACAACCATATGAGTCATATGCTATAAAATATCATAGAAGGATAATTCATATGATGATTAGACAACAGTGGGAGAGATCCTTATGTCATTTTAGAAATGCTACGGATATGTTTTCCTATGTAGTAATGACAAAATATTAGTTGTAATATGTTGCACTAATAGTCTTGTCATATTTTCAAATAATTTTATCTCAATTAAAATATGTGATGAAGGGTAGCACAATAGACTGGAAGAAAGTTCCATGCTGGATTTGAAAGAGTTTCAAAATTAAAGTATTGTGACGGATACTACAAAGGCTAAGTATATCGTTGTGTTGACAACAATTAATAAGAGTATTTTGTGTCAAGGAGTTCTTTATTGAACTTGGTAAATTTCCAAGAATGCTGACACTATGAAGCTACATTTTCACAATGTTAGTAACATTGGTTTAAGCTGAGGAATTAAGGTTTCACCGGTTGACCAAATTTATACAAACTCATCTCATTAGAGAATGAGTGATGCATGTAGATGCAAAGAACATGCAAATATAATAGGACCTGAATAGTTCAGATCTTTTTGATGATGTTTACCACATGCAAAGCATGGTAATAACACTGGAACACCATACGTGTTAAGTGCTTACAGACTAGATTATTGACTCTAGTGCAAGTGGGAGACTGGAGGGAATATGCCCGAGAGGCAATAATAAAGTGGTTATTATCTTATTCCTTGTTTATGATAAATGTTTATTTCTCATGCTAGAATTGTATTAACCGGAAACATTGATACATGTGTGTTTAATAAACAAACAATGGTTCCTAGTAAAGCCTCTCTTTTAACTAGCTCGTTGATTAATAGATGATCAAGATTTCCTGATCATGAACATTGGATGTTGTTAATAACGGGGTCATGTCATTGGTAGAATGATGTGAGACCCATTATCAAGATAACAATACGATCAAGTCATTTAGTTTATATTGTTATATCTTGCATACTAAGTAACTTTTTCCTTATACCATGAGATCATGCCAATCACTGGTATCGGAAGGGTGCTTTGATGTCATCAAACGTCACACCGTAACAAGGTGACTATAAATGTGCCGTTAGGTATTAGGAAAGTATTAGTTGAGGATCATGGATCAAGAGTGGGAATTGTCCATCCAAATGACGGAGAGATATACTCTGGGCCCTCTCGGTGATACCATATCGACACCGCTTGCAAGCACGCGACTAGGTCACAAGGATGTCATATCACGGAAATGAGAAAAGAGTACTTGTGGGTAACAAGATTGAACAAGGTATGGTTGATACCAATGATCGAATCTCGGACAAGTAAAATATCGTGAGACAAAGGGAATTAGTCACGACGTTGATGGTTCACACGATCACGAGAGTCATCGTTGAATATATAGGAGTCATCACGGATCTCCAGATCCCGCTGTTGATTATTGATTGGAGAGGATTCTCAATCATGTATATGTTATTCGCTAACTGTAGGGTGACACACTTAAGTTTTGATGACGCATTTGAGAGGATACGGAATAACGAAGAATATTTTGAGCAGCACCGAAATTGTTTCGGAGAATATTGAAATAGTCACCGGAATTGTTTCGGGGAATATTGAAATAGTTCAAGGTGGTATATGTTAATGTTTGATTAACAAATAGTTCAAGGGGGTAAGTGTTAATGTTTGTTAATAGGATTAACAAATATTAAAATAAATAAATGAAATTGTTTTATTTATTTATTAAAGAAAATCCTTGGAATTTTGAGTGGGAATTGATAGGAGAATGAGTGGGTTGAGTGGAGACTCCACCCACATGATGAGGGAAGAGGTGGAGGCACCAAAAATCGTGGCTGCCTCCCCCTCCTATATAAAGAGGGGTTGGACCTCCCTCTTCCCACACACTTGGTGTCATCTTCACTTCCTCTCCACCTGTTGCTCCATTCCATGGTCTCCGGCTTGGCGAAGCCCTGACCGTGGGATTCTTCACCACCACCACGCCGTTGTGCTGCTGGAGTTCTGAGGGATCCTCTACTTCCGCGCCCCGCTGGGTCGAGGGAACGGAGGTCGTCATCAACCGTACGTGTGACCGATCACAGAGACACCACCGGATTGCGGTGCACATCTTCTCGTTCTCGGGATCGGTGTGAGTACGACTACGCCAACAACGAGATTTGATCTCGTAACGCTTTGTGTCTTCGAGGGTATGTTTTCTTAAGGCTCTCTTTCTCCCCGTTGCACTTCATCCCCTAGATTAGATCTTGGCCTTTCGGGTCTCGCGCGTAGGAAATTTTTTGTTTTCTATGCTACAAACCCTACACTAAGAAGGTTTCCAAGCTTTCCGTATTGTTGAATACAAAGTATTAAACGTGTGGAAGATATAGGTGTAAACAAATAAAAGTAAAGACAGAGCAACAAGCTAGGAATAGTAATAAGAAAGTAAACGAGATTGTAATCAATGTAAAATAATAGATCGGTGGCCATAGTTTTACTAGTGATGTCTCTTCAATAATAATAAAGCAAATATGTTGGGTAAAGAAATTACAACTGGGCAATTAAAACAATTAGAAATAACATGCTATGACTACAAAAATTGCATGGCTATATTTATATAGGCAATATGTCAAAAAATATAAACCGCCATCTGATAACATCTGTAGCTAATACTTCACTTCGAGATGCTTCTATATTTGTGTCTCTAGGTATTAAGTTGTAACAACAGAGTATTGCCTTAAGCATAGTGCATAGTGTAAGAAATTTTTAATCAACAGAAGTACATAAACATCGTTGCTTTACCCTTACACTACAACACGCCGGAATTTACATCACAATTTCGGCCCATGGTTGAAGGTCACTTTTCCGTCGCAAGAGCCTCACAACGACGGATCGGGTGACCGTTGCAAAAGTTGCATCGCAGATTTACTCCGAGACAGTTATACGAGGCCAACATGGATCCATGACGAGTTTCACCTGCTCGAGTAGGACCAAAACCGGAGTGACAAGTGTGGACAAGTGTGTCAGCCCAATAATTAGCGTATCAGGACGGTCGGGTGACATGGCCAACCAGAAAATAGACACGTGGACACAATAAGTGAACGCGTGGATTGCCCACAAGGAGACACTATTGGTGAACGTAGCAGAATTTAAAATTCCGGACTATGTAATACACATGATCTACTATGCAGGTAAAGGCGTGGATAGATCTGATTCGTTACCGACACGAAGCGCGAAAGTTGTGTCGATGCCGATGTCAGTGATGTGTGATGAAGAGTCCCACGGCTAAGCCTAGCAGTGGGACTGTCATCGATTCACTATATCCCACCTTCTGGATCCAGCAGAGTGAGGGTATCATGTGTTACCCCTCTGAGAGCGCGCACACATACGTCTGTCAAAGTCCTTTAGCGCTTCGTCGTCTTGGACTAGGCACCGCAGGTTCACATTGAGGTGGAGAGATCCCAACACATGGTAGAGATAGATGGCGAGAGATTAAAGCTAGGTCGAATCAAGAGATGATCAGCATCTCCCAGTTAGAAGAATCCCTAAACCAATTAGAGGGTCTCTAATCGGAAGTTATAATACAATTAGAAATGTTCTAATTAGATGCTCTAATCCAATTGGACAGTTTCTAGTTAGAGACTGTAATGCAATTAGAGGGTCCCTAATTAGATCTCTAATTCAGAGAGAGAGAGAGAGAAAATCCCGAAAGCCAATTGTGTGCCCCAACAATCAGGGAGGAGGTGGGATATATACTGGGACAAAGGGGAGGGTTTCCAAATGGGAGGGGGA
This sequence comes from Alopecurus myosuroides, assembly GCA_028641055.1. Lineage (NCBI taxonomy): Eukaryota > Viridiplantae > Streptophyta > Magnoliopsida > Poales > Poaceae > Alopecurus > Alopecurus myosuroides. The sequence goes on from CM054062.1 coordinate 41,783,053, forward strand.
GTTTCCCCCTCTCCCTCCTTGGCTGCACCAAGTCCTCTAGGGAATTCGGATTGGACTCCTAGTTGGAGTCCAATTCCCCCCTCTTTCCTTTTCCTTTTCCACTTTTTTCACCTCATTTATTTATCAAATAAATCAGGAAAATCCCAAGGGATGGTTGTGCGCATTGTGAGATCATGGACCCCACCTGGCAGCCCCCAAAAATTGGGTTTGCCCATAGGAGGAAAGTTGTCCCACTTTGGCACTCCCCCCTTATGGAAAGTCCTCCCAAACTCTTCCGGAACCATATAATCCATATAGATAAAATCATTGACTCCATATAACAATGTTATAAATATATTATAACATCTCATGGACATCTGCACTTGCTCCGTAAAGTGTACAAATATTTCTCTCTCGTAGTAACTTCTCCGAAATGACTCTGAATTGCACCGGACTTGTTTCTGGGATATCGTAACGACATCGACCATTAACTATTGATGTTAGAAACACATTTCCAACATACCGGCACATCCCATGTCCTCTGTAATCTCTCTCGACTATTAATTATATCACGTCAGAATTACCTGAATGATACCCTACTCTCCTCCAGACCATCCAATGTAAACAACAAACTTTGACGCCTTAAGTGTGTGACCCCTACATGTTCGATAACTAGTAAACATGATTGGAAAACCATTTTCCTAATAAATAATCAACATCGGGATTGTGAGCGTCTATTGATTCCTACAAGTTATACGAAGAAAACCGTTGAACATGTTGGTTGTTAAGTAAGTTCACATTACTTTGTGATACCAATCAATACCTAGAGACGAGATGACTGATAAGACTGTGATTAAACTCTTTAATCACCCTATCACATTATTCTCGATACTAGTATGATTCCTTTTACTCGTTATCATGTCATAGTATCCCCATGACTAGTGTCATGGCTTTGTCTGCGCGGACTTACTCACCTATACCATTTCACCGAGTTGATCGTGGATGTATCTCTCTATTAACTAGAGGAGTAATTCCCAATCTGAACAATCACAATGGATGAATACTCTCGTGACCACATAGTGTTAGCCTTTTTCATCACCCAGTTTATGGTGATACTTGACTATACCAGAATGATCCTTATGGTAAACATCATTGAATATTCTCATGGTCTAAAGAAGTAAACAAAACAACTATTTTGTGATGATACTATTTAGAAAGACTAATCTCGTAGTATCCCAACTACTTGGGTCTACCCAGCCACAATGTTGAAAAAACATTGTGCTCCCATTAATATTGACATAACAAATGTCCATCACCAGGAAAACGCGGTCATCTAATATTAATGAGTTTTTCTGCGAGACATGAAAAATGGTTACAACAGTGTGTTTATGTTTCTACACGTGCGTATAGTTTTTACTACGAATCTCATATTCAGTGACCATAGTAGTTATAGGATAAAAACATAATACATTAATCATGAAACTGATGTATTTTATTGTCTCTTGGGCATACATCCAACGGTCTTCCACTTGCACAAGAAACAATAATATGATTCCCTAGCTTAGCACCCAATGGCATTGCAGTGTTGATTGTGGTGTAGATTCCATCCTTAGATCTAAAACTTCAGATCCATGTATTTTCATATATTGGAGAATCACTTCTCCCCTTGATCACAAACGATCCTTGCGGTTTAAATGTATGGTGCTTTAACCAAGATGACAGTCTATTGTCCACGATATAGATGCATCTTTTATAAAGGACCTTATCCAGTTCTTTGAAGAACTTAGATCAAAACATTTAATATTCACACTTCCAAAGTTTAACCCATTTTACCGATATTGTTATAGATTCTATCATAGTGTTAAACTTCAGAATTTTTCCTCCAAGTTTAATCATATAATTTCTTCCATCTCACTATGCCACCTTATTGACACTAAGTTAATTGGTTTTGTGATTATGCAACAACCATTTAATAGTTTAATAATTTTACACTAATTTGTTTTTGCATTTATCACAACTATGAGGTGTACTTTATATCCTTATAAGGTTATCTTCTCCTTGATCATCAACATGATCATCTTTGGTTTATGTTCATAACACTTAGAGCATAATTCATATATGATTTACATACATATTATAGCGTACATGATTGATCCAATCATTTATACATATCGCCAATCGTATGTATTTTTTTCTATTCACTATGAATAGACATGCTTTGTATAAGTATAGATTTCAAAAAAATAATCCTTCCCTTTGTTTGCACCAAGATGCTATTTTTTCAAAAAAATTAGTACTACCATTTTAACACGTTTGATCCAACATAGACATGTGACGGAAAACGAGAACCACACTTTGTCCCATGCAGGCAATTTTTTCATGAACTTTCCATTCAAACGTTTATCACCTACCCACTTCCAAAGTGGAAATATTTATACTACATTATCCTTAGTTATTTCATTGAAATACTGATGGTGCCTTGACGGGAAGCTGCTTGCTCTTGAACACTTCGTTTGTCGAGACATCGTAGTAGAATTCATAGATAGGGGTGCCATGAGACTACTGATAGAGACGTGGGGGGGAACATGGTAGTATGACGATCAAGGACACCAAAGTTTACCCAGGTTTGGTACGCCGCAACTAGGCGGCGTTTCTACTCCTGCAATCTCACTAAATCAGGGCTGAAGCCTCAAGTATGCAAAGTACAATGTGAGTTGGTTTTAGCTACTCGACGAGGATAAACTTCTCGGCGAGTTGGCTTCTAGCTTATTGTCCAATCTGTTCTTCTCCCTCGTCCGGCTTTATATAATAGCCGGGTTAGGGCTTACAGAAAAGGAAACCTAGAAGACGACGGTAAGTTCTAACTTGGAAAGCAGGAATCCGCCTTCTACTCCAAGCCGTACCACGTGGGCCGTGGTCCGGGTCCTTCTAGAATCCGGCTTCCGCGCGTCAGCTTACTAGGCCGGCTAATGGACCGTAATCCATTACCATTCAGGCCACCCTGGTAATCCGGCACTTTAGGACACTATCTTATATACCCCTAATTGGTATATATCTGATAGTAGCCCCCAAGAAGGATTGAGACTTCAATTCGCCGTCTTTTGTCAATTTTGCATTCTTTCCGAGAAATGTCGGCCTTTTGTCTCGATTCTTCTTTTCCTTCAAATCATGCTTTAACGCGAAACTCGGATTTCGAGAATCCGGCTTTTTCTTCCACGAACCTTCATGGAGAAAGAACTTCCTACGTCAGCGATGAAACCATGCTGACGTCGGGGACGTTTGGGTTTCGAGTGCGAAACCGTGAAATGTATCTCTGACAGATTCTTGCGGGAAACGAGGAGATAGCGATAATCATTCGCTGCCTCGTTTCCCGGATTTCTCGGAGGGTGACACACGTAGAAAATCCAACGGTCTAAAGAGCCGTTAGCGCGCATCGCAAAGGATTTTCCGGCTATAAATAGCCTCCTTCGTGCCCTCCGGCAAAACTTCCGCTCTCCCCTCACCTTAAAACTTCCAAGCGCCATAGCCCCCGAGCTACAGTTCCAGCGAGAGAAGAGCAGATCCCGTGCTTATCGTAGCACCGTTCCCGGAGTTTCTCATCGGGAGCTCGAAGTCCTCACTGTGCCGCCAGTTCATGGACTCACCGCGTGCCTTCGAGGAGCACTCCGTCACCGCAGACATCGACGAAATCATCAACACGATGGACCCACAACTCGATTAGCCGAGCCACGCCACCACCAGCGCACCGGAGAACATTTCCGGCAGCCAGGCCCGCGAGGATCTACATCCCGCGGCCGAAAATCTGGCCGCCTCTTCCTCTGTGCCACCTCTGCCGCTCGTCCCCAAAACGGCGGAAGAAAAAATCTTCCTCGTCGGGGAGGAACTCGCCGCCCCCGCCGGAGCCGAGGACGATGGCGAAACTTCCGGCAATTGGATCCGGTGCAACATCATCCCCTCCCTTCTTCCGACAATGGAGAAGGAGGGGTTGATCGTGAAGGGGAAATGGCGGCATGAGGAAGAAGAGTCCGAGCCTTTTCTTAAAGCCGGGGAACGAGTCCTTCTTTCCTCGGACATTTCTAGAGGTATGGGAATCCCGCCTTCCAACTTCTTCCTCGAAATCCTTAGCCACTATAACATCCAGCCTCACAATCTGCCACCAAATTTTATTCTTTATCTAGCCGGCTTCCAGGCCCTTTTTGAAGGGTATTTAGGAATAGCACCTAGGCTAGATTTCTGGCAGTATTGCTTTGGGATTAAGCGAAACCCCTCAGAGGGCGCTCTCCCAACTTGCGGAACCATATCTTTCACCCTGCGTAGATTCAGGGAAGATTGATTCCCCAAGATAAAGACGTCGGAATCCGTCAAATTTTGGACGGGTTCCTTTTTCTATCATCAAGACGTCCCCTTTCCTAGAAAGGAAACGGGGATTCCACCATTCATCAATGCTGCTGCTACTCCTCAGTAAAACTGGGCAATAGAAGCAGTGCAAACTCTGTCGGATGATTTGATGAAAATCAAACGGCGCATCGCCAAGCTCACCTCCTAAAAAACCCCTCTTACTGGAACCGACACCGTTCTTTGCTGATTCGGAAGACGAATTCATCCTTTGGCGCATCGAACCTGGCTTATGTGTGAATACAAAGGTCCAGAAGATAAAATGAGGGGAACGGCCAAAGCATTCACGAAGAGGGACTTCAAAAAACGGGTCAATCATTTGGTCGCCACATGCGACCATTACGAAAAAAGACGAGAGATGTATCATGAAGGAAACAAGATTACAAAGGTAATGTTCTTTTCTCTTTGGACAATTTCTCGGATTTTTGTCTTTCTCCGTTTTCCTAATTCAGTCGGATATTTGGCCTTTTCCGTAGTTCGATGACCTCATGATGCATGTAAAATGCATAGATGAATTTTGCATATTTTCACATGGTTTTCTATTACATATTGCATCATATAAGGGTATAATTCAATGTTTTATAGTATTTTGGGGTTAAATTACAAAGTCCCCCAACTTTTATGGAATTAACCCTGCCTGTCAGAAACCCCGTTTTCTATATTTTTGACGTTTCAGGGGGCAAACTTCCGCGAAATCACCTGAAAATCTGCGGGGGTCATTTTGTTGGAAGGAGAAGACTTGCGGGCGAAGGATCCACGAGAATTGGGCAAGGAGGCCCAAAAGAGGACCATCCACGCGTCCAGATTCCTTGGCCGCGTGAGAGGCCCCCTTTTGGCCCCTGTGGCCCCAATTCCTTCCATCTTCGACTTACCGACTCCGTCTTGACCTAAAACCGACTATAAAAAGGGTCCCCCGTACCCTTATGGAGAAGAGCGCCGCCGAAACACCGAAACAACAAAACAGAGACCTGGAGTTCCAGATTGGAGGGGGAAACTCCGGCGGGGCGCCGCCGGTGTGATCTCCTACCCCTCCAACGTCATCTCCATCGACATCTCCATGAAGAGGGAGTAGTCCACCCCAGGGCTATGGGTTTGTGGAAGTAGCACTTGTATCTCTCTCTCTATGTGCTTCACTAATTAGATCCGTATGAGCTGCCTCACATGATTACGGGCACCGTTGTAATTCCTATGTGGTGGATCTTTTCTATGAGTTATTGAATCTGAGATTGCAATTGTTTCTCTTGAGTTATTTGAGTAGATATATCTTATGTACCCCGTTCTTATTTGCTAGCTTTGATCAATCTAGTTCTTGAGAGCGTGTGTGGGGTGATGGGTGCATTCGCTGGAGTAACGGGGGGTGGCTAGTGCTATGAAAGTGACAGAAGTTCAGCGATCCACTTAGGTTTTGTTAAACCTTTCTTAGTTACCTCACTAGGGATAAAAAGGAGTACCTTGTTACCGGGGATTTGAAGTGACACTAATCAATCTCCATGACTAGATCTAGCAAGTTCTTACTTCAACTTCATGTCACATTGCTTAAAGCTATACTCTGGTTTTTCCTTAATTATCGAGGTGTTATGATTTATTTCGCATCTTGGTGGAGTATAAGTGGGATCAATATGACCGTAGAGATCTCTATGCTAGGACATGATGCCCATATGAAAGTACTCAATGTTAAACATGTTATTGTAATCTCACATGTAATTCTTTATGTCCACCGTCTACCACTTTATTTGAGAGAATGCAAGTGTGAAACCATGAACCCCGGTCCTATTTTAAATATAAGAAAACACTCTAGTTACTTTGCTGCAATTTACTTTACTTGCACTTTACTTTACTTGCATCTCCAATTCGAATTTACATTATCTCCATCACCACTTGCATCACAAAAATACAAAAACAATCCATTGCATATTTATTTTCTCATTTGCATTTAGTAGTAGATTTAATTATTGCACATTTACTTTCAGTTTTGCATTGCAATTTAGAAGTCTCACACCTTGTGCTTGACAACCACTTGGTGAGGTTGAGGGCACAAAATTCTCTACTTGTTTGCAGGATCCTGGAGGAAGCTTGGAAGACAACTGCTGAAATACTGGCTCCCCAAGAGTTTGATATAAACCATCGAGTCACCCTCGTGGGGAATAAGGCTTGCCACTAGCTACACACTCTGTACTTGGAGTCTCAACCTAGCCATCACCTCACCGAAAAGGATCTTGCAACTGATGCCGAACTTAACGAACTGCATGCCAATTTTTACGGTGGTCGGAAGCGTAAGAGGCCAGCAACCACTGAAGAGGTGGTGGAACTTGACGGGGTTCCCGTCGCTACATCCAGGTAATCCCCTGGGTTTTTCTACCTTTGCCTGCTTTTTATTGCAGAAGTTGTTTTGGTTTCTCGGAATATTGATTTCTCGGATTTCCTTTTGCCTCTTTTCCCCTTCAGCCTTGCTCCAACCTCTTTGAAACCAAAGAAGTTGAAGAAGCATAAATCCACTGTCGGCAAGGGGGCTCCATCTCCTGCTGCAGCTCCCTCTACCCCAGCTACTCTAGGGGGAGAAGATCAGTCTGCAAAGCTGGAGGAATACCCACTGCCGACCAGCCAACCCATTGCGTCTGAGATGGATGCGAGGGAAAGGGAGGAGCCAGATATGGGTGGTCCTTCTCGTGCACCTGAGGAGGAACCCATTCCTACTTTCAACAAAGAATTCAAGGTAAAGGAAGACCATTTGATGAACTCAGATATATTCGTCCATGGGCTACAAGTTCTTCGTACCCGCTCCTCTGGTCCGTCCTTGGCCGCAAGGCGGACTAATTGTAAGGAATAACTTTGTATTTTCACCTCGGCAGGTCATCCAAGACGGCCTTTGCCATGTTGGGATTCTTTTTGCAGAGTATGCAAAAGATTTCAACGAAAACTTGTCGGGTTTACAGAGGATGAGTCAGGTAATATCTCTAGCCCCCAAGAAATAAGTCAAATGCATGCTTTTTGCCTTAATGCTTTTTTCACTTTTATGCTTGTTTTTTAACTTAAGCATTTTTTTATCTCTTTTCCATGTTTCAGCAAACTGCTAAGAACATCAACTTGGAAGTTTTCAACAAACTTACCATCAAGAACAAGGAGGTGAAAACCCTTCTTTCCATTCTTGATGATAAGGAGGCAGAACTGGCATCCACTCAGCAGCAGCTGAAGGATTCAGCAAGTAAAATATCTCTCTGCTTTCAGTTGTGTATTTTTTCTAAGTATTTTTCTGATTTTTCTAACTCTTCTTTTTACTTGCTTTCCAGCTTCTTTGGCGAAAGCCAAACAAATTGCTGAAGATGTCGGCAATGCCGAAAACCTCCGCCGCGAGAACCTGGATCTTCACAATCTTACTATGAATTTACAGCAGGACCTGGAGGCCAGCCAACTAGCTGTTGGCATTGCCAAGGTTAAGGCCTCCAACCAGGTCGAAAAGGATAAGGGCACCATCCGGGATCTGGAGAACGCCTTGAACCAGCGCCTGGAAGAAGGCACCGAGATGGACAAGATTCTCGGTAAGTACTTTGTCTTCTACCGGATATTCCATGCTTACATCTTTCTCTGTTTTCTCTAACACTTGTGTGTTTTACTGAAACAGGAGATAGCCCCCAGCTTACTCGGATTGAAAAAAATCCGATCTTTCGGGAAGGTATTTACCGCAATCAAGGCTGCGGGGATGTTGCTGGTCAACAAATGCCTTCCTTCGAGGACTGGGGAATTCTCGGAAGTTGAAAAGCTTTCGGAAGCCATCGAGGAGGTGGCGGAGTCCAGGGATTCCACCCTTCGCTCCGCGGCACGTGGTGGTGTGCGCATGGCTCTAGGGCTCATGCGCATGCACTACCCAACTGCCAAATCTTGGCGCGTACCATCCGGCATCCCTCAAGGATACACGGAGGCGCAGAGGGCCAACATCTTTGATAAAATCAAAGGTCACGCCACCAAGATTGCCACCATGGTGAACGTCTCCACCTTCTACCCGGAGGAAGCTATTCCGTAAACTCCCGAGGAATCCAGCAGCGAAGAAGATTTGGATGCCTGAAGGATGTTTCCTGCTCCTGGGTAGAAATAGGAAATAGAAGCATTATTGCTCTTACAATGTAAACTTATTGTAATGCTTTCTATTCTTTTGTATAAACAAGTACTCCGCCTTTGCAGTTATATTATTAAATCTTTTGCAAGTTTTCCGGGTTTTTATTCCTTTATCTTCTAAGTTCTCTGGTTTATATGTTTTAACTGTTTTTAGTGTTTGAAATGGCTCGATAGTATTTTAATATTCATGCCAAGTGACTGGGTATAACCTATCAGTCGAAACTCGGAAACATGGATTATACTAAAGGCATTTTTACTTACTAACTCTAGTGACCCAACATAAAAACAATCAGATAATACTTAGAGAACAGTAAGGAATTTTTTGAATGAAACTCAGGCACGCAGGCACAATCTGGGTTTCCTTAAGCCATTTTAGGCTGAAAATCATTCAGTTTTTTAACACCGAGCACGCAGGCATAATTCGGGTTAACATTGAGTATTTTGAAAGATCATTGGGAAATACATAAGACGGAATTATGCTTTATACTATAATAAACATGTAAAAAACATAGATGTACGAATTCCGACAACTTTATTTCATGATCTCAAAGATGTTTACATATAAACTGAACTAAGTATAGAAGGGATGTAACTGCTGGATGCTCCAGAGTCTTTTGGTCTCCCCTAGTTCGTCATCTATCTTTCTCTTTCTTTTGCGATTCGGCCTTTCGGGATCATCTTCCGTTTCTCGAATATCTACAAGATAGTATGATCCATTTTCATAGCCTTGCTGATGATGAATGGTCCTTCCCAAACTGGGGCTAATTTGTGCTTTTTTTGTTGTACCAATCTTAGCACTAAGTCACCTTCTTTAAAAGAATGATGCCTGATTTTCCGACTATGGTAACGTCGTAAACCTTGCTGATAAATGGCAGATCTTTGAAGCACAAGTTCTCGTTCTTCTTCCAGGAGATCGACGACATCCTGTCGTGCGCTTTCGACATCCGAATCATCGAAAGCCTGCACTCTTGGGCTATCATGGATCATGTCCGTTGGAAGCACTGCTTCCGCGCCGTAAACTAGGAAAACGGGGTTTACCTTGTTGACCTGTTTGGCGTCGTTCGAATACTCCAAAGCACAAAGGGTAACTCTTCCACCCATGATCCAGCTGCTCTATGTAGAGGAGATTCGAGTCTTGGGCGTATTCCTTGCAGGATGGAACTATTCATTCTTTCAACATGTCCATTGGATTGCGGGTGTGCCACAGATGCAAGATCTAGGCGTATTCCCGTTTGTCGACAATATTTTGCCAACTCTCCAATAGAGAAATTTGTCCTATTGTCGGTAATTATGTTGTGTGGAACGCCGTATCTCATGACTATGTCGATGATGAAATTTCTGGCAGTTACACCGTCAAGTTTTTTGATGGGTTTTGCCTCCACCCACTTGGTATACTTATCTACTGCAACGAGTAGATGTGTAAGTCCACCTCTTGCAGTTTTGAATGGTCCCATCATATCTAGCTCCCAGACCACAAATGGCCATGTGATAGGGATAGTTTTGAGTGCTTGGACTGGCATATTCGTCTGCTTGGCGTAATACTGACATCCGGCACATGTATTGACTATGTGTTCAGCGTCTGTCTTGGTTGTTAGCCAGAAAAACCCTGCACAGAATGCTTTCTTAACTATGCTTTTTGATTGAGCATGATGTCCGCAATCTCCAGCATGGATTTCTTCCAGAATTTCTCGGCCTTCTTCTGGCGAAATACATCGCAGAAAAATTTCAGTAGTGCTGCATTTATACAGGTAACCATTGATTACTGTGTATCCTTTGCAAGACCTCGTTTGCTCCATCCGGCTACTTCTGATCTACTAAGAAGTTTAGATATGGAATTGTCCAATCCGGGTTAACGAGCAGGACTTCAATTGACTCGGAAACGAGAGGATAGTCGACATCTCCACCTTTTATGGATGGTTCGTGCAAATGCTGGACAAACACACCTGGTGGTAGGGTTTTCACTCTTTCTGAGCCCATGCGGGCTAATGCGTCCGCGTTCCAGTTTTCTTTCCTTTTGACGTGAAGCACTTCAAATCCTAGGAAACAAATTGCAAACTCGTCCACCGTTCTCATGATGGGAATTTTAGTATCCCATGTTTGGTTGAGCTGATGTTGTACCAAATCTGAGTCACCATAGCATAATATGCGCTTGACACCTATTTCTTTTGCAATGTGCAAGCCATGAAGCAAAGCTTCGTATTCTACCATATTATTGTTGGCGTTGAAGTGTATTTGTAATACATACTCCATTGTGTCTCCCTTTGGGGATTTTAGGACTACACCAGCTCCAACGCCTTCCTTCATCTTGGATCCGTCAAAGTGCATAACCCAATATTCCGACTCCGACATTGGTGTGTTTTCCATTGCTTCTGTCCAATCAGCGACGAAATCTGCCAACGCCTGGGATTTTATTGTCGTCTGGGTTGGTACTTAATGTCGAACGCAGCTAACTCGATGCCTCATTTGGCTACTCAGCCTGTTGCGTCCGCATTGTTGATTATATCCCCTAGTGGTGCTTTGCATACCACTGTTATGGAATGTCCTTGGAAATAATGACGGAGTTTTCGAGATGCAAAAAATACGCCATATGCCAGTTTTTGATAGTGCGGGTACCTTTGCTTCGACTCGGAAAAAATTTCACTTACATAATATACCGGATGTTGATCTGGTATGTTTTGCTTGTCTTTCCGCCTTTCCAAAACTATCACTGCGCTGATGACCCTGTTTGTTGTTGTAAGATACAACAACATAGGTTCTTCGTCTTTTGGTGATGCCAAAATCAGAGCTTTCGTCAAGGTTTCTTTTAACTGGGTTAATGCTGCATCTGCCTCTTCTGTCCACACAAATTTGTCGGATTTCTTCAACAATTTGTATAATGGCAGAGCTTTATCTCCTAGTCGGCTTATAAACCTGCTGACAGCAGCTGCATAACTCGTCAATCTTTATACATCTTTTAAGCACGTAGGCCTTGAGATGTTTAGGATTGCCTTGATCTTTTCCGGGTTTACTTCTATTCCTCTGTGAGAAACGATGAAACCCAGAAGTTTTCCTGAGGGAACCCCGAATACGCACTTCAATGGATTCAACTTCATTTTATAAGTGCACAAATTTTCGAAGGTTTCTCGTAAATCTTCAAGGATCATGTCCTTTTCCTTGGAAACGACGGCAATGTCGTCCACGTAAATGTGAACATTTTTGCCAATCTGACTATGCAAACATCGTTGCATGCAACGCTGGTAGGTTGCACCTGCGTTCTTCCGGCCAAAAGGCATGGTTATGTAGTAGTATGTTCCATATGGGGTTATGAAGGGGGTTTTAATTTGGTCTTCTTCCTTCATCCGTATTTGATGGTACCCGGGTTATGCGTCCAAAAAGCATAAAAGCTCAGAGCCAGCAGTGGCATCTATTATTTGGTCGATTCGCGGCAACACGAATCTATCTTTGGACACAATTTGTTCAGGAAGGTGTAATCTATACACATCCTAAGAACCATACTATCTTTCTTCAGGACTAATACTGGGTTTGCAGACCATTCAGTATGTATAACTTCCCGGATAAAATCAGCTGCCAATAGCCGGATAATCTCCTTGCCAATAGCCTTCCGTCTTCTTCCGTCAAATCGACGGAGAACTTGTTTGACGGGTTTAGATCCTGGAATCACCTTGAGTTGATGCTCAGCAAGTTCCCTGGGAACGCCTGGCATGTCCGCTGGACACCATGCAAAAATATATTAGTTCTCACGGAGGAACATGATGAGCTCGCTTTCCTATTTGTCGGTCATTCCAGTTCCCACTACGACAAACTTTGTCGGATCTTTGGGATCTAGGATAGCCTGTCTTGTATTCTCGGAATCTTTGAAGCTGTCTGCCGGTTTCCGGCTTTCTTTTCCTGCCGGCATTTCTGTCGGCGATACTTCTTTTGCCAGCTCTTTCAGTTCCTCCTTTGCTATCACTTTTTCTGCGCAAAAGGCGTTTTCTTTTTCCATCTCGTTTGCCAATTTCAAGTCTCCCTTTATGGTGATTACTCCTTCTTTTGGCCCTGGCATCTTCAACTTGTTATAGATATAACATGATCTTGCCATGAATTTGGCGAAAGCTGGACGTCCGAGTATTGCGTGATACACACTTTCGAAAGGCACAACCTCGAAGGAGACTTTTTCCTGCCGGAAATGTTCTTTCTCTCCAAAGGTTACATATAGGGAAATTTCTCCTAGGGATCGTGCTTGCCTGCCTGGAACGATGCCGTGGAAACGTATGTTGCTATGATTAAGCTGGGTCTCGGAGATTCGCAGATGCTTCAGTGTATCCAGATACATTATATTAATGTTGGATCCTCCATCCATCAGCACTCTTTTAGCCTAGTATTTTGAACAATAGGACTTACAATTAGAGCTTGTGTGCCGGGTTCTAGGATATTTCCGGGATGATCAGACTGATCCCAGGTAATTGGTGTATTTGAGTATTTCAAGAATTTCGGGGCTGGTGGGACAACCGCGTTTATTTCTCGAAGTGTCCTCTTTGCCACCTTTGCTGAGGGAGTTGCCAGGAAAGTTAAGTTGCATTCTCCGTCAACTCTCGGAAACTTAGGCTCGCCTTTTCGCTGTTGTTCCTAGATTTTTTCATCAAAGTCCGATTCACTGTCTTCTTTTTCAGCTTCTGAGTTTTGCTTGGAGAATTTCATCTTGGAACTCTTACCTTTGCTTCCGGATCCTGCACTGCCTTTCATATGCTTGTTGAGCTGGCACTAAGCATTAGTATGGGTGGGTTTCCCAAATTGCAAATGGTGGACACAGTTTTCCGACTTAATTCTTTCCCACTCTTCTTTTGTGTAGGCGATCGGTTCTGTGCTTCGTCCTTTCCATTTTCTCCCGTTTTCTCTTCCAAAGGCTATGTTAACTTCTTTGAGCTTTTGTTGTGCTTTTGGAGTTGCTTTTTTCTCAGGACGAGGGGTCTTTTTGGCTTGAATTAAAGCGTCAATATTTCCACCTCTCGCTCGGATGTCGTCTTCGGCTGCTGCGTGCTCATTTGCGGCTGTAAGCATAGATCCGAGATCTTTGTGCTTTTTTGAACCAATCATGAACGCTACGAGTCCGGGTTTTAAGCCATTGACGAAATCATGCATTGCTTGTACGTCAGTTACTCCAGAGCAGTTGTTCTTCATTGCAGTCCACCTTGAGATAAAGTCCACGTATGGCTCATCTTCAAACTGGGTGTTGTGGTTTAACTGGTTGATGCTGTTGGGGCGTTTGTAAGTTCCCCGAAAATGCTGAGTGAAAACTCTAGCCATATCATCCCAGCTATCGACGGTTCTTGACGGAAGCCCGATGATCCAATCTCTGGCTCCATCCAGTAACATAAGGGGGAGGAATTTTACTGCCTCTAAGTTTGTCCCATTGTTGATCTGGACGGTTGTGTAATAGTCTGAGAGCCAGGTATCCGGGTTTGTACTACCGATATATTTTTGATATGTTGGACCAACTTTGGCGAAGCCAGAATGTAGGGTTATTCTTCGGATCCTGCCAGTGAAACACTTAGGTCCGAAGTATAGATCATCTCTTTCCGCTCTATCGGCGTGTGCGGAGTATCTACCGGCTGAATGGATAGAAGGGGATCTGCTACTTTCTTTTCCACTATTGCGTGAACGTGCTTTTCCGTGATTGTCTCTATTTTCTCCGTTATCATGACCTTTGGGATAAGGTGGAGTTCTACTCATGTGTCTTTCCTAATTCCTAGGGGCGTACGGGATCTCTCGCGCCTGTGAGGAATGTCATGTCTTCCGGCTTATTTAGCAGGGCGTCTCGGAGGCGGCATTGCTTTTCCGTCCTTCCGGTTTTGTTCTTCCCGATCTCGGGGATTACTTCCATCTTTCGGCAGATGGGATCCGGTTCTGGATGCTGCATCCTTATTGTCGGGTTTTTTCTTGTCCTTTCTCGGTTCTCCTTTCTTCTCTTTTGAATTGTTTGAATCTCCAGGTTCTTCGGGTCCAGGTGCTCTAGCGACGCATGTAGCTGTTTTGCATAGGGCTGAGTCGTCATGCAACTTCCCTGATCTTGCTTGTCCTCGCTGTTGCTGTTGCAATGCCTTTCCTAAGAAAGCATACACCCCTTGAAGTTTTTCGCCGCTGGAGTACATATCATTGTTGAGGATGGCAAACGCGGCTTTCACTTTTTCTGCTGCGGTTTTGTATATAGGTTTGCCCCTAGCGTCCGTGCCGTTTACTTGCTTTTGCCAGGATGGGTTTTGAAACCGTTCCTTTGGCGGCAGTACTTTCGGTCTTGCGATTCCGGGTAACCGTGTAGGTTTAATGCCAGATATATTCCTTCTCTCGTACTCTTCGATTTCTTCCTGCTGCAACTTAATGTCAGCTTGGATTTTTTTGGAGATGTTCCCAAGTTCTGAATAGATGTTATTGTTGCCTTTGGAGAGTTTGTCTCCTGGCTTCTAGCACTTCAGGGGGTTCGTGGGGTCCCACTGGTGTTTGAAGTAGATCTTGTTCGTCTTGTTCCGACATTGGCGGAACAGAGATTTCCTTCGGTTTCTTCTCCGCATTCTTAACTCCACTTCCTTTTCCTTCTTCCAGGTTTTCGCTGGCTGGATCAGCCTGGTTTTTCTTCCGGAGTTTGTACTGGAGTTTCTTGGAAGCTTTGTGTCTTTTCTTGTAAGAGGGAGATTTTTTACCAGGTTCATCTTCTGTCAATTCCTTGACATCCGGGTACGTTGGAGTGGTTTCCCCATCCTCTCTTTCCTCATCTGGCGGAGGTGTTTTAGGGCTTTCCTGACTTTCGGCATCCGTGTTTTCAGCTGGTTTTGTCATTAGTACTTCGTGGAATCCCTCTTGAAGAGATTTGACCTT
The DNA here is from genome assembly GCA_028641055.1 of Alopecurus myosuroides. NCBI lineage: Eukaryota > Viridiplantae > Streptophyta > Magnoliopsida > Poales > Poaceae > Alopecurus > Alopecurus myosuroides. The sequence goes on from CM054062.1 coordinate 41,798,389, forward strand.
TCTTTCGAAAGCATCTTCGTATCCATCTTCTGAATCGAATTCGTCTGATCCGGGTTCTGATTCCAATCTCGCCTCAATGGCGGCTAATACGGAGTCAGCTTCCCAGTTCGTCGTCATATTGATGGATGTCGGATCTTCCACCTCTATTGTGGGACTGATGTCTTCTGCCTCTTCTACGGGATTGCTTTCATCCGTGTTTTCGGCGATCTCGGATTGCACCATATCGATAAAGTGTGATTCAGCATAATATCGGCGATCTGAGAAAAATCCGGCGTCATAGTCTTCTTTGACTGGGTATAGGGCGGGTGGGATAAATTTGCTTCCACCACAGAATCCCATTGCTTCTGCAGTTAATCCGATAAAGATGTTTGCAGATCCAATCGGTAAACGCAGGCACTTTCCATATGATGGCGTGCTTGCATGTACGATCCGTTGTCGAGGAAGTGCCCGACGTCGTTGTCGAATTCCAGGCTTCCGACAGTTATGGTACTGCCAATTCCGCCAAGTATCCCCAATCGAAACATAACGCCTGACGTTGCCGGCCCCACGGTGGGCGCCAACTGTCGAGACATCGTAGTAGAATTCATAGATAGGGGTGCCATGAGACTACTGATAGAGACGTGGGGGGGGGGGGCGTGGTAGTATGACGATCAAGGACAACAAAGTTTACCCAGGTTCGGTACGTCGCAACTAGGCGGCGTTCCTACTCCTGCAATCTCACTAAATCAGGGCTGAAGCCTGAAGTATACAAAGTACAATGTGAGTTGGTTTAGCTACTCGACGAGGATCAACTTCTCGGCGAGTTGGCTTCTAGCTTATTGTCCAATCTGTTCTTCTCTCCCGTCTGGCTTTATATAATAGTCGGGTTAGGGCTTACAGAAAAGGAAACCTAGAAGACTACGGTAAGTTCTAACTTGGAAAGCAGGAATCCGCCTTCTACTCCAAGCCGTACCAGGTGGGCCGTGGTCCGGGTCCTTCTAGAATCCAGCTTCCGCGCTTCAGCTTACTGGGCCGCCTAATGGACCGTAATCCATTACCATTCAGGCCACCCTGGTAATCCGTCACTTTAGTACACTAACCGATATACCCCTAATTGGTATATATCCGACATCGTTCCCCGGCAAGGGCGCCAGAAAACTTGTTGATGACTGACGTTGGTAAACCCCAAGTAAAAGGTTCTGAAGAGTGCAGCGGTAAGTTTTCCCTCAGAAAAGAAACCAAGGTTGAATCGACCAGTAGGAGGACAAGCAATCTCTGAAGGTTGATGCAGCTGAGATGGCAGGGCTGAAAGTGCATTTGCATTTTTGATCTCTCTTAGGTTTTGGAGTTGATAACAACACTAGTGAGAATCTAACAGTGCGTCAAAGTATTTCAGGAAATATCATCTAGACGCAAAAAGGTGAAGAGAATTCCAAGACAAAGCCACCAAGATCGACTTGATCCAGCGGTAGTACCGGGCTCCTCAGCGGTAGTACCGCACCCAGTACTTCTAGAGTGAGAATGGCTACTGCATCCAGCGGTACTTCAGCGGTACTGGTTCGGTAGTTCCGTTGTGGTCAACTTGGTCGAGGAGCAAATCCTTGCTCGACGGTAGTACCGCTACTGTCAAGCGGTAGTACCGCTGCTTCTAGGAAGCGGAAGTACCGCGGGCAGTACCGGCCCAACTACCGCCAACGAGAATTTGCTCGAAGTAACGTTTACAGTACTAGAGCGGTAGTGCCCTAGTACTACCGTCAGCCACTTCGATTTATTTCAAAGAAGTGGCCAGCAGTAGTACCAGTGGGCACTCGCGATAGTACTGCTGCTGGAGTACCACAGTACTTCTGTGGTGGTACCGCTCGCACCCTGCCTCTGGGTCGCTTCAGTACCGCTCACGTTGCCAGGTAGCGGTAGTACCGCTGACCCCAGCGGTAGTACCGCTAGGCACGAAAAAGGGTCGAACGGCTAGTTTGGGGAGGGGGCTATAAATACTCCATCCCCTTCTTCTCCAAAGCGTTGCTCGAACCAGCATTGAAGACAAGCATTTTTTGAGCATCCAAAAGCTAGATTTCTCCCAATCCCTCCACCCAAACTCGTTGATACTTGGAGGATTGAAGGAGAATACCCCGATCTACATCTTCACCGACCCGATCTTCATTTCCCCCTCATGTTCTCGAGGGATCTAGTCTAGGGTTTCCTTGTGGAAAACCTAGACTCCATTGCTACACTTGTTGGTGATTTGAGATTGTTGGGAGCCCCCAATTTGGTTTTGGGTGTGTGCTCCAAGCTTGTTTGTGAAGGACTCGATTCCCGTTTCAAAGGGGATCAATAGTGGAAGGTGTACTAAGACTTTGTGGCGGGGTTCATCGGAGAATAGGGTGAGGCCTTTGTGGCGTTGAGTAGGCCTTCGTGGCGAGCTCACGACCCTCCAACGAGACGTACTCCCTTAACAAGGAGGAACTCGGGAATACATCGTGTCTCCGTGTTCTTCATATCAGTTACGTCGTTTCCTTCTCCCTTTACTTGCACTTGTTTTGTGATTGTTATTTTCCTTGTCATATAGGTAAATTCACCGTAGTTGCACTATCTAGAGAATTTACCTTTGTGTCAAGCCTAATTGTGAAAGAAAAATTAAAATTGGTCGTAGCACCTATTCACCCCCCTCTAGGTTCCCATACTATACTTTCAAGGGCGCACTACCGGTTCAGCAACAACGTGGAACCTACACAACACAATCAATTCACTTTGCCCCAACAAAGCAGTGAGGTTGTCAGTCTCACCGGTTTTGCTGAACACAAAGAGGTTAAACGTATGGCGGGGTAAACAGTAGTAAAATAATACTAAAACAGTAGCAACAATGTGAAAACAGTGGAAGCAGTGTGTATATTATCAGTATGAGAAAATGGACCGAGATCCACAGTTCACTAGAGGTGTCTCTCGATAAAAGATAGCTAACACGCGTGGTGAACAAATTACAGCTGGGCAATTGACAGATAAAGAAACATACATGACATAAAGATTACTATGAGATTTATGCGGGCATTACAATAAAATACATAGATCGTCGTCCAACTGCATCTATGACTAATAATCCACCCTTCGAATATCATCCGAACAAACGTTGGATATTAAGTTGCAAGCAACGGATAATCGGAGTAAGCAAGGTGTGTAATGTAAATAATGTGAACTAAGTAAACATCATTGTTTTCTTCCTAATGGCAACAACACATCCTCCATCCATCATGTTTCTGTCACTCGAGCACAGATGAAAAGGACGCATGAACCCACTATCGAGCATAAATACTCCCTCTTGGAGTCACTAGTATCTACTTGGCCAGAGCATCTGCTAACAACGGAGAGCATGCAATATCATAAATAACATACACATGAAGATAACATGATAGATTGATAATCAAAAGACATATCATTCAGTAATCATCCGATCCCAGCAAACACAACATGTAGCATTACAATAAGATGATCTCGATCATGTGAGGCAGCTCACGCGATCCAAACATGAGGAATAAAGTGGAGAGGACAACCATCTAGCTACTGCTATGGACCCGTAGTCCAGGGATGAACTACTCACGCATCACTCCGGAGGCGGGCATGGTGGTGTAGACCCCTCCGGTGATGAATTCCCCTCCCGGCAGGGTGCCGGGGAGAGCTCTAGAACCCTCCCGATCTCAGGTTGACGATGACGTCGGCCTCGGGTGTTTCTCGGGAAGAAGTGGTATATCTTTAGGGTTGACTTATCGGGGGGAATAAATAGGCGAAAGGGCGATGGCGGTGGACGCCCAAGGGGCCCACACCACCCTAGGAGCGGCCGGTGGGTGCGCCGCCCTATGGTGTGGCCCCCCTCCGGGCCTCTTCGGGACTCCGTGGAACCTTAGGTTGTGTTTGTATGTTAGAATTGGGCCTTGGAATCAGTCATATGGTATTGCCCTTCCCGAATTCGGCTGTTTGGCTGCGCACCATATCGGGCCCTGGAAACGGTGGGCAATTCCGAGCCCACCCCCACACCGTTCCGTAGCGTATCGAGCAATACAGATGTCGACCCCTCCGTATTCCCTCGGAAACTCCCAGCCCTGCACCGTTCCTATCCCCCCGCTCGCGAGGAGGACTACGCTCACGAGGAAGAAGCTAGGCCGACGCCAGCGCAGGTACGAATTCCTTCTCTCTGGTCTTCTCCCTCCGGTCTCCTCCCTCCCGGCTCCTCTGTCCCTCTCATCTCCGCCCTCCCTCTGTTCTCTTGCCCTCCACGCTGCTCCTGCTCTCCGCCCCGGATCCCTAGATCGAGTGAAGACCGGCGGCGGGAGAGAACATGGCGGTCGGGCTGGGGCGGCAGGACATGGCGACCGGAGCCCTCCCAACAGCCATTCCTCCACATCAAAGCCCTCACAACAACCAATCCTAGCATTGACCTTGTGCACCGAACCTTCTGTATAGTTTATGATTTTTTTGCTAAAAATTATTCTATTTGATTTGCAGGTTCCTAATCCAGTAGCATCTGATTTGAGTGCAAGGTATGGACATATTCATTGCTACTGGGATGTATTCCTTAGTGTGTTCCATATAGTGTGATGTATGAAACTTCTCATTGGTACCATTTGCTCCATATGTGTGTACATGGGAGCATTTGTTTCACATGTTGTTTTAATTACCAAATTGTATGTATATTGTAGATGTCTCATAGTGAGTTGGTTTCTTGGGTTATTGAAGAGAATATAAGAAGAAAAAGAAAAAGAAAAATATTTACACAAATGTATTTTGAGATGTCTTGTCTTGCTATGGCTTATCTTGGCTCACAGAGGGCACCAAAGAATGTAGGATTTTTAAATGATGATGAGGAAAAGCTTGCATTTAGGAAGTATATGTTGAAAGAATTGTATAATGGGTCCGAAGTTACTTTCTATGATGAGTTCCGCTTAACTAAAAGAAACTTTCATGATCTTTGTGCCTTGTTGCGAGAAAAGTGTGGTCTAAAAGATAGCATATTTGTGACCGTGGAAGAAAAGTTAGCTATGTTCTTACTTGTTGTTGGACATGGTATTAAAATGAGAATATTGGGTGGCACTTACAAGCGGTCCTTAGAACCTATCAATAGGCATTTTTCTACTGTGTTATCAGCTATCCTCTCTTTAACTGATGAGTTCATAAAGCTACCTGATCCTTCTATCCATTCTCCCGATGATTACAAATGGAAGTGGTTTCCCAATGCACTTGGAGCACTTGATGGTTTCCATATTCCTGTGTTGGTTGATGCTGCTGACGGAGGGAGGTATAGGAACATGCACCAAGAGATCACCACTAACATGCTAGGTGTCATAGACCGGAACATGAATTTTCTCTATGTTCTTCCTGGTTGGGAGGGCTCGACATCAGATTCAAGAGTGTTAAAAGATGCTATGAGAATTGATCGCCAAGATGCATTTGTTGTACCACAAGGTATGGCTCTTCCTCTTGCCTTTTTTATTTCTCCATTTTGATTGGTAGATAACTTATTTGCCTGAAAATAGGAAAGTACTATCTAGTTGATGCCGGCTACACCAATGGACCTGGATTTTTATCTCCATTCAGACCCACTCGATACCACTTGAAAGAATGGATTTCAAGTCAACAACAACCACAAAGTTATCAAGAGTTGTTTAACTTGCGTCATTCTCATGCTAGAAATTGTGTTGAGAGAACTTTTGGCTTGTTGAAGAAGAAAATTCCCTCCTACGTACTTGTTCTTTCATTGACATAGATGACCAGGTAACAAATGTCCATATGATGTTACAAAAATTAATAAGAAACACAAAGTGCTGAGTATGAACTAATATTGTTGCAGGTTCGAATTATTAATGCTTGTTGTGTGTTACACAACTATGCAAGGGATAGGCAGCATGTGAGGGATGATTTAATGTTGCCTGAGGTTGAAGCTGAAATAGAGTCTATGACTCATGAACCTGCGGATGATGCTACGCTAATTAGAAGTGTCCAAGTTAGTACATCATGGTCCAACTTTAGAGAGAAATTTTCTCAGGAAATGCATGTTGAGTACCTTGTGGCACATGGAGAACTAGAGATGGAGTAGATATCTAGTGATGTAGATAGCTAGCTAACGGTGCCCTTTTTTGTGCTAGCTTGATGGTGCCCTTTTGTGTGTGGTAGCTTGCTATGGTGGCATTTGTGTGATAGCACAGCTAACCGTGATGATGGCTTTTGTGATATTGGATACATGCATATCATCTTCAAAATAATATATATAGCTACCTTATGCTTTATGTTACTCAAACTTGTTATTTTCTCATTACTTCCATACATATCAGTTGTTTTATTTATAGAAGCATGGCTGAACCAAAAGGAAAGAAAGGTACAAGGACTTACAAGACGTGGACTAATGAGATGGACACTTCATTGTTGACGGTACTTTTTGAGCATCACAACCTTGGTGATCATGCTCAAAATGGTTGGAAGCCACATGTGTACAACACTTGCATTAGGCATGTCAAGGATACATGTGATGTTGAGATCACGAAGGACAACATCACGACAAGAATTAAAACTTTTGATAAGCATTATGAGGTCGTTAGCAAGATGCTTGCTCAAAGTGGCTTTGGATGGGATTGGGAACAAAACAAGGTTTTCGTTGATAGTGAAGAAGTGTGGTCTAGATATGTGGAGGTAAATAAAGATAAATTTTATTTCTTGGTTTGATCTTCACTAGCATCTCTAACGTGTGTGCGTGTGTATTTTGTAGGCTAACAAGGCTACATCTTGCTATAGGAACAAGGTAGTCATGAATTGGGATGTTATCAACACCATATATTCAAAAGATCATGCAACAGGTGTAGGTGCAAGGACGGGAGGTGAGTGTGTGCAACAACAACAAGACACACTAATTTCTGATGTATCTCTAGATGTGGTGCTTCCAAAGAGGAAACAGACCGGGGATGCTATCTTGTCCATGATGGATGATATGAAAACAACATTTCGTGATGCTTTGAAGACAACTGATCCAGTTCCTATGCCCAAGGAGCCAAAGGTTACTCCTCCAACTGAAATACTTGATGCACTTCAGAAGGTACCGGGGTTAGAGGACGATGAAATGCTTATGGCATATGGGAAGTTGATCAAAGATGAGAGGTTGTTTGAAGCACTCATTGCCCTCCCGTTGACCTTAAGGAAGAGGTGGCTCTTAACCTTACCTTGATGGTCACTATCACGTGTGTTGGTTCTTATAAAGTGCTATGTATTTTGAACTATCCACTTGTGCTATTCGTGTCCTATGTGTAAGAGACATAAAATTATCCACTTGTGCTATTTGTGTGCTATGTGTAACAGAATGAACTATCTACTTGTGGTATTGTTAGAGACATGATAATTATCCTAGTTTCAATTGTTGTTCGTACTTGAAAGAAATTATGTTGTGCTTTCCAATACTAGTTTTGCATTAATTATATTTTTGTGTGTTGTTTATATGTGAAAAAAAAATATAATCATTTAACATAGACACAACCATTTTGTACAAAATTACACAACTTTGTATTGTCCAAACTCAATAAAACTTTGAATTCTACAGTTTGTACATCCAAACAGGATTTGGAATTGCATTCCATCACGTGATTCCACCAGAAAATACCATAATCATCCAAACAACAGAATTGGAATTGGAGACCAATTCATTTCCATCTCAGATTTGGTATTCCAACTCTAATTCAATTCCAAGGTTGAATACCAACATCCAAACACAGCCTTAGGGAATTCTAAGAATTCTGGGCTTCAGATTTTCCAATTCCGATAATATTTCCAGAACAAATTTTCTGAAACTAAAAACTGCGGAAAACAAGAAACTGGCTCTGTGGCATCTTGTCAATAGGTTAGTCCCAGGAAATCGATAAAAATGACATAAAGTGTAAGGAAAACATGTAGCATATGGCATGAAAACAACATGGAACATTAGAAATTATAGATACGTTTATGCCGTATCAACATCCCCAAGCATAGTTCCTACTCGTCCTCGAGTAGGTAAACGACAAAACAAATAATTTCTGAGGTGACATGCTACCAACATAAACTTGATCATCATAGTAATGTAAAGCATGTAAACTAGGATCAAATGAATAAAGGATGTGGTTTATAGTTGATATCAAAGTATAATGTATAAACCATTAGGAAAAACAAAGTAAAACTTTTCAATGAATCAATACTAAAAGACAATCCACTGTGCATAGTATATTAAAGATGATTTAAGCTTCAAGAACAACAATATAATCATCCAAGGCATCAAACTCTCACAACAACTCCTGTTAGGATCAAGTCAAATGACAACAATATGCATGTAGGAAAACCATTCAAATAATTGTGCACTCAAAACAAGAAAGTGTTCTGTATTGGTTCCTGACACCAGGATGTTGTGGCTAAAAGAACATTATGAGGGGTTTGGATGGTCAATGGAAGAAAGTCTCACACAACTGAAAGTGATCATTAGAGAAGAGCAAGTCTTATAATCGAAGTTATGCAAGGAGTAGTGATTGCCACACAGTGGATGCACATAGAGCTATAAGTGTATGAAAGCTCTCCAATGGAACTAGTGGGGGTGAATCCAACTTGCTTTCTCACGAAGACCTAGAGCACTTTTGAGGAGGCTCATCATTGGAATATACAAGCCAAGTTCTATAATGTAAGTTCCCCACATGGTTATGCAAGTAATAATATGAAAACTCTCTTGAAACCGAAGTAATGATACTAAACAAGAACAAGTGTGGAATAAATGATGGTAGTGCTGCCCCTCTCTCTTTGTTTTCTCTCTATTGCCTCTCTTTTTTATATTTGGGATTTTTCTCTTCTTATTTTTTTGATATATAACCTTACTGGTAGGGGCAACACTCTATTTTACAATGAATCAACACACTTTTAGTACTCATAGCTCAAACTAAAATATCTCCGATGTAAATAAAACTAAATGCTCCTACCAGTGTAGCAGTATGCAAAATAACAATGAAGCATGAAAAGTAACATAATGATGATGGATGTTGTATGGCGATATATCTCGGAATGGCTATGTAAATTCCATGGTAGGCAGGTATGTTGGCTATTTTGAGGAAGATAAATTTTGGCTTATGTGTAGAAGAAGAAATTTCTTCCACGAGGTTTGGATGTACTAGCGAAGTTTGCACCAACTCTTATTTTGAGAATGAGCAATGCACAGTACCGAAGAGGCTAGCAATTATGGATGGTGGAAGTGCCAGAAAACCGCAACATAGAACTCACAAGTTAAAAGATTCCAAATAAAATCATGATCTCACAAGGCATAATGAAAATCACTCCAAGAGGGTCCATGGTAGTGACAAGTCACTGTTAGCTACCCCGACTGTAGCGCGTAACAAAAAGCAATTACGATTGCTATCAGCAAAGGAAGTCATATACCATTATCATATCAACTGGTTATTTGAGTGTGGCACAGTTTCAAGCTTCTAACCAACCATTAATTGTTTTTACTCTACTAGACCAGCAAGTTTCCCATTAATCATATTAATACCTCAAAACAACAACAAATAATCAAGTGAAACGGTTTAGTGATCTACAAGAATATGCAAGCTTTTTTTTCGTTATACCATCTACCACACGTAGCATTTTCTACCAAACACCAAACAACAAAAACTCTCCAAGAGATATAGCAATGAAACAAGAGATTACTAACACAACTCTACTAAAACTAATAGCTCTGAATAAGAGATGCAAGAAAAAGAGGAGCTAAACAAGAATTTTGCAGCAGCTAGAAGAAAAACTAAGAATACGAGCATAACAAGTATTCAAATAAAAAAAGGAGTGTGTCTATCTCCCAAACAAAGTATGATAGGGTCCAACTATATTATTTCAGAAAGTAAAACAAAAGAAAAACAAACAGACGCTCCAAGTAAACTTCATATAATGTGACCGAATAAAAATATAGTTTCACTAGAATTGACCTGATAAATTGTTGATGAAGAAGGGGATGCCTTGGACATCCCCAAGCTTAGGCTGGTCACAATGGGGAGGAACTTAGCAGTAACATCACACACTCCAATACAACTTTGCTTATGTGGCACGTATTTAATGAAGAGAGAGGTGCTTGTGGCAACTAACTATGTTACCGGAACATCACACACTCCAAGAAACAATGAGTCTATAGCCTAATAAATGCATCGTTGCATTACACTACATATATGTTACTACCCATTGTGAAGATAGTAACATAGTCTAGAAAAGTGTGTAGGTTACTAATGTATGTTACTCCCCACTGTGACCAGCCTTAGATGCTTGAGTCTTCTTAGTGCTATATACTTTTAAACATTAGCTACAGCCACTGATGTTTCGTGAAGCAAGGAAATCCACTTGACATTGTAAAAGAGAAAATGCAAGAAAAATGGCAGAATCTGCCAAAACCAGAACAGTCTGTAAATACGATTTTTTTCGGGGCACTTACGTTGATCAGATCGAAAAACTTAAAGAACGAAAAAGTTTTGGAATTAGCTGAGGAATAAGCGCAATTTTTTTAGGTCTTTCTGATCTTTATGGATTTTATACGATTGTTTATGATGGACAACTGAAATCTGTCCTTCTCGGAAATCCAAAACCAACTCCAACTTTTGTCACAAACTTCACTTGGCGCAACTAAAACATGAAAATAAAGACACAAATGAGTTGATACAGAAGTATACAACCCCTTGAATCAAAGCAAACAGAGAAAAACAAAGCAAAAATAAAACCATGGGTTATCTCACAAGAAGTGATTTCCTTTAACGCCTTTTAGCTAGGCCCAGAAAAGTGGATTCACGTGTTTTCAAGTGAAGAAGCATCCAAATTATAATTTGTTTGAATAATAGAATCAAAAGTCAACTTCATTCTCTTTCTAGGAAAGTGTTCCATACCTTTCTTGAGTGGGAACTAAAATTTAATATTCCCCTCTTTCATATCAATAACAACACCAGCAGTTCTAAGAAAAGTTCTTCCTCAAAAAATTGGCCAAAAAGCATTGCATTCAATATTCATAACAAAAAAATCAACGGTGACAAGGTTATTATTAACCATGATAAGAACATCATAAATTATCCCCAAAGGTTTCTTTCTAACATTATCAATAAGACGAATATCCAAATAACAGTGCTCCAAAGGTGGCAAATCAAGAATATCATAAAGTTTCTTAGGCATAACATAGAAACTAGCACCAAGACAACATAGATAATTGCAATCAAAATCATTCACTTTCATTTTAATGATGGGTTCCCAACCATCATCTAGCTTCCTAGGTATAGAGGCTTCACATCTTAATTCATCCTCTCTAATTTGCATGAGAGCATTTGTAATATGTTTTGTGAAATCCATATTCATAGTACTAGCATTAGGGCAACTAGAAAGATTTTGTAGGAACTTAATCACTTCAGTTACGTTGCAATCATCAAAGTCAAGATCATTTTTATCAAAGATAATGGGGCCATTGTCTCCCATATTTCTGGAAATTTCAGCACTTCTATGAGGAACATTTTTAGCAGTTTCAGGCAGTTTTGCATTTTTAATAACAGAAGTGGGAGTATTGAAAACACCAATTACTTTACCATTGATAGCAGAAGGTTTAATAACATGAGAGGCTTCAGTTTTACTAGTGGTGGTAATGGTGCAAACATTAGCTATATTATTCTTTTTAGCTATTTTATCTTCTCTTTCCCATCTAGCATGCAATTCAGCTCACATCCTAACATTATCATCAATTCGAATTTGGATGGCATTCAAAGTTTTTATTTTCTTAACATAATGAGGCATAACCTTTAGTTTCATAAAATCAACATCAAGAGCAAGGCTATCAACTTTAGAAGCAAGAACATCAATTTTGCCAAACTTTTCCTCAACATATTTATTAAAAACAGTTTGTGTACTAATAAAATTCTTGAGCATGTTTTCAAGACTAGAGGGTACAATTTTATTGTTGTTATAGGTATTCCCATAATAATTACCATAAGCATTACTACTATTGGGAGGATATGACCTATAATTGTTGCTACCAAAATTATTCCTATAAGCATTGGTGTTGAAATTATTATTTTTAATGAAGTTCACATCAACATGCTATTCTTGAGGAACCAAAAAGGCTAAAGGAACATTATTTGGATCAATAGGAGCATGGAGATTCACAAGCATAGACATAATATCATCAAGTCCATCACTCAAAGAGGAGGTTTCTTCAACATAATTTACCTTCTTACCAGTTGTAGCTCTCTCAGTGTGCCATTTAGAATAATTTACCATCATATTCTCAAGAAGCTTTGTTGCTGCCCCAAAAGTAATGGACATAAAGGTTCCTCCAGTAGCTAAATAAAGAAGGTTTCTTTAAGAAAAATTCAGACCTGCGTAAAAGGTTTGGATGGTCATCCAAGTAGTCAGTCCATGAGTGGGACAATTCTTTACTAAAGATTTCATTCTTTCCCAAGCTTTAGCAACATGCTCATTATCAAGTTGCTTAAAATTCATAATGCTACGTCTTAAAGATATAATCTTAGCAGGAGGATGATATCCTCCAATGAAATGTTCTTTACACTTAGTCCAAGAATAAATACTATTTCTAGGAAAAGATAGCAACCATTCTTTAGCTCTTCCTCACAAAGAGAAAGGAAATCATTTCAGTTTAATAATATCTCCATCTACATCTTTATATTTTTTGTATCTCACATAGTTCAACAAAATTATTAAGATGGGCAGCAGCATCATCAGTACTAACACCATAAAATTGCTCTCTCATAACAAGGTTTAACAAGGCATGCTTTATCTCATAAAAATCAGCAGTAGGATGTGATGCCCCGAGATCGGGCACTATGCAGATTTCAGCATTCCCGCCAGAATCCACATAATAACCGATTCCAGGTTGCCACTTGTGATAACATTACAATAGTTCACGAATAATCCACAACAACAACAGAAAAGAGATTTACAAGATGACTCAAACGAGTCAGGGATACAACTGGTACAATACAAAGATCCAAATAACAGCGGAAGAAACAACATAGCGTCCGGCTACGGACAAGATCCAAATTGGACTAAGAGTCCTGAAGATAACCGAGAGCGTCCAATCCCTGCCCAGGCCAAGCCGGAGGGATCCCCAAGCTAACGTCGTCAGACTTCAAACCTGTTGACTGCAATATTGAATATGCAGCCACGAAAAAGATTCGTGGGTCAGTACGGTTAAGTACTGGCAAGTGGATAAACCATACTCACAAGATACCGGCATAGCCAGTCATCACAAGATACAAATACTTTGGGATCAACGGAAAGGAAGGGGTTATTGCAAATAAGCGACAGCGGGCTGCACTAACCAACTACAGAGAGATACTACAACTTCCGGCTAACAGAAAGAAGATAAGATCGAGTATTGTAACCATCTGAAAGATAACTTCAAACAAACCCATCCTGGATCTCGCCCCTTATCCGAAGAAGCAATCCGAGGATAACTCTCACAGTTGGATTAATGATGATTCAGATTATTGTGTCAATAAGCCTATTACTAGTCAAGTTGTTAATCATTGGGTGTAAGATTGTTAATCATTAGGTTTAAGTTGTCCTGAGTGCTTGTTAGCCAGTACTTTCACCAAGTAATCCATAACCGCGGAAAACACGGCTTCTCGAGAAGATTATCCCTGCAGGGTTGCACCAATTTGGCCGTACACGTAAGAATAACCCGCCAGACGGGGGATCAACCCACCAAGCGAGGTACTCTACACAACTCAACTCTTCTTCGCATCAAGCCCAAAGAACCTTGGGCGCACGGCTAATCGAGCCCCAAAGAAAAGGGACCCTCATAGCACTCTAAGACCGTGTCCCCCTATATGCCGACTACGAAAGTTCCACCCGGGATCCAAGGGCTCGCAAGATCATGCATGCAGCAAATGGAAAACCCGAACTAAATGAGGCGATTTGGACGAGATGCGAATCGAGTCAAATTGAGGGGGGCGCCCATACTCGCTTCCCACATGCGGGTAGTGCGCTCATCATGGATCAGTAGACAAGACCCTTTTCCTATTAGGGTCGACACTAGCAGGCCTCAAAACCACAAGGGCCTCCTGCCGGTGCCTTATCATCAAATTATTATTACCATTAGCATTAACAGGATTGATTGATTAACATCGAGCCCCCAGAACGATAATAGTAAAAGAAGTAACCGACGACAGACTCGAGCAAAAGCAACCCTAAGCATGCAGCTACGACACGAAGGCCAACGAGGTAAACAATCAACAGTTAATAGGAAGTGGAAGGAAAGGCTATATCATGGCTGCAAGGTAAACATATAATAGGATCGAGACACAAGCATCGTATCAAAAGGCTAGAACAAGAACAACGGAAAGAATCGGTAACAAGTGATGAAAGGCAGCCATTTGGCAACAAGTGAGTATACTTGCCTGAGATCCCGCAAGGTACCAGAACTTGTCGTTGCTCACATCATCTCAACGTCCTATCCGGGAAGAAGCAACGAACCTCGAACAAACACCGGATGCAACAATTAATACTACGGCAAAAGATCCAGCATGATCTAGATATGGATGCATGACAAGTTAAAGATGCATCAGAATAAACTAGTTGACATGATAAACAGGTTTAAATGGACCCATATGCAATTTGAGTTGCATATGAAAAGCCCATGAATTATGGTTGAAACAATTGTTTTCCAACTAATCATCAGATGAAAGTGGTTTAGTATGATGCATGGATGAGGAAAACAACAAAATAACAACAATAGAACCAATTGGAAATAAGGTTTACCCATTTTGAAACTCACTTATTAAGTTTTGGGAATTTTTGGTTACTTAAAGGTGTCACACAAGCATTTGGTTGTTTTCATCAAGTTAAAGTGTTCAAAACAAATAACAAAATTTATATTTGAAAAGAACATCAAATTTTAGTTGGATTACATGTTTCAAATATTGAAATTGGAATTAGGATAATTTAATTATGAATGAAACAATATTAAACAAGTTTTAAATGAATTTAAAACAAGTTTGAATTTAATTGAATTTTTATTTGTTCAAAACGTAAATTCAAATTCACATTTGAAAAGTTGATACTTTGATGGTTTGAAAACATATTTTGCATGTTCAAAAATAATTTATTTTGAGCAAGTTATGATTTTAGCAAAATTTAAATGAATTAAACAAGGATTAAATTATTTAGGCAATTTAAATTATTCAAACCATGAAACAAAATTTATATTTGAAAAGGTTATTCAAAATGGTATGGAAAACATATTTTATTTGCCTTATTTGGAATTAGTATGAATTATTTATGAATGGTTGCAAATTACAATTGAATTATTTGAATTCAAATTTGAATTGCATTTTGAAAATTCAAAACAGAAAACAAATGGCATATTTGAAAAGTTCATGAAATTTTGTTTGGGATACATATAAAATTTGTGCAATTTGGAGTTAATTTGCAATTTTTATAGCTGTTGGAAGTTTCAGGGACTGTTTTGTGATTTTTCAGGGACTGTTTTGAAAGAACCAGGGACTTGTTGTGAAGAAACGTGCAGGAATTTGGATCTGGGACGTTTTTCACCGCTCGGCCGTTAGCCAGTGCGGCTGACAGACGGGCCCAGCGCCAAGTGGCGTCGACTGGGCATGGGTGTGCACTGACCAAGCCACAGCGGTCACCGAAAGGTGGGACCTGGCTCCGCGCGCGGAAGAAATCGCAAAAAAGGTGGGGGTGTTGCGCCCACGGGGGATCGACCCCGGGTCGCTGCGTGGCGCTGAAAGGGACTTGACCAGTGCGGTGATGCGGCTGTTGTGTTCAGAGACAGGTCCGCGGGTTTTTGACAGGTTTCGGTGGCGTTTACTGAACCCGAACAGGTTCAGTCTGAACCTGACGATCCTGGTAGCGCTCGCCGGCGGCAGAACAAGGAGGCGCACGACGGGGAACAGTGCTCGCGGTGAGTGCGGTGTGTGCCTAGGGCGGGTGTGGGTGCGGACAGGAGAGGGGAAGGGGAATACGGAGCGCTCACCACGTTCTGTTTGTCGAGGAGGTGCTGCCGATGCCGATGTTCAGTCACGGCGAGATATTGCCGGCGACGGCGCGGCCAACTCAGGGGCTCCCCGCAGTTGGCGAGGGGACGGCGAGCCTTAGGGGACCGCCGCGGTTCCATTCCGGGACCCGCTGCTCCTCGAGGTGGCTGCGGCGATCGGGCTAAGGGGAGGCGGTTCTCTGACGGCGAGTTGGGTGGAGGTTCAGTGACAGAACAGAAGGAACTCGAGGGGGAAAGGAAGAGGAGTTGGCGGCGCGGCAGAGAGGAGGGATAGGCTCTAGGGTTAGCGAGGGGGGAGGCTAGGTTTTAAGGAGCAGGAGCCTAGTACGGCATTGATCGTAGAGGGGGAGAGGGGATCGGATGGTGGAGGTGATGATCGTACAGGGAGGATGACGTGGGAGGAGGAAGAAGACAAGAGATGAAAGGGTACTGGGCCAGGAAAGAATAGGTGGGCTGGGGGAGAAGAGAAAGGATGGGGTGGGCTGCCTTTTCTCCATTTTTTTTTGTGCTTTTCCTTTATCTCTCTTTTTTTGGAAAGGAATGAAAGGGAGAGAGAGATGGAAAAAGGACTACGGTTTTCTTTTTATTTTATAAATAAATTTTGTTAATTTGCAAAACATCAATTAAAAGTAATGTTAACATTAACTTCAAAATTTAGGGTATCAATTTGATTTCTAATTTGTTATTTGAATTCCAAATAGAGGTTGGGGAGTTTATTTGATAATTAAATTTGTATTAATTTGCAAAACAACAACAACAAGGTAGTTAAAAATTACTTTCAACAACTTGAATTATTAAGGTGATATTAAATTGTTAGGTGATTCTCAAATAGTGTTTGGGTTGGAGTTTTGGAAATAAATAAAGTTTATTTAATAACTTCAAGCAATTTGCAAACATTATTGAATTTAATTTGTTTGCCAAATTTTAATAAACCCATATTGAAATATGATAAATAAGATTGATTTGATTTGATTTTTTTTTTTTGGAATTTGCCATTAGGGTTTTAATAACAGGGAAAATTGTATTAACAAGCAATCTGATTAAAACAAATTCAACCATTGAAAAACAATTGAGTGGTTTAGTTTGCAATTTTGAAATTGGGAGGTTTGAACATGTGGGAAAGTTTTAATTGAGTTTGAATTTTGAGTTGTTTTGAAAAACAGAATGCAATGCTCATGTGATGCATCTGATGCAAGCAAAAAGAAAAAAAACACTTCCTATTAGGGTAACACCCCAGGTGTTACAGACGACACCACTAACAAGGGATTGCGCCCTCGCAATCCACCTGCTAACCCGGGAGGGGAAAGAAGTTCGACTATCGATTCTTCGTGCTTCCAGTTGATTTCCTCGACACCACTAACAAGGGCTTCTCGACATCACTAACAAGGGATTCTTGCTCGGAGTGACGACGATGTTCTCCCACCAGGAATCTTCCGATGATCGAACCTATTAGGTTAAAGGCTCAGAAAACGTCCACCCACGTAGGATCCTAACACTTTGAAAGATTGAGTACGAGAGTAGACCCCAAAACAAATAAGATGGGAGGGGAAACAGAATAGGGATAAGGAGAAAAACAGGAATCCTATTGAGATGTTTTTCCAAAATAGTTTAGCAGAAATAGTTTTTGACACTCTAGAGTCAACGACCGTTAGCGAGGTTATCCTACAGGCTTTGCGGACCCGTTGCTTCGATAACCATTCGTATCGAAACAATCTCGGGAATCAGAACCAAGGCTCTGATACCATTTGTGACGCCCCGAGATCGGGCACTATGCAGATTTCAGCATTCCCGCCAGAATCCACATAATAACCGATTCCAGGTTGCCACTTGTGATAACATTACAATAGTTCACGAATAATCCACAACAACAACAGAAAAGAGATTTACAAGATGACTCAAACGAGTCAGGGATACAACTGGTACAATACAAAGATCCAAATAACAGCGGAAGAAACAACATAGCGTCCGGCTACGGACAAGATCCAAATTGGACTAAGAGTCCTGAAGATAACCGAGAGCGTCCAATCCCTGCCCAGGCCAAGCCGGAGGGATCCCCAAGCTAACGTCGTCAGACTTCAAACCTGTTGACTGCAATATTGAATATGCAGCCACGAAAAAGATTCGTGGGTCAGTACGGTTAAGTACTGGCAAGTGGATAAACCATACTCACAAGATACCGGCATAGCCAGTCATCACAAGATACAAATACTTTGGGATCAACGGAAAGGAAGGGGTTATTGCAAATAAGCGACAGCGGGCTGCACTAACCAACTACAGAGAGATACTACAACTTCCGGCTAACAGAAAGAAGATAAGATCGAGTATTGTAACCATCTGAAAGATAACTTCAAACAAACCCATCCTGGATCTCGCCCCTTATCCGAAGAAGCAATCCGAGGATAACTCTCACAGTTGGATTAATGATGATTCAGATTATTGTGTCAATAAGCCTATTACTAGTCAAGTTGTTAATCATTGGGTGTAAGATTGTTAATCATTAGGTTTAAGTTGTCCTGAGTGCTTGTTAGCCAGTACTTTCACCAAGTAATCCATAACCGCGGAAAACACGGCTTCTCGAGAAGATTATCCCTGCAGGGTTGCACCAATTTGGCCGTACACGTAAGAATAACCCGCCAGACGGGGGATCAACCCACCAAGCGAGGTACTCTACACAACTCAACTCTTCTTCGCATCAAGCCCAAAGAACCTTGGGCGCACGGCTAATCGAGCCCCAAAGAAAAGGGACCCTCATAGCACTCTAAGACCGTGTCCCCCTATATGCCGACTACGAAAGTTCCACCCGGGATCCAAGGGCTCGCAAGATCATGCATGCAGCAAATGGAAAACCCGAACTAAATGAGGCGATTTGGACGAGATGCGAATCGAGTCAAATTGAGGGGGGCGCCCATACTCGCTTCCCACATGCGGGTAGTGCGCTCATCATGGATCAGTAGACAAGACCCTTTTCCTATTAGGGTCGACACTAGCAGGCCTCAAAACCACAAGGGCCTCCTGCCGGTGCCTTATCATCAAATTATTATTACCATTAGCATTAACAGGATTGATTGATTAACATCGAGCCCCCAGAACGATAATAGTAAAAGAAGTAACCGACGACAGACTCGAGCAAAAGCAACCCTAAGCATGCAGCTACGACACGAAGGCCAACGAGGTAAACAATCAACAGTTAATAGGAAGTGGAAGGAAAGGCTATATCATGGCTGCAAGGTAAACATATAATAGGATCGAGACACAAGCATCGTATCAAAAGGCTAGAACAAGAACAACGGAAAGAATCGGTAACAAGTGATGAAAGGCAGCCATTTGGCAACAAGTGAGTATACTTGCCTGAGATCCCGCAAGGTACCAGAACTTGTCGTTGCTCACATCATCTCAACGTCCTATCCGGGAAGAAGCAACGAACCTCGAACAAACACCGGATGCAACAATTACTACTACGGCAAAAGATCCAGCATGATCTAGATATGGATGCATGACAAGTTAAAGATGCATCAGAATAAACTAGTTGACATGATAAACAGGTTTAAATGGACCCATATGCAATTTGAGTTGCATATGAAAAGCCCATGAATTATGGTTGAAACAATTGTTTTCCAACTAATCATCAGGTGAAAGTGGTTTAGTATGATGCATGGATGAGGAAAACAACAAAATAACAACAATAGAACCAATTGGAAATAAGGTTTACCCATTTTGAAACTCACTTATTAAGTTTTGGGAATTTTTGGTTACTTAAAGGTGTCACACAAGCATTTGGTTGTTTTCATCAAGTTAAAGTGTTCAAAACAAATAACAAAATTTATATTTGAAAAGAACATCAAATTTTAGTTGGATTACATGTTTCAAATATTGAAATTGGAATTAGGATAATTTAATTATGAATGAAATAATATTAAACAAGTCTTAAATGAATTTAAAACAAGTTTGAATTTAATTGAATTTTTATTTGTTCAAAACGTAAATTCAAATTCACATTTTAAAAGTTGATACTTTGATGGTTTGAAAACATATTTTGCATGTTCAAAAATATTTTATTTTGAGCAAGTTATGATTTTAGCAAAATTTAAATGAATTAAACAAGGATTAAATTATTTAGGCAATTTAAATTATTCAAACCATGAAACAAAATTTATATTTGAAAAGGTTATTCAAAATGGTATGGAAAACATATTTTATTTGCCTTATTTGGAATTAGTATGAATTATTTATGAATTGTTGCAAATTACAATTGAATTATTTGAATTCAAATTTGAATTGCATTTTGAAAATTCAAAACAGAAAACAAATGGCATATTTGAAAAGTTCATGAAATTTTGTTTGGGATACATATAAAATTTGTGCAATTTGGAGTTAATTTGCAATTTTTATAGCTGTTGGAAGTTTCAGGGACTGTTTTGTGATTTTTCAGGGACTGTTTTGAAAGAACCAGGGACTTGTTGTGAAGAAACGTGCAAGAATTTGGATTTGGGACGTTTTTCACCGCTCGGCCGTTAGCCAGTGCGGCTGACAGACGGGCCCAGCGCCAAGTGGCGTCGACTGGGCATGGGTGTGCGCTGACCAAGTGAAAGATCATCGTCCGTTTTGGTAATCATATGACAACATAATCATTTGATCTAATGTTTGTTCAATGGATGAAAATGCCCAGGTTATTAGGTTCACTAAGTTTATGGGGCTAATGATCAGCTTATATGAAAAGTGCTAGGAGAAACAAATCCAGGAAGGTGAAACATGCAGGGGCGGAGGCTCCGGTGTTTCCACCGGAGGCTCCGCCAAGGGTCCGGTGAGGATCCGGTGGAAGTTCCGCTGAAACACCTTTCTGTTGCAGGGGAGCGGAACCAGGAGCGGAACCTCCGGTGGAGTTCCGGTGGGCGGAACCTCCGCTGAAGCCACCGGAGGCTCCGCCTTCCGCCAAACACTTGGCCCACGCGCAAGAAGGATCCGGCGCGCCTCCGGTGGCACCTCCGCCAAAATGCCCTTCTGTTACCACAGGGCGGAGGTACCACCGGAGCCTCCAGTGAACATCCGGTGGCCCCCATGGTGCAGTGCAAATGGGCTCCGGTGGAGGATCCGGTGGTTGTTCGGCCAAAACATCCTTCTGTTACCACAGGACGGAAGTTCCACCGGAACCTCCGGTGCGCCTCCGGTGGGCGGATCCTCCGGGGGTACCACCGGAGCCCCCGCTCCAGTGCAACTGTGCAGCAAGACGAAGAATCAGCGGAACCTCCGGTGCGGACCACCGGAGCCTCTGGTGCCCTGGACTGCAAACGGTCACTTAAATGCAAGGGGTATAAATACCCCTTCCCCTACCTCTTAAATGCTAAGCTTTTCCCATTCTCTCTCCTAGCCATTAATGAAAGCTTCAACCTCCTAGATCTCCCACTCCGTCCACCCAAACACTCTCAAACTTGGTGGAGAGCTAGAGGAGACCTAGATCCACACTTCCACCAAAGGAATCTCAAATCCATCCACCACAACCTAGTAGATCTAGAATCCTACTTGAGGCCTAGAAACCTTAGTAGATCTCGTGCTTCTGGTTTCCACCTTGTTGCAAGAAGCTACGGATTTCTTGAGAGCCTCCATCCATCTTGTGGAGTGACCTCAAGTCCTTGTAAGGGTTTGGTCAACGCCTTCAAGTCGACCTCATAGTGGAAACGAGCATCTCCCTCACCGGAGAAGCTCAAGGAGAACAAGGTGTGCACATCCGTGCTATTGAGGAGCGCCTAGGTGGCTCCCCACCTCTCCAACGTAGACGTACTTCTCTTTGAGAAGGAACTACGGTGAATCATATCCTTGTCTCCTTGTTTACACTTGTCGTTTGCTTTACTACCTTACGCTTTACTTCCGTTGCACATATAGCTTTGTTCACATAGGTTGCTCACCTAGTTGCACATCTAGAGAACCTTACTTTATCTTGCTAAGCCCCATTAAAAGAAAAGAAAAGAAAAATTGGTAGTCAACCTATTCACCCCCCTCTAGTTGACCATAGTGCACTTTCACCAAGCCACAGCGGTCACCGAAAGGTGGAACCTGGCTCCGCGCGCGGAAGAAATCGCAAAAAAGGTGGGGGTGTTGCGCCCGCGGGGGATCGACCCCGGGTCGCTGCGTGGCGCTGAAAGGAACTTGACCAGTGCGGTGATGCGGCTGTTGTGTTCAGAGACAGGTCCGCGGGTTTTTGACAGGTTTCGGTGGCGTTTACTGAATCCGAACAGGTTCAGTCTGAACCTGACGATCCTCGTAGCGCTCGCCGACGGCAGAACAAGGAGGCGCACGACGGGGAACGGTGCTCGCGGTGAGTGCGGTGTGTGCCTAGGGCGGGTGTGGGTGCGGACATGAGAGGGGAAGGGGAATACGGAGCGCTCACCACGTTCTGTTTGTCGAGGAGGTGCTGCCGATGCCGATGTTCAGTCACGGCGAGATATTGCCGGTGACGGAGCGGCCAACTCAGGGGCTCCCCGCAGTTGGCGAGGGGACGGTGAGCCTCAGGGGACCGCCGCGGTTCCATTCCCGGGACCCGCTGCTCCTCGAGGTGGCTGCGGCGATCGGGCTAAGGGGAGGCGGTTCTCTGACGGCGAGTTGGGTGGAGGTTCAGTGACAGAACAGAAGGAACTCGAGGGGGAAAGGAAGAGGAGTTGGCGGCGCGGCAGAGAGGAGGGCTAGGCTCTAGGGTTAGCGAGGGGGAGGCTAGGTTTTAAGGAGCAGGAGCCTAGTACGGCATTGATCGTAGAGGGGGAGAGGGGATCGGATGGTGGAGGTGATGATCGTACAGGGAGGATGACGTGGGAGGAGGAAGAAGACAAGAGATGAAAGGGTACTGGGCCAGGAAAGAATAGGTGGGCTGGGGGAGAAGAGAAAGGATGGGGTGGGCTGCCTTTTCTCCATTTTTTTGTGCTTTTCCTTTATCTCTCTTTTTTTTTGTAAAGGAATGAAAGGGAGAGAGAGATGGAAAAAGGACTAGGGTTTTCTTTTTATTTTATAAATAAATTTTGTTAATTTGCAAAACATCAATTAAAAGTAATGTTAACATTAACTTCAAAATTTAGGGTATCAATTTGATTTCTAATTTGTTATTTGAATTCCAAATAGAGGTTGGGGAGTTTATTTGATAATTAAATTTGTATTAATTTGCAAAACAACAACAACAAGGTAGTTAAAAATTACTTTCAACAACTTGAATTATTAAGGTGATATTAAATTGTTAGGTGATTCTCAAATAGTGTTTGGGTTGGAGTTTTGGAAATAAATAAAGTTTATTGAATAACTTCAAGCAATTTGCAAACATTATTGAATTTAATTTGTTTGCCAAATTTTAATATTTAAACCCATATTGAAATATGATAAATAAGATTGATTTGAATTTTTTTTTTTTGGAATTTGCCATTAGGGTTTTAATAACAGGGAAAATTGTATTAACAAGCAATCTGATTAAAACAAATTCAACCATTGAAAAACAATTGAGTGGTTTAGTTTGCAATTTTGAAATTGGGAAGTTTGAACATGTGGGAAAGTTTTAATTGAGTTTGAATTTTGAGTTGTTTTGAAAAACAGAATGCAATGCTCATGTGATGCATGTGATGCAAGCAAAAAGAAAACAAACACTTCCTATTAGGGTAACACCCCAGGTGTTACATAGGAGCAGGTGGGGAAATAGGTGTACTAATGAAATCATTGTTGTTGGTGTTAGTAAAGGCACACAATTTTTTGTTCTCAGGAGTAGTCATTTTAGCAAGACTAACAACAGGATAAAAACTACAACTAGAATAAGAACTAATTTTTGTTGTGTTTTTTATAAAGAGAAGCAAACAAGACAAAAATAAATATATTAAGAAAAACAAAAACAAAGTAAAGAGATTGGAAGTGAGAGACTCCCCTTGTAGAAATTATCTTACTCCCCGACAGCGGCGTCAGAAAACTTGATGGTGCTTTGACGGGAGGTTGCTTGCTCTTGAAAACTTCATTCCCCAGCATCGGCGCCAGAAAACTTGTTGATGGCCGACGTTGGTAAATACCAAGAGAAAGGTTGTGAAGAGTGCAGCGACAAGTTTTCCCTCAGCAAAGAAACCAAGGTTGAATCAACCAGTAGGAGGACAAGCAATCTCTGAAGGTTGATGCAACTAAGATGGTAGGGCGTTGGGCGCACTACCGGTTCAGCAGAAACATGGAACCTACACAACACAATCAGTTCACTTTGCCCCCAACAAAGCAGTGAGATTGTCAATATCACCGAGGTTAAACGTATGGTGTGGTAAACAGTAGTAAAATAATATTAAAACAGTAGCATCAGTGTGAAAATAGTGGAAGCAGTGTGTGTATTATCAGTATGAGAAAATGGACCGGGGGTTCATAGTTCACTAGAGGTGTATCTCCGTAAAAGATAGCTAACATGCATGGTGAACAAATTACAGTTGGGAAATTGACACATAAAGAAACATGCATGACATAAAGATTACTATGAGATTCATGTGGGCATTACAATAAAATACATAGATCGTCGTCCAACTGCATCTATGACTAATAATCCACCCTTCGAATATCATCCGAACAAACGTTGGATATTAAGTTGCAAGCAACGGATAATCGCTGTAAGCAAGGTGTGTAATGTAAACAATCTTAACTAAGTAAACATCATTGTTTTCTCCCAAATGGCAACAACACATCCTCCATCTGTCATGTTTCTGTCACTCGAGCACAGATGAAAAGGAGGCATGAACCCACTATCGAGCATAAATACTCCCTCTTGGAGTCACTAGTATCTATTTGGCTAGAGCATCTGCTAACAACGGAGAGCATGCAAGATCATAAATAACATACACATGAAGATAACATGATAGATTGATAATCAAAAGACATAGCATTCAATAATCATCGGATCCCAGCAAACACAACATGTAGCATTACAATAAGATGATCCCGATCATGTGAGGCAGCTCACGCGGTCCAAACATGAGGAATAAAGTGGAGAGGACAACCATCTAGCTACTGCTATGGACCCGTAGTCGAGGGATGAACTACTCACGCATCACTCCGAAGGCGGGCATGGTGGTGTAGACCCCTCCGGTGATGAATTCCCCTCCCGGCAGGGTGCCGGGGAGAGCTCCAGAACCCTCTCGATCTCGGGTTGACGATGACAGCGGCCTCGGGGGTTTCTCGGGAAGAAGTGGTATATCTTTAGGGTTGACTTATCGGGGGAAATAAATAGGCAAAAGGGCGATGGCGGTGGACGCCCGAGGGGCCCACACCACCCAGGAGCGGTCGGGGGGTGCGCCGCCCTATGGTGTGACCCCCCTGTGGCCGCCCTATAGTATGTCAATAATATTTCTAATTAACAATACATTTTTCACATAAAGTATTTGTAAAAATTCTTTAGCGCTCCCAGTGACTTTCTTGAGTCCTCAATCCTCTTCACTGTCCTTGATGATGTCAAACACTTAGATCATTTCATCTACGTGAAGATCCCAACTCCTTAATGCCTTATTTTAGTTCCATGAATGGATAACTAAAACTTGTAGTCCCGTCTAGCATATTCTTGGTTGAGTATTCTCACTTGCAATATCTTGTAGACAAGTGATGCAACGCTTGCTAGAATAATCCGTGTAAACATAAAACCCATGCTACAGGAGATTAAATCTCATCGTAGTCGTTCCCTTGAACTTGTCAAGAAGTCAAGCCTTTATGGATGTTTACATCCATTTTGTTTACAGATCCATTAACGAAAGTTAGGCTCCATGCTCTTGTTAAGGGGCACAAAAAGCCCGATACCAAGTTCCAAACTTGACTTTCGTTTCTGGAGTCCGTCCGGATTTCATGGCGTATAGCCATATCCTTGGAGTTAGGGTCCATCATTGCTTCTCTTATATCACATGATAATTATTGTGAAACAATGATATCGTGATATACCTGGTTCAGTCACTAAGCTCAATCAAAGTTTTACATCACATGTAAAAACTTTTGTATCATTCATGATGGCAATAAAAAAATTACTTTCGGTGTCGCGCCACTCTGACATGATTATGAATATCTAATCTCGTTGAACTATACTGTCCTACCACTGACCTTCTGAAGAAGTAATTTCTCCAGAACACCCTGACAAAAGCTTTGTCCTTGGTGATGGGAAGAATTCCCTATACTTGGGATAACCATTACATAAGCAAACATTCATTTTGTGATTTCTTGTATATACTTTAAGTCAAAAATGAAATTTAGATGGCTTTATGTTTCAGTGTAAAGCATTAGTCTCTAAAGCATGACTTATGAAAGATGTAATGGAATTTTAACATCCTTAATCCACCCTTATCGAAAAAGGTTAGATTATTTCACTTGGACACTTCATAAAATGATGGTATTCCTAGTGGTCAAAGTTGTAGAATAATTCTAGGACTTTCTGGATGCTCGCTAAATCTTGTAACTCAATTCCAAGACAAGGTCAGGAATATATCTTGTTACAAAAATGATTGCAACTAATCGTTTATCTTTTAGCGCTTTAATATTATCGATGTTTATATGTAAGATTCATTGTATTCTATCCACAAGGTCATAAGTATAAATTTTGTCCCTAGCGAGGTAACAAGTGTGATGCAGCCCACCCAATTCCACCAAGTGCACCAATGACAAGATCACGAGCAAAGGCCATACATGACAAGGTGAACTCACTCCTACGCTCCATGTTCTCGGTGACTTGGCGAATGGTGCGCTACCTCATGGAGATGCCCTTTGTGTGCTCAGGTTCAAACCCACCACGGAGGCCCCAGAAAGTACCCAAGATAATGCCCAAAAGTCCGTGGAAGAAGCTGGAGAAGACGACATTGAGAAAGGAGTCGCGACGGAGAAGAAAGGGGGGAAAATAGCCACCCCGGCCTCAACCCCCAGCTAGGACGGCCCCCCTTCCCTCCAGGCTGGACCCCCAACAGTAGGGGCCGGCCTCCACCGTGGCCCCAGGCCGTCTCCCCCAAGCTCCAGGCCGGCCACCCTTCGAAATGGGTCGGCCTCCACCCCGGCCTCAGGCCGCCCCCCCAGGCCGGCTGCTCTCCTTCTCCACCCCGGCCCCAGGCCGGCCTCCCCCTGCTGCACCCTAGCCTCAGGCCGGCGTGGGCAGAGCGCCCCCAGCCCCACCCCAGCCTCAAGGGCCGGCCAGGCCGGCCTCCCAGGCCGGCGTGCCCTAGATTGCACGCAAATGACCGGATTTCCGCCCCGTTTTCACCTGCTTCGACCCCCCGGCTATATAAGGACTTCCCCGAGCTAATTCTAGGGTTAGAGTTGAAATTAGAACATTGAGCTTTGCTCACTTGTATCCATCTTTGAGGCTACTCCTATGGTGTGTACCTAGGACCATATCAAGGGTAATCCTACGACTTCATCTAGGACCGTATCAAGATTCACCCAACTACTTATCCTCTCCCCTTGGGATTCAGTTAAGAGTTGTCCAATCTTCCTCTCGTAAATCCTTGAGGTTCTACTAGCGTAGTGGACCGGCTACGGGTGTGAAACGGTTTGAATCAAGGTGAATTTAGTTGGATCGATCGTTCCGTAGGCGGCCCTCGGAGTTTAGTTGACGGGAGGTTTGGGATCTTTCGGTTCTCGCTATTTATCCCCCTTTGTGTTTCCCCGTGTTTTCCCACGATTCCCCCTCGTTTCCCCTTCTCGTGTTCTTCGCATTTTTTGTGCGTTCTTGTCGATTCGTGAAGATTGGGCATCTGGTCCAGAGCTAGATTGACACGAATCCGACAACCAAACCCCTCCTTTTCCACCAATTTTTCTTCTACCACCATAAATTTCGAAAATCTCACAAAAAATAGCCAAAAGGGATTTCGACCGATCTGTGGATTTGTTGAGTTTTTCGTGGATTTGATCCGTGGATTTGTTGCCAAACACCATTCCCCACCTTTCTATTCAGCCACTTTTCCCCAATTTGTCCAAAAAAAATCTTGATTTTGAAGGAATTTTGAATTTGAGCAAAAATCACAAAATCTCTGCTCTTCGATTTCTGGACAGATTTTGAAACTTGTTTTTCTTTGTCGTTTTTTATCCGAATTGAGTGCAACAAGTTGTCACGCGACGCCCACGACACAATCTACGCTACCACATCAACGGATCGCCACGACATCGACTTCCACCGGCCGCAAGTCCGTGATCATCAATAAGAGAGGTATAACTTGCTTCCGCTTGACCCAACCCACCCATTGTGTACCTTACCTATTCGGACTACGCTTGACATCGCATTAGTGGCACCGAGAGTGCGAGTTTGGAGCTTGTGAGAGACTAGCTACGAGTAGGCATTGACATTTTAGAATCCATCAAAAAGGGAAAATAAAAAAGAAGAGATAGAAATAGAAGCAAAGGATCGATGCCAATTGTTATCCATTGTAGGAACATATAGCTTAGCGTCGCAAAATAGAAAGAGTGACCGGTTGCCACGGTGTGAATCTTGTTGCCTTTTAAACTTTGCGGTTTGAGCTAGCGTCCTCCTTGCGTTAGTGTGGCATTGAGCTTTAGTCTTCGTTAGGTACATTTCGTCTCCACTCGTCCATTGGCCACACTAACCCCGTTTATCGCTTGTGTGTGTGTTTCCACCATATAATTTCATTCCACTAGGTTTGGTTTTTGTGCTAACTTTTCTTTTGTTCTCCTTCACGTTTGACAACAATTTTTTTTCGGTTTTGTCAATTTTCCTCGCCACTTTCCTAACCCATTTTACTTCCACATAAAGTGTGTGTGTTGTCGTTTGCGGTTTCTTTTGATCTTTTTGGATTCGCTCTTGACATACCGCCCTACACCTAGGCTCGTCCACTAGCCTCAATACGACCGAAAAAGGTAACGTTGGGTAAGTGAGACATCCATTTCTTCAATATCGCCCTTGTGTGTTTTTGAGATGGCTAGGGAAGGAGTATTCACAAGTCCGAGCTCGGAGGATGATGGAAACCCATCCTACAACGACAATGCTTACGCCAACTTCGTCATGCACAACGACCATTTCCAACTCCGTGAACTCGTGAAGGACGGGTTGCAACGCTATGAGCGTCGACTCCAAGAGCAAGAGGCTAGATTGAATGATCAAATGACGCGCATCAACATCAACTTGGCAAATCTTGCCAACCGCCGTCATTCATCGTCATTCTCAAGGTCTCGTCACTCAAGCCACCACAACCAAGATCTTCACCAAGCTCGTCGCCATGATCGCAACAACAACATGGAGGATGGTGGACAACATCAACAACCACAACCACCTCCTCAACAACCACAACAACCTCCTCAACAACAAGCTCCGCGACGACATTGGTATGAAGATAGCTCACCATCACCACCTCCTCGACATCGCAAAGGGCGTGGTGACCCTCTTCAACAACCGCAACGCCCCGACCTTCGACAACATCATCACCCACCTCCACAAGGCCACGCTCAAGACTATGGACACAATGATTTCGTGGAAGGTGCTCGTCAACATCTAAGGCCACCAAGGTGCAATGCGCGTCCCAACAACAATGATCGCCAAGAACATGATCGTCCTCAACACCCTCGAGATGAACAAGTGCTTCCGCAACGCCCTCACCAAGAACAAGAACGTCCTCAACACCAACACAATGACAATCATGATAGTGTACGCTGTGAAACAAGACTCCGTCACCGCCAACAACCACCTCCTAATGACCACCGGCGTCGTCCTCCCCATCATTATCGCCATCACGACGACAATGAGGATGACCCATATGATGATTCACCGCCCGTCTATGATGAAGATCCTCATGAGCGACCCCGTCGCCAACAAGAAGATAACAACATGAGTGCCCTTCGTTTCAATGTCCCAAAGTTCAATGTTGAGAATGACCCCGAAGAATATCTTGCTTGGGCTCTCAAGGTGGACAAGATCTTCGGCATTCACAACTTCACCGACAATAAAATGGTTGCCTTGGCATCTTTGGAATTCGAAGGCTATGCACTCTTATGGTGGGATTGTCTACAAGCCGAAAGAGTCCATAATCGCATTGCTCCTATTGCCACTTGGAATGAGATGAAGCAATATATGAATGCTCGGTTTGTTCCTCCATGTTACAAGCGTGACCTCTTCAAGAAACTCCAAGAACTTCGTCAAGGTTTGAAGTCCGCTGATGAGTACTACAAGGAAATGGAGACCTCTTTGATACGAGCTCATGTGATGGAATATCAAGAACAAACAATGGCCCACTTCCTCAATGGACTCAACTATCCTATAAGGAAGATTGTCGAGTATCAACCGTATGACAACATTGTGGCCCTTGTCCACCAAGCTCTCAAGGCCGAACGCCAAATTGCGGAAGGTCTCAAGTACAACAAGCAAAAGGCTTTCTTCAACTCAAGACCCTCCACTTCGTCTCCAATGACACAAGTTCCTACTCCAAC
This sequence comes from Alopecurus myosuroides, assembly GCA_028641055.1. Taxonomy (NCBI): domain Eukaryota; kingdom Viridiplantae; phylum Streptophyta; class Magnoliopsida; order Poales; family Poaceae; genus Alopecurus; species Alopecurus myosuroides. The sequence goes on from CM054062.1 coordinate 41,828,783, forward strand.
CAACAACAAGAGCGCCCCTAGATCCTCTAGTGCTACCAACAAGTTTCCACAACCGTTCAAGAAACAAGCGCCTACCACCACTTCTTCACATACTCCTCAAGTCAAGTCGAGTACTATCACTTGCTTCAAGTGTGGTGGTAGTGGACACAAGTCCTTTGAGTGTTCGAACAAGATGATAATGATTGTCAACCAAGATGGTGAACGTGACTCCATGAGTGAAGGAGAATACTATGTCATGCATCAAGCCACTCTTAATTCCTTGGATGTGCCAAATGAGGAAGAAGAAAGTGTCTATTGCGATGAGGACAAGAATCCATCGCTAGTGGTGACAAGAGTCCTTACTACTTCTCCTCAAGATGAGCATGATCAACGTTGCAATATCTTTCAAACTAGAGCCGGTATCAATGGCAAATCAATCAAGTTTATCATCGATGGTGGAAGTTGCCACAACTTGGATAGCAAAGAGCTTTCCGACAAACTCCAATTTCCCTTCAAGCAACATCCGCATCCATACCATGTCCAATGGCTTAGTGACTCCATCACCTTCAAGATTCAACATACGGTGTCCGTGCAATTCAAGATTGGTCCCTATGAAGACACGGTGGAGTGTGACGTTGTACCTATGACCGCGTGTCATCTTCTTCTTGGTAGACCTTGGCAATATGACAAGAGTGCTATACATGATGGGCGTACCAACCATTATAACTTCAAGTGGAATAACAAGACGTTTGTGCTACGTCCAATGTCTCCTAGCGAAGTCATCGCCGACAACGCCAAGACACTTGCACGTAAGCAAGAAGAGCTCAAATCTCGTGAGATGAGTGGTGAGAGAGTGATCCACCTCAAAGAGAGTGAGAGCCACAAGCCAAATATGAGTGGAAAAACTTTGAGTGTTCCCAAAGGCCTTGCCTTACTTGCCACCAAAAGGGAGATGCGAGAGTTACGATATGACCCAACCATTCTCCACTCTGTCCTAGTGTGCAAAGGAGAAGCACTTAAATATAACGACATGACAAATTTTCCTCCATCTTTGTTGCCTTTGTTGCAGGAATTTGAAGACGCGTTTCCCGATGAACTCCCTCCGGGCCTTCCTACTCTACGAGGAATCGAGCACCGCATTGACCTCATTCTGGGTGCGCCACTTCCAAACCGTGCTCCCTACCGCACCAACCCCAACGAGACGAAGGAGATTGAGCGCCAAATTCAAGAACTACCCGACAAAGGTTTTATCCGCGAGTATCTTAGTCCTTGTGCCATGCCGGTTATACTTGTTCCAAAACAAGATGCTACTTCACGTATGTGCATGGATTGCCGCCCTATCAATGCTATCACCATTCGATATAGACATCCCATTCCTAGGCTAGATGACATGCTTGATGAATTGAGTGGTGCTACTATCTTTTCCAAAATTGATCTTAAAAGTGGATACCACCAAATACGTATGAACATAGGAGATGAATGGAAAACGGCTTTTAAAACGAAACTAGGCTTGTATGAATGGCTTGTCATGCCCTTTGGTCTTTCCAATGCTCCTTCAACTTTTATGCGCCTAATGAACGAAGTCTTACACTCTTTTATTGGAAAGTTTGTTGTGGTTTACTTCGACGACATCCTCATTTATAGCAAGTCTTTGGAAGATCATCTTGATCATGTTTCACAAGTATTGTTGGCTCTTCGCAAAGCAAAACTTTTCGCCAATATTTCTAAATGCAATTTTTGCACCAACAAGCTTGTTTTCTTGGGATTTGTGATCTCTTCCAATGTTATTGAAGTCGACAACAAGAAAATCAAGGCAATTAGGAATTGGCCCAGCCCTACTTCCATGGGTGAGATAAGGCGCTTTCATGGCCTTGCCGGTTTCTATCGCCGCTTTGTCAAAGATTTTTCAACAACTGCTTGCCCTTTGAATGAACTTACCAAAAAGAATGTACCTTTTGTTTGGGGAAACACACAACAAAAAACGTTTGACACACTTAAGAAATTTTTGACCGAAGCTCCTTTGCTTGTCTTGCCGGATTTTGAGAAAACTTTTGAGATTGAATGTGATGCTAGTGGTATAGGAATTGTTGGTGTTCTCATGCAAAATGGACGCCCCGTTGCCTATCATAGTGAAAAACTAGATGGAGCTAAACTCAATTACCCAATCTATGATAAGGAACTATTCGCTTTCGTTAGAATGCTAGAAGTTTCGCAACACTACCTTTGACCTAAAGAATTTGTCATTCATTCCGATCACAACTCATTGAAGTACTTGAAAGGCCAAGCTAATTTGAACAAAAGGCATGCTAAGTGGGTAGAATTCAGTGAATCTTTTCCTTATGTCATTAAGTACAAGAAAGGTAAATAAAATGTTGTAGCGGATGCCTTGTCTAGAAAAGAGTGTCTTCTTACACACCTTGACATCAATGTGATTGGTTCGGATGAGATCAAAGAATTATATGCTTCCGATGTTTTCTTTGGTCCTATCTTTGAGAAATGCTTGCCTAACCGAGGTTTTGATGACTACTATCTTCACAAAGATTTCTTGTTTAAAGCTAACAAATTGTGTATTCCCGAATCCTCTCTTCATTTGTTGTTATTGAAGGAATCACATGAAGGAGGTCTCATGGGACACTTTGGACGCGACAAGACCTATGCCATGCTCTCAAACCACTACTATTGGCCCAAGATGAAGCATCAAGTGGAAAGACATGTCAAGCGATGTTCTACATGCCTCCGAGCTAAGTCTACTTCCAACCCACATGGTCTTTACATGCCATTACCTATCCCACATGCACCTTGGAGTGATATTAGTATGGACTTTGTGTTAGAACTCCCACGAACTAAAACCAATATGGACTCCATTTTTTTCGTTCTTGATCGTTTCTCTAAAATGGCACATTTCATTCCTTGCAACCAAACCGATGATGGTTCACATATTTCTACATTGTTTTTCAGGGAAATTGTGCGTCTACATGGTGTGCCCACTTCAATTGTGTCCGATCCAGACGTCAAGTTCACCTCATACTTTTGGAAGACGTTGATGGCCAAGCTCGGCGTCAAACTACTCTTCTCCACCGCCTAGCACCCACAAACGAATGGACAACCCGAAGTCGTCAACCGAACGCTCTCTTCACTCCTTTGAGCATTGATCAAGACCAACCTGAAGAATTGGGAAGAATGCATACCTCACGCCGAGTTCTCCTACAATCGAGCACTACACCAAGCTACCAAGAGAAGCCCCTTCGAGATCGTCTACGGCTTCAACCCCAACAACGCCCTCGACATACTACCGTTGCCTCTACGCGAGCAAACCAACATGGACATTGACAAGCGCACCGACTACATCAAGAAGTTACATGACTCCACAAGAGCTACACTTGAGAAGCATTCCGAGCACCGAGCCTCCATCATGAACAAGAACAAGAAGCCCATGGTGTTTCAAGAAGGTGACCTCATGTGGCTACACTTGCGCAAGGACCGTTTCCCACAAGAGCGCAACTCCAATCTCAAGCCACGAGGCGACGTACCTTTCAAGATCATCAAGCGCATCAACAACAACGCCTACAAGATCGACTTACCGCAATCCAAGTACCTCGTCCACAACTCCTTCAATGTCAAGGACATCTCCCCCTTCCATGGATACCCAAGTGATGAAGACGACGACGAGTCGAGGTCGACTCTTTTTCAAGGGGGGGGGGGAGATGATGCATCCCACCCAATTCCACCAAGTGCACCAATGACAAGATCACGAGCAAAGGCCATACATGACAAGGTGAACTCACTCCTATCGCTCCATGTTTTCGGTGACTTGGCGAATGGTGCGCTACCTCTTGGAGGTTCCCTTTGCGTGCTCAGGTTCGAACCCACCACGGAGGCCCCGAAAAGTACCCAAGACGATGCCCAAAAGTCCGTGGAAGAAGCTGGAGAAGACGACATAGAGAAAGGAGTCGCGATGGAGAAGAAAGGGGAAAACAGCCACCCCGGCCTCAACCCTCGGCCAGGCCGCCCCCCCTTCCCTCCAGGCCGGACCCCCAACAGCAGGGGCCGGCCTCCACCCCGGTCCCAGGCCGGCTCTCCCAAGCTCCAAGCCGGCCACCCTTCGGAAGGGGTCGGCCTCCACCCCGGCCTCAGCCGACTGCTCCCCTTCTCAACCCCGGCCCCAGGACGGCCTCCCCCTACTCCACCCTGGCCTCAGGCCCGCATGGGAAGAGTGCCCCCAGCCCCACCCCGGCCTCAAGGGCCGGTCAGGCCAGCCTCCCAGGCCGGCGTGCCCCAGATTGCACGCAAATGACTGGATTTCCGCCCCGTTTTCACCTGCTTCGACCCCCCGGCTATATAAGGACTTCCCTGAGCTAGTTCTAGGGTTAGAGTTGAAATTAGAACATTGAGCTTTGCTCACTTGTATCCCTCTTTGAGGCTACTCCTATGGTGTGTACCTAGGATCGTATCAAGGCTACTCCTACGACTTCGTCTAGGACCGTATCAACATTCACCCAAATACTTATCCTCTCCCCTTGGGATTCAGTTAAGAGTTGTCCAATCTTACTATCGTAAATCCTTGAGGTTCTATTGGCGTAGTGGACCAGCTACGGGTGTGAAATAGTTTGAATCAAGGTGATTTCAGTTGGATCAATCATTCCGTAGGCGGCCCTCGGGGTTTAGTTAACGGGAGGTTTGGGATCTTTCGGTTCTCGCTATTTATCCCCCTCTGTGTTTCCCCGCGTTTTCCCATGATTCCCCCTCGTTTACCCCTCTCGTGTTCTCCGTGTTCTTCGCGTTCTTCGTGTGTTCTTGTCAATTCGTGAAGATCGGGCCAATCTAGGAGTAACCCTCCATATCAAAGTGCCACTGCTCACAATAAATCCCTAAGGAAAATATGGTGAATGCAGTAATCTTACTCCATCACCCATTATTCCGTTTTCCTTTGCTAGTCCTTTTTAAGCCATAGTAATTCTTGTATCATGTTGCACATAAGAGCAACCGATCTGGTATTCCTGTGATTAAATCACTATACCCAAGAACTACACTTACTAGCAATTTTGAACATCAATAATATATATACCCAAGCTGGTTTCACCACAATGTATGACATAAACTTTTAATAGTACCTATTTCGGTGTCTCCTCTATAAGAGAAGAAATATTCAATATTTAGAATGACACCAGTTGTACCTGGATATTTTATTAGTGTGTCAATCATGACACTCCTCTAAATATCAAGCATTATGCAAGCCATATACAAGTAATCCTATAATAAACATCGAAAATACTTTCACAATTATGATGAAATAAATAGGCACAAACACATCTCACCAATTCCAAACCGGAAGTTCAATCGAGATGAAGGTTTTGCACAACCTTAATCCTATTACAATGGATCTATCTCTATGAGGTGGAATGATGGTGTAATGGATGTTTATTGAAGAAGATGAACACATGTATGATCTTGCAGATAGTCCTCTCTCTATATCTATTCGTTTTCTCTTCTGGTCTTTCTAGTGTGTGATGCGTATGATTTCTGCCTCCCCGCCCTTCACAAAAGTTCCACCTTTTAATATGCTGAAGGCGGTGACGCTTGGTATGGTGGCAGGTCTACGGTCGCTCGTGACTGTACCATTGGTCGTTAGGTCTCTCTGAAAAGAGTTTCTGAATTTCTTCTTTATAGAATTACTTGTTTTGCTCCAATTATTATCAACATGCTTCATTTCCTTCCTTGTTTATAAAGATTATGGAAATCTCATTAAGAAATAGAACATCTCCAAACATAGTGGTGTTTGGGCTAGTGTTAGAGCAAAAACCAATGGAAACCAAATAAGAAACGGGGAAATGGAAAGAAAAAATTGCGTATAAAATGGAGCCATAAACCGCCATGCCACGACGTCGTACGCACACGGAGAGAGCTCCGCCGTCTTGGAGGTCCAAGCCACATCAGAATGCCGTCACAGGAGATCTTGGCGGTGTAGTTGCCCGAGTGTTGTAGCTGCACGCCGTGATAGCCGATGCTGTTGCTCACGACTGGGTTGCCCCTCGCCTTGGGCTTGTAGCGCGACCACATCATGGTTGACGTGGGCTTCCGCAAAGTTAGAGGCAAGGCTTCAGCGGCCAGAATCGAGCGGAATTTAGCCGGACTCGATGCATGCTGTGATGGTCGTAAATCTGATGGGAGCCAATCAGAATCGAATGAGAGTTCACACCGCCCACCCTGAACAAATAGAGTAGGAGGCATGGGTCACAGGTCAGGTCGCACAATGAAAGAACACCCAACATAAAGATGCACACTCCTCCATGTGAAATAGAAAGATTCATCTTCACTTTCTTTTGTAGTAGTCGTGACTAACAATCATCAACAGTCGGGTTGTTGGTAGGGAGAGAGCTTCAAGCCCGATTTATTGTGGCACACCCCCAAACAAACACCACTCGAGGGGGGAGGAGCTACATGCCTAAAACCTTCGACCCTCTTTCTATATGGGGGTGCCTGGGGCACTTCATCTTGTCATTGTTTCTCATTCCCCTTAGGCCGAAGTGTTTGGCCTTTACTTCAGAGCGGCCTCTCACGCTTCGCTGACCTATCGCGTGGTGTTGAGCTACTAAGGAAGTAATAACCCTGTGACGCCCCGAGATCGGGCACTATGCAGATTTCAGCATTTCCGCCAAAATCCACATAATAACCGATTCCAGGTTGCCACTTGTGATAACATTACAACAGTTCACGAATATTCCGCAACCACAACAGAAAAGATATATACAAGACGACTCAAACGAGTCAAGGATACAACTGATACAATACAAAGATCCAAATAACAGCGGAAGAAACACCATAGCGTCCGACTACTGACAATATACAAATTGGACTAAGAGTCCTGAAGATAACCGATGGCGTCCAATCTCTGCCCAGGCCAAGCCGGAGGGATTCCCAAGCTAACGTCGTCAGACTTCAAACCTGTTGACTACAATGTGGAATATGCAGCCACGAAAAGGATTTGTGGGTCAGTACGGTTAAGTACTGGCAAGTGGATAAACCATACTCACAAGATACCAGCGTAACCGATCATCACAAGATACAAATACTTTGGGTACGATGGAAGGAAGGGATTGTTGCCAAGAAGCGGCAGCGGGCTGCACTAACTAGCTACAGAGACGCGCTACAACATCCGGCTAAAAGAAAGGGATAAGAGAGCGTATCAGAACCAACTACAACTACTCACCAAACAATACCCATCCAATGTTACCCCCTACTAAGGAAGCAACCCAAGGAAACTCACACCGTTGATTAAGATGACATTCATTTTATGGTGGAGGTAATCTATATTACTAGTCAAGTTATTTTCGTTAAGTGTAAGCTGTCTGAGTACTTGTTAGCCAGCACTTTCACCAAGTCATCCATAACCGCGGACAACACGGCTTCTCGAGAAGATTTAACCCTGCAGGGATGCACCAATTTGGCCGTACACGTAAGAATAACCCGCCAGACGGGGGATCAACCCACCAAGCGAGGTACTCAACACAACCCAACTTTTCTTCGCATCAAGCCCAAAGAACCACGTGCTGTGCGTGCGCGGCTAATCGAGCCCCCACGAAGAAAAGGGGGACCCTCATAGCACTGGAAGACCACGCCGCCCTAAATGCCGACTACAAAAGTTCCACCCTGGCGCCAAGGGCACGCACCTGCATATGCATGCATCAAATGGAAAACCCGAACTAAGTGTGGCGATTTGGACGAGATGCGAATCGAATCAGAATTGCGGGGGGCGCCCATACTCGCTTCCCACATGCGGTTAGTGCGCTCATCATGGATCGGAGGACAAGACTCTTTTCCTAATTAAGTTCGACACTAGCAGGCCTCAAAACCACGCCGGGCCTCCTGCCGGTGCCTTATCATCAAATTATTATTACCCAAAAAATTAACATGTTGTTGATTAAATTGAACCCAACTATCAAACTAAACAGTTGATAAGACGGACAACAAGACTTGAGCGCAAACAACACTAAGCATGCAACTACGACACGAGGGCCAACAAGGTAAACAAGCAACAACTAATAGGAAGTGGAAGGAAGGCTATATCATGGCTGCAAGGTAAACATATGATAGGATCGAGACACAAGCATCGAATCATAAGGCTAGCATAAGAACAACGGAAAGAATCGGTAACAAGTGATGAAAGGCAACCATTTGGCAGCAAGTGAGTATACTTGCCTGGAATCCAGCAAGTAGAGGTACATCCGCAGAACTTGTCGTTGCTCACATCATCTCAACGTCCTATCCGCGAAGAAGCAACGAACTAGAACAAACACCGGATGAAACAATTACTTCTACGGCAAAAGATCCAGCATGATCAAGATATGGATGCATGACAAGTTTAAGGATGCATCAAAGATAAACTAGTTGACATGGTAAACATATTTAAATGGGCCCATATGCAAGTTGGATTGTTTATGGAAAATCCCATGAATTAATGTTGAATTAAATGATCTACAAATAACCATCATGTGAGAGTTGATTAGAATGATGCATGGATGATGAAAACAATAATAAAACAACAATAGCTTCAATTTGATATGTTGTTTACCAAGTTTGGAATTTTATTTATTAAGTTATGAAATTTGGCTTCTTAAGTGAGTTACACAAACATTTATTGTTTTCACCCATTTTAAATGTTCAAAACAGATAACAAAATTTATATTTGGAAAGAACACAAAATTTTAGATGGAATACATATTTCATTTGTTGAATTTGGATTTTAGATGAGCATGTTATTAATTTGACAATTTTAAATGCATTAATTAAGAAATAGTTGTTTTCAGCAATTTAATTTATTCAAAATAGAAAACAAAGTTTATATTTGGAAAGCTTATTCAATTTTGCATGGAAAACATATTTTACATGTTGGAATTGGATTTGAATTGCCCAAGTTATGAATTTTGCAATTTAAGAGGTTTAATTTAAAGCATTGAATTATTGCACCACTTTTAATTAGGAAAAACATTAAACTAATTGCATTGAAAAGGTTGAAAACATGTAGCAAATGTTTCACTGAACATTTTGAGCTATTAAACATAATTTTTGGGTTATTATTGAATTTATTATGCAATTTTTCATAAGTAGTCTTATTCTGCCCTTTTTAGTAAACAGAGGGAAACATGTTCAAATTTAATTCAATTGTGACCAAATAAAATACCAATGTGTAGAGTTTGTTAAGAAAATTTTTTAGATCCCAAGTTTGCTCAAATTGGATGAACAGAACTAAAGTTATGAAATTCCAAAGTTTCCAATTTTTATTGCATTTTCAGTAATTAATTATTTAGTGCAAAAATTATTACATGAACATATTGCAATTTTGTTACTAATGGAAAGAGCACAAGATTTTGAATCCACAGAAACTTGAATCGTTGAATTTGGAGCAATATTCAATTTGTTGTTGATTTTACAAATAATGAAACAGATCTGTGTTTCTGGAATTCGGGCAAAAAAAAAAGAAAAGGGGCAGAAAAAGGTGTGGCTTTTCTGCCTGGGGGGGGGGGGGGATTCGAACCCAGGATGCTGGCTTGCGCGCAAGGGTGTGTTAGCCAGTTGGGCTGGCAGCTGCGTTTGTTGATGGTACCACTCGCGAACGGTTTTGAGGTGGACTTTGATCGCGAATCTGAAACTGAACCAGCGTTCAGTTACCTGCATCTCGATCGGGAGAAGACAACAACGATCGACCGCCAGCTGCTGCGGCCTGTGCAGCGCGCGGGCGCTTGCCCGCGGGGCAGAGAGGAGGAAGGCGGGGGAGAGGGGAGATGGGAGAGAGGAGAGGGCGAAGGGGAACAGGGGGGCTCACCTCGGGCCCGATCGAGGCAGCGACAGGGAGGCGGACATGGCTGCTGTTCGCAGCAGCAGGCAGCGGCGGAAGAAGAGGGGAACGGCGGCCTCGCTGCGGTGCGCCTCCCTTCCTCCCGAGGCCCGGAATCGCACGACGGTGGCGCCGTGGTTCCATTCCCGCAGGAACCAGAGCCCGCCATCAACCACCGCGCCCGCGCCAAGGAGCTCCATCTCCGGCCATGGAGGCAACCGAAATATTCAGAAACTTCAGAGAGGAAGAATTGGGGGGAGGAAGAAGAGGGTGGCGGCTAGGAGGAGGAGGGAGAAGGGAGGCTAGGGTTTGGGGGCTTGGAGGATGGGTAGATAAAAGAGAGGGAGGAGGGAGCAGGTGGGGGTCGTGGTTGAAAGCGACCTGCGCTCCTCGTGCCTGTACGGACGAAGGTAGGAGAAGGCTAGGTGGGCTGGGCTGCTCTCTCTCTCCCTTAAACACATTTTTTTTCTTCTCTTGATTTGTTTTAATATTTTCCAGAAATTGTTTTAGGCACTAAGAAAAACCAAAAATAAGTTTTAGAGCCACAAACGCAACTCAATTTTCATGAAAAATAGGATTGACAATTTTTTTAAATGTTTGGTGAGTTTTATGATGCAGATGGCATGATGACATGATGCAAAAAAAAACCAAACAAACAATTCCTATTTGGGGAAAACCCCGGCCGTTACAAACCCCTACAAAAGTTAGAGCACGACCTAGTTGAAAATAAATCAAATTATTTATTGTGTCATAAAGACCCTTATGCCCACGCCCTAATCGACCTCTCGAGGAGTTTGCGGTTCTAAAAGATCTTTGATAGTGGGGTTTACCAAATAATAATTCAAATCGAGATTGTGTCGGTGTTTAGTCCAAGATAAGAATAAGTCAAGGTTGCTTCTTTATTTTAGTGGTATGCGGGTTTGCCTTCCATTGTTGCTCTTTAGAAATCTCGTATAGTAGTCTCACTGCCCCCCATCGATGGGACAAACGCTACGGTGTAAGCGTTACAAGGCAACTAGTATTTATTCGTGAAATAATGTTTCGTTGGTTATATACTCCGTCCTTTTTCCGTCCCTTTTATAACCCCGTGAACCACTAACATGGTTACATCGAGGGGTCGAACGACTAGGATTATTCTTAAGACTTTGCACCAAAATAAACCGTATACAAATAAAGCAAGTAAATGGACGTGCTAACGCCCAACGACTTTGGGTACTCAATTACCTCTTTACCTAGCTATGCTAGGCTCTACAACCATTGTTGTAGCTCATCAGATGTAAGATGTACTCTATGCTTCCCTATCCATATCGACAGGTGGCTGATTTTGATGATCTGTGTAGGAGAGGGTGAACGATGATGGCTGGGTTGGCCCAAATCGAGGGTAGCGCGAAGCCGTGAGCTATGCGGGAGGAGAGATGACATTTCCACGTGGCGGTTGGGGGTGCGCACGACTGCGAATTGTTTTTGGCCAACACTCAGCATGCTCCAATTACAACACAAGGGGCTCTTATTTTGGGCTGAAGAATTTCTTTTTTTGAAAACTACCTAGGGATGGGGCATCTGATGGAGTTGGAGTAGATGTTTTTGGACTAGATGCCCTAAAAAAGGCTTTTTGGGCAGTTGCCCAATTTTGGGACATATGTTGGAGCTCTCTTAGCAAATGACAATTTCAGTGAACCATAGTCCATTTTACAACTGAATTCTAGGGTATGCAAACTTGTTGATAGAAATATAGCTAAAATTTTTGTGAACAATGAAGACTGTCTGGTGTGCAATTTTGTGAGCACTCTCCGTGTTGATAGTAGAAATTAGCACATTGATGTAAACACACACTGTTAACTAAATATCTGAAAACAAATCTGATCACATATGCAAACATACTTTTCCTGTAGACAGTTGTTTCCTCTACGAACCATATGAATTATGATGACTGGATTTATATACTGAACGATGGTAAAATGAAGTAGGGATCTTACGAAATTGCTCGCACCACATGATTTTTTATTGCATTAACCTTCTCTATGTCCTAATTCTTACATAACTCTTGTGAAACATGGAAACAATTAATTTTGGTGAATTTCTCCAATTTTTTTCCTTACAAGATTCAATGAGCCATGACATGAAATGCCTAAGAGAAGATAGTCTAATAAAAAAAATGGACCGTTGGAGTTGGAGTAGATGTTTTTGGACTAGATGCCCTAAAAAAAAGGCTTTTTGGGCAGTTGCCCAATTTTGGGACATATGTTGGAGTTGTTCTTAGCAAATGACAATTTCAGTGAACCGTAGTCCATTTTACAACTGAATTCTAGGGTATGCAAACTTGTTGATGGAAATATGGCTATTTTTTTTTGTGAACAATGAATATTGTCTTGTGTGTGCAATTTTGTGAGCACTCTCCGTGTTGATCGTAGAAATTAGCGCATTTGTTGTAAACACACACTGTTAACTAAATTTCTGAAAACAAATCTGATCACATATGCAAACATACTTTTCCTTTAAACGATTGTTTCCCCTACGAACCATATGAATTATGATGACTGGATTTATATATTGAACGATGGTAAAATGAAGTAGGGATCTTACGAAATTGCTCGCACCACATGAACATTTTTTTTACTGCATTAACCTTCTCTATGTCCTAATTCTTACATAACTCTTGTGAAACATGGAAACAATTAATTTTGGTGAATTTCTCCATTTTTTTTGCTTACAAGATTCAATGAGCCATGACGGAAAATGCCTAAGAGAAGACAGTCTAATCAACCATTGTATATGCCCAAAATGGTGCTATTATATTTTTTCATTAGACCCTTAACCATGTCAAAATGAAAGGATGCATTAGATGTCGAGACCACAAATGTGCATCATATAACATTTTGGTTCTTTGGCGCTTTATATTATTAGCGATATTAGTGTGTTTTTCAGGATTGCGAGTTTACGACTCAGATACACCGGCTTACGACACCACTTTTTTTTTCTTCTTTTACTTGAACTTGTATGATTTAGTTCGGTTCTCAACGTTATGCGGAAATACAAAAATCAAAATAGGTTTGCAATGTACATATCGTTGTACAATGGCTATTTTTTACAAGTAATCACTGCAATAAAAATACAAAAAAATGTCGAAAATAGTAAAGCGTGAACATGGTCGACAAAGTTTTCTATTGCGCTTGCGCACCATTAACACCTCCTCTTGCCATTACCAACACCAATATATTGTGCCAAAAAAAAAGACACACCAACATATGACCACCTAACCCTCAACCAGATCTCACACATGAGACGGCCTCCTCTTCGGTCCTCACCAACCTTTGCACCCCATGCGAACACCAGTTGTTCAAAGCTCCCGTCCCGTTTTATTCTGCACCGCACAATCAGTCAAAGGACGTTGCTCACTAGTGCTGTAGCACACAAGGCCGCAGAAGATCCCGCCGCTCAGCCCGATGCCCCGCCGTGCTATGCTACGCAGCATACGACTCCATCCTTCGCAAAACCTCCCCCGCAAAAAGATAAAATCATTTATTCCTCTGCAAGAAAATATTCTCCCGGTTCAAAAAAAAATCAAAGAAACTAGCACGTAGTATTTTTTTATGCGTGAAGAAAATATAAATAAATGGATAAATATTCGGTGATAAAGGCAGCGGATAAAACGAAAGCGAAAAAGATGATTTATTTCCCTGCAAGAAAAGATTTTCCTAGTGTGAGGGGGAACTGAATAAAAAGGCGAGGAAAGAGTGGAAGAAAAAGAAAAGAGGCTCCGGCTTGAGCACCTATTTATAGGCAGCCTCCCCGAAAGCGATCTCGCTCGCCTCCTCCACGCTTTTTCCCTTCCATTCCTCCTCCCCACTGTCCAATAAATAATAAAAACCCACACCCAATTCTCTCGATTCGATTTCCTCGCGAATTCACGGGGGCGGCGCTACTGCCGGTGCGCGATCGGCGGAGGGATTCGTCGCCGGGCGGAGATGGTTGCCGTGGCGGCCCAGGGCCCGATCCGCGCCGACGCCGTGCCGGCGGCGGCCGGAGCGGGGGCGGAGAGGGTCGATGCGGCGGCTGTGGGAGCGGCGGCCAAGTCCAGGGAGGACGAGGTGACGGACTACAAGAGTGATGTCAGGAAGCTGGAGGAGCTCTTCAAGAAGCTGAACCCCTCCGCCGAGGAGTTCGTGCCGCTCGCGCGCCGCCAGGGGGACGGCGGCCGCCGCCTCTCCGCCGACGCGCCCGTTTTCGTCGCCCCCGCGATCGACTACTACGCGCCCCATCACCCCTTCCAGCATCAGCAGCAGCAGCAGATGCACGTTCTGCAGCTGGTCGGCGGCGGGGGCGGAGGGGGCAGGGACTCCAGCAGCGACGGATCCGTCAACGGCCAGCCGATGCGACGGGTAACCGCTCGCCGAATTGCCAATCCCTGTTCGCTGCGATTTGTGTCCTCTAGGGGTTTGGAGTGACGTCTTGTGACTAGATCAGTCGATCCGATTTGGGGTTTATGGTGACGTTGATGGGTTTGGAGTTTTGATTTCCCTCACGCGATCGGCTCGGAAGTTGATCTGTTTTTTTAGGGTTTAAGGCGTAGACGGGTTATGATATCTGTACCATCAATTTTGGAACGTTACTTTGGTGGATGGATTGATCTCGTGGACCGATCGATTGGTTCTTCCCTACCAGACAACAGATGCCTAATGGATGCATTTTATATGATTATTGCTAACATTGATGTTTTACTGGAGTCTTCACTTCCTTTTCGTTTGTTCTCCTGTGGTTACTTCTTTTCACAGGAAATTGAAATTGTTTGTCAATGATATATTGTAGCCATTTGACTATTTTGGTGTTCTCAACAGCAGTACTTCTTCTTTTTTGTTATAATGATCAGCTGCATTGATCCGTGGTTTCAGAGAAGGAATGGCTTCAACCAAGCAAGGAGGAGGATGGGAATCCGGCCACGGCGAAGTGATAGGGAGGATAGTGTACGGCGGACTGTCTATGTCTCTGACATAGATCAACATGTGAGAACATCAAAGAGAATGTTCTGCTGTATTAGTTTCTTCTGTTTAGTTTTGCTTCTTGTTTGACTCACCCCTGAATCCCCGATTGATTTCCAGGTCACTGAGCAGAAGCTTGCTGAAGTTTTCTCAAACTGTGGTCAAGTATGCTCTTAGATTCTTGACTGTTAAATATATCATGACAACATATGATTTTTTTTTTTCCACATCTGTTTTTCTATATGTTGAAATAATGCATGATGGAACTGTTATCTAAAGTCAATTCAGCATGTTGACAAGTGTTTTTTTTAAGTATGTATAATGACATAGTATATTTTTGATATTTCTAATCCAGTAAGAGTTGAACTCATCTCTGTTTGTATCTTGTGGCACAATAGCAGCAACATATGATTTTGTACTATGAGTTCAGTTTTTTTGATCATGCCATAAATTTTATGTAAAGGTTAATTCATTACAGTGCCACAAAAAAAAATCGTCTGGTTGAAGGCACTCTAAAGGATGTACAATTCCTAGAGAACAATCCTCACTTTTGTTTAGTTTTTTTTTACTTCTCGTAAAGGCGATACTCTACCTACGACTGATGTAGCACTGCAATGTTGCACCTGTGCTAGTGGTCATAATCCTCAATTCTTGAGAATTAGTATCTTTTGTGAAACATGAGTTACATCCCTATGCACCAAGCTTAAAGCGTTGTGGCATAAATACGTTGGTCCACACATTTGTGTATCTGTACACCCATATCTGGAAATTTCTGGATCTGCCCCTGCTTTTAGTAGTTGCTATATATAGGCAACATTGGATGCTGATCTTTTCATCTCATTCTTGATACTTAGTAATCTTATAATCATCTTTTGCACTTGTAGGTAGTAGATTGCCGTATCTGTGGTGATCCAAATTCGGTGATGCGTTTTGCCTTTATCGAGTTTGCTGATGATGGTAGTTTCTTCAACAAACAAATTGTTATTTTCCAAATCTTATGTGTAAGAAGCAATCATGGATGAAGTTCCGTTTTTTCTGTAGTTGGTGCAAGAGCAGCTCTAACACTTGGTGGAACCATTCTTGGTTTTTATCCTGTCAGAGTTCTGCCATCTAAGACTGCGATTTTGCCCGTGAACCCTAAATTTCTTCCTAGAGTAAGTTAACCTATTTGACCACACAATATTGTGTATATTTTGATTATACTATTATACTTGATCTCTGGGCTCTGTAATAATATTAGCCTGTCCTTTTTGTGCAGACAGAGGATGAGAAAGAAATGGTATCGAGGACTGTGTACTGTACTAACATTGATAAAAATGTATGTTGACGTCTCTTGCATTTCTGTTATGCTCATAACTTCACATGCAATTTTAAATCATATCTATATAGAAAGCATGCAAAGAAGCAAGTTGGATGTCCTTGCATATTTTTAAATGAACAGTCTGAAGACTCAGATATGTTAGTGCTGTGTAATCGTGACTTAAGTAGCCTGATCTTCTAATAAAAAGCAGCACTGTTACAAAGTAAAAATATTTTTTAGTTTGCACTAAGAAATGATCATTAGATGTTTTCTGCCCTGCAGGCTTCAATCACTCACAGGCCCATTCTATCCTTCAATGAAAATTCTGATCTATGAAATAAGGCCTTTGCATATTTCATGGTCGATAGAATGCATATTGATTGAGCTAAG
This sequence comes from Alopecurus myosuroides, assembly GCA_028641055.1. NCBI lineage: Eukaryota > Viridiplantae > Streptophyta > Magnoliopsida > Poales > Poaceae > Alopecurus > Alopecurus myosuroides. The sequence goes on from CM054062.1 coordinate 41,845,260, forward strand.
GGCTTGTTTTGTTAAGAAGGAATTGAAATCCTCTGATTTGAACCTTTGTACACTCAGATGACCTGTTATTACGATCAGATGGTCTGTGGTAATGGATTATGGTTCCTTCCCAGAAATTCTGGTTTGGAAACAATTTCTTGAAGAACGCACGGTTTTACTATGTTATACAAGTTGAAAATAGTCAAAGTGAATGTTGGTACTAATGAATACTGTTCTTCTACGTCACACAAATTTCAGCCATATGTCTTGGGATGTATGATTGACATTAGATGCTAGACTAGATTTTTCCAGTATCCTTTCTTTTTGTAGTAGTGTGGGTGATTTATGATGTAAGCATTGTATTGCATCTTTTGCTTCTTAGTTATCCTTTTCTAAATTTGTAGGTTCCAGAAGATGTTGTGAAGAATTTCTTTGAAGGAATTTGTGGCGAGGTATGTTCAAATGCTTTTCTTCTGGACATGTTTTTCTATCACTAACATGAAGTCATTTGATCAAAATATTGTACTTTTCCTTTTTATTTAGGTTGCTCGACTGAGGCTGCTCGGTGATTATGTGCATGCGACATGCATTGCCTTCGTTGAGTTTGTTCAAGTAAGCAAAACATAATATTTTACTGAAATGCATTAGAACTTTAGAGGTTGTCTTTGAAATGCTGCTAATTGCGTTGCAGTCCATGGTGTAGAAAAATGTTAAGGCTTTTTCTCTATTTTTAATCCAATAGCTGTAGCAGATTTTTTTTTTTTTTTGTTTAACTTTCTGTTTGCTGCCCTGATTTATTCTACTCCCTCCGTCTCAAATTAACTGTCACAAAGATGGACAAAAGTTGATGTATCCATGTCACGGATGGAGTATATGGACTTGACCATCTTTTGACATTTGTGCTGTTTCAAACATTTGTTTTTCATCCTTTGACATTTGTATTGTTTCAAACATTTTTTTCTTCTTCTTTGTATTACATCTGATCATCCCTCCACACCCATCATACGATTTCTATTATCAGTAAATCAGAAACACAGTCTGTTCTTAAGGAAACATCAGATAAAAGACGAGAAGATCATTCCTTTGACAATTCCTTTGCACCTTCTGATTTCTATCATCAGAAACACAATGTCTGCTCTTACAGGAAGCAACACATAAATTGCAGACTAGCCTAACATTTTAGCCTCTGGTGTATACTAACTATAGTGCTATCCACGTTCCAGAACCATGACTTGGCTTCGAGATCTTATGGGGTTCAACTCTAGCCTACCCCAACTTGTTTGGGACTGAAAGGCTTGGTTGTTGTTGTTGTTGTTGTTTTTGTTGTTGTCATGCATACTAACTATAGTGCGTCAACTACTTGTTTTGCATGCTAACCATCTGTAAATCTGCTCCCAAGATAACACTTAAACAGGTAAAAGAATCCCCAAAATGCCATCCATTCTGAATTCTGAAACCATCCCGCAAAGCATGCAACAAACTGCTTACTTTATTATCTGAATCTCAAGGACTTCCGCTTCAGCAACAGTGTTGAATCTTTTGGTAAGCGGCATCCATCTCACGTAGGGAGCAATCTTTCCCGCTAGTTTTGTTTTAATCCCCACCACAGGATTATGTGTCAGTGCAGGTCAAATGTTCAACCAATAGCAAATGTAAAACACGATGAAGTAGAATCGTTAGGCGTTTTGTTCTTAACCAGGAATAGCAAATGTAAAACACGATGAAGTAGAATCGTTAGGCGTTTTGTTCTTAACCAGGAATAGCAAATGTAAAACACGATGAAGTAGAATTGTTAGGTGTTTTGTTCTTAACCAGGAATAGCTGCAACACCTACTGTGATTTTCCTATTTTTAGTGCATGAACCTTTGAGTCACGATGGGAATGGGCCGGGTCGACCCGCTTTGTCACCGACCCGACCCAAAAATTCAAGGCCAATGGGTCAAATGGGTCGGCCTTAAATATTTTTTGGGTCAATGGAGCCGGCCCTGAGTGACCCATCGGGTCAGCCGGGTCGACCCAAAATTTCAATATTTATGATGTATTTGAACGTTTATATAGAGTACATCCCTGTATTATTTCACTTCGTACACGGTACTGCTAATATTTTTTTTTGAAACAAGTCGGTACTGCTACTCTTTATCTCTTACATCAAATACTAGTAGCATTTTCTTTTGCTTGACTCGGATCACTACATGCCCTGTACCTGTAGCACACGGTGATTTTACCATGCATGATAGGTACAGTGCCCGGGGCAAGGTTCAGCATGCCGTGCACATTATGATAACGTTTTTAACGTACAGACTAAGTTGATTAATCGTTGCACTCACATACAAGTTACCGTGAGAGTAAGCTGTAGTTTGCACAAAAACTATTTTGAGATTATAACCTATTTTTTGGGTCGGCCCGGGATACCCGTTTGGTCGGCGAGGCCAGTGACATTTTAAAAATGGGCTGGCCCATGGCCTCGCAAATTGGCCTTGAGGCCGTAGGGGCCAGGTCCAAGGCCAGGTCCGGGTCGGCCCATTCCCATCCTGACCTTTGAGCTAATCACCAAGTGTGTTATTGTCATTCAGATTTCTATTCTTAAAAGTGAAATGCACATTACACAATGTTTCAGGTTAGCCCAGATATTAGATGCTGATCCAAACTGCCAAGTTTCTTACAGACCCCGTAATTGACAAATATATTTCCCTTTCCAGCATTATTTGATCATTGTTCCGTAGACACCATAATCTTCCTCCGTAAGCTCCCCGCCCGGGATGGAGTGCTGTGTACTATCTTTAGTAGGGAGTCATGCATTGGAACTTTCTGATCCATTTGTGAGTTCAGTGGGTTTTCAATCTTATTAGGCACCGATTCTGAAATTTTGACCTCATTTCTGATTTCTCCCCTATCAGATTTTCCAAAATGTGACGTGTCCATTCTGTTTCCAACTTTCTGCCACCATGAGATTGTTGGTAAAAGTTATCCCATAATCTCATAAGATTAATCACATAAGCTGATCGATCCCATCATGTTTGCACCAGTTGCCATAATCTTGTACTACTAAGTCCCAGAATAGATGATGCTTTAGAAAGAGTGCAGTCAAACTAACGATGCAAGTGAGGTGAACATGGGATGACCGTTTCTCATCTGTCCTTGCCTGCTGGGATTAAACGGGAATCACGGGAGATAATGTAACGGGACACACAGGAGCCCGCATAACTGATTCCCGACACCAGCGGAGGGAGTGGCGAGGATGGCTGATACACGCATAATTTGTGCGGCGCTGCGCTGGTTTACTCAATTGGGCCGTAAACGGGACAAACCGGCGTGGACATTTCTCCTGCGGGTGCAAAGTGGGTTGTCCTGAAAAAAGTTAAGCGGGTTCTGCTGACCGAATACCCAGTGGGACAAGTGGCCTTGCTCAGTATTTTCTAAGGTCCGTGAAAATATACAGCCGTTTTGGCTAATAAACTACCAACCAAGCGGGGCCTAATGGTTTAATTTGTGTGTACCTAATTGTTAGGAGGACTAGATTCATGGAGCCATCTTTAATTTTTTTTTCTTCTGGCAAATCTTGCTTCCACTACTTGTTTTTTCAAAATTGAAATACATTGTGCCTTGCATGTTACATATGAGATTTATTTGTTGCATTACAATGCTGTTCTTGTCTAGTCTTTTTGACCTTTTTCTTTCCTTTTATTGTACGTGCAGGCAGAAGGTGCTATTATGGCCCTGAACTGCAGTGGCATGCTTCTTGGCTCGCTCCCTGTCAGGTAAAAACTTGCTTCCCATGCATGTTTTGAATTGTTGCTTGTGAAGCTGATTTATCACAATGCACTCAACGCTTTCCTGCTTTGCTCTGGGTTGCGCAGGGTGAGTCCATCAAAGACTCCAGTCCGTCCCCGTTCACCTCGTGCAATGTCGCACTGAGTCCGGCTCTTGTCTGAAGCCAGCGTCCAGGGCAGCAATTCTGGGCAACAAACCCCTAGTCGTGGCCTTAGAGACTGTCTCGTCGCGGATCAGTAATTGTCTCTGAAGAGAGTGTTACCCTTTTGGTTATCTAGGCTAGTAGAAGGCCCTTCCTCGCCGATGTTTCTTGGATCAGATGAGAGACCCATCTGTATGTTCTTTGCTGGGAGCTCTGTTTTACCTTTTCTTTTTTTGCTATATCCTTATTAATCCGTTTGTTAATTATGGATGGATGCTGTAGCAGCCTTCGACAGGCATTGAAACAATAATGTCTATGGCTTTCTCCTATCCGGGCTTCCTCTGTGAATTCAATCTCGCTGATGTTGATGTGCAACACAAATTGTTGCTCCTGCGTCCTTGTGATAGTATTTAGCAAAAAGTCCTCTAAAAATATCATTTAGCAAAGGTTATATGAAATGCTGTGATTTGGAACGATAGAATGGGTTGACCTGACATGCCTGCCATGTCTGATCCAATAGGCCAGAATGTGAGAACCCACAGTTCTAGGACCTCGAGGGGGTAGAACTCGGCATTGTGCATTCATCCATTGAAGATTTTGGAATATTTTTCATGATTTTGTGTAAAAAGGAATTGAGCTGATCAATACCTGACAATATGGTAGATTTGCAAACGAATCACAAATAAATGAGTTGAGGATGGTTGGAGTAAGTTGACACTTATATTTTGATTTCAAAATCAACTCAAATTTTTATATCATTGGATTAATTTATTTTATTTTATTTTATTTTATTCTAGACCTCACAATTCAAATCTGAAATTCAAACAGAGAATTCAGATTTGGAAGTTTAATTCAAATATTTAAATCATTCTTCACAAACTCATTAATTCTGAGAACAGAAGTAAATTTCATAAGAATTTAACTGGAAGTAAATTCCATGATAATATTCTTACAAGGGGATGTTACATTGAGATATGCACAGAGAATTCATGATGAACAATATCGTGGTATGCATGCCACCAATGCATGTTGTGACGGTGCTGCTTTCATGTGGGTCCTCTGGCGGTCTGGCCCTAGTTTCAATCTTCATAGTCGGTTGCTGCTATTGTTGACCGTCTTCGTGTGAAAAATGAATGCATATATATGCTGCCTGGATGCTTCTGTATTGGACCTGTGCTTCAATCTAGACCATATTCTCTTTGTGTTCCATGATGAAATGGATATTTTTTGCAGGTTTTGGCCTTGATGGCCCTATATACTTATTTCTATAATTTTTCTTTAATCATTTATCTTAGTGTTGCCTCTCGACTCTTTGAACTGCGGGGTCTCACCGTGCGACGGGAGAAATGAAATAGGAGACGAGAGAAGCGACGGATGAGAGGACATTTTGTGGAATTACGCCGGTTCCAACCCAAAGCATCCCCACATATGAGCTGGGTTTGAGATTTGCCAGTCAACCCAGAGGCTGTTTTTGAGTTTCATGGATGGGTATCCCGGACCCTCTTTGGTCGGACAGATATGGAAGATTTGAGGTAGCCAGTTGGAAGTTTGGGATGCTCTAGGTAAAATGTGTGATGTTAGAGCAAATTCAATAGTAGAGCTAGCAGCTGGCTATAAAAAATTGCCACGTCATTTATAGCCAACTCTACGGCCAACAAGTACAATAGTGAACTATAAAAATATGTTACTTTATTGATACATGGTTCACCTTGTTGGAATTTTGTATGGGCTATGTATATGGGCTCGCATGTCTAGCCCACTAAGCCCACTAAAATCCTGAAATTGTCATGGCCCATTCATGAATAATAAGTGGAGTGAGTGGGACTAAAGTTTAGTCCCACATTGCTAGTTTGGAGAGAGTGGAAGCACCTTATAAGGTGAGCCATTCTAGCTCATGTATGAGTAGGCAAGGCAAGAGGAGAGGTGTGCCACACGCGCGCTCCTCCTCCTCCGCCGCCCGCCTCGCCACGCCTCGTCACGACACGTCACGACGCGCCGCGGGTTGCAAAACCGTTTCTGTTTCCTTTCTGGATCGTGGAGCCGAACCGACTCAGACGTGGAGTTACGCCCACGTCTCTCCCAGCCCGCATATAAATACGCGCATACGGTAAACCCTAGCCGCCACTTCGTCATATGGTTTCGCACCACCGTTCCAAAACACTGCGCCGCCAATCAAGTCTTCTCCATCCCTCCTTCCGGCGTGCACCGCGAGAAGGGACAGCAGGCCTCCGGAACCCCGCCTCTTGTGATCCTGTACGGGAGAGGGGCGATCAGGTTTTTGGGGAGCGCACTCGCGCGACTGCTGACGGCGACTACTTCCCCAACGACGACTTCTTCCCCGACCTCGGCAACCTCTTCATCGACGACATGGCCGACGTGGACAACAACAACGGCGGTGCCGCTGCCGCTCCATCGTACGTAACTCTATTCCATCTGTATGAGATATTCCTGGAATTCTTATGTCTAGTTCTAGCTATAGATTGGATCAGTCTGTCTACTGTACTAGATCTAGATATTTGCATGATTACTGTATTTGCTACTGTCGCAATTCATCTGCTGCTATTTCGAATTAAATCATGTGCTAAATTGCTAATATATTCAACAATCCAAAAACCTGATTATAGGCAATTTGTTGCACCTGCGCCGTCTGTCATTGCGGCGACAAGGCCAAACCCTTTCAAGGGTGTGGACTATAAGAGGTGGCGCACGAGAGCAGTGCTATGGTTTCAAACCTTGCGCTGCTATGCGGCCACCAAGGGCAAGCCCGAGGGCGATCTCAATCCAGCACAGCTGGAGGCCTTTGAGAATATGGACACTATGTTTAAAAGTGCCCTCCTCGGTATAATTGATGATTCTATTGTGGATCCATACATGTCGTTTGATAACGGCAAGGATATGTGGGCTGCACTCGAGGCCAAATTTGGGGCCTCGGATGCTGGCAGCGAGCTGTATGTCATGGAGCAATTCTATGACTACAGGATGACTGATGAGCGCTCTGTTGTTCAACAGGCTCATGAGATACAGTCACTCGCTAAAGAACTTGAGCACTTTAAGTGTATGTTACCGGACAAGTTTGTGGCCGGAGGCATTATTGCCAAGCTTCCATCTTCATGGAGCACCTTTGCTACTTCTCTAAAACACAAGAGACAGGAGTTTTCCGTTATGGACCTCATCGGATCTCTTGATGTGGAAGAGAAGGCGAGAGCAAAGGATACACGTGCTCGGGTTGCTGAGGTAGGTTCTTCTGCTCATGTGGTACAGAAGAAACATTACCCGCCCAACAAGCCTAAATATAACAAGAAGAAATCCGAGGGTAAAGGCAAGCCCGATGGCAAGTTTAAGCCGTCGCACTCTACCAACTTCAAGAAGAGAAAGGGGTCATGTCACGTTTGCGGTGAACTGACCCATTGGGCTCCAAAGTGCCCTAAGCGTTATGAGCTGCAGCAGCAGGAGAACAGCGGCAAGACCGCTAATGTTGTCATGGCTGACATTGAGATGAAGGACTCTGGGTACGGTATAGTTCCCACTATTCTTTCAGTTTGTCATTCACCTGAATGGTTAATTGACACATGTGCCAATGTACATGTTTGTGCTGATGCTTCTATGTTCTCTTCTTATCAGGTCACAGGGACTTCCCCCGTGCTGATGGGGAACGGGTCACATGCTACTGTTCGTGGTGTTGGTACGGTCGATCTGAAGTTTACTTCGGGGAAGATCGTGCGACTGAAGAACGTTCATCATGTGCCCTCCATCAATAAAAATCTCGTCAGCGGCTCACGTTTATGTCGAGATGGTTTTAAGTTGGTTTTCGAGTCTAATAAAGTTGTAATTTCCAAGTATGAACAATTTATTGGTAAAGGCTATGAGTGCGGAGGCTTGTTCCGCTTATCCTTGTCAGATATTTGCACCAAAGTTATTAATAATGTTTGCCACGATAATGATTGTGATGTTTGGCATTCACGACTTTGTCACATTAATTTTGGTTGCATGACGCGGTTAGCAAATATGAGTTTAATTCCGAAATTCAGTACTATTAAAGGTTCCAAATGTCAAGTGAGTGTTCAAGCTAAGCAACCTCGCAAATCTCATAAGACTGCGGAGGCGAGAGACTTGGCACCACTAGAACTTATACATTCTGATCTTTGTGAGATGAATGGCGTATTGACAAAAGGTGGAAAGAAATATTTTATGACACTTATTGATGACTCCACTAGATATTGTTATGTGTATCTTCTGAAATCTAAAGATGAAGCTTTAACTTATTTCAAGAACTATAAGGCCGAAGCAGAGAACCAACTTGATCGTAAAATTAAACGGCTTAGGTCTGATCGTGGTGGAGAGTATTTTTCCAACGAGTTTAATTCTTTTTATGCTGAACACGGTATTATTCATGAGAGGACGTCTCCCTACTCACCTCAGTCAAATGGGGTGGCTGAAAGAAAGAACCGAACGCTGTCTGATTTGGTTAATGCCATGTTAGACACTTCGGGTCTCTCCAAGGCATGGTGGGGGGAGGCGCTAATGACTGCATGTCATGTCCTAAACCGAGTTCCCACAAAGAATAAAACCATTACTCCATTTGAGGAATGGGAAAGGAAAAGGCTGAAACTCTCCTACCTACGTACTTGGGGTTGTTTGGCGAAAGTCAATATACCAATTCCCAAGAAGCGCAAGCTTGGACCTAAAACCGTAGATTGTGTTCTTCTGGGCTATGCTTTTAATAGCATTGGTTATAGATTCTTGATAGTAAAATCTGAGGTATCCGACATGCATGTTGGTACGATTATGGAGTCGAATGATGCGACTTTCTTTGAGAACATATTTCCTATGAAGGATATGTCTAGCTCATCAAATCAGGAGAAACCTGTTTCATCTAGTCAGGAATTAGCTGAGATTCCTGAATCCACCATTCCGATAGAACACGTTGAGAATCCCGAGGAGGATGACAATGAAGTTCCTGTAAGGAGCAAGAGACAGAGGACTGCAAAGTCCTTTGGTAATGATTTCATTGTGTACCTCGTGGATGACACACCCAAGACTATTTCAGAAGCCTATGCGTCTCTTGATGCTGACTACTGGAAGGAGGCTGTTCGTTGCGAGATGGATTCCATCTTGACTAACGGAACCTGGGAAATCACTGATCGTCCTTATGGGTGTAAACCTGTAGGATGTAAGTGGGTGTTCAAGACCACCATTCGTGTGCTACTCTCACTGGCTGCCTCGCACGGTCTTCTCGTTCATCAAATGGACGTTAAGACGGCTTTCCTTAATGGAGAGTTGGACGAGGAAATTTACATGGAGCAGCCAGATGGTTTCGTAGTACCCGGTCAGGAAGGCAAAGTGTGTAAGTTATTGAAGTCATTATACGGCCTCAAGCAAGCACCTAAGCAATGGCACGAGAAGTTTGAAAGGACTTTGACTGCTGAAGGCTTTGTTGTAAACGAAGCTGATAAATGTGTGTACTATCGCCATGGTGGGGGCGAGGGAGTTATTCTATGTCTATACGTTGATGACATATTGATCTTTGGGACCAATCTTGATTTAATCAAGGAAGTTAAGGATTTCTTATCTCGCTGTTTTGAGATGAAGGATCTAGGAGTAGCTGATGTTATCTTGAACATCAAGCTGTTGAGAGATGATAATGGTGGGATCACACTGCTTCAATCTCACTATGTGGAAAAGGTCTTGAGTCGCTTCGGGTATAGTGACTGCAAGCCTTCTTCAACTCCATATGATGCTAGTTTGTTGCTTCGAAAGAATCAACGGATTACTAGAGATCAACTGAGATATTCTCAGATTATAGGCTCGCTTATGTATTTGGCGAGTGCCACGAGGCCTGACATCTCTTTTGCTGTGAGCAAATTGAGCCGGTTTGTTTCCAATCCGGGAGATGATCATTGGCGTGCGCTTGAGAGAGTTATGCACTATTTAGAAGGCACTGCGAGCTATGGAATTCACTATACCGGAAACCCGAGGGTTCTGGAAGGATATAGTGATTCTAATTGGATATCTGATGCTGATGAGCTTAAGGCCACTAGTGGTTATGTTTTTACACTTGGTGGTGGCGCTGTTTCCTGGAAGTCTTGCAAGCAGACCATTTTAACGAGGTCAACTATGGAAGCAGAACTCGCAGCACTAGACACAGCCATTGTTGAGGCAGAGTGGCTTTGTGAGCTCTTGATGGACTTGCCTATGGTTGAAAAGCCAATACCCGCAATCCTAATGAACTGTGATGATCAAACTGTGATCGTCAAAGTGAACAGTTCTAAGGATAATGCAAAGTCATCAAGACATGTGAAGAGGAGATTAAAATCTGTCAGGAAATTGAAGAACTCCGGAGTTATTGCGTTGGATTATATCCAAACGTCTATGAACTTGGCAGATCCCTTCAGAAAGGTTTTATCACGGAATGTGATAGATAATGCATCGAGGGAGATGGGTTTGAGGCCCACGTTATGAGTTGACCACAGTGGTAACCCACTCTATGTGATCGGAGATCCCGTGAATTAGAAGTGGGAGACAAGCTGTTGGTCAGCTGAGAGGAGAGTATCCTTATATTTTATTCCACTCCATAAAAGATGCAATACTCTCCTGATCTGTATGGTAGGTTGGCATTTGTCTTAATGTGTTCCAAGTGGCTTATATATATAAGCAGAGATGTGTCCTACAGAACATCTCCTGAGGAACTCACCTATATGAGTCTGACTGTTAAACGTCGCAGTCTATGAGAATCGGGTGCTCTCTAATAAACTCATGAAAGTCGTTTGGAGTATGACGCATACGCTCCAAACCGCCGGGAAGCCTTGCGGCAGCCTAGTATCGGTTCAGACGTTGTGTGAAACTAGTATCACAGCAAACTTGTAGTTCAAGGCGTAGTCCACTATTCAAGTTGTGAACTAGTGTAGCATGATGTTCTAAGTGAAAGTTCAACTTAACAGTCTCCACTAACACCGGTATATAAACAATGTTTTGGAACAGAGTTTATGAAATGTGCTAGTGACACTTTGTGGGGGATTGTTGGAATTTTGTATGGGCTATGTATATGGGCTCGCATGTCTAGCCCACTAAGCCCACTAAAATCCTGAAATTGTCATGTCCCATTCATGAATAATAAGTGGAGTGAGTGGGACTAAAGTTTAGTCCCACATTGCTAGTTTGGAGAGAGTGGAAGCACCTTATAAGGTGAGCCATTCTAGCTCATGTATGAGTAGGCAAGGCAAGAGGAGAGGTGTGCCACACGCGCGCTCCTCCTCCTCCGCCGCCCGCCTCGCCACGCCTCGCCACGTCACGACGCGCCGCGGGTTGCGGGAATGAGCCGAGCCGAGAGCGTTTATTTTGTCGATTGGGAAAACTTAATGAGTCTTCCAAAACCTGGATCGTGGAGCCGAACCGACTCAGACGTGGAGTTACGCCCACGTCTCTCCCAGCCCGCATATAAATACGCGCATACGGTAAACCCTAGCCGCCACTTCGTCATATGGTTTCGCACCACCGTTCCAAAACACTGCGCCGCCAATCAAGTCTTCTCCATCACTCCTTCTGGCGTGCACCGCGAGAAGGGACAGCAGGCCTCCGGAACCCCACCTCTTGTGATCCTGTACGGGAGAGGGGCGATCAGGTTTTTGGGGAGCGCACTCGCGCGACTGCTGACGGCGACTACTTCCCCAACGACGACTTATTCCCCGACCTCGGCAACCTCTTCATCGACGACATGGCCGACGTGGACAACAACAACGGCGGTGCCGCTGCCGCTCCATCGTACGTAACTCTATTCCATCTGTATGAGATATTCCTGGAATTCTTATGTCTAGTTCTAGCTATAGATTGGATCAGTCTGTCTACTGTATTTGCTACTGTCGCAATTCATCTGCTGCTATTTCGAATTAAATCATGTGCTAAATTGCTAATATATTCAACACACCTTCCACTCTCACAAGATGGCTAGGAGCACGTGCTACAGCTAACTCTTGCATGAGAGCTCACTTCTTTTCTCTCTTCTATGTCACCACAAAAACTTACATAAGCTACGTGACCACACTTATTAGGCAACACCACCGAGTGGGCTGCCACGACCTGGCCCAGTTTCCCAACGGTTTTTACAGGTGACTTATGAAAAGAGAGTTTGCCCAACTACTTCTTCCTAACATCCAACCGATCGATCGATCGATGGCTTCCTCCCTTCGCCGCTTCGTCCACGTCACCTACCCTGCCGGCGGCAGCACCGCCGCCGCGCCAACGCCCAGCTTGCTGCGCCGCTTCAGCCCCAACTTCTGCACCTTCGCCACCCTCCGTCCGATCAGACCGGTCGCCGCGAGAGCCACGACCTCTGCCGAGCAGGAGCAAGAGCAGCAGGTCGCTTCCCCGTGCCGTGCCGGTGCCGCCTACGAGGAGCCGACAACAAATGCTTCGGATCCCTCGGCAAAGCCGGCACTGCGCGTGGGGATCATCGGGTTCGGGAACTTCGGGCAGTTCATCGCCAGGGGCATCCAGCGGCAGGGCCACGCCGTGCTGGCCACCTCCAGATCCGACTACTCCGCCTACTGCTCCGCCCACGGGATTCGCTTCTTCAGGTGACCAACCAGCCAGCCTATATGGCTATATCTTCCATTGATTGATTGGGATTCAAGGGGATCATGGTGTGAAATTGTAATTAAGAACAGGAGCTTGGATGCGTTGTGCGAGGAGCAGCCGGACGTGCTGCTGGTGTGCAGCTCCATCCTCTCCACGGAGGCCGTCGTCCGTGCAATCCCGTTCGGCAAGCTCCGCCCTGACACCATCGTCGCCGATGTGCTATCCGTCAAGCAGTTCCCCCGAAACCTGCTTCTGGAGGTACATCATACAGATCATGGCCACAGTTTTCAGCACCTACTGCTAAACGTACTACTAGTGTGGAAACTCTGAACTTCGCAGCAGAGTTTGGTGGCAACCCTGAATGGAGGAGGGGACTATTTCTGTACGCAAAAATTTGTTGTCATTGAAATATTCGGTCAGGCCTGCGCCCCTGCCAAAAATACGAAACCAATACTTTGGCTCTGGTGTGGAGCATGTGGCTGTACTATGATCTATCAATGCCGCTGCAGTAGCTTGACTTGGTGACACATTGCCAGATCCTACCGCCGGAGTTTGGGATCGTCTGCACACACCCCATGTTCGGGCCGGAGAGCGGAAAACACGGCTGGAACACGCTCCCCTTCGTCTACGACAAGGTTCGCATTGCGGAGGAAGGAGATCAGAAGACCAAGTGTGAGCAGTTCTTGAGCATCTTTGAGAGGGAGGTAATTGGATTGGTTTCGACCGAGACTACTTCATTCAGTACCCAGGATAAGCAACTAACGGGGAGTTACTGAACATGTAGACTGTTGCTTGTAGGGATGTCGGATGGAGGAGATGTCATGTGCCGAGCATGATCGCCACGCTGCGGGAAGTCAGTTCATCACACACACCATTGGGAGGTTCGATAGTTTTACCAACGAATCGCACTTTTCATGTGTTTGCCTATCATTCCCAATAGGCAAATAGTACATTTCGTATATTCAAAAGTTAACCGTTGTACCCATAGAAAAATGTTAACTGTTGTGTGATTAATACAGGGTCTTGGCGCAGCTAAACCTCAAGTCCACGCCAATCAACACCAAAGGTTACGAGACCCTCCTGCAACTTGTAAGCAGTGCCGAGTGAACGACCATACAAATAGATGCCTTTTTCGTTTTTGAGAGCTTGTTCATTGATCATATTTGCGGCCTTCATTGCCTGAAACCCCTTGCAGACGCAGAACACAGTAAGCGACAGTTTTGATCTATACTATGGGCTCTTCATGTACAATGTGAATGCCACGGAGCAGGCAAGTACACTCATGCGAAATTATGTGTTAGTTTAAGTTGCACAGTCAACCTTGAAACCACATTGTCCAGTGACATACATTGGTAGCATTCATACCAGTGTCTGCTGCGAAACTTGTACCGCTATATTGTTCATCAAGAGTCAGGCTTAACCATTATGCTGACTTTCCAAATATATTATGTGCAGATGGAGAAACTGGGCAGAGCATTTGAGATGGTGAAGCAGATGCTGTATGACAGGCTCCATGATATGCTAAGAAAGCAGATTGTAGAGCGGGTCCCCTTCCCAGGCGCCCCTTCATTGGGACAAAAAGAAGCCCAGAACAATTGTTCTGCCGGTAGAGAAGCGAGGAATCATCTATCCCGGGTTGCTGCTATACCCTCTCATTGTCATACACTTGCCCCGTTGGCTTTTAGTAAGGATTGGAATGGTTCGAACAGTTAGGTTAGTGATGCAAACCTAACGAACCATTCTTTCCGAATGGTTAGAACGGATCTTACCATTGGTTAATACTACTCAACCTTATTTACCAAAGGTTATACAGGTTTGAACCTTTTGAAGCTAAATTACTCAAATCTATATACCGGCGCCGGTCATCCATGAACTTGGCCATGTCCAACAGGAAACCACTCAAATTTCTATGCTGGTACCGGCCATTCATGAACTTGGCCGTGTCCAGCAGGAATGGATAGTACGAATTGAACCCCTTCTGCTTGTGCTTCTTGCGGAAGCTCAGCTTGAAGAACTTGGGGTTGCGTCTCTCGCTAGCGCCGCAGGTGCCGATGCTGGTGCTGGTGTGCCCGAACGGGTCAGGCGGAGGCGGGAGGCGTATCGCCAGGTCAAATGTGGGTACCTTTCTCCCTGTTGTAATGTTGCAAGAGCTGTATTTATGTAAATGCTTGCAAGTAGTGTTTGCTTCGTAACCAGTTCCAAGTTCAGTAGCAGTCTGTTCTGCCCCCTTTTTCCCGTGAGAGAGATCACCGGAGTTGCAGAGGACCAGTAATCCACTTTCAAATTTACAGAAGTTTGCATCTGTGTTCCAAACACGGATTTTCAAAATTTTACAGAGTTAATGTAAAGAAAAAACAAGTTTTATACAGAGCGTCTGCACAGGGCTGTACACACGAGAAATATGGAGTCAGCCACCGGTGGGCGCTCACTAGCTACATGACGGAGCAGGCGTGGGGGTTCTCGTCGCTGAAGTAGCTGCGCGCGGCGACGGGCACGGCGCTGGATAGCGCCTGCTGCTCGTGGTAGTAGTACCCGTGGAGGTCCGAGTCGTGGTAGCCGTGGACGTGGTAGTTGTACGAGCTGGCGCCTTTGCCGCCGCCGCCGCCGCTGTTGTAGTAGCGGTGCGCGTGGGCGGCGGCGGCGGGCTTGGCCTGGTACGAGTAGTAGGCGGCCGGCTGCGCGTAGGCATGGGCGCGGTTGTGCTGGTCGTACTCCGGGTTGTACCCTGTCGGCCACAGCACGGCGAGCTTCCCCGTGCGCCGCGCCGCGCGCAGCACCTTCTTCTGGCTCGCCGTGCCGGTCACCGTCACCTTGTCCCGCACCCTGTCCACGTCCACGTACTGCACGCCTGAAGATCACGAACCATAATAACAAATCAGCACGTGTCACCATGCATATGTGTTCTAGGCACGCCAGGTCGATCCGAGACGAGGAATCACGGTGAAAAATTCTACCTTGAATCCTCAGAAGCGCCTTCCTCACCTTGTCCTCGCAGCCGCCGCAGTCGATGTTCATCTGCATCTCCACGATCTGCGCGAAACAACACAGGATTCAGCACTAGACCTGGCCAGTTGATCCATGGAGAAACACAGGTGCAAGAACTTACCGTCATGGTCGATTGCTTATGGTTTTCAAGAGACTAACGATATCAACTCAAGTCTTATGTGTGTATCTGTCCAGTTCCTTTCTAACTGAGTGCTTTGCTAGGACAGTGCGTGGCTGTATATAATGGCCGGAAACAAATGAGAGGATAGGCCAATGGATAGATTTTTTCAGGTCAACTCAGATCGCGGATAGATGAAGATATCTACCAGCTGCAAGTTGCATCTGCGCGCGCATAGGTATTTCGGAGTTATTGTCTCGTCTCCCTCTGCATCAGCAAAAGCGAGTGATAATTTTTCAGTTTCGCCTTGCCATGACGACCGCAGAGCCGGTGAATGGCATGGCATGGCATGGAAGTTACGTGGCAATTTTGCGGATGCTTTAGTCGTGGTCGTCGGCGACGCGTCAAGTTAATTAAGCTGACTCTAATTAGTAGTGCAAGATATGAGTCAGCATTATGCAAGTTGAGCAAGTTTTTTTTTTCTTTTTCGAAATGGGATAAGACCCCAGCTTCTGCAAGTTGAGAAAGTAAAAAATGCAGCGCCTCCTACGAAAATATCAACTGATGCACTACACTTGTTTTTCTCCCGGAACATATCGCTTTACGCGCGCTATGAATTATTCGCAAGCCATATCTGCACTGGACTTGTTCCCTAGATTCAGAGAACACAAAATATAGAAAGGTACTACAAGAACTTCAATGGAAATGTGATTTGTCGGTTGGTGAATAGCGTCTAGTTGCGGTCATTTGAATGACAGCCGTCGGATCACGGGCTGCAGATTGCAAGACGGGCACGCAAAGCATTAAGTGGAAGTCTGAATCGATTTCCATGGCCGCATGGGTTGCAAGATCAACATCTATGATTGTAATTTCGACATACTAGTTCGGCACCTGTTGATTCCCCGTCTCTTCAAAGCTGAAACTTCGGGAAGATTTTATAGATGAAGGAAAAAATTCTCCCAAATAGCAGCTTCCACATGTAAATCCTTTGATTTGATTCTTCATTGGACACAAGTATGCAAATGTCACCTTGAATGCCAGGGAAATAAACACGGGGAACACATTGAGGTATGGGATATTAAATATACGTCTTGAAGTCTTGCTAGATTTTTTTTTTGAGTTTTCACCGGGGGGCAAAGCCCCACCTGAATCTTTATCTCTACTATATAATAGGTCTTGAGGCGACCGTCGTACGTCGTGACAATTTTACAATTAGCACCTGACAAATCAGAAAAACAACCCGCACTCCCAACTATGCCAGCCAGAGGACCCGATTCCCTTCCGATGTCACCGTCCTCTTACGTTCCCTAAACAGCTAGGATTAGCTCCAGTACCGTCGATGACCTCCACGCCGGCCGCCGGCTCGCGATTCCCTTCCGATGTCACCGTCCTCTTTCGTTCCCTAAACAGATAGGGTTAGCTCCAATACCGCCGACGACCTCCACGCCGGCCGCCGGCTCGCTGCCAACCAGAACACCGTATCTTGCAGCAACCAAGCGAAGCCATGGGCAGCAGCATCAACAGAGAGCGTCAGGGTCAGGGGGTCGCCGTCAAGTGCGACAGGGATAGGGGGTCGCCATCAAGCGTGGCTTGGACAGCCGCCGAGCTCCGCCACCAAGCCTCCGAGCTCCGCCTGGATCCGTCCGCTGTTGACGTCCATCCGGTCAGATCAGATCCCCTGCCTCCTCCCTGTCCTCCATAACAGCCAAGCGCCGCCTACCTGTAGGGATACTAACGGGAGGGCCTGCCTGGCCCCGGCGACGAAGAGCTCCCGATATGCCCGCGACCTCCTCGCCGCCCGCCCATCTGAAGAAACGAATTAGCAAGAAGATGGGTGGATCCACCCGGTGTTTAAGCTATGAACTGAGTCGTATACTTGTATATGCAGGGGAGGTGAACACAGAACTGAACTGTATATGCGTTCAGAGTTCACAAAGAAAGAAGGGAGCGTTCGGACACATCATCCCTGTATTGGCCGTACGCGGACGGAATTCAACCAAAAGAGCAGCACAACCATGTCAGGGAGACCGAAGCCCCTAGCAGTAGCTTTGTTGAGCTGCTTTATTTTTTTCAGACGACATATCAAATTGAAATCGAGTCCCCTGTGCATGTATCGTGCAAATTTAACACTTTTTTATGACAAAACCTGTTAATCAAGTTAGGAAAGCAAACTAGATTGTCTACATAGTTTTGCTTTCGATTTCATAAAAATTAAATGAACA
Organism: Alopecurus myosuroides; assembly: GCA_028641055.1. Taxonomy (NCBI): domain Eukaryota; kingdom Viridiplantae; phylum Streptophyta; class Magnoliopsida; order Poales; family Poaceae; genus Alopecurus; species Alopecurus myosuroides. The sequence continues at coordinate 41,863,048 of CM054062.1, forward strand.
CCCTTTCAGATTTCAATCATTCTTATTAAAAAAAAAATCAAACTTTCAGAAAAATTCAGAGATGGTGTTCTCAAGTTTAATCAAGTGTTTTTTTTCTAGCTTGAATTTCTTAGCTAAACACTGACCTTTTTCCTTTCCGTTTCTTCTGGCCAGAAACGTGCTATCTTTGTTACCACAGAAAAAGGTGGAAACACAAAAAAAATCGTTTTACTATCCGTATCTTACATTATTTGCATTAAGAAATTTAATAGTCATCTTGTACAAGTGAGAACGTTTGGCAGTTTCACTTGCAAATCAGACATACACGTCCTCATATCGATATGCTAAAGTTTATTTCATAAAAAAATAAATTGTGAAAGTTTAAACAAGATGCTGAATCGATGGCCAGACAAGATATGACTTTTGAAACAATGACAATGCTAGGGTGATAATGGATAAAGAAAATGGAATTGGAACGAAGGAAGGGTGACAAGAAATATACCTCTTTGGTATGTTACAAGGTGAGGTATCTTAAAGGCACGCGACTTCTAAGGATGCGGTACACACAAACGGTGTATATCACTATATGAATGGAAAACACTTATACGAATGGAAAACACTTACCGTCAAGGTTGATATAATTTTGTGAATAAAGAATCGCCCAATTTTCAAGTAGCCCGTAGCAACGCACGGGCACATTTGCTAGTATATATCTGCATGGCCCCAGGCCAGATGTTCAGAGTTACAGGGGGAGGGTTTTACATCGGCGGATAGGGAAGGGGATCAGACGCCCAGGCAGCTGAGCCAAGCATCAGCATCAGCCTCGAGCCGGGGAGGTAGCCGCCCGCGCCAGAGGTGGGCATCATCGCGACACGCACAGAGGAGAAGGGGGAGACACGAACGCTGGTCGCGGAAGACCACGGCGTTTCTATGCTTCCAAAGGTTCCAAAAGCACAGGAGGGTGAAGGTCGAGGCCGAGGCGCTGCCCACGGAGGTAGGCGGGGCATAGTCCGGGAGGTGGCGCACACAAGCACCGGTGGGAAAGGTGAAGCCAACCGCCCCCCAGAAGCTGACGGCGAAGGTGCACTCGAAGAAGAGGTGCTCGGCTGTCTCCAGGGGCGCGCTGCAGATGGGGCAGCCAGCTTCAGCCGCGAGGAGGACATGCTTATCGCGCAGGGATTCCCGGGTGAGCACCCGACGTTTGACGAGTAGCCAGGCGAAGAAGCGGACTTTGGATGGCGCGAAATTCTTCGAGACGAAGGGGGCGGCCGGATCCATCACACCCCTCACATCATGAGCTTGTAGAGAGCCGCGGTGTCGAGGGCGCCGGAGGGTTTCCGGCACCTGGTCAGTGAACGCGAGTCCGCCGTCGGAGCGAGCAGCACCCCCTCCATAGCGGCGACGAGGGCAGGGAGCTGGCGAGCCCCCGCGCGGTTGAGGCGTGGGACGAGGCTGGCGCGGACGCCGGCGCCAAGGACCGAGCGCACCGTGGCTTCGCTGTCCAGGGCGTGGGAGAAGAGAGCAGGCCACCGGATCGAGAACGGGGTGTCGCCGCACCAGGTGTCCATCCAGAACGCCGCGCGGTGGCCGTCCCCCACGGACACAGTGGTGATCCCCCGGAAGAGCGGCATGAGCGCCGCCAGGCGGGACCAATGATGCCCGGCCGCCCGCTCACCCACAACGGCGGTCCACGCCCAGCGAGCCCACGGGGAATCTTCGGAGTGGAGGCGGTGAACGAGTTTGACCTGGAGGCACGCGTTCTTGACGGCGAGGCACTTTATCCCGAGCCCCCCTCCTCCTTCGTCCTGCAGGCCTTGTCCCAGGCGACGAGACACTTCGCCCCGGACGCTCGCCCCGCGGCGTTCCAGAGGAACGCGCGCCGCAGACCGCCGATTGCGCGGAGGATCCCAGGAGGCAGCTCAATCGCGCACATTGCGAAGGTGGGAGGGCATCGAGGACGGAGTTGAGCAGCACCACCTGCCCCCCGGCAGAGAGGAGGAGCGCGCTCCACCCGGAGAGATACTTGTCCACCCGAGCGATGAGGGGGGCGAAGGCCGAGACGGGGAGCTTGCAGCTCGAGAGGGGCAAACCCAGATAGGTTTGGGGGAAGCCCTCCAAGCGGCATACGAGAGCCTCCTGAATATCGCGCAGCTCCGCCGCGGGGACATGGAGAGGGACGAGGGTGCTCTTATGGAAGTTGATGACCAGCCCAGTGGCCGCGGCGAAATCGTCCAGAAGTTGCCGCAGTCTCCGCGCAGCTCCTGCACCCGCCCGTACAATGACGAGGGTGTCGTCGGCGTATTGTAGGACGGGGCACGAGGCGTCGTCGATGAGCGGGTGCCGAAGGAGGGGATCTTGCCGGATGAGCTGCTGCAGCACGTCGGCGACGAGCAAGAACAGATAGGGGGACAACGGGTCTCCTTGCCGGAGGCCACGCTTGCAATCGATCCACTTCCCCGGGATCCCATTGAGCAGCACCGCCGATCTTGAGGAGCTCAGCACGAGGTCCATCCACCTGCACCAGCGGGGCGGGAACCCCCTAGCAAGCATGATCTTCCGCAGGCTCTCCCAGTTGATGGAATCGAAAGCCTTGGAAAAATCGAGCTTCAGGACGAGGGTGGGGGCGTCGCGTTTGAAGCAGCACTGGACCAGCTCCGTGGCGTAGACGAAAGTCTCCGAGATGCTCCGCCCGGACAGGAAACCGGACTGGTTGTCATCTACCAGGGCCCCGATCTGAGCTTGGAGGCGCGAGGTGAGGACCTTGCAGAGGATCTTCACCGAACAATTCTGCAGGGAAACCGGGCGGTAGGCGCTGGGGGCGAGGATCCCGTCGGCCTTGGGTAGGAGAACGATATGCACGCGGTTGATCGCGCCCAGGTTCGCCCTCCCGGCGTGGACGGCGGCGAACGCACGGAGGAGGCTGTTCGCGATCGAGGGCCACGCCGCCCGATAGAAGCCCGGGCCAAGCCCATCTAGGCCCGGTGCGCTGCAGCGATCGAGGGCGAAGACGGCCTCCTTGATCTCCGCGAGCTCGAAGGGGCTAACCAGCGCGGGGCCAGTGGCGCGCGCCGCGTCCTGGTACAGGGAGTCGAGCTCAAACTCCCACCGGGGGGGGGGGGGGGGGCTCTCAAGGCCCATGAGGTTGGCGTAGAAGGCCCTGAGAGCCTCAGCTTTCCCGGCGTGGCTAACGACCACTTCGCCGTCGACGAGGAGGGAACGGATGTGGTTCTTGCGAAAACGCTGCGACGCCCGCGCGTGGAAATATCGGGTATTCTCGTCCCCTTCCTTCATAGCTTTGAATTTCCCCCGCTGCTTCCAGCGGGCAGCAGCGCGAGCAACCGATCGCGACAGCTATACCCGAGCTTCCGCGCGGAGCTCCACTTCGGGACCTGAAAGACCACGGGTCTCTTCGAGGAAATCGAAGAGGTTAATCAAAAAACGGCAGTTGTTGTCAAGGAGGGGGACATACCGGTGACTAACCCTCCACCGTTTCGCGGCGGAGCGGAAGCGTTTGACACCGGCGGCAAGATCGAGCACGGCGTCACGAGCGGGTACCACGGGTGACCAAGAGGGAATGGTGGTGGGGAGAAACAGAGGGTCAAGCAACCAAGAGTTCTTGAAGCGGAAGTGAGAGGGATTTGGGATGGAGGTGGTGGCTGTGACGAGGAGCGGGTGGTGGTCGGACGTGGGACGGTGGAAAGAGGAGAGTGAAGAGTTTGGGAAGGCCGTGTCCCAGTCGAGGTTGAAGAAGGCCCGATCGAGCTTGGCCAGGGTGGGCGGCACTTGGCCGTTAGTCCAAGTATAAAGGCGGTCGAGAAGCGGGAGTTCGAACCAGTTCATCCGCCCGATCAGAGAGTTGAATTTATCGGCAAGAGTTTGGCAGAAGTTTGAGTTGTTTTTGTCTTCAGGGTAACGAAGGAGGTTAAAGTCCCCTAAAATCAACCAGGGGCCTGAGACCGTGGAAGCGGTAGCGAGCATGTCATCTATGAACTCATCCGTGCGCGAGTGATCGGCGGGGGCATAGACGTTGGTGATCGTGAAGGAGGTGTCCGTGGTGGTGGAGGTGAAGGTAGTGGTGAGACTGAAGGTGGAGCGGGATGAGGCGTGGAGGGAGAGCAGGCGAGGATCCCAAGCCGTAACAATCCCGCCTCGGCTCCCATCCGCATCGACCTGGGTAGTTTCAGAAAGATGGGGAGGGAGAAAGGAGCGGCACTTGAAGCGATCCAGGGAGGAGAGCTTGGACTCTTGGATACAGACGACGGTGGGGGCGGCGGTGGTCAGATTATCGCAGACCACGGGGCACTTGTGTTCGTCGCCCAAGCCGCGGACGTTCCACGAGGCGACGAGCAAATTACGGAAGGAGACACTATCCATTACAGATACAGACTCCGACAGACCAAACAGACAGGGCGAGGCGCGGCGAACACCGCCGCACCATTTTGTTAACCGTGTGGAGAACGACGACAGGAGAGAAGGGGGGTGGGTTGGGGAGGGGGGCTCGCAGCAGCACCAGCGCATCGAGAGCGGGGGCTGCTACACATCTGAGCCAGCCATCTCCTTCTCAATCCGACCACGAGCGGCGAGCCCAAACGCAGCAGCTTGGATATCGGACGCAGCCTTCATTCCTAGCGGGGCCGCCGATTTCATCAGCACCTGGCACTGCACAATCTGGTTGCGCAGCCCAGCGGAACAGCCCTTAAGCGATTCACGGAGCTCCCGGCGCTTAATGGCTTTGGTGGTCATGTCTTCAAACCTCTCTGGCTCGAGCCCGGCAAGGCGTTCGCTCTTGTGCGTCGCGTCTCCAACCTTCTTGGCTTTTCCCCGCGCCTTGCGCTTCCGGCGGGTTGATCCCACCAGCGTCCACGACGCGTCGGCGTCAGGCTGCGGCAGACTCGCAGGCTCGGAGGCCAGCTCGGTGATCACCACCAAACTCCCGCGCTGGCCAGTTGACGACGACGCAGAGGTGCAGACGGATCCATCGCCCGAGCTCCAAAGGCCAGAGGAGGGGGGCGAGGACGCCGCGGTGACCACGGGGGAGCTCGCCGAATCCAAAGGGGACGGTGGCGGCGCAGTGAGGCGAGGTAGGGCGGGAAGGCCAAGCAAGCCCAGCAGTAGCTGTCCAGGGTGGCGTCCGCGGCCGGCCGCGCCGTCTCCAGGAGCCGAGCCGGGCGTCCCTCTTGCGGCAGCGCTCCGAGTGACCGGAGGACCGAGGAGCGGCAGAGAGTGCCGAAAGGGCGGCGGGGGTGCGGGGTGAAAATAACGGCGGTACTCCCCATCCGCGAACCGAGCGCTGTATGGCCAGACTTGGACCACCTCCACCCGCACCACCCTAGTGCCCCACGGCCCGCGCTTGGGCCAGACGTCGCAAGCAATGAGGCCAGCGTGCCCACAGAGGACCACGGCCTTCACGCAGGACATGTCGCGCCCTAGGAGACAAACAGGGTCGATCTCCAAGACCTCCCCGAAACCAGCAAAGGGAGCCGTGATCCCCGCTGGAGTCGCGTGCTCGGCGGCCAAAGGGGACGCCCAAAGCAAGGCGCAGACATCGTCCGACACTGGGACCCTCTGAGCATCCTCCTCTCTCTCCAGGGAGATGCGAACGTCCTCGTGCATGATAGGAGCAAGTCTTGCTAGATGTAATGAAGGTTATGGTTCTAGGCCTTGCCTCCGTGCTCCAGACAGGGTAGGGGTGTCGCCTATGAAGATACAATCGGCTTTCATGGCTAGGCGACTAACATATTTGTCTCGAAGACAATGAGTCTTACCTGCTGCTAATTTTTCCCTTGTCACATTCGTGGGGTTGAAGTTGATCCGGAAATTGTTGGTGTAGATCCGATATATTGACGTGAGGCCTCCTGCCTGGCGCATTTGGTAACCAGGGATTGAAACTAGAACCCTTGCAACCTTACTTCAAAGAACATGCGAGTATGTTTTTTTTTTTTTTGCATAACGCCTCCCCGAAAGGAGCCGGATTCCATTACCTCAGAGATAACAGAACATCGAGTATGTTTATTTGTACAACAGAGATGCTCAGGCCGTCGGTAAGGACATACACAACATTTACGTAGGTTTGGAACCCAGTCGATGGAGAAAATATCTATTCATGTCTCCGATTATATTGATATGAGAAACACAATATACATTACAACAAGAACTCAAAGATCGAGAGGGCTAACTTGTCTGAGTTGTGTGTCAATGATGACATGGATGTATAATATGATGTCAATTCTGTAGTCCTCACTTTATAAAGGGGACCTCTGGGTCGAAAAGTGTTTTTGACTCGTGGGCAGCAGTGCTTCTGCCTATTTAAAAAGAATAGAAAATAGTATTTAAAAGTTTCCAAAAATTCTAAAAAATCCGGATATAGCTATCGGTGTATCCTATAAATATGTAAAATTTCATATTCAAATAAAAATAGTATGGGATACACAAAAATGACAAAATGCTAAAATGTATTAATTTGAAATAGACATAATCATATCCACACTTTTGTTATTTTTTTGTTGCCCATAATGTTTTGTATCTGTAGATGAAATTTTGCAAATTTGTAGGATACACTGATAGCTACATCCCTATTTTTTTTACATCTTTTTATAAAAAATTTAAGTATTTTTTTTTCGAATTTTTAAATAGGCAGAAGCACTGATGCACAGGTGGACCAAATCTCCACTCGCCTCTGGGTGCGCGTACTTTAGGCCAAGTATGGTAGCCAACTTTGGTCCTATGTCTTCCAAGAGCCCGACTACCATGTATCGAACGAACTGGTGTGGCCCTGTGGTTGTCCATAGGTTGTCCTTTGCAGCTTGCAGGCTACATTGTGGGGGAAGGGGGTACAACGTCAACAAGTTTTTGATGTACGACCAGGCCCATAGTTGACACGTTGTGTCTTTCTGTCATGACTTTTCTGACTTCATCTAACGAACAAATCTCATTATGTCGGCTAGAAAAAACAGATTTATCTAAATAATGATGCTAGTAAATATTTATGGTGATCTTAGTAAGAGTAGGGTACTTGTATTAATTAATTGGTTCAGGCATATGACATGGTTCACTAGTAGACGACTGATCTTTTGCCCCGATTGTTTGGGGGGGGGGGGGGGGGGAGCTAAGGGCATCTCCAGCCGTCCCCCCCCAACGCACCCCAAGACCACTTTTTGTGTCAAAAAGCGTCATTTTAGCGCCGAATTCTACCAGTCAGCCCCCAGGAGCCCAAATAGCGCCGTTTTAGCGCCGACGCACCCAAGCCAAACCCAAGGGGCTGGGTTTGGCCTTGGGGGGGCAAAATGCCCTGTTTTGCATGCAAAAGGCCTCTCTCTCTCTCTCCTACTTTTGCCCCACTTTGCATGCAAAGATGGCTCTCTCTCCTACTTTTGCCCCACTTTGCATGCAAAAGCCCCCCATTTTCGCTGTTTGGGTGGGCTACGGCTGGTAAATGACCTCGCCCAGGTTTTGATTTTGCGCCGTTTTGCGCCGTTTTCGCTACTTTTTGTGATTTTTTTGTGCTTGGGGGGTTCACACGGCTGGAGATGCCCTAAGCACCGGCCAGCCAACCGGGTTTGCCAAACCCGGGCAAAAGGCCCCCCCCCTTAGGCCTCGGTGGGCTTACCAACTGGGGTAAAAGGGTTGCCCACGTGGGTTCTACGCATCGAGCAGGCCGACACCCTTTTACCCCGGTTCGTGACACCAACCGGGGTAAAAGGTTCTCTGCCACGGCAGAGTTTTGGGTGTTTCTCTACCGCGGCAGAGTTTTGGCATGTTTTTTTTTGGGGTGTTTTTTGTGTTGTTTTCTTTTGGGTGTTTTCGTTTAGGTTGTAAATGACATATTTGTTCCACATTGACAGTAATCATCATACAGATCATTGCATGCATTCATATCATCAGAAGATCATTACATCTGAACACACATATACACATTGAGACCATCTACATACATGCATGCAGATCATTGTTTATAATGGAATGGTCCATTTGGATCTATGACTTCCTTCAACAAAAAAACTCGCCAATTCCTCTTGAATTGCTTGTAAGAGGTCTTTCGGTAGGAGCTCCTCCCGTAGGTCGTGCAACGTTAAATTTGTCTTTCTTGTCAACCGATCATTCACGATTATCCTTATGTTCTCCATGACATAGAATCAACATAAATTTGTTCCCTATGGCTGCTTAGGGCACTTTACGAGAAATAGAATTGAATCAAATAATGCTCAAGCAATTGAAGAGAGATGCGTGAATGTAGCAAGTACTACTTACGATGAGTGTATCAACTTTCATATCCACCTCTGTTAGACCGACTTGTTGCTTCCTAAACCGCTTCCAAGCCCTGTCCGGGAAAGAAAAAAAGAATAAAGCGGTCATCGTACGATAATGATTGAACAAAAGGGGACGGTATAGTGCGAAAACGATTGAACTTACTTTGTGAGCATTGAAATAATGGGCGTGTACTTCGTTTGTTCTTTATGCATAGAGTCCATGAGATCAACAGCTCTGGTGTCAACGTGAATGTTGAAAATAATCCAGTGGAAACTGCACACGTTTATATATATACATAGTCATGCATAACTCATCAATTACACTTAACACCGACTTAGCAAAATAGAAATAGGAAAGAATATACAAAAGACAGTAACACTCACCCATGTCTCTAAGGAAATAGTATTTCACTACATTGAAATTGATTCGTCAAAAACATAACGATGTTATCCTCCGTGACTTCAGGGTATCGCTCTAAAATGAAATCACGACATATGGGTCAATGAACCCAATGCGAAGCTTCAATCTACATAATATATATCGTACAGTGAGGATAATATAAGAAGCAATGATCGAACAAGCTGAGGTAGAGACTTACAGACAATAGGTGCTGATGAGAGATTTGTCGAGGCCATCTAGATTATAGAAGAAAAAAAGATCTTCAAAATCAATACAGACCGAGTCCTCGCGGAAGTAATCCTCATGTCTAACTTTCACCATGAGTTGGTCATGCCCGGGCTTTGCGCTTTGGACATACCACTTATCCAGTTGGCCCTTGAATGTTGTCATGGAGTCGAGCAGATCAGGTCTGACGAGAGACTTTTCTAACTCATATTTCCATGCCATATCAGCCTTTGCGATGGACCCGTCGCGATCGCTTAGCAATTTCTCAACTGTTATTCCACATTCTCTGGCAAACCTCATAGCTGCTTCCGTATCAACTGGTTTGGAGGGAATCTGTGCAGTGGCCAACACCTTGAGCGGGGGTCCGATTGATTTGGCTGCTCCCCGAGCTGGGGAATTGTGTTCCCCGTCTTCCCGACTTTGTTATAACTCATCAATAATCCGCGATCATAGTCACATGGCAGATTCAGTGGAACTTGGGATGGCATTTCTAGCATATTTTTGAAGTACTTCTTTACTGCCAGATCTATTGGTTCCTTTGGAGGATCCGAGGGTTTCTTTCCCCACGCATACATCTAATGTTGCGTGTCCGCAGTCACCCACGCATCGGTCTTCATGTCATTCATTTCGTAAGACAACTTTTCTTGCGGCAGCTTGGGTTTCTTCTTCGGAGCAGGTTTCTTCTTTGGGGAAGACTTAGAGGCAGCAACCTTCCCCTTAGAGGACTTAGTGGGCGGCTGAGTCGGCTCAGGCATTGGAGATCGAGCCGGACTCGAGCTGCTGACGTCCATGGTGTCGACGTGTGCTGGCGATGATCAAGCCGGACTCGTTGTAGAGGGTTGTGCTGGCGGTGGACTGCGTCTCGGAGAAGTAGGTGGCGGTGGTGGTGGCGGACTGCTAATCGGAAACACTATTGAAAGATCATCTTCCATTTTGATAATTAATGACAACATAACTATCGGACTAATATCTAGTTAGAGCACTTGCAGGTTTTATTTGATATCTATGAAAATGCCCAGGTTCTTCAATTACACATTCTTTAAGGGTTACAGGAATTATTCTAAAGGAAAGGGCTCGAAGAGACAAAGCTGGGCTGCTATTTTTGCAAGCAGCGGAGGCTCTGGTGAAACCACCGGAACCTCCGCCCCGTTCACTTTTCCCAGCTGCTCCCAGGCGTCAGCCTCCGGTGGAGCCTCCGGTGCCACCTCCGCTAAAAACACCTTCGGGTGCATAAGAGCGGAGGCTGCAGCGGAGCCTCTGGTGGACCTCCGTTGGGCGGAGCCTCCGCTGGTTCTACTGCCCTACTGTGGGCCTGGCCTCCGGTGGCACCTCCGGTGCTACCTCTGCTCAAAGTGCCTTCGGGTGCATATGAGCGGAGGCTGGGGTGGAACCTCCGGTGGACCTACGGTGGGCGGAACCTCCGCCAACACCATAGGAGCCTACGCCACTGAAGATACCAGAAAGGACGAAAAGAGCCACGTTGGTGCGCACAAGTGAAGACCACCGGAGCCTCCTGTGCTGCATGGGTTGTTCAACGGTTGGATTGGGGAAGGGGTATTTAAAGCCCTTCCCCTACCTAATGAATTCTAATCTTTGCCCACTCTCTCTCCTAGCCATTAACGAAAGCTTCAACCTCCTAGATCTCCCTCTCCAACCAGCCAAACACTCCGAAACTTTGTGGAGAGCTAGAGGAGACCTAGTAGATCTAGAATCCTACTTGAGGCCTAGAAACCTTAGTAGATCTTGTGCTTGTAGCTTCCACCTTGTTGTAAGAAGCTTAGGATTTGTTGAGAGCCTCCATCCATCTTGTGGAGTGTCCCCAACCTCGTGTAAAGGTTTGGTAAACGCCTTAGTGGAAACGAGAATCTCCCTCACCGGAGAAGCTCAAGGAGAATAAGGTGTGCATAACCGTGCTATTGAGGAGTGCCTAGGTGGCTCCCCACCTCTCCAACGTAGACGTACTTATCTTGAGAAGGAACTACGGGAAACATATCCTTGTCTCCTTGTTTACACTTGTGGATTATCTTGCTACCTTTCGCTTTACTTCCGTTGCATATATTATCTTGTATCACCTAGGTTGCTCACCTAGTTGCACATCTAGAGAACCTTGTTTTATCTTGTTTAGCCATAAATAAAAGGGAAAAGAATAAAAATTGGTAGTCAACCTATTCACCCCCTCTAGTTGACCATAGTGCACTTTCAATTGGTATTAGAGCCTCAGCTCTTGCTAAGGGCTTAACCGCCTAAGAGTATAATGGTCAATGAAGGTGACCCCGACGGTTCTAATGCCGAAATCGCCAAAATAGCCAACACTATAACTAACCTACAAGAAACGGTTGGAACCATCCAAACCGAATTGTCCAAGGTTAGCTCTAGTGTTGGTTCAGAGGTTTCTAGCATAAAGAAGATGTTGGAGTCCATGATGGTGAAAACCAAGGAGTCCGAGGAAACACCTCTCACCGTCGAAGATGTTAGCTCGGATGATGAGTCCATTCCGGACATCTCCGAAATGGAAGCTAACATTGCTTTAGCCAAGGCAAATGCGATAAAAAGGCTAAGAGCGGTGGGAGCTCCGAAGGCTCCACGTCTCAAACGGCTAACGGTTCGGGGTCTAACTCAAAAGTTCCACCACCTCCCAACTATGACTCTATTCATCCTATTGCTACAACGCCACACATTCTAAATGTTGGACTTCCTCCCATGCTTAACACTAACGAATTCTCTTCTTGGAAGTTCGATATGGAGTCTCATATTTCAGGGTCTTGCACCGCATTGTGGAGAAGTGTTCTCCATGGATTTCACCCTCACGATGCAAGCAACTTGACTCCAAGAGAAGCCGTTGAATTTAAACTCAACAAGACCGCTCTTGTCACTATCCAAAAGGCTCTCCCAAGAGAACATCTTGAACACATCCGCAGTATCAAGACCGCCAAAGAGGCTTGGGATAAACTTGACACCTTGTTCCAAGGCAATGATAACATCCAATCCTCCAAGTATGATGTAGCTCTTGACAAGTCCGAGAACTTCGTTATGCTTGAAGATGAAAGTCCCGAGGAGCTATATAGAAGAGTTTTCACCCTTGACAACCAATTGAGGGACTTTGGAAAAGAGGAAATCTCCGATGAGTGGATAAAGAGGAAGTTTGTCAAGGCCATAACTCCTTTCGAGAAGAACCTCTCCACTAGCATTCGAACAAGATCAGACTACAACTCTCTCAACTCCATTGGTGTTCTTAGCGAGTTCATAGCTATATCCCTATCTCACAAGAGTGCGGATGATGCTCTTGCTCGCTCAAGAGGAGTTGGGAAGCCACCCAACCTTGCCTTGAAGTCTAAGGCGATTGCTCGGGTAGAAGAAGTTGATGAGGATGATGATGATGAACATGACTATGAAGATACATACAAGGGTGCTCATAAGTGTATTTTTCTCTTGCCATGAACGGCTATTGGAAGAGATGGGAGGCTCATAAGTCCGGTGCTCCTAGAACTTAAAGAAACAAGGTCTACAAGAAGAAGGGGGAGCGGCCAAGGACGTGCTACAATTGTGGAAGTGCAAACCACTTCGTCAATGAATGTCCTTTTGATACAAGAGAAGAGAATGAAGGAAAGCTTGTTCGCAAGGACAAGAACAAAGCTCCAGAAAACAAGAACCTCGCTAGAAGAGTCCCAAGGGCTCTATATGTTCAAGAAGGGCCCACATTGGAAACATACTACTCCGGAGATGAAGGAGAATATGAAGTCGTAGGTGTGGCCCATGTCGCCATAGCTACGACTTCCTCTTCATCGGTCTCTCTATTTGAATCCCCCAATGAGAAGGCATTGATCCGACCTACATGTCTCATGGAAAAAGCCACCGCGGTAATATCTTCCACCTCCAAGTCTATTGCTACCAGTTCTCCCTCATTATTGGATTGTGTTGAAAACATTGTGGATGATGAGGAGGCCAAGAATCTTGGCTCTTGGTTATGTAGTCTTGAAGGTGAAACCAAAGAAAAGGTAAAGGCCCTCTTGAGGCAACTTGATGATGCTAACTATCTCATAGATGAGAACGAAGAGATCATCATGACTTTGGAGAGCTATGGTGGTGGCCATGAGAACAATGATAATGATCCCGTGGAAGCTCTTGAGAAAGAGAGATCCTTGAGAGCCTCTCTTGAAGAGAGACTATCTAGTCTAGAGGAGACTTATGCTATTAGTGTTTCCAAACTTAGGAAGAATAATAAAAAAATCTCTTGCTTTACTTAAAGTCTTTGAAGAAGAAGAGTTGAAGCTAGGAATAGCTCATGAGGAACTTGTTGAGCGTCATGGAAAACTAGAAAAAGAGTTCACGTCTCTTAAAGAAATCCATGACAAACTCACCACGTCTCGAAATAAGCTTCTAGCTCAACAATCTAATAAGAAAGTGACATCTTCCTCTAATAGCATTGTTATCATGCCTACCTATTGTACTACTACTAACATTGTAGGAAGAGAGAAAATTCTCAATGACGCCATAAGCTCTCAAGGAGCTAAGAAAGGGAAGGAAGGGCTTGGCTTTGTTGCCAAGCCAAAGAAGAAAACCAAGAATGTCACCTCTTCCTCTCGGAATGTTGTCTTTGTGAAAGAGGGAGAGGTGACCAAGGAGAAGGAGACCAACGACGTGGTGGGTGGTGATAACTCTAGGGGAAGCATCACTCACAACGACTTTGCTGGAAAATATAACCACTCTTATGTTCTCATGAATTCTAGAGATGGTCATGTTTATGCTAAATACGTTGGTACTTCTTATGGTGATGATTATCATTGGACTATTTGGGTTCCTAAGACCCTTGTTACTAACAAAAGAGGACCCATTGAAGGATGGGTACCTAAATCAAGAATTTGATATCTTGTAGGGAGGTGCTTCCGGATTGGGTAGATGGATGGTGGATAGTGGTGCATCCCAACATATGACCGGAAGCAATGACGCAATGAGTAATCTTGAACCCCCATTACCTCATCTCAATTGCGTCACTATTGGTGACAATTCCGAACTTAAGCTATTGGGACGAGGCAAGGTGGCCATCTCAAATGATTTATCAATTGAGAATGTTCTCCTTGTTGAGTCCCTTGGTTATAACTTGATGTCCGTTCTTTAACTTGCAAATTGTGGTTTTATCTCTTTCTTTAATAAAGAGAATGTGATTGCCACATGGGAAACAACTCTTAAAGTAGACTTTGTTGGGTTTGTCGAGAACGACATGTATGTAGTGGACTTCTCTAAAGGAGACACGTGTGTAGCGACATGCCTAATGGCTAAAGTTGATGTGGGGTGGCTTCGGCATCGCCGGTTATCCCACACCAATGTGAGAATGTTGCATGACCTTCAAAGTGGCAATCATGTTCTAGGACTAACCAATGCTAAGTTTGCTAAAGATCGTGTGTGTAGTTCTTGCGCCTTTGGAAAGCAACATGGAGACCTTCACCCAACCAAGACTAGTATCTCCACCATAAGAATTCTTGAGCTTATTCACTTAGATCTGTTTGGTCCACTATCTTATGATAGTCTCGGAGGAAATAAGTATTGCTTGGTGATTTTGGATGATTATTCAAGATATTGTTGGGTGTATTTCTTCAAGAGGAAGAGTGAGACTCAAAAGAGAGTCATCGAGTTCATCACTCTAGTGGAGCGCCAACACAATGCTTCCATATTGGCCATCCAGAGTGATAATGGCTCGAAGTTCAAGAACTATGACGTTGAGGATTTTCTCAGTGAAGAGGACATTGCTCATCAATTCTTCACTCCCTATACCCTCAACAAAATGGTGTTGCGGAAAGAAAGAACCGGACTTTGATGGATGCAGCTAGGACAATGATTGCAGAGCTCTCTTCTCCTTATAACTTTTAGGCCGAAGCCGTCTCCATAGCTTGTCATGCTACCAACCGGTTATATCTCCGCAAGATCTTGAACAAGACTCCTTATGAGATTCTCACGGGCAAGAAACCAGACGTATCTTACTTCAAGGTATTCAGTTGCAAGTGCTTCATTCGCAAGAAAGGTAAACGTTTGTCAAAGTTTGAGACCAAATCTTATGAGGATATCTTTGTTGGCTATGCCACAAACGCTCACGCCTATAGAGTCTACAAAAAGTCCACCGGAAAAGTTGAAGAAGCTATAGACGTGGTGTTTGATGAGGATAATGGCTCCCAGGGGGGCGTATAGATCATGGTGTTGTAGGAGATGCAATTCCTCCCATCGTCATAAGAAGAATGGGGATTGCTGAAATAATTCCCATTGAGGGTTACCGGATGATGGAGGGAGAAGGACTATGCCCCACTCAAGTGAAGCCTTTGACTACACCCATTGATACACAAGCTACCCAACAAGATGCACCAAGCCCTCAAGCTAATGATCAAGGTCAAGCAAGTAATCAAGGCTAAGATAATGATCAAGGCCAAACTTCTCATCAAAGTCATGATCAAAGTCCCATCATTGTTGAGAGAGCTCAACCTAGTGGTGATCTTTCACCCATTCATGATCAAGGCCAAGATGAAGATGGACATTTATCCCATGAAGAAGGTGATTCTCAAGCAATATCCAAAGAATCTTTGGAGGAGATACTAGCTCGTAGAGCAAAGAGAAGGCTAGAGAATCTTGAACGAGCGGGTCACACGGAGGACAAGATACTTGGGCAAGTTCGTGGAAGGTTTGTCACTAGGAAACAATTGGCGGATTTTAGCAAGGCTCATGCTTTTGTCTCTTTCATTGAACCCAAGAAGGTCTATGAAGCTCTCGAAGATCAAGATTGGCTTGAAGCCATGCATGATGAACTCAATAACTTTGAGCGCAACAAAGTGTGGAAGTTAGTGCAAAGACCCAAGGATTGCAAGAATGTTATTGGCACCAAATGGGTGTTCAAGAACAAGCAAGAAAAAGATGGTATCGTCATTCGCAACAAGGCAAGATTGGTGTCTCAAGGGTTTTCTCAAGTCAAAGGTGTTGATTTCCGTGAAACCTTTGCTCCCGTAGCTCGTCTTGAATCCATTCGCATCTTACTTTCTTATGCATCTCATCATAATTTCAAGTTACAACAAATGGATGTTAAAAGTGCTTTCCTAAATGGCCCCATTAACGAGTTAGTATATGTCAAGCAACCTCCGGGTTCCAAGGATCCCAACCACCCCGATTATGTCTACAAACTGGATAAGGCACTCTATTGTCGCACCCTGATTTCTAGGGGATACTCATCGGGCCGAACTGGATAGCAGGGGCTTAGATTATGGGGCATAACTGCTCCCACGTCCCAGCTTCCTGGTAGGCCTGCGCTTATGCGCGACAACACAAGCCCTGCTATTCCATCGTCGATGTAAACTATCCACTAGAGATCAAAGGCACTTCCATCGACGTACTTCAAACCATACACACATGGTACGTCAACGGCGTTGAACAACTGATATCACAACATATCTCTAAGACACAAAAGATTGAAATAAGATTGCAAATAGCTCTCATTAGAGCAGAGATAGCAAATACAATCATTCAGAGGACACATGTCCCAACAATACATCAGTACAATACAGCGGAAGCATTCAACATGTCTGAGTACAGACAAGAACCAAATAGGCCTAAGAGGCCGGAAACAACAGACGGAGCCCATCCACGAAGTCTCGGATCCTGCCCGGGTCCGCTATCTACTCGTCAGCAGTCTCGTCAAACTCCACGTAGTAGCCACCATGTAGATCCTCGGAAACGTCGGTCTGCGGAAACCACAGCCCCAAAGGTGTCAGTACATAAACGTACTGGCAAGCAAGACTCACAGTTCACCAAGGTGTAACCCGTCAACACCAAGCACAGATGCTTTGGGTTCAACGGAAGAGAGGGGATATAAAAGATGCTGCAACTGGCTGCCCTAACCAACTACAGAGATTCTACCACTTCCGGCTAACAGAAAGGAGATAAGATCGAGGATTGTAACCAACTGAAAGATAACTTCAAACAAACCCATCCTGGATCTCGCCCCTTATCCAAAGAAGCAATCCGAGGATAACGCACACAGTTGTATTAAAGGTGAATCAAGTTATGGTGCCATCAACCTATTACTAGTCAAGTTATTAATCATTGGGTGTAACAGGTTTTATCATTATGTTTAAGTTGTTCTGAGTACTTGTTAGCCAGTACTTTCACCAAGTAATCCATAACCGCGGAAAACACGGCTTCTCGAGAAGATTATCCCTGCAGGGTTGCACCAATTTGGCCGTACACGTATGAATAACCCGCCAGATGGGAGATCACCCCACCAAGCGGGGCACTCAACACAACCAACCATTCTTCGCATCAAGCCCAAAGCACCTTGGGCGCACGGATAATCGAGCCCAGAAGAAAATGGACCCTCATAGCACTCTAAGAACGTGTCCCCCTATATGCCGACTACGAAAGTTCCACCCTGGCCTGGGCTCGCAAAAACATGCATGCGGCAAATGGAAAACACGAACTAAATGAGGCGATTTGGACGAGATGCGAATCAGGTCAAGTTGAGGGGGGCGCCCATACTCGCTTCCCACATGCGGGTAGTGCGCTCATCATGGATCAGTAGACAAGACCCTTTTCCTATTAGGGTCGACACTAGCAGGCCTCAAAACCACACAGGGCCTCCTGCCGGTGCCTTATCATCAAATTTATTATTAAGGGTAACATTAGCATGATTGATTGATTAAACATCGAGCCCCTAGAACATAATGGAATATAGTAACAGAAAGTAACGGGTAACAGACTCGAGCAAAACAACCTAAGCATGCTAGTAAGACACTGGCTCAACCAAAGGGGTGATAGGAGGGGAGGTGAGGCAATATCAAGGTTAAGGGATTCATGTGATAGGTTCGTAACAGAAACAACTACCACTAAGGCTAGCAAGATATAGACAACGGAAAGTATCGGTAACCAATGTTGAAAGGAACACAGTGGTTCATGTGAGTGATAACTTGCCTGCAAAACCCAGTAGCCTGGTACTGAGCTAACTCTTTAGAAGGGGTGTCGTAAGTATCGTCGGTATCAACGTCGTCGTGTATCCGAGAAGAAGCAAACAAACAAGGCAGAAAGATACACAATCAATATCATGGCATAGGTGCACAAACATGGGATGATGCATGTCATGTTAATAGATGCATCAAAATAAACTACTTGACAAGATAACACAATTTAATTGGACCCATATGCAATTGGATTGCATATGGAAAAGATACATTGAAATAAGTGGAAACAAATGATTTACAATTAATTATTATGTGAGAGTTGTTAGCATGATGCATGCATGATGATAACAACAAAATAACAACAAATAACAATGATAGATGCAAGTGAAAAAGGATTGGAACAAGTTTTGGAAATCATTGATTAAGTTTGGAAAATGTGGTTACTTAACCTTGCCACACAAGCAACTGTTGTTTTCATCAAGTTTTAAGTGTGCAAAACCATTAACAAAATTTATATTTGAAAAGAACATCAAATTTTAGTTGGATTACATGTTTCAAATACTGAAATTGGAATTAGGATGAATTTATTATGAATTAAACAATATTAAACAAGTTTTAATGGAATTTAGAACAAGTTTGAATATTATTTGAATTTTATTTGTTCAGATCATAAATTCAAATGCACATTTGAAAAGTTCACACTTTGATGGTTTGAAAACATATTTTGCATGTTCAAAAATATTTTATATTGAGCAAGTTATGATTTTATCAAATTTAATTGACTTAAACAAGATTTAAATTGTTTAGGCAATTTTAATTATTCAAAAAAGAAAACAAAAATTATATTTGAATAGGTTATTCAAAATGGTATGGAAAACATATTTTATTTGCATTTATTGGATTAATAATGAATTAGTTATTGAATTTAGCAAATTGCATTTGAATTATTTGAATTCAAATTTAAATTGCATTTTGAAGTTTCAAAACAGAAAACAAATGATACCAAAAGATAGAGATTTGAATTTAGACCAGTGTGCATATTTTATTTTCATTTATTGGGGTTATGAAACTAAAGTTATAAGCTATTGAAATCTAGGGACCATTCTGCAATTTTTATTGGACCTGTTTTATAAGGAAACGTGCTGGAAGAACTTTGTTACCGCGTATGTTTCCACCCACAGCCACTGCCAGTGGGGCCGCGGGCCTACGTGGCGTGCGCGTGGCCAGTGAGAGGCTGACAGGTGGGCCGTGGCGCGCGAGAGAGGAAAAATCCCAAAAAGGGGGCCGCTGCGGGGATCGAACCCGGGTCCTAGCTCACGCGCGCGCGGGACTCTACCGCTGCGCTATCGCTTGATTCGTGACAGAATACGAGTGCGAGCAAAGTTAACCTACTGCCGCACGCTAACTGAATTTCTGAAATTTGCTGCAGGTGCTGCTACTGACGGAAGCGATGGTTGCTGGGAGCTGCGACCCGCGGAAGGCTGATGCGATCGTGCGCGTTGGGGGCGATCCCGCGGAAGTAGCAGGGCAGCTAGGCGCGGTGTGTGCTTGGTACAGCGAGGAAAAGGAGGACAGGCGGTGCGCTCACCAGCGACAGTCGTCGAGCAGAGGGCGATTCGACGATGGCGCCCGCGCGGAAGACGGCGACGACGGCGGCCACCACGGGCCCTCCCAGCGCCAGCCGAGCAGACGAGGGGATGAACGGAGTCACCACGACTCCATTCCCGGCCACGGTGCCTCCTCGAGGTGACGGTGGTGGTCGGGGTGGAGCAACGTCTGACGGCGGAGGGACGATGTCGAGGTTCAGAAACAGGGAACGAACTCGGGGTGGAAGGGAAAATAGGAGTTGGCGGCGCTAGGGTTAGGGACTAGGGTTTGCGGGCTAGCAGAGAGTAGGTAGGTTGGTTATATGGTGGTGAGGTGGTCGTACGGCGAGCATCGTAGAGAGGGGGAAGGGATCAGGTGGTTCTCCTGCTATCGTACAGAGGAGGGTGACGCCAGCGAGGAAGAAGACCGTGCGGAAGAGGTACTGGGCCATCTGCGCGTAGGTTAGAGTTTAGGTGGGATTGGGCCTAGGTAGATAGGTTAGCTGCTGCGCTTTGCTTTTTATTTATTTTTCTTTTCTGTTTTTTTTTGTAGCAAAGAGGAAAATGGAAGAAAAACATGGGATTTAGGTTAGTAAAAATTCCAGGAAAATTTAGGTTAGTTATTTAGGTAATTATCAATCAATTTCCAATATTGGTTTGTAAAAATTTGACATTTAAAATGCTAGTTGGAAAATGAACCAAGTTAGATGATTTTTGAGTATTAAAAGGATTATTAAAACCCACACTTTACAAAGGCGACCCAAAATGATTTAATTTGATTAAAATTAGTTGAGTGGCTTGTTCATGTTTATAAATTCAAAAATGGTTCTGTTTGAAACACATTTGGTTTGAATTTGAGCAATTTAGAAATTAATAGATTAATATTGAAAGCAAGGATTTTAATAGGGTGAACCCTATTGATTAAAGTGAGTAAAATGAGTTTGATTGTTTTGGAGATTTGTTATAAACTCAAGTGGATTGATGTTTTAAAGATTTGATTTGAATTTGAAATGGTTTGGAATTAATTGATTGAATTAATTGTTTGATTAAAACCAACAATTTAATGAGTGATCAACATGGAATAATAATGGAACAATTTGGTTGTTTTAATTTGTTATTTTTATTCCAAAAGTTGTAACAGAACAAGTATGAAAACAAAGCAGTTGAATTTGTTTGATTTTCATTGTGAAAAACAAAGAATAACAGATGCAAAACAAATAGTAAACAAGGCAAACAAGGAAAATAAATATGATGCCATGATGCAATACTTTAATAAACATGAAACAAACATTCTAATTGGTAGGTTTTCATACTTGGGCTGTTACAAAACGCCCCCCCTTGAAGGAATCACGCCCCGAGATTCCTACTGAGAAAAGAAAAGGTCCGGATACTTCTTGGGAAGATCCACTTGAGCTGTGACACGTGAAACACATCGTGCACATTGGATAGACGTCAGGGAATTTGCAAACCACCGGAACATTTCCAAGAAAGAATGACATCAATGTCAGAATTTCCAAGCATTATGAGAGAAACAAGGAATATGTGGCCTCCCATTAAAATTTGATTCTGTGACTGAACTTGGAAGTCAACATTTGAGATCCTGGGGAGTGAACGGTGATTTGATTGCTTAGTGGAACCAGAATTAGGTTGTATGTTGTGGAAAAGATCTTTGACACCAAAGAATGTGATGCTCCGGTATGAAACAACACTTTAGCTGGAATAGAGTTTAGCAGATGAACGGGGAAAACTTTGATTAGACGCCGGTAGAAGAATTAAAGTGGAAAACAACAACAAGATTTCAACGGACGAAAAGGATGTTGAGAAGAACAGGATATCGACATCGGGGAAAAACGAGAACAAAACTCCTGAGGTACTACGGAAAAACCCATCCGGGCTTCTAAAGGATCAATATCTACTGCTTAAGAAATAGAGGATCTGCTTCCGGGGCTTACACGCCTCCGTTCTCAATCATGAGTAGGCAACATGATAAATCATGTCACAACCACCTCCATTCCTATGGTCTAGTAGATATAACCATCCTAGAGAAACCAGGATTCGTGAAATTCTAACTTGAAAGTTTAGATGAGAAGGGAAAACAACGTTGCACTTCCTTACCAGAAAAGGGAGGGTGGGTGGGGAAAGAAGAAAAAGAACAGAATTCCTACTCTCACGTTTCATTTTTCCTATATAGCTACAAAATAGTTTCTAGACTCAACTGCGACCAGTAAAAAGGGATCCTACAGGCAGACAGGCTCTGATACCATTTGTCGCACCCTGATTTCTAGGGGATACTCATCGGGCCGAACTGGATAGCAGGGGCTTGGATTAGGGGGCATAACTGCTCCCACGTCCCAGCTTCCTGGTAGGCCTGCGCTTATGCGCGACAACACAAGCCCTGCTATTCCATCGTCGATGTAAACTATCCACTAGAGATCAAAGGCACTTCCGTCGACGTACTTCAAACCATACACACATGGTACGTCAACGGCGTTGAACAACTGATATCACAACATATCTCTAAGACACAAAAGATTGAAATAAGATTGCAAATAGCTCTCATTAGAGCAGAGATAGCAAATACAATCATTCAGAGGACACATGTCCCAACAATACATCAGTACAATACAGCGGAAGCATTCAACATGTCTGAGTACAGACAAGAACCAAATAGGCCTAAGAGGCCGGAAACAACAGACGGAGCCCATCCACGAAGTCTCGGATCCTGCCCGGGTCCGCTATCTACTCGTCAGCAGTCTCGTCAAACTCCACGTAGTAGCCACCATGTAGATCCTCGGAAACGTCGGTCTGCGGAAACCACAGCCCCAAAGGGGTCAGTACATAAACGTACTGGCAAGCAAGACTCACAGTTCACCAAGGTGTAACCCGTCAACACCAAGCACAAATGCTTTGGGTTCAACGGAAGAGAGGGGAGATAAAAGATGCTGCAACTGGCTGCCCTAACCAACTACAGAGATTCTACCACTTCCGGCTAACAGAAAGGAGATAAGATCGAGGATTGTAACCAACTGAAAGATAACTTCAAACAAACCCATCCTGGATCTCGCCCCTTATCCAAAGAAGCAATCCGAGGATAACGCACACAGTTGTATTAAAGGTGAATCAAGTTATGGTGCCATCAACCTATTACTAGTCAAGTTATTAATCATTGGGTGTAACAGGTTTGATCATTATGTTTAAGTTGTTCTGAGTACTTGTTAGCCAGTACTTTCACCAAGTAATCCATAACCGCGGAAAACACGGCTTCTCGAGAAGATTATCCCTGCAGGGTTGCACCAATTTGGCCGTACACGTATGAATAACCCGCCAGATGGGAGATCACCCCACCAAGCGGGGCACTCAACACAACCAACCATTCTTCGCATCAAGCCCAAAGCACCTTGGGCGCACGGCTAATCGAGCCCATAAGAAAATGGACCCTCATAGCACTCTAAGAACGTGTCCCCCTATATGCCGACTACGAAAGTTCCACCCTGGCCTGGTCTCGCAAAAACATGCATGCGGCAAATGGAAAACACGAACTAAATGAGGCGATTTGGACGAGATGCGAATCAGGTCAAGTTGAGGGGGGGCGCCCATACTCGCTTCCCACATGCGGGTAGTGCGCTCATCATGGATCAGTAGACAAGACCCTTTTCCTATTAGGGTCGACACTAGCAGGCCTCAAAACCACACAGGGCCTCCTGCCGGTGCCTTATCATCAAATTTATTATTAAGGGTAACATTAGCATGATTGATTGATTAAACATCGAGCCCCCAGAACATAATGGAATATAGTAACAGAAAGTAACGGGTAACAGACTCGAGCAAAACAACCTAAGCATGCTAGTAAGACACTGGCTCAACCAAAGGGGTGATAGGAGGGGAGGTGAGGCAATATCAAGGTTAAGGGATTCATGTGATAGGTTCGTAACAGAAACAACTACCACTAAGGCTAGCAAGATATAGACAACGGAAAGTATCGGTAACCAATGTTGAAAGGAACACAGTGGTTCATGTGAGTGATAACTTGCCTGCAAAACCCAGTAGCCTGGTACTGAGCTAACTCTTTAGAAGGGGTGTCGTAAGTATCGTCGGTATCAACGTCGTCGTGTATCCGAGAAGAAGCAAACAAACAAGGCAGAAAGATACACAATCAATATCATGGCATAGGTGCACAAACATGGGATGATGCATGTCATGTTAATAGATGCATCAAAATAAACTACTTGACAAGATAACACAATTTAATTGGACCCATATGCAATTGGATTGCATATGGAAAAGATACATTGAAATAAGTGGAAACAAATGATTTACAATTAATTATTATGTGAGAGTTGTTAGCATGATGCATGCATGATGATAACAACAAAATAACAACAAATAACAATGATAGATGCAAGTGAAAAAGGATTGGAACAAGTTTTGGAAATCATTGATTAAGTTTGGAAAATGTGGTCACTTAACCTTGCCACACAAGCAACTGTTGTTTTCATCAAGTTTTAAGTGTGCAAAACCATTAACAAAATTTATATTTGAAAAGAACATCAAATTTTAGTTGGATTACATGTTTCAAATACTGAAATTGGAATTAGGATGAATTTATTATGAATTAAACAATATTAAACAAGTTTTAATGGAATTTAGAACAAGTTTGAATATTATTTGAAATTTATTTGTTCAGATCATAAATTCAAATGCACATTTGAAAAGTTCACACTTTGATGGTTTGAAAACATATTTTGCATGTTCAAAAATATTTTATATTGAGCAAGTTATGATTTTATCAAATTTAATTGACTTAAACAAGATTTAAATTGTTTAGGCAATTTTAATTATTCAAAACAGAAAAAAAAAATTATATTTGAATAGGTTATTCAAAATGGTATGGAAAACATATTTTATTTGCATTTATTGGATTAATAATGAATTAGTTATTGAATTTAGCAAATTGCATTTGAATTATTTGAATTCAAATTTAAATTGCATTTTGAAGTTTCAAAACAGAAAACAAATGATACCAAAAGATAGAGATTTGAATTTAGACCAGTGTGCATATTTTATTTTCATTTATTGGGGTTATGAAACTAAAGTTATAAGCTATTGAAATCTAGGGACCATTCTGCAATTTTTATTGGACCTGTTTTATAAGGAAACGTGCTGGAAGAACTTTGTTACCGCGTATGTTTCCACCCACAGCCACTGCCAGTGGGGCCGCGGGCCTACGTGGCGTGCGCGTGGCCAGGGAGAGGCTGACAGGTGGGCCGTGGCGCGCGGGAGAGGAAAAATCCCAAAAAGGGGGCCGCTGCGGGGATCGAACCCGGGTCCTAGCTCACGCGCGCGCGGGACTCTACCGCTGCGCTATCGCTTGATTCGTGACAGAATACGAGTGCGAGCAAAGTTAACCTACTGCCGCGCGCTAACTGAATTTCTGAAATTTGCTGCAGGTGCTGCTACTGACGGAAGCGATGGTTGCTGGGAGCTGCGACCCGCGGAAGGCTGATGCGATCGTGCGCGTTGGGGGCGATCCCGCGGAAGTAGCAGGGAAGCTAGGCGCGGTGTGTGCTTGGTACAGCGAGGAAAAGGAGGACAGGCGGTGCACTCACCAGCGACAGTCGTCGAGCAGAGGGCGATTCGACGATGGCGCCCGCGCGGAAGACGGCGACGACGGCGGCCACCACGGGCCCTCCCAGCGCCAGCCGAGCAGACGAGGGGATGAACGGAGTCACCACGACTCCATTCCCGGCCACGGTGCCTCCTCGAGGTGACGGTGGAGGTCGGGGTGGAGCAACGTCTGACGGCGGAGGGACGATGTCGAGGTTCAGAAACAGGGAACGAACTCGGGGTGGAAGGGAAAATAGGAGTTGGCGGCGCTAGGGTTAGGGACTAGGGTTTGCGGGCTAGCAGAGAGTAGGTAGGTTGGTTATATGGTGGTGAGGTGGTCGTACGGCGAGCATCGTAGAGAGGGGGAAGGGATTGGGTGGTTCTCCTGCTATCGTACAGAGGAGGGTGACGCCAGCGAGGAAGAAGACCGTGCGGAAGAGGTACTGGGCCAGCTGCGCATAGGTTAGAGTTTAGGTGGGCTTGGGCCTAGGTAGATAGGTTAGCTGCTGCGCTTTGCTTTTTATTTATTTTTCTTTTCTGTTTTTTTTTTAGCAAAGAGGAAAATGGAAGAAAAACATGGGATTTAGGTTAGTAAAAATTCCAGGAAAATTTAGGTTAGTTATTTAGGTAATTATCAATCAATTTCCAATATTGGTTTGTAAAAATTTGACATTTAAAATGCTAGTTGGAAAATGAACCAAGTTAGATGATTTTTGAGTATTAAAAGGATTATTAAAACCCACACTTTACAAAGGCGACCCAAAATGATTTAATTTGATTAAAATTAGTTGAGTGGCTTGTTCATGTTTATAAATTCAAAAATGGTTCTGTTTGAAACACATTTGGTTTGAATTTGAGCAATTTAGAAATTAATAGATTAATATTGAAAGCAAGGATTTTAATAGGGTGAACCCTATTGATTAAAGTGAGTAAAATGAGTTTGATTGTTTTGGAGATTTGTTATAAACTCAAGTGGATTGATGTTTTAAAGATTTGATTTGAATTTGAAATGGTTTGGAATTAATTGATTGAATTAATTGTTTGATTAAAACCAACAATTTAATGAGTGATCAACATGGAATAAAAATGGAACAATTTGGTTGTTTTAATTTGTTATTTTTATTCCAAAAGTTGTAACAGAACAAGTATGAAAACAAAGCAGTTGAATTTGTTTGATTTTCATTGTGAAAAACAAAGAATAACAGATGCAAAACAAATAGTAAACAAGGCAAAGAAGGAAAATAAATATGATGCCATGATGCAATACTTTAATAAACATGAAACAAACATTCTAATTGGTAGGTTTTCATACTTGGGCTGTTACATCTATGGACTTAAACAAGCTCCACGTGCATGGTATGAGCACCTTAAAGAGTTCCTAGTGGATCGTGGGTTTAATGTTGGTTTAATCGATCCCACCCTCTTTACCAAGACGGTTTGAGGTGACTTGTTCATATGCCAACTCTATGTGGATGACATCATTTTTTGATCTACTAACACTTTGTTCAATGAAGAGTTTTGCAAGCTTATGACCGATAGGTTTGATATGTCTATGATGGGAGAATTGGAGTATTTCCTTGGTTTTGAAGTGAATCAATATCATGAAGGAACTTTCATCAAACAAGCCAAATACACTCAAGACATGCTCGAGAGATTCAATATGCATGATTCCAATCCTATGAAGACTCCCATGTCCACAAACCTTGACTTGAAACCCGACCCAACAGTAAAGAGGTAGATCAAAAGTTCTACCGCTCCATGATTGGCTCTTTGCTTTACCTTTATGCAGCTAGACCAGATATCATGTATAGTGTAGGTAAATGTGCAAGGTTTCAAGCCTCTCCGAGGGAAAGTCATTTGGAAGCGGTTAAATGAATCTTTCGATATTTAGTTCATACCCCAAATTTTTGTCTTTGGTATCCCAAGGTTTTCAGCTCATCGGGTATTCGGATGCGGATTATGCGGGAGAGAAGACGGATGGGAAGTCCACATCCGGGGGTTGCCAATTCCTTGGCCGCTCCTTAGTGTATTGGTATTCAAAGAAGCAAAACTGCATTGCTCTCTCCACCACCGAGGTTGAGTATGTCTCCGCGGCAAGTTGTTGTGCTCAATTGCTTTGGATGAGGCAAACCTTGAAGGATTATGGTATTCATTTTGACAAGGTGTCTCTTCTTTGTGACAATGAGAGTGTTATCAAGATTGCCTACAACCCCGTTCTTCACTCCAAGATGAAGCACATTGAGATCCGTCATCATTTTATTCGGGATGATGTTGAGAAGGGTGATATTGATCTCTCATATGTGTCCACCAAGGATCAACTTGCCGATATCTTCACGAAGACCCTTCATGAACCAAGATTTCGAGCTTTGAGGAATGAATTAAATGCCGTTGATTCATCCAACTTCACTTGAGACCTTGCATACATACCTTCATTATATGTGTTATTAGGTTTGGATGTAGGCATGGACATAGGGGGAGCGTCACTCAACTCATGAGTGTACACTCCTCGTATTATGCAAAAATCAATTCTTCATTGCATATCTAGTCATTTTGTGACTCATTGTGCTTAATTGTACTCTTGGACCCAAGATACATCTTCGGCGGTGCCAAAGTACACACTCAAACATGGTGGCCACGGCCACCGACCTTTGAGTTGATTTTATTTTGGCTCTTTCACGCCCATACTATTCCTCCTTGACAACCTGTACGAGTTTGGCTTTTATTCCTTTGCATCTTGTGAACTCACATCAAGTAATGTCTCTCGTATGACAGTTACAACTATACAACCCAAGCTCCCTTTGCCCAAAAGACCATTTCCATCTAAATGCTCTCGTTTTTCTGATCTTGGTGTGCTGAGACTCTGTCTGGCGGAACCCCCGGTGAAACCACCGGAGGCTCCGCTGCGCATGTCCACCGAAGCCCATCGGTACCTCCGCTGGTGCGAATCTCGCCCAGCGGACCAGTACCGAACCGCACTGCATGGACAGGGGGTGGAACCTCCGGTGAAAGCACCGGAGCATCCGCCCGCTGCGGTTCCGTGGGGATAAGGGTAGGGCGAGCAGGTCAAAGAGATCCTAGATCTCATTTTCCCCACTCGCCCCCAACCCTCCTCCTCCAAACCGCCGCCGCCTCCATCGTCTCCGCCGCCGAAAAGAGAACTCCACCGCTGGGAGGCCCTCCTCCTTGCCTTGGATTGCTCCGGGATCTTCTTCCTCCTTCACCTCTCACCATGGATGCGGGTATGTAGCTCTCTCTCCCCCATCTCGTTGACAGATGGGGAAGCACTAGGAGCCACATGTTCTTCACATCTAGATGAATGGAGTTAGGTTTTTGAGTAGGAAATCACGAGTACCAATCCTAGAAACCTAGATTGTGAGTATTAGGCATGAATTACCTCGATTCACAGGGTGGATTTGGTTCATATGCCCTAACTCGTTGTTATTCATTCCTAATACTCCTCATACCTTTGTTTCTTGGATTTGTGCGTCATATAAACTTGAGCATTATCTTTTCTTCATGCTTTTCTCGCTATATTTCTTTCATAGATGCATCCGGTTCCAAGGGCAAGGGCCCTCGCACCAAGAAGATGGGCGGGCGCAAGGCACCAAGAGTTGATGAGATTGAGGAGACGCTGGATCCCTCTCAGACCAAGCGCAAGCCAAGATTCCCGACCCCAGAGAAGACATTGCCTCGCAAGGAGAAATCCTCCTCTCAAGTATCCAAGGGTGTGTTCTTAGAGACTCGTCGCGAGAACCTGTACATTGTTGACCGAGATCGTTGATGCCACAGTTTCGGGGTCGGGACAGAAGATTCCACACCGTGTTTCAAGCTCAAATCTATCATGAGATCCTTGTGAGGAAACCCAAGGAAAATGTTGCCCCTCAACATGCTATCAACTTTGGTCATATGGAAAGGAAGCCCAATTACTTTGGAGAAGCTCTAGGAATTGTTGATGCCTTCGGTCTTGCTCCCATTATGCAAGTTCAAGAAGACTATGATGAGGGTTTGGTCGGCGAGTTCTTGGCCAGAGTGCATATTTCCAATGAAACTGAGAGTCATCTCATTTGGATGACAAAGGGACATAATCTCACTATCAAGTGATCCGAGGTTGGAGTTATTCTTGGTGGCTACCCGGATCATGGAACTTTTGCCGGTGGACCTGAGTTTGATCGTGAGTGGTTCCGCGTGCACGCTCCCAATGCCTCCTCCATCTCCAAGGATCAACTTACAACTCTCTATCACTGGAAGAAGTTTGTCATTGGTTTTGTCAAGGGCCTCTACCCCACCTATGACATTATGCTTCACATCTATCGAGAGACTATCAGCCCCAAGGCGGGGAACATTGATGAGATACAAGGCTTCCTCAAGAACCTCATGCTACTTACTCATGAGAAGGGGCTCTCCGGTTTGACTCAGAAACTTGATGTTCTTGACTATCTCTGGAATGAACTGTGGCATGTCATTGTCCAAAGGAAGAATGCTTGTTTTGGGCCTTTCATTATGAAGATCATCTTGCATGTGTGGGAGAACAACTTCCCAGAAGATCCCCTTGATGACACCCATTGGATCCCTCACACGTAGAAATGTCGTCTTATCAAGGACCATACTGAGCCTGTTGTGCATCCCACTCCGGCTGCTCTCTAAGGCAAGGCCAAGCCACGGGTCATTGTTGATGAGGAAGATGAAGAAGAAGTTGATACCTCTCGTCCTCCTCCTCCTGGCAATGACTTCAAGTGGATGGCTAGGGCTCTCAAGAAAGTGTTCCGAGTGAACAAGAAGATCAAGCAGCATCAGTGGGAACTTCATTATGACAAGGAACTTAAGCACCGCAAGGCAGCACAGGTCGAGAGACAACTTCTTCATGATGGCGGGGAAACTGTGGAGTCTCCGGAGCAAGCTAGCATCACCAACTGGGACAAGTGGGAAACTAAGGACTCCAAAGGGAAGATCATTGAGTGGTCTGATGAGGAACCTGGAGAAGAGGTCACCAGCTCTCGCCGTCGCGCCCGCCCTCCGAGCATGGACAACTCCTCCGAGTGATCTATCTTTGGGGCGTTAACATCGGTCTTTTCCCTCTTTTGGTATCTTGATGACAAAGGGGGAGAGATATCTACTTAGGAGCGCTGTGCATTTGCATGGGTTCTCTCTCAAGCCGTTTTGTTTTTTGCTTTGCTTATTTCGTCTTGCTTGGGAGAGGAGTTGGTTATTTGAAGAATTTGTTTGTTTAATTATTTGGTCGATGTGAACTGCGTTATGCTTTGTGTGAACTTGTGAACCTAGTACCTTAATTATATCCCATGTTATGTGCTCCCTATTATGCAAGTTTAGCTATCTCTCTTGTTTAATTCTCTCAACATGAAGGGAGCATATCTCTAGGGAGAGCTCCATCCATGTTGTTTGTGTTCTAGCTATGAAAATAGTTATGTTGTCATCAATTACCAAAAAGGGGGAGAATGAAAGATCATCTTCCGTTTTGATAATTAATGACAACATAACTACCGGACTAATATCTAGTTAGAGCACTTGCAGGTTTTATTTGATATCTATGAAAATGCCCAGGTTCTTCAAGTACACATTCTTTAAGGGTTACAGGAATTATTCTAAAGGAAAGGGCTCGAAGAGACAAAGCTGGGTTGCTATTTTTGCAGGTAGCGGAGGCTCCGGTGAAACCACCGGAACCTCCGTCTCGTTCAATTTTCCCAGCTGCTCCCAGGCGCCAGCCTCCGGTGCCAACTCCGCTAAAAACACCTTCGG
The DNA here is from genome assembly GCA_028641055.1 of Alopecurus myosuroides. Lineage (NCBI taxonomy): Eukaryota > Viridiplantae > Streptophyta > Magnoliopsida > Poales > Poaceae > Alopecurus > Alopecurus myosuroides. The sequence continues at coordinate 41,893,769 of CM054062.1, forward strand.
GTGCATAAGAGCGGAGGCTGCAGCGGAGCCTCCGCTGGTTCCACTGCCCTACTGTGGGCCTGGCTTCCGGTAGCACCTCCGGTGCTACCTCCGCACAAAGTGCCTTCGGGTGCATATAAGCAGAGGCTGGGGTGGAATCTCCGGTGGGCGGAACCTCCGCCAACACCACGGGGGCCTCCTCCACTGAAGATACCAGAAAGGACGAGAAGAGCCACGTTGGTGCGCACAAGTGAAGACCACCGGAGCCTCCAGTGCTGCGTGGGCTGTTCAACGATTGAGGAAGGGGTATTTAAAGCCCTTCCCCTACCTCATAAATTCGAAGCTTTGCACACTCTCTCTACTATCCATTAATGAAACCTTGAACCTCCTAGATCTCCTTCTCCAACCACCCAAACACTCCGAAACTTTGTGGAGAGCTAGAGGAGACCTAGATCCGTGATTCCACCAAAGGAATTTCAAATCCATCCACCACATCCTAGTATATCTAGAATCCTACTTGAGGCCTAGAAACCTTAGTATATCTTGTGCTTGTATCTTCCACCTTGTTGTAAGAAGCTTCAGATTTGTTGAGAGCCTCCATCCATCTTGTGGAGTGTCCTCAACCTCGTGTAAAGGTTTGGTCAACGCCTTCAAGTCGACCTCATAGTGGAAATGAAAATCTCCCTCCCCGGAGAAGCTCAAGGAGAATAAGGTGTGTACAACCGTGCTACTGAGGAGTGCCTAGGTGGCTCCCCACCTCTCCAACGTAGACATATTTCTCTTGAGAAAGAACTACGAGAAACATATCCTTGTCTCCTTGTTTACACTTGTGGTTTATCTTGCTACCTTTCGCTTTACTTCCGTTACGTATATTATCTTGTATCACCTTGGTTGCTCAAGTAGTTGCACATCTAGAGAACCTTGTTTTATCTTGTTTAGCCATAACTAAAAGAGAAAACAATAAAAATTGGTAGTCAACCTATTCACCCCCTCTAGTTGACCATAGTGCACTTTCGACTATGCCTTTCTTTTTCCATTGTATGATGGAATTGGCGGCTTCTCCCAGTGTCTCTACCCCATCACCTCCGGGGATGTGAAGCCACATTATCCTCCAAGCCGCCTAAACATCATCCACACCGACACGAGCATAGCCAGGTGTAATCGGACGGCCATGGCAGGTCGCTCACTCTACACAAGGTAAAGCATAGCGGTCTGCCACCTTGTTGGATACGTTCGAGATCGACACATATAGATCACAACTTGTCTCCTCCTTGATTGCATCCACGGCCTCCTGAAAGTGCATTTTGCATCTTTGATCTCTCTTAGATTTTGGAGTTGATAACAACATAACTAAGCTTCTAACAGTGCGTCAAGTATTTCAGGGAATATCAAATAGACGCCAAAAAGGTGAAGAGAATTCCAAGACATTGCCAACAGAACTGACTTGGTCCAGCGGTAGTACCCGGCATGGCAGCGGTAGTACCGCTCCGCACAGGAAGCGGTAGTACCGCGTCCAGTACCGCCAGGAGAGAAATACTCTCTGTTTTGCACGGTACTAAGGCGGTAGTGGTTCGGTAGTACCGCTGTACTCAGTTCAGTTTTGAGCAAAACCTTGCTCAGCGGTAGTACCGCTACTGGCTGGCGGTAATACCGCTCCCTTCAGGAAGCGGTAGTACCACCCTCGGTACCGGACCTTCTACCGCTGGCTAGGAATTTGCTCTCTGTATCCCACAGTACTAGAGCGGTAGTGGCTCGGTACTACCGCCAGCCACTTCGAATTTATTCAAAGTGGGTGGCCAGTGGTAGTACCGTGGCGCACTCGCGGTAGTACCGCTGCTGGAGTACCACGGTACTTCAGCAGCAGTATCGCCTGTGCCTTGCGACTTGGGCTCTCCAGTACCGCGCGGATACACATGTAGCGGTAGTACCGCTGGCACCAGCGGTAGTACCACATGCACGAAAAGGGTCAAAATGGCTAGTTTTGGGACGGGGCTATAAATAACCCATCCCCTTCTTCCCCAAGGGGTTGCTCGTCCCAGCATTTAAGTCAAGCATTTATTGAGCCTCCAAAAGCTAGATCTCTCCCAATCCCTCCACCCAAAATCGGTGATACTTGGAGGATTGAAAGAGAAGACCCGGATCTACATCTTCACCGACTCGTTCTTCATTTCCCCCTCTCTAGCTAGAGAGATCTAGCCTAGGGTTTCCTCTTGTGGAGAACCTAGGCATCTTGTTACTTGTTGGTGATTCAAGAAGAGTTGGGAGCCCCCAATTTGGTTGTGGGTGTGTGCCCCAAGTTGTTTGTAAAGGACTCGATCCCCGCCTCAAAGGGGTTCAATAGTGGAAGGTGAACTAGGCCTTTGTGGCGGAGTTCATCGGAGAATAGGGTGAGGCCTTTGTGGCGTTGAGTAGGCCTTCGTGGCAAGCTCACACCCCTCCAACGAGACGTACTCCCCTAACAAGGAGGAACTCGGGAATACGTCGTGTCTCCGTGTGCTTCACTTTGGTTACCTCGTTCCCTCACTCCCTTTACTTATCGCTTGCATTGTGTTTACCATTATCCTTGTCATATAGGTAAATTCACCGTAGCCGCATTATCTAGAGAATTTACCTTTGTGTCAAGCCTAAATCAAAAGAAAAAATTAAAATTGGTCGTAGCACCTATTCACCCCTCTAGGTGCCCATACTTTAATTTCAATTGGTATCAGAGCCTCGGCTCTTATATCGGGCTTAACCGCCTAAGAGTTTTAGTATGGGTGAAGATTCGGACCCCGAAGGTTCCGTGGCAGAGGTGACCATGGATGATCTCAATGCGTTGAGAAATTCATTGACTTCATCCATAGACACCAAATTTGATGAGTTGCGCCAAGCCTTGGCGGAACTCCTCAAAGCCAAAGGACCGGAGGTCGCCGAATCTACACCTCCGGAAGTTAATCCGGAGGGCACCAAGAAAGGGGTAGATGGTGAACCATCTAAAATTGCTTCCGCCGAAAACTCCACCGAGAAGGGCACGGATGGAGATGGAGAATTTCACTCTGTCAAAGGACACTATTCTCCCGATCCACCCGTCCCTCATCCTCATATAATCCCTAGGGGAGACTCTAGGGAATATTACATGGAGACTCACTTGAACTCTTCTTGTATAGAGCTTTGGAGGGTCACTCGTGATGGATACAAACCTCATGACCCCAAGAACCTCACAAGAAGGGAAGCCGTAGATTGTCAACTCAACTACACCGCCTTGTCAATTCTTCAACAAGCCGTCGGTCCTAACCACATGCCGCATCTTCAACAATATTCCACCGCCAAGGAAACATGGGACGCTCTTGTCATCATGTTTGTGGGCAATGAGAGTATGCAAAGGAATAGATATGATGCCTTGACCAATGAGGCCGAAGGGTTCTATATGCATTATGGAGAGGACCATGTAGACATGTACTGTAGACTCAAGACCCTTGCCACCGCCTTCTCTAATGTTGGTGCCAAGTACATTGATGATGCTTGGATAAAGAGGAAGTACATGATTTCCCTAATGCCATTTGAGAGCGCGGACTTGAAGAGCATTCAAGGAATACATGATTTCTCCTCCATGACCTCAACTCAAGTGATGCAAGAAATGTGCTCCTATCAAGTGCAAACCAAGAATGCTATTGACAACCGTGCTAGGGCCATTGGAATGCATAAAGGGGCATCAGTTGCTTTGAAGGCCAAGGTTGTGTCAAGAGAGGTTGAGTTTGAAAAAGAAGGAGAAGAGGCATTGCCTCCCTTGAAGGAACAAGACTATGACCCCGTGCTAAAGGATCTCATTGCTCTCACCGTGAAAAAGTTTTGGAGGAATCCTCCCAAGGGCAAGAAGTTTTTTGAGGAGAAGACCAAGTCTCGCTATGGCAATGATGGGGCTCAAAAAGTGAGGTCTTGCTTCAATTGCCAATACAAGCACCACTTCATTGCGGAGTGTCCCTATGAAAATAGAGAACTCCATAGTGGCAAGCTAATTCGCAAGGACAAGTCCAAGGTTGAGTACAAGAAACCTCATTTCAAGAAGAAACCATTCAACAAGAAGTCTCCCACCAAGTTTGTGCTTTTGACTCAAGAGGATTATGATTCTGGGAGTGATGAAGAAGAAGAAACCCCAAATGAAGTGGTCGCTCTTGCTATTGCTTCTACTCCATCATCTTCATCTCTCTTTGAATCCCCCAATGACAATCATCCTCAATGGAATGCCAAGTGCTTCATGGCTAAGGCCACGGAGGTATCACCTATCTCCAACTCTAAGACCCCTAGTGAACTAGAACATATTGCTAGTCTTAGAGTAGAAGATGAAAGGCTCTCCTTGGAACATTTTATGTATAACATGCAAGGGGAGACCAAGAACTACTTTGAGCATCTCATGAGCCAATTGGGAGAGGCCCAAGAAGCTCTTGAGAAGAAAGGTGAGGTTGAAAGAAGGGATGAGGATGAAATTGCATCCCTCTCTATGACTCTTGAGGAAGAGCATGATGGTAGAGTTTCTCTTGAGGAGGAACTTGAATCTATTGAAGAAACTCATAATGAACTTGTGTCTAAACTCACTAAGGAACGTGATCTTGCTATTGATAAATATAAAAAGGCTAAAAAGGATAAGGTCGAGTTTGGGGTTGGTCATGGTAAACTAACCGAGGAGTTTGAACAACTAACCAAGGCTCACAAAGCCTTGGAGAGTCAACATTCTTCCCTCAAAGAGTTGCATGAACAACTCCAAAATCAACTTAATCAACTTAAGAACCCTAGAACCTCTACTTCTTCTTGTGATCATGCAAACATTATTGAGGAAAATGCTAGGTTGAAGGTTGAGCTAGCAAGGCTCAAGGGCAAAGGCCCTCAAGTTGAGAAGGTTGTGGTCTCTACCCCACAAGTGGTGGCCCTTAGCTCAAATGTGGTCATTGCTAGACCATTATTGAGTGCTCCAAGGCCACAAGTGGGAAAGAAAGGTCTTGGCTATGTTTCCAAGAAAAAGAACAAGAAGAAGACCAACAATGGTGCTTCGAGTGGTATTGTCATTAGGGACAACACTACTCATAGAACACCCGCACAAGCAAGCAATGTTGCCTCGAGTAGTAGTGTCATGAGGGACAACACTACTCGTAGCACCTCCACGGGAACTAACAATCCACACCATTTCTTATATGTTGATTATTATGGTGTTGTACAAGCTAAATATGTTGGTTCTATTGAGGGTTTCATGGACTATGCTATTTGGGTTCCAAAGACCCTTGTTACTAACATGAAGGGACCCTCCTCGGGTCCTAACACTAGTCAATGATCTCTTGCAGGACTATGCTTCCGGTGGGACTAAATGGATAATTGATAGTGGATGCACTAGCCATATGACCAGAAGCAAAGAACTTGTGACGAAGTTGCGCCCAAATGACATACAAGCAACCGTCGCCTATGGAGACTCGTCCTCGTCTAAGGTATCCGGGTTCGGCAAGGTTGTGGTCGCTCCCGATATCACTATCGTGAACGTCATGCTTGTCGAATCCCTTGGTTACAATTTACTTTCCGTCTTCTCTCTTGGAAAGATGGGTTTCTCCGTCTTTTTTGATGTTGATATTGTGGTCCTTTTGAGGAGCAAGACTCTTGACGTCGCTTACGTGGGACATGTTGAAAATGAGTTGTTCGTGGTGGACTTTTCGAAGTCTACCAACTCTCAAACAATGTGTCTTTTCGGAAAGGCCGACTTGGGATGGTTGTGGCATCGCCGCTTATCCCATATCAACATGAGAACTTTGCAAAGTCTTCACAAAGGTGGCCTTATTGTCGGACTAAAAGAAAATGTTTCCTTTTCAAAGGATCGCGTTTGTAGGTCGTGTGTTGAAGGAAAGATGCATGATAAGGCACACAAGGCCAAGACTATTATTTCATCAAAGAGGATCTTGGAGCTTCTCCATGTTGATCTCTTTGGTGCCGTGCCCGAGGCAAGTCTTGGTGGCAAGAAGTATTGCTTGGTGATTGTCGATGATTATTCAAGATACACTTGGGTTTATTTCTTCAAGTGCAAGAGTGAAACTCAACAAACCATCATCAACTTCTCCAACGAAGTGCAACATCAACACAATGTGCAAATCATGGCTATTAGGAGTGATAATGGTTCAGAGTTCAAGAACTACACTTTGAATGAATTCCTTAGTGAAGAAGGCATTCGTCATCAATACTCCGCCACTTACACTCCTCAACAAAATGGTGTTGCCGAAAGAAAGAATCGCACTCTCTTGGACATGGCAAGGACCATGTTGGCGGAGTACACTTCTCCCCAATATTTATGGGTCGAGGCCATATCCACCGCATGCCACTCCTCCAACCGCCTCTACATCCGCAAAGGCTTGGACCAGACTCCATATGAGATCCTCACCGGCAACAAGCCCAACGTCTCCTACTTCCGTGTATTTGGTTGTAAGTGCTTTTATTTGATCAAGGGTGTTAGGTTGTCTAAATTTCAATCCAAAACTATTGAGGGTATATTTGTTGGTTACGGTGCCGAATCCCACACTTATAGAGTCTCTGACAAAGCCTCACGGATTGTCATAGAATCTTGTAGTGTGGCTTTCGAGGAAAATGATGGCTCCCAAGTAGCGCAATTTAATGTTTCTAATGTAGATGTTGAAATACCTCAAGAAGCCATAGGAAGGATGGGTGTGGGATTTTTTCCGCCCCATTGAGGGACACCTTATGGCGACTCGAGAATGACTATGCTCTACTCAAGTGGAGCCCTCTTCTACAATAGAAGAACAAGCCAAGGAGCCAAGTATTAGACCTAACCAAGAACATGTTGAAGACCCTCCTCCCATTGACCAAGACACTATGCAAGTCGTACCCACTCCTACCACTAATGCGAGTCAAGGTCAAGGCCAAGATCAACCATCCTCTTCATCCTCTCCTCAAGTTGAAGCAAGTGTTGAAGATATTGTTGTTGATGATGATGATGATGATCAAGGCCAAGTTGGTCAAGATGGGGACCCAAATGATCAAGATGATCAAGTGATTCCTCCGCGCAATAATGTGGAGATCGAAGCCCGTCGTGTCAAAAGGATAAGAAGAGCTTTGAAGCATATTGATGCCCAAGACAACAAGGTCTTCAAGGATATTCAAGCTAGAAGATCCACAAGAAGGCAATTGGCACATTTTAGTGAGCATCAAGCTCATATCTCTATGGTGGAACCAAAGAAAGTGTTTGAAGCTCTTGAGGACTCCAATTGGGTTGAAGCTATGCATGATGAGCTCAATAACTTTGAGCGCAACAAAGTTTGGAGATTGGTTGAGAATCCCAAAGATTGCCACAATGTTATTGGCACTAAGTGTATTTTCAAGAACAAGCAAGATGAGCATGACATTGTCATAAGGAACAAGGCAAGATTGGTTTCTCAAGGTTACACTCAAGTTGAAGGCATTGACTTTGATGAAACCTACGCACCCGTGGCTTTCCTTGAGTCCATACGTATCCTCCTTGCTTATGCATCTTCGCATAATTTCAAATTGCAACAAATGGATGTTAAAAGTGCCTTCTTGAATGGTCCACTAAAAGAGGAGGTATATGTTAAGAAACCTCTGGGGTTTGAGAATCTCAACTTTCCTAACCATGTCTACAAACTTGACAAGGCTCTCTATGGTCTCAAACAAGCACCTCATGCTTGGTATGATCACCTTAGGGAGTTGTTAGATGACCGTGGTTTCTAAGTTGGGAAGATTGACCCCACTCTCTTCACCAAGAGAGTAAAGGGAGAGCTTTTCATATGCCAACTATATGTGGACGATATCATCTTTGGCTCAACTAACCAAGCTTTGAATAATGAGTTCTCTAAGCTTATGACTGACAGGTTCGAGATGTCCATGATGGGAGAGCTTAAATTCTTTCTTGGCTTTGATATCAAGCAATTGGCTCGTGGAACTTTCATTTCTCAAGCCAAGTATACCCAATACATGATCAAGAGGTTTAACTTCCAAAATGCAAAGATCAAGTCTTCTCCCATGCAAGTCAAATGTCACCTATCACGTAACCCGAAGGGTAAAGATGTGGACCAAAAGTTGTATCGTTCTATGATTGGTTCTTTGATCTATATTTGTGCATCTTGGCCCGATATAGTTTTGAGTGTAGGTGTGTGTGCAAGGTATCAAGTGGCTCCTAAGGAAAGCCATTTGATGGCGGTCCATAGGATCTTTTGTTATTTGGTTCATACCCCAAGATTTGGTTTGTGGTACCCAAAGGGGGCACAATTTTCTCTCAAGGGCTACACGGATTCCGATTGGGAGGGTGATCAAGATGATAGGAAGTCTACTTCCGGGGCTTGCCAATTTCTTGGTAGGTCTTTGGTGAGTTGGTCTTCCAAGAAGCAAAATTGTATATCTCTCTCCACCGCCGAAGCCAAGTATGTAGCCGCTGCAAGTGCTTGCACTCAATTACTATGGATGAGGCAAACTCTCAAGGAATATGACGTTCATTTGGATAAGGTGCCTATTTTGTGTGATGATGAAAGTGCCATCAAGATCGCCTACAACCTCGTGCAACATACAAGAACGAAGCACATTGAGATTCGCCATCATTTCATCCGAGATCATGTGGCAAGAGGGGATATTGCACTATCTTATGTGCCAACCAAGGATAATCTTGCGGATATTTTCACGAAGCCACTTGATGATGCAAGATTCTTGTTCTTGAGGAATGAACTAAATGTCATTGATTCTAGGAGTTTGACTTGAAGATCTTGCACACACCTCTATAGATGAAACGTGTTCGAGCTTAGGTGTAGGCATGGACATAGGGGGAGTGTTATCCTAACACATTGGGTTCTAACTCCCCCCATTATGCCCAAAGCAAATACTCATTGTTATCTATCTTTTTCTAATGTTGAATTGTGAGATTCAATGTTGAGAATTGGCAATGTACCCAATATATATCGTCGCGATAACATACCATGATCTCTTACATGGTGGCTTAGGCCACCAACCTCTTCTCTTGAAGAGTTGGTTCTTGTTTTGGTTTTATAGTGGTGTTTTCGTTGTGTTGGTTTGTGTTTTTGTGTGTTGGTGTTGGTTTGGGAATCACATTCCGTCTTTTCCTTGTTTGATTTTTGAGTTTGGTTGCAAAAGTTGGAGTGTGTAGTATCATCTGAGCTGGTGTTCTAATCCCAAGCCCAAAATAATTCCCCCTAAGACTCTTCTCTCTCTGAATTTTCAATCCTTTCGATCTCTTGGTGAAATGAAGTTTTGGCTAGCGGTACTACCGCCGGTTACAAGCGATACTACCGTTGTAACTGTCAGTAGTACCCAGCGCACGGTACTACCCCTGGACTCGAGCAGTACTACCGCTGTAGGAGTTTGTGCCCAGCACGGACTCAGCAGCGGTACTACCCCTTGGCCCAGATAGTACCAGTGGGCGGTACTACCGCTGAGCGTGGCGGTACTACCGCTGCGGCAAAAATCCGTGGGGATAAAAGAGATCTGGAAACGGGGGTTACCCTCATAACACCCCATTTTACCCCATCTCCTCCCCGCGTCGGATCTCGCCGCCGCCAAGACTTCCGGTCACCAAGGAGGGCTCTCCTCGGCCGTTGAACGCCCCTCTCACGCCGGAGAATGCCCGGGGACCATCCCGAACTCCTCCTCCACGACGATGAGCTCCGGTACCCTTCCTATCTCTCTCCCTCGAGCAATCTTGAGAGATGACGATTCCTAGGGTCTAGAGATCTCCTAGTCTAGGGGTAGTTCGGTGTGTTTCCGTTGTAAGATGAAATCTTATTAGCACTCTCTAGGTTGTTTGACTCGAGATAGGATTGGTAGTTTCCTTGGGCGCCATGGTTGAATCCGCCAGCAGCGGTACTACCGCTATGGCTGGAACCGCTGGAAGCAGCGGTACTACCGTGGCACCCAAGCGGTACTACCGCTCCCTGGAGCCTGAAAACCCTTAGAGTTCTAGTTTCATTCTCTCTCACAGATCGTTTGATTGAAGTTTCGCTTATCTTGTGCTATCCCCCTATTTGCTTCCTTAGGAGCAGGTGCTAGTGGTTCGAAGGGTGGAGGTCGCAAGCGGGCAGCTAAGAGAGGCCGCAAGAACCCCGAGGAAGATGAAGCCCCCGAGGTTATGCCACTGGGAAACTTGACTAGGAGGCAGAGGTCTATCAATATGAAGTCTAAAGCAGCTCGTGACAAGTCCCTCACCAATATGTCAGATGAACAGTTCAGGAAGGAAGGAGGACCAATCCCTACAATCATCCTAGGGAAATCTCGTGCCAATGAGTATTTATGGACACGGTTTCAGGAGAGGATCTTTTATGAGGAGTATCCACTTAACAAAAACAAGGTGGTTACTCAATTCTCTATCAATGTTGCACACATGAGAGTCAAGATGGACTATTTTGGTGAAGCCCTGGATATGTGTGAAGAACTTGGGCTCCTGGATTTCATTGAGATCAACGAGGACTATGATGAGCATCTCGTGGGCCAGTTTTATGCCACGCTGTACTTTCACACAGATGAGAGGAAGATCACTTGGATGACTAAGGATCAGAAGTTTTCTGCGTCTTGAGTGAGTTCGCTACTATTCTGGGCTTGAAGGACTATGGAGAGAGTCCTGATGCTGACTTTCACACCACCTTCTTCAGACTTCCGTATCCGGAGAAGCCCATGCCACTCACTGAGCTATATGATCTTTACATTCCTAGACAGGCTGTGGTTGGACAGTCCAAGCATCTGTTGCCAGTATATGATATTCTCCACAGGATTTTTCGGAACACCTTGACTCCTCGAGTGGGAAACTTTGATCAGATCCATGGCTCCCTTGTTGACTTGATGGTTTTCTCTCACATGCATCGTGGTGATGGCCTGAGGCTTGATATTATGGATATTCTTTGGAATGAGATGTACAATTGCATCATGAGGAGGAGAGTGCCAGTCTTTGCAGCTTTGGTCTATAAGCTCATCTCCACCACTTGGCGCAATGCCAAGCTTGCTGATGCTCTGTTGGACAATGATCAGGAGCTGAAAACTCATGCAGTCAAGGACCTTCGCATCAAGAAGCATGCCACTCCTCTACTTGGTCCGGATGATCTTGGTCCGGACACGGATGGCTCTAGTGACTCATATTTTGAGATGCAGGGGAGAGCTCACAAGGATGGCTAGCGCAACTGGATGACTTCTACCTTGAAGAAGATCTCATGTCGCCAGATTGATATGGAGGACAAGGCATATCGTGCCCATGTCCGTAGCAAGGAGGACCGACATCTTACACGTGACAGGTTTGCCCATCTGGGGGTGCCTGTTCGTGTTGGGTCCGAGGACAGGATCACAGCTTCTGGGGAGTGGAAATCCAGGAAAGGAAATGTGTTGGTTGATCCCGAGCTTCTAGATGATGCCACTACTTCTCGCGAGCCCTGGACTCGTGGTGAGACTGATGAAGAAGTTGAAGATGTGAACTCACAATATGAGCGTAATCTTGGCAGCCCGGCTGGTGCTTCTAGCTCCGACGACCAGTGACCTCCAGGGACACTAGCATCGCCTCTTCCCTTTTTGGTGCCTTGATGCCAAAGGGGGAGAGAGTTCTATTAGGATCGTTGCATTTTCTTGGGTTTGTGTTTTGTCAAACTTTGTGTCGTTGTCGTGTGCTGGTGTTGAACTATTTGGTGTTAAATTTGTGTGTTTGAACCATTTGATGTTATGGATTTGGCTTTATGGCTATTATCTTAATTCATTTAGCAAGCATTCATATTATCATATCTATTGTACCCTTGATAGGTTTCAAAGAGTTAGGGGGAGCACACTTTCTAAAAGAGAACAAAGTTTGCCTCATAAGCAAATTATTTCTTACGTATCACTCTCTCGAAGTGCTCGTCCAAATTCTTTGTACCTCCCTTAGTGTGTTGTCATCAATCTCCAAAAAGGGGGAGATTGAAAGTGCATTTTGCATCTTTGATCTCTCTTAGGTTTTGGAGTTGATAACAACATAACTAAGCTTCTAACAGTGCGTCAAGTATTTCAGGGAATATCAAATATACGCCAAAAAGGTGAAGAGAATTCCAAGACATTGCCACCAGAACTGACTTGGTCCAGCGGTAGTACCCGGCATGGCAGCGGTAGTACCGCTCCGCACAGGAAGCGGTAGTACCGCGTCCAGTACCGCCAGGAGAGAAATACTCTCTGTTTTGCACGGTACTAAGGCGGTAGTGGTTCGGTAGTACCGCTGTACTCAGTTCAGTTTTGAGAAAAACCTTGCTCAGCGGTAGTACCGCTACTGGCTGGCGGTAATACCGCTCCCTTCAGGAAGCGGTAGTACCACCCTCGGTACCGGCCCTTCTACCGCTGGCTAGGAATTTGCTCTCTGTATCCCACAGTACTAGAGCGGTAGTGGCTCGGTACTACCGCCAGCCACTTCGAATTTATTCAAAGTGGGTGGCCAGTGGTAGTACCGTGGCGCACTCGCGGTAGTACCGCTGCTGGAGTACCACGGTACTTCAGCAGCAGTATCGCCTGTGCCTTGCGATTGGGGCTCTCCAGTACCGCGCGGATACACAGGTAGCGGTAGTACCGCTGGCACCAGCGGTAGTACCACAGGCACGAAAAGGGTCAAAATGGCTAGTTTTGGGACGGGGCTATAAATAACCCATCCCCTTCTTCCCCAAGGGGTTGCTCGTCCCAGCATTTAAGTCAAGCATTTATTGAGCCTCCAAAATCTAGATCTCTCCCAATCCCTCCACCCAAAATCGGTGATACTTGGAGGATTGAAAGAGAAGACCCGGATCTACATCTTCACCGACTCGTTCTTCATTTCCCCCTCTCTAGCTAGAGAGATCTAGCCTAGGGTTTCCTCTTGTGGAGAACCTAGGCATCTTGTTACTTGTTGGTGATTCAAGAAGAGTTGGGAGCCCCCAATTTGGTTGTGGGTGTGTGCCCCAAGTTGTTTGTAAAGGACTCGATCCCCGCCTCAAAGGGGTTCAATAGTGGAAGGTGAACTAGGCCTTTGTGGCGGAGTTCATCGGAGAATAGGGTGAGGCCTTTGTGGCGTTGAGTAGGCCTTCGTGGCAAGCTCACACCCCTCCAACGAGACGTACTCCCCTAACAAGGAGGAACTCGGGAATACGTCGTGTCTCCGTGTGCTTCACTTTGGTTACCTCGTTCCCTCACTCCCTTTACTTATTGCTTGCATTGTGTTTACCATTATCCTTGTCATATAGGTAAATTCACCGTAGCCGCATTATCTAGAGAATTTACCTTTGTGTCAAGCCTAAATCAAAAGAAAAAAATTAAAATTGGTCGTAGCACCTATTCACCCCTCTAGGTGCCCATACTTTAATTTCAATTGGTATCAGAGCCTCGGCTCTTATATCGGGCTTAACCGCCTAAGAGTTTTAGTATGGGTGAAGATTCGGACCCCGAAGGTTCCGTGGCAGAGGTGACCATGGATGATCTCAATGCGTTGAGAAATTCATTGACTTCATCCATAGACACCAAATTTGATGAGTTGCGCCAAGCCTTGGCGGAACTCCTCAAAGCCAAAGGACCGGAGGTCGCCGAATCTACACCTCCGGAAGTTAATCCGGAGGGCACCAAGAAAGGGGTAGATGGTGAACCATCTAAAATTGCTTCCGCCGAAAACTCCACCGAGAAGGGCACGGATGGAGATGGAGAATTTCACTCTGTCAAAGGACACTATTCTCCCGATCCACCCGTCCCTCATCCTCATATAATCCCTAGGGGAGACTCTAGGGAATATTACATGGAGACTCACTTGAACTCTTCTTGTATAGAGCTTTGGAGGGTCACTCGTGATGGATACAAACCTCATGACCCCAAGAACCTCACAAGAAGGGAAGCCGTAGATTGTCAACTCAACTACACCGCCTTGTCAATTCTTCAACAAGCCGTCGGTCCTAACCACATGCCGCATCTTCAACAATATTCCACCGCCAAGGAAACATGGGACGCTCTTGTCATCATGTTTGTGGGCAATGAGAGTATGCAAAGGAATAGATATGATGCCTTGACCAATGAGGCCGAAGGGTTCTATATGCATTATGGAGAGGACCATGTAGACATGTACTGTAGACTCAAGACCCTTGCCACCGCCTTCTCTAATGTCGGTGCCAAGTACATTGATGATGCTTGGATAAAGAGGAATTACATGATTTCCCTAATGCCATTTGAGAGCGCGGACTTGAAGAGCATTCAAGGAATACATGATTTCTCCTCCATGACCTCAACTCAAGTGATGCAAGAAATGTGCTCCTATCAAGTGCAAACCAAGAATGCTATTGACAACCGTGCTAGGGCCATTGGAATGCATAAAGGGGCATCGGTTGCTTTGAAGGCCAAGGTTGTGTCAAGAGAGGTTGAGTTTGAAGAAGAAGGAGAAGAGGCATTGCCTCCCTTGAAGGAACAAGACTATGACCCCGTGCTAAAGGATCTCATTGCTCTCACCGTGAAAAAGTTTTGGAGGAATCCTCCCAAGGGCAAGAAGTTTTTTGAGGAGAAGACCAAGTCTCGCTATGGCAATGATGGGGCTCAAAAAGTGAGGTCTTGCTTCAATTGCCAATACAAGCACCACTTCATTGCGGAGTGTCCCTATGAAAATAGAGAACTCCATAGTGGCAAGCTAATTCTCAAGGACAAGTCCAAGGTTGAGTACAAGAAACCTCATTTCAAGAAGAAACCATTCAACAAGAAGTCTCCCACCAAGTTTGTGCTTTTGACTCAAGAGGATTATGATTCTGGGAGTGATGAAGAAGAAGAAACCCCAAATGAAGTGGTCGCTCTTGCTATTGCTTCTACTCCATCATCTTCATCTCTCTTTGAATCCCCCAATGACAATCATCCTCAATGGAATGCCAAGTGCTTCATGGCTAAGGCCACGGAGGTATCACCTATCTCCAACTCTAAGACCCCTAGTGAACTAGAACATATTGCTAGTCTTAGAGTAGAAGATGAAAGGCTCTCCTTGGAACATTTTATGTATAACATGCAAGGGGAGACCAAGAACTACTTTGAGCATCTCATGAGCCAATTGGGAGAGGCCCAAGAAGCTCTTGAGAAGAAAGGTGAGGTTGAAAGAAGGGATGAGGATGAAATTGCATCCCTCTCTATGACTCTTGAGGAAGAGCATGATGGTAGAGTTTCTCTTGAGGAGGAACTTGAATCTATTGAAGAAACTCATAATGAACTTGTGTCTAAACTCACTAAGGAACGTGATCTTGCTATTGATAAATATAAAAAGGCTAAAAAGGATAAGGTCGAGTTTGGGGTTGGTCATGGTAAACTAACCGAGGAGTTTGAACAACTAACCAAGGCTCACAAAGCCTTGGAGAGTCAACATTCTTCCCTCAAAGAGTTGCATGAACAACTCCAAAATCAACTTAATCAACTTAAGAACCCTAGAACCTCTACTTCTTCTTGTGATCATGCAAACATTATTGAGGAAAATGCTAGGTTGAAGGTTGAGCTAGCAAGGCTCAAGGGCAAAGGCCCTCAAGTTGAGAAGGTTGTGGTCTCTACCCCACAAGTGGTGGCCCTTAGCTCAAATGTGGTCATTGCTAGACCATTATTGAGTGCTCCAAGGCCACAAGTGGGAAAGAAAGGTCTTGGCTATGTTTCCAAGAAAAAGAACAAGAAGAAGACCAACAATGGTGCTTCGAGTGGTATTGTCATTAGGGACAACACTACTCATAGAACACCCGCACAAGCAAGCAATGTTGCCTCGAGTAGTAGTGTCATGAGGGACAACACTACTCGTAGCACCTCCACGGGAACTAACAATCCACACCATTTCTTATATGTTGATTATTATGGTGTTGTACAAGCTAAATATGTTGGTTCTATTGAGGGTTTCATGGACTATGCTATTTGGGTTCCAAAGACCCTTGTTACTAACATGAAGGGACCCTCCTCGGGTCCTAACACTAGTCAATGATCTCTTGCAGGACTATGCTTCCGGTGGGACTAAATGGATAATTGATAGTGGATGCACTAGCCATATGACCAGAAGCAAAGAACTTGTGACGAAGTTGCGCCCAAATGACATACAAGCAACCGTCGCCTATGGAGACTCGTCCTCGTCTAAGGTATCCGGGTTCGGCAAGGTTGTGGTCGCTCCCGATATCACTATCGTGAACGTCATGCTTGTCGAATCCCTTGGTTACAATTTACTTTCCGTCTTCTCTCTTGGAAAGATGGGTTTCTCCGTCTTTTTTGATGTTGATATTGTGGTCCTTTTGAGGAGCAAGACTCTTGACGTCGCTTACGTGGGACATGTTGAAAATGAGTTGTTCGTGGTGGACTTTTCGAAGTCTACCAACTCTCAAACAATGTGTCTTTTCGGAAAGGCCGACTTGGGATGGTTGTGGCATCGCCGCTTATCCCATATCAACATGAGAACTTTGCAAAGTCTTCACAAAGGTGTCCTTATTGTCGGACTAAAAGAAAATGTTTCCTTTTCAAAGGATCGCGTTTGTAGGTCGTGTGTTGAAGGAAAGATGCATGATAAGGCACACAAGGCCAAGACTATTATTTCATCAAAGAGGATCTTGGAGCTTCTCCATGTTGATCTCTTTGGTGCCGTGCCCGAGGCAAGTCTTGGTGGCAAGAAGTATTGCTTGGTGATTGTCGATGATTATTCAAGATACACTTGGGTTTATTTCTTCAAGTGCAAGAGTGAAACTCAACAAACCATCATCAACTTCTCCAACGAAGTGCAACATCAACACAATGTGCAAATCATGGCTATTAGGAGTGATAATGGTTCAGAGTTCAAGAACTACACTTTGAATGAATTCCTTAGTGAAGAAGGCATTCGTCATCAATACTCCGCCACTTACACTCCTCAACAAAATGGTGTTGCCGAAAGAAAGAATCGCACTCTCTTGGACATGGCAAGGACCATGTTGGCGGAGTACACTTCTCCCCAATATTTATGGGTCGAGGCCATATCCACCGCATGCCACTCCTCCAACCGCCTCTACATCCGCAAAGGCTTGGACCAGACTCCATATGAGATCCTCACCGGCAACAAGCCCAACGTCTCCTACTTCCGTGTATTTGGTTGTAAGTGCTTTTATTTGATCAAGGGTGTTAGGTTGTCTAAATTTCAATCCAAAACTATTGAGGGTATATTTGTTGGTTACGGTGCCGAATCCCACACTTATAGAGTCTCTGACAAAGCCTCACGGATTGTCATAGAATCTTGTAGTGTGGCTTTCGAGGAAAATGATGGCTCCCAAGTAGCGCAATTTAATGTTTCTAATGTAGATGTTGAAATACCTCAAGAAGCCATAGGAAGGATGGGTGTGGGATTTTTTCCGCCCCATTGAGGGACACCTTATGGCGACTCGAGAATGACTATGCTCTACTCAAGTGGAGCCCTCCTCTACAATAGAAGAACAAGCCAAGGAGCCAAGTATTAGACCTAACCAAGAACATGTTGAAGACCCTCCTCCCATTGACCAAGACACTATGCAAGTCGTACCCACTCCTACCACTAATGCGAGTCAAGGTCAAGGCCAAGATCAACCATCCTCTTCATCCTCTCCTCAAGTTGAAGCAAGTGTTGAAGATATTGTTGTTGATGATGATGATGATGATCAAGGCCAAGTTGGTCAAGATGGGGACCCAAATGATCAAGTGATTCCTCCGTGCAATAATGTGGAGATCGAAGCCCGTCGTGTCAAAAGGATAAGAAGAGCTTTGAAGCATATTGATGCCCAAGACAACAAGGTCTTCAAGGATATTCAAGCTAGAAGATCCACAAGAAGGCAATTGGCACATTTTAGTGAGCATCAAGCTCATATCTCTATGGTGGAACCAAAGAAAGTGTTTGAAGCTCTTGAGGACTCCAATTGGGTTGAAGCTATGCATGATGAGCTCAATAACTTTGAGCGCAACAAAGTTTGGAGATTGGTTGAGAATCCCAAAGATTGCCACAATGTTATTGGCACTAAGTGTATTTTCAAGAACAAGCAAGATGAGCATGACATTGTCATAAGGAACAAGGCAAGATTGGTTTCTCAAGGTTACACTCAAGTTGAAGGCATTGACTTTGATGAAACCTACGCACCCGTGGCTTTCCTTGAGTCCATCCGTATCCTCCTTGCTTATGCATCTTCGCATAATTTCAAATTGCAACAAATGGATGTTAAAAGTGCCTTCTTGAATGGTCCACTAAAAGAGGAGGTATATGTTAAGAAACCTCTGGGGTTTGAGAATCTCAACTTTCCTAACCATGTCTACAAACTTGACAAGGCTCTCTATGGTCTCAAACAAGCACCTCATGCTTGGTATGATCACCTTAGGGAGTTGTTAGATGACCGTGGTTTCTAAGTTGGGAAGATTGACCCCACTCTCTTCACCAAGAGAGTAAAGGGAGAGCTTTTCATATGCCAACTATATGTGGACGATATCATCTTTGGCTCAACTAACCAAGCTTTGAATAATGAGTTCTCTAAGCTTATGACTGACAGGTTCGAGATGTCCATGATGGGAGAGCTTAAATTCTTTCTTGGCTTTGAGATCAAGCAATTGGCTCGTGGAACTTTCATTTCTCAAGCCAAGTATACCCAATACATGATCAAGAGGTTTAACTTCCAAAATTCAAAGATCAAGTCTTCTCCCATGCAAGTCAAATGTCACCTATCACGTAACCCGAAGGGTAAAGATGTGGACCAAAAGTTGTATCGTTCTATGATTGGTTCTTTGCTCTATATTTGTGCATCTTGGCCCGATATAGTTTTGAGTGTAGGTGTGTGTGCAAGGTATCAAGTGGCTCCTAAGGAAAGCCATTTGATGGCGGTCCATAGGATCTTTTGTTATTTGGTTCATACCCCAAGATTTGGTTTGTGCTACCCAAAGGGGGCACAATTTTCTCTCAAGGGCTACACGGATTCCGATTGGGCGGGTGATCAAGATGATAGGAAGTCTACTTCCGGGGCTTGCCAATTTCTTGGTAGGTCTTTGGTGAGTTGGTCTTCCAAGAAGCAAAATTGTATATCTCTCTCCACCGCCGAAGCCGAGTATGTAGCCGCTGCAAGTGCTTGCACTCAATTACTATGGATGAGGCAAACTCTCAAGGAATATGACGTTCATTTGGATAAGGTGCCTATTTTGTGTGATGATGAAAGTGCCATCAAGATCGCCTACAACCTCGTGCAACATACAAGAACGAAGCACATTGAGATTCGCCATCATTTCATCCGAGATCATGTGGCAAGAGGGGATATTGCACTATCTTATGTGCCAACCAAGGATAATCTTGCGGATATTTTCACGAAGCCACTTGATGATGCAAGATTCTTGTTCTTGAGGAATGAACTAAATGTCATTGATTCTAGGAGTTTGACTTGAAGATCTTGCACACACCTCTATAGATGAAACGTGTTCGAGCTTAGGTGTAGGCATGGACATAGGGGGAGTGTTATCCTAACACATTGGGTTCTCCCTCCCCCCATTATGCCCAAAGCAAATACTCATTGTTATCTATCTTTTTCTAATGTTGAATTGTGAGATTCAATGTTGAGAATTGGCAATGTACCCAAGATATATCGTTGCGATAACATACCATGATCTCTTACATGGTGTCTTAGGCCACCAACCTCTTCTCTTGAAGAGTTGGTTCTTGTTTTGGTTTTATAGTGGTGTTTTCGTTGTGTTGGTTTGTGTTTTTGTGTGTTGGTGTTGGTTTGGGAATCACATTCCGTCTTTTCCTTGTTTGATTTTTGAGTTTGGTTGCAAAAGTTGGAGTGTGTAGTATCATCTGAGCTGGTGTTCTAATCCCAAGCCCAAAATAATTCACCCTAAGACTCTTCTCTCTCTGAATTTTCAATCCTTTCGATCTCTTGGTGAAATGAAGTTTTGGCTAGCGGTACTACCGCCGGTTACAAGCGATACTACCGTTGTAACTGTCAGTAGTACCCAGCGCACGGTACTACCCCTGGACTCGAGCAGTACTACCGCTGTAGGAGTTTGTGCCCAGCACGGACTCAGCAGCGGTACTACCCCTTGGCCCAGATAGTACCAGTGGGCGGTACTACCGCTGAGCGTGGCGGTACTACCGCTGCGGCAAAAATCCGTGGGGATAAAAGAGATCTGGAAACGGGGGTTACCCTCATAACACCCCATTTTCCCCCATCTCCTCCCCGCGTCGGATCTCGCCGCCGCCAAGACTTCCGGTCACCAAGGAGGGCTCTCCTCGGCCGTTGAACGCCCCTCTCACGCCGGAGAATGCCCGGGGACCATCCCGAACTCCTCCTCCACGACGATGAGCTCCGGTACCCTTCCTATCTCTCTCCCTCGAGCAATCTTGAGAGATGACGATTCCTAGGGTCTAGAGATCTCCTAGTCTAGGGGTAGTTCGGTGTGTTTCCGTTGTAAGATGAAATCTTATTAGCACTCTCTAGGTTGTTTGACTCGAGATGGGATTGGTAGTTTCCTTGGGCGCCATGGTTGAATCCGCCAGCAGCGGTACTACCGCTATGGCTGGAACCGCTGGAAGCAGCGGTACTACCGTGGCACCCAAGCGGTACTACCGCTCCCTGGAGCCTGAAAACCCTTAGAGTTCTAGTTTCATTCTCTCTCACAGATCGTTTGATTGAAGTTTCGCTTATCTTGTGCTATCCCCCTATTTGCTTCCTTAGGAGCAGGTGCTAGTGGTTCGAAGGGTGGAGGTCGCAAGCGGGCAGCTAAGAGAGGCCGCAAGAACCCCGAGGAAGATGAAGCCCCCGAGGTTATGCCACTGGGAAACTTGACTAGGAGGCAGAGGTCTATCAATATGAAGTCTAAAGCAGCTCGTGACAAGTCCCTCACCAATATGTCAGATGAACAGTTCAGGAAGGAAGGAGGACCAATCCCTACAATCATCCTAGGGAAATCTCGTGCCAATGAGTATTTATGGACACGGTTTCAGGAGAGGATCTTTTATGAGGAGTATCCACTTAACAAAAACAAGGTGGTTACTCAATTCTCTATCAATGTTGCACACATGAGAGTCAAGATGGACTATTTTGGTGAAGCCCTGGATATGTGTGAAGAACTTGGGCTCCTGGATTTCATTGAGATCAACGAGGACTATGATGAGCATCTCGTGGGCCAGTTTTATGCCACGCTGTACTTTCACACAGATGAGAGGAAGATCACTTGGATGACTAAGGATCAGAAGTTTTCTGCGTCTTGAGTGAGTTCGCTACTATTCTGGGCTTGAAGGACTATGGAGAGACTCCTGATGCTGACTTTCACACCACCTTCTTCAGACTTCCGTATCCGGAGAAGCCCATGCCACTCACTGAGCTATATGATCTTTACATTCCTAGACAGGCTGTGGTTGGACAGTCCAAGCATCTGTTGCCAGTATATGATATTCTCCACAGGATTTTTTGGAACACCTTGACTCCTCGAGTGGGAAACTTTGATCAGATCCATGGCTCCCTTGTTGACTTGATGGTTTTCTCTCACATGCATCGTGGTGATGGCCTGAGGCTTGATATTATGGATATTCTTTGGAATGAGATGTACAATTGCATCATGAGGAGGAGAGTGCCAGTCTTTGCAGCTTTGGTCTATAAGCTCATCTCCACCACTTGGCGCAATGCCAAGCTTGCTGATGCTCTGTTGGACAATGATCAGGAGCTGAAAACTCATGCAGTCAAG
Organism: Alopecurus myosuroides; assembly: GCA_028641055.1. Taxonomy (NCBI): domain Eukaryota; kingdom Viridiplantae; phylum Streptophyta; class Magnoliopsida; order Poales; family Poaceae; genus Alopecurus; species Alopecurus myosuroides. Next base: position 41,915,396 of record CM054062.1, read on the forward strand.
GACCTTCGCATCAAGAAGCATGCCACTCCTCTACTTGGTCCGGATGATCTTGGTCCGGACACGGATGGCTCTAGTGACTCATATTTTGAGATGCAGGGGAGAGCTCACAAGGATGGCTAGCGCAACTGGATGACTTCTACCTTGAAGAAGATCTCATGTCGCCAGATTGATATGGAGGACAAGGCATATCGTGCCCATGTCCGTAGCAAGGAGGACCGACATCTTACACGTGACAGGTTTGCCCATCTGGGGGTGCCTGTTCGTGCTGGGTCCGAGGACAGGATCACAGCTTCTGGGGAGTGGAAATCCAGGAAAGGAAATGTGTGGGTTGATCCCGAGCTTCTAGATGATGCCACTACTTCTCGCGAGCCCTGGACTCGTGGTGAGACTGATGAAGAAGTTGAAGATGTGAACTCACAATATGAGCGTAATCTTGGCAGCCCGGCTGGTGCTTCTAGCTCCGACGACCAGTGACCTCCAGGGACACTAGCATCGCCTCTTCCCTTTTTGGTGCCTTGATGCCAAAGGGGGAGAGAGTTCTATTAGGATCGTTGCATTTTCTTGGGTTTGTGTTTTGTCAAACTTTGTGTCGTTGTCGTGTGCTGGTGTTGAACTATTTGGTGTTAAATTTGTGTGTTTGAACCATTTGATGTTATGGATTTGGCTTTATGGCTATTATCTTAATTCATTTAGCAAGCATTCATATTATCATATCTATTGTACCCTTGATAGGTTTCAAAGAGTTAGGGGGAGCACACTTTCTAAAAGAGAACAAAGTTTGCCTCATAAGCAAATTATTTCTTACGTATCACTCTCTCGAAGTGCTCGTCCAAATTCTTTGTACCTCCCTTAGTGTGTTGTCATCAATCTCCAAAAAGGGGGAGATTGAAAGTGCATTTTGCATCTTTGATCTCTCTTAGGTTTTGGAGTTGATAACAACATAACTAAGCTTCTAACAGTGCGTCAAGTATTTCAGGGAATATCAAATAGACGCCAAAAAGGTGAAGAGAATTCCAAGACATTGCCACCAAAACTGACTTGGTCCAGCGGTAGTACCGGGAATGGCAGCGGTAGTACCGCTCTCCACAGGAAGCGGTAGTACCGCGCCCAGTACCGCCAGCAGTACCGCCAGGAGAGAAATGCTCTCTGTTTCACACGGTACTGAGGCGGTAGTGGTTCGGTAGTACCGCTGTACTCAGTTCAGTTTTGAGCAAAACCTTGCTCAGCGGTAGTACCGCTACTGGCTGGCGGTAATACCGCTCCCTTCAGGAAGCGGTAGTACCGCCCTCAGTACCGCCCCTTCTACCGCTGGCTAGGAATTTGCTCTCTGTATCCCACGGTACTAGAGCGGTAGTGGATCGGTACTACCGCCAGCCACTTCGAATTTATTCAAAGTGGGTGGCCAGCGGTAGTACCGTGGCGCACTCGCGGTAGTACCGCTGCTGGAGTACCACGGTACTTCAGCATCAGTAACGCCTGCGCCCTGCGACTGGGGCTCTCCAGTACCGCGCGGATACATAGGTAGCGGTAGTACCGCTGACACCAGCGGTAGTACCGCCAGGCACGAAAAGGGTCAAAACGGCTAGTTTTGGGATGGGGCTATAAATACCCCATCCTCTTCTTCCCCAAGGGGTTGCTCGTCCCAGCATTTAAGTCAAGCATCTATTGAGCCTCCAAAAGCTAGATCTCTCGCAATCCCTCCACTCAAACTCGTTGATACTTGGAGGATTGAAGGAGAAGACCCGGATCTATATCTTCACCGACTTGTTCTTCATTTCCCCCTCTCTAGCTAGAGGGATCTAGCCTAGGGTTTCCTCTTGTGGAGAACCTAGGCATCTTGTTACTTGTTGGTGATTCAAGAAGAGTTGGGAGCCCCCAATTTGGTTGTGGGTGTGTGCCCCAAGTTGTTTGTAAAGGACTTGATCCCCGCCTCAAAGGGGTTCAATAGTGGAAGGTGAACTAGGCCTGTCGAGACATCGTAGTAGAATTCATAGACGGGGGTGCCATGAGACTACAGGTAGAGACGTGGGGGAACATGGTTGCGCTAAGGACGAAAACACAGGTTTTACCCAGGTTCGGTACGTCGTAATAATACGGCGTTCCTACTCCTGCAAACTCACTATTCATGTCTAAAGCCTGTGTATACAAAGTACAGCGTGAAGTTCTGTTGGCTATTCGTTGAGGATCAACCTCTCGGCGAATTAGCTAGTAGCTTCTCGTCTATCATATCTCCCGTCCGGCTTTATATAATAGCCGGGTTAGGGCATACAAAGTAGGAAACCTAGAAGACTACGACAACTATTAACTTGGAAAGTTAGGAATCCGCCTTCTACTCCAAGCCAGATCACGTGGGCCGTGATCCGGGTTCTTCTAGAATCCGGCTTCTGTGCGTTAGCTTACTGGGCCGCCCAATGGACCGTAGCCCACTACCATTTGGGCCACCCGGGTAATCCGGCACTTTAGACTACCATCCGATATACCCCTATTCGGTATATATCCGACAGTAGCCCCTAAGAAGGATCGAGACTCCGTTTTCGCCGTCTTTCGCCAAATGCATCTTTTCCGAGAAATATCGGCCTGCAGTCTTGATTCTTCTTTTCTCCCCTTAAAGGAGGTGGTAACGTAAAACTCGGAATCCAGAAAATCCGGCTTTTCTCGCACGATCCTTCGCGGAGAAGGAACTTCCTACGTCGGCGCTTAAAACTTGCTGACGTAAGGGACGTTTGGGTTATAGGTGGGATACCTAGAAACATATCTCTGATAGATTCTCGCGGGAAACGAGGAGATAGCCATAATCATCCTGTCGTCTCATTTCCCGGATTTTCCGGCGAGTGACACGCGTTGGACATCCAACGGTCAAAAGAGCCGTTAGCACGCATCGTGACGGAACTCCGGCTATAAATAGCCGTCTTCGTCCACCATGAAAATCTTCCGCTCTTCACTTCGCACGCCATTTCCCAGCGCCCAAGCTCACAGCGAGCAGCTCCCGAGCGCACCACCGCGTCCAAGACCTCACCGGAATCGACCGAATCGCCGCCACCCGATGGCATCACCGCCGTCTTCCCCAGCCCGCGCCGTCGCCAAAGAGATTGACGAAATCATCGACACAATGGACCCGCAACTGGATTCTCCGGTGCGGGTCTCCGGCGATGAGCTGACGAAGGCCACGGGCGGCGCGGAGGGCGAGGAAACTTCTCTCGCCTCCGCGGACCTTGCGGGATCTTCATCCGCGCCCACTCCACCGTTCGCTCCCGAGACGGTGGAGGAAAAGATTGCACTCGTCGGCGACGAGCTCGCGGCCGCAGAGGCCGCGGCGTCCGCCGCCGCCGGAGCCGAAGAAGAGACGGAATCTGCCGGCAGCTGGAGTGCTTGCAGTATTCCGTCGTCCCTCCTTCTGACAATGGAGAAGGAGGGGTTGGTACTGAAGGGAAAGTGGCGACTCTCGGAGGACGAGACTGAACCCATGCCGAACGACGGAGAACGGGTTTTTCTCTCCTCCCACCTTCTTAGAGGTATGGGTATTCCACCATCCGCCTTCTTCCTCCATATCCTGTCCCACTATAATATCCAGCCACACAACCTTCCACCAAATTCCATCCTTTACTTAGCCGGATTTCAGGCCCTTTTCGAGGGTTATCTAGGTATAGCGCCTAGACTAGATTTCTGGCTTTACTGTTTCGGGGTTAAGCGGAACTCTTCGGAGGGCGCACTCCCAACTTGCGGAACCATTTCTTTCACTCTCCGGAGATTCCGAGAGGATTGGTTCCCCAAGATTAAAACATCGGAATCCGTCAAGTTTTGGACGGGTTCCTTCTTTTATCATCCCGACGTTTCATTTCCTGGAAAAACGTTCGGGGTTCCACCTTTTTCAAACACCGCTGCTGTTCCCCAAGAAAATTGGGGAACTCAGGCAGTTCAAACCCTGTCGCCGGATCTTCTAAGGATCAAGCGGCGCATCGCCAAACTCGTCACTTCTGATCCGCCTTTAACCGGCATGGACACAGTCCTTTGCTGGTTGAATAGGCGGATCCAGCCCTTGGTCAATCATGGTGCTCGCCTTCTCTGCGAGTACAAGGGAGCTGATGACGAAATGCGGACAACCAGCAAGGACTAGTCCACAAAAGATTTGCGGCGGCGTGTGAATCAGTTGGTCGCATCATGCTACCAATATGAAGAAAGCCGGCCAATGTACACGGCCGAGAATCCGGCTCCCAAGGTATAATTCTTCGCCTTTTGGGGTTTACATTCTTTCTCGTTTTACTCGGTTTTTGTGTTTTTGACTTAACTTTTTCTTTTCAACAGATCGCTGATCTTCCGGAGTCGGATCTTGCTTCCGACGCTGAGCTGGAAACGTTGCGTGCCACCTTTGCCGGTGGGCGAAAGCGCAAGAAGATCTCCTCTTCCCAGGAGGTCATTGATCTTGACGGAATTCTCGTCGCCACTTCCAGGTTTGAACATCTGGGTTATTTTCCTTTGTCGGAGTTTTTCTTTCATCTTCGGAGTTTTAACTTTTCCGGCATTTTTTGCTTTGTTTTTTTAGCCTACCTCCCTCTAATCTAAAGCCAAAAAAGCTGAAGAGGCATAAGGTTGTGTCCAGCAGAGGCTCTCATCCTTCCCCTGCCACCGCTCCGACCACGCCGATCACAGTAACAGAAGAGCATGCCGCAGCCCCCACCACCGAGTCTCTGGAGACCAGCCAGCCCATTGTGCCGGAAACGGACACGAGGGAAAGGGCGGCTCCTGAGGTGGGAGGTCCTTCTCGGATAACTGAGGAGGACATCCCCACCTTTGACAAGGAATTCAAGAACATCCGCGATGGCCTTAGCGCGGCCGAGACTCTTTTTGCTGAGTATGCAAAAGAGTTCACTGAGAACTTAACAGGGTTACATCGGATGAGCCAGGTATTATCCTCAGCCCCCAAGCATTAAGTAAAATGTCTACTTTTCACTTGATTCTTTTCAATATCATGATTTTTTCATCCGTGTTCCAGCAAACTTTCCGTCAAGAATAAGGAGGTTAGAAACCTTCTTTCTATTCTTGACGCGAAAGAAGCAGAGCTGGCATCATCTTAGCTACAGCTGTCGGAAACAACAGGTATATTTCGATTCTCTGAAGTTCCTTATCTAGTTTTTTGTCTAAGTACTTTCCCAAGTTTTTTCTAAACTCTGAATTTTGTTCCTTGCTTTCCAGCTGCTTTGGCTAAGGCCAAGGAAATAGCTAAAGATGCCGGCAACGCCGCGATTCTCCGACAGGAGAATTTGGACCTTCATAAGGATCTTACGAAGGCTCAAAAGGATCTGGAGGCCAGCAACATGGCCCTTGGGATTGCTCAATCCAAGGCCTCCCAGCAGGCGGACAAGGACAAGGCTACTATCCAAGACTTGGAGAATGCCTTAACCCTGCGCCTTGAGGAAGGCTCCGAGATGGACAAGATTCTCGGTAAGTTGTCTACATTTACCGGTTTTTCCATGTCTTGATTTCCTTCTCTGCTTTTCCGCTAACCTTTTGGTTATTTGTCTGAAAAAACAGGAGATAACCCAGATCTCACTCGGATCGAGAAAATCCGAGCTTTTGGGAATGTATGGACTGCGATCAGGGCTGCTGGCATGCAGCTGGTCAACAAGTTCCTTCCCTCAAGAGCTGGGGAATTCTCGGAAGTTGAAAAACTTCCGGAAGCTATCCTGGAGGTGGCGGAGTCCAAGGAGTCCACCTTGCGCTCCGCAGCACGGGGTGGTCCACGCATGGCTTTAGGCCTTATGCGTATGCATTACCCCAGTGCCAAATCTTGGCGCGTGGCGTCCGGTATCCCCCTTGGATACTCGGAGACCCAGCGGACCACCATCTTCGACGAGATCAAGGGTCACGCCACCAAGATCGCCTCCAAGGTGAACATCTCCATCACCTATCCGGAAAAAGCGATTCCCGAATCCCCCGAGAACGATAGCAGCGATGAAGACTCGGATGCCTGAAGGATTCTTCTTAACCTGGATGGTGGAAGTAGAAAATAGGAGCATTACTGCACTTTACAATGTAACCTTATATTGTAATGCTTCTATTCTTTTGTATAAACAAGTACTCCGCCTTTTGCAGTTAATTATGAAATTCTTTGCAAGTTTTTCGGGTTTGATATTCCTTTATCTTCTAAGTTCTCTGACTTATGTGCTTTAACTGTCCTCAGTGTTTGAAATGGCTCAATAGTACTATGAATCTTCATGCCGAGTTACTGGGTAAAACCAATCAGTTTGAACTCGAAAACATGGATCATACTAAGGGCATTTTTACTAACTAGCTCCAGTGACCTAACACATAAACAATCACATAATGCTTAGAGAATAGTAAGGAATTTTTTGAATGAAACTCAGGCACGCAGGCACAATCCGAGTTTCCTTTAGCCTTTAATAGGCTGAAAATCATTCAGTTTTTAAACACCGAGCACGCAGGCACAATTCGGGTTAACATTGAGTATTGAAATAGATAAGGTGGAATCATGTTTTGTACTATAATAAACTTGTAAAAAACATGGATAAAAGAATTCCGACAACTTTATTTCATGATCTCAAAGATGTTTACATAGAATTGAAATAAGTATAGAAGGGACGTAACTGCTGGATACTCCAGGGCCTTTTTGTCTCTCCTAGTTCATCATCTATCTTTCTCTTTCTTTTGCGATTCGGCTTCTCGGGATCATCTTCCGTATCACGAATGTCGACAAGATAATATGATCCATTCTTCATGGCTTTACTGATGACAAATGGTCCTTCCCATACTGGGGCCAGTTTGTGCTTTCTTTGCTGCACCAATCTTAGCACTAGGTCACCTTCTTTAAAAGAACGATGCCTGATTTTCCGACTATGATAACGTCGTAAACCTTGCTGGTAGATGGCGGATCTTTGAAGCACAAGTTCTCGTTCCTCTTCTAAGAGATCGATGGCATCCTGTCGTGCTTTTTCGGCATCCGAGTCGTCGAAATCTTGCACTCTTGGGCTATCATGGATCATATCCGTTGGAAGGATTGCTTCCGTACCGTAAACTAGGAAAAACGGGGTTTGCCCAGTTGACCTGTTTGGTGTTGTTCGAATACTCCAAAGCACGGAAGGTAACTCTTCTACCCATGCTCCAGCTGCTCTATGAAGAGGAGATTCGAGTCTTGGACGTATTCCTTGCAGGATTGAGCTATTCATTCTTTCAACCTATCCATTGGATTGCGGGTGTCCGAGATCTCTCACGTCTGTGAGGTATACCCTGTCTTCCGGCTTTTTCAGCTGGGCTTCTCGGAGGTGGCATTGCTTTGCCGTCATTCCGGTGTTTTTCTTCCCGATCGTGGGGGCTAAGTCCACCTTTCGGGAGATGGGATCCGGTTCTAGACGCTTCATCCTTGTTATCGGGATTTTTCTTGTCTTTTCTCGGATCCGTTTTCCTCTCTTTTGAGTTGTTTGAATTGCTCGGCTCCTCCAGTCCGGGTGCTCCAGCGGCGCAAGTAGCTGTTTTGCATAGGGCGGAGTCGTCATGCAGCCTCCCTGATCGCTCTTGCCCCCGCTGTTGTTGTTGCAATGCTTTTCCGAGGAAAGCATACACCCCTTGAAGTTTTTCACCGTTGGAGTACATATCGTTGTTGAGGATGGCGAACGCTGCTTCCGCGTTTTCTGCTGCGGTTTTGTATATTGGTTCACCTCTGGCATCTTTGCCGTTTACCTTCTTTTGCCAAGATGGGTTGTGAAACCTTTCTTTTGGCGGCAGTACTTCCGGTCTTACGATTCCGGGTAACCTTGTAGGTTTTAAGGCAGATCTATTCTTTTTCTCGTATTCCTCGAGTTCTTCCTTCATGAGCTTGATGTCATCCTGGGTTTTTTGGAGGTGTTCACGAGTTCTGAATAGATGTTGTTGTTGCCTTTGGAGAGCTTGTCTCCTGGCTTCTAGCACTTCAGGGGGTTCATGCAATCCCACTGGTGTTTGTAGCAATTCCCGTTCTTCTTGTTCTGTCATTGGCGGAACAAGGATTTCTTTTGTTTTCTTCTCCGCAAGTTTTGTTCCGCTTGCATCTCCTACTTCCGGGCTTTCATCAGCTGGATCAACCGATTTCTTCTTCCGGAGTTTGTATTGGAGTTTTTTAGTGGCTTTGTGCTTTTTCTTGGAAGAGGGAGGTTTTTTGACAGGTTCTTCCTCTGTCAGTTCTTTGACATTGGGAAATATTGGAGAGGTTTCTCCGTCTTCTCTCTCTTCCTCTGGCGGAGGAGTTCTAGGGCTTTCCTGACTGCCGGCATCCGTGTTTTCAGCCGGTTTCGCCATTAGTACTTCGTGGATTCCCTCCTGAAAAGATTTAACCTTTCTTTCGAAGGCGTCCACGTCTTCATCTTCGGAATCAAAGTCATCTGATCCGGTTTCTGACTCTAATCTCGCCTCAATGGCGGCTAGCACAGAGTCAGCTTCCGAGTTCATCGCTATATTGGCGGATGTCGGATCTTCCACCTCTGTAGTGGGTTTGCTGTTTTCTGCCCCTTGCACGGGATTACTTTCATTCGTGTTTTCGGCGACATCGGATTGCACCATACCGATAAAGTGTGAATCACTGTTTTGTCGGCGATCTGAGCAAAACCCGGTATCGTAGTCATCTTCGAGTGGGTATAGGGCGGGTGGGAAAAAATTGCTTCCACCGCAAAACCCCATGGCCTCTGCAGTTAGTCCGATAAAGATATTTGTAGATCCAATCGGTAACACGCAGGCACTTACCAGATGATTTTGTGCCGGTATGTAAGATCCATTGTCGAGGAAGCGTCCAACATCGTCGTCGAACTCCAGGCTTCCGACAGTTATGGAACTGCCGATTCCGCCCAGTATCCCAGATCGAAATTTAACGCCTGACGCCGTTTGCCCCACGGTGAGCGCCAACTGTCGAGACATCGTAGTAGAATTCATAGACGGGGGTGACATGAGACTACGGGTAGAGACGTGGGGGAACGTGGTTGCGCTAAGGACAAAAACACAGGTTTTACCCAGGTTCGGTACGTCGTAATAATACGGCGTTCCTACTCCTGCAAACTCACTATTCAGGTCGAAAGCCTGTGTATACAAAGTACAGTGTGAAGTTCTGTTGGCTATTCGTCGAGGATCAACCTCTCGGTGAATTAGCTAGTAGCTTCTCGTCTATCATATCTCCCGTCCGGCTTTATATAATAGCCGGGTTAGGGCATACAGAGTAGGAAACCTAGAAGACTACGGCAACTATTAACTTGGAAAGTAAGGAATCCGCCTTCTACTCCAAGCCAGATCACGTGGGCCGTGATCCGGGTTCTTCTAGAATCCGGCTTCTGTGCGTCAGCTTACTGGGCCGCCCAATGGACCGTAGCCCACTACCATTTGGGCCACCCGGGTAATCCGGCACTTTAGACTATCATCCGATATACCCCTATTCGGTATATATCCGACAAGGCCTTTGTGGCGGAGTTCATCGGAGAATAGGGTGAGGCCTTTTTGGCATTGAGTAGGCCTTCGTAGCGAGCTCACACCCCTCCAACGAGACGTACTCCCCTAACAAGGAGGAACTCGGGAATACATCGTGTCTCCGTGTGCTTCACTTTGGTTACCTCGTTCCCTCACTCCCTTTACTTATCGCTTGCATTGTGTTTATCATTATCCTTGTCATATAGGTAAATTAACCGTAGCCGCATTATCTAGAGAATTTACCTTTGTGTCAAGCCTAAATCAAAAGAAAAAAAATTAAAATTGGTCGTAGCACCTATTCACCCCCCCTCTAGGTGCCCATACTTTACTTTCACCTCCGTCTTTGCTGCGGCATCAACAATCATATGTGTAGTATCAATCACCGTTGCATCGCTAGTCGGGACGTCCGTTGAAGCCACGCTGCTCCGGCATTGAGATGGGTCTGCTTCGTCGAATGTATTGTCTTGCTCCTGGGAGCGCCGTGAAGTAACCTCATTAATCTGCTGTTGCCGCCGCTTAACTGCGGCTTCCAAGAAACCAACCCGTTCTTCGACCTGCGCCTCCTTCCGTCTCTTTTCTATATCTCGGCTTCTATATGGATATAGACAATCCCGCGACACCTCATATCCTCCGTATATCTTTGAAATAATTCCGCCCTCTCCTGACCTTATTTCTTTCTCTTAGTAACTTCACCGGAACAACTATGAATGACTACAGAATTGTTCCTGTGATATCGGAATGACTCCGACCTTTCCCCAAACCACTTAGGCTACTAAAATACTCTCAATCAAAGGTTGACACATCTTAAGCGTGTGACCCGTAAAGGTTCGACAACACACATAGATGTTCGGGAGCCACCGAACAATAACCAACAACGGAGCTATGGACACCCATGATGGCTCTTGCGTGTTCACGAAGAACGAGAGAACCTTCAAGTTACTCATTGCACCTATTCTCTTAAATACACGATACCCACGATATGGCGAGGTGAGACAATGTGCTTTAGTCTGATCAAACTGTTTGATAATAACACATATAAAACTAACAACGATAAGATTCTCTTTTCTCATACATATCCGTGATGTCCTTGTAATAAACCATATCGTGTCTAGCCAGACGATTGGTTGATATTTGTGATACTAAGAGGGCCCAGAGGATGTATCTCTCCATCGTCTAGAGAAGTTAAGTACTATTCTTGAACAATCTCGGTTCCATTACACATTCTAGGTCATACCCAAATGTCAACGTTACGATCTCCTGTTACGGTAGACGGTTGAATACATTCAAAGCATAACTGTAGGATATCCGGTCACTAGATATTCTCATAATATCGGAATCCTAGTCAATGAAAACATCATGTTCACTTTCCTAAATCATTACAATTGTTTGTCTCTTAACAAGATATAGTTGGGTCGGTTTAGTACTATGGTAACTCTAACAATAAACTCTTATGGTTGCTAAACTTATCAAAATCCATGATCAGGAAAATGTGATCTTCTGAAGCTAAATTTAGAGATAAAATTAGAAACACTTGTTTGTTTATATCTTCATACCCGCACATAAGTTTTTCTTTGAATAACCACTATGCAAGTACCAAAGAGGTTATAGCACTATGATATAAAATTAACAATAAAATTGTAGATAGAATAATAACTTAATATTATTGTCTCTAGCGTATATCTCCACCTGGTTTGCCGTAAAATTCTACTAGCTCATAGAGACAAAGACACTACGCCGGGAGAGACCTTATACATAGCAAGAACAGCCGAGAAGGGGAAAATACCTAGTGGTACCAACCCCTTCCATGCTCTCATTAAAAAAAAGCAATTTTAGATGTTTCAATAAATTTAGTTTTTTTTTAATATTTACATGGAACATGTGGACAACCTCTAAATTTTTTAGATCCAAAACCGAAAGCCTCATCGAGAAAAAAAGATAAATCCATACGTGACTAGTGCACTTTTTTTTATGTTAGATTTGTCTTTTTGTTTATCAATTTGTATTTGGACCTGAAATTTTTGAAGGTTGTAGACAGATTCCATGTGAACATGTACACCTTTTTTTAGTACTTTTTTAAAACATCTTAAGTTGCCTTTTTTGTGTGAAATAGGAGCATGAAAGGGTCGGTATCACTAGATATTCTCCCTGTCGAGAAGTACCACTTCACATTTACATCAAGCAGTGCACGCATCTAATAGACGCCAACATTATTTGGACAGTGTCATTTGCAAAAGAAAGGCGCAAATCCCCGGGGAAAGTCAGAGTTCAGTAGTTGCTGGTGCCTTCAGCACTCTGAAGATTTACACACGAGAAAACAGACACAATCTGAATCTAGCCCGTGTTCTGCATGCCGGCGGCGATACCCTTCATGGTGAGGATGAGCGTGTCCTCCAGTCCCGGCGCGTACTCGCTCGCGGCGTTCAGCTTCACCAGCGACGCCGGCTGGTTCTCGTCGGCGAACTCCTTGGACAGCGGCGGCTGCGCCGTCACGTGGAAGCTGGGGTCCCTGATTCGCTTCAGCGTGTACGCCTGGCAGACGTTCAGGATGGTGATGTAGGGGTCACGCAGCCTCAGCCGCTGCTTCAGGTAAGGGTCGTCCTCAAGAACATCCTTATGACCAGCAACCTGCACCAGACGATCGCCGGTTAGAGAGATCAGAAGTTGCCATGACCAAGTCACGAAGCTTCGTGATGAACTGTGGAGCTACAGTGAACATGAGTCATTTTTTCACCTGGACGAGGAGCTTCCTTGTCTCCTCGTAGTTGCTCCGCAGCTGCTCCCCGAGTGGTTTCAGCTCGTCGGCGACGAGCAGCTCGTCATACAGCGCGGCGATCCCGGGGTCTCCCTTGGCGAAGACCATCTCGAGCAGGTCGAGGGTGACCCTGAAGAAGGGCCACTCATTGTACATCTCCCTGAGAGTCTGGATGTTCCTGATGTCCTTCTGCATCGCGTGTTTGAATGCGGCGCCGAACCCGAGCCACACGGGAAGGTGGAACCTCGTCTGCGTCCAGGCGAAGATCCACGGGATGGCGCGCAGCGTCTCGATGCCGCCGCCGGGCTTCCTCTTCGACGGCCGGCTGCCGATGTTCATCCTACCGTACTCAGTCTCAGGCGTCGCCTACAAGAAAAAAAAACAAGGGAAAATAAAGATCATTTCCATTTGCCAAACTTCACAAAAAAAATCCTGCCAGGAACGTACCGATCTGAAGTACTCGACGAATCTCGGTTCTTTGAAAACCATGGCTCGGTACTCCTGGGTGGCAACGACGGCCATGTCGTCCATGAGGGCGCGCCACTCGGGCTTGGGGGAGACCGGAGGGTGCATGCCGTGCTCGAGGGTGGCCGCCGTGAACCGCTGCAGAGTCCTGAAGCAAAGGTGCTCCTCCCCGAACGAGTGCTCGATCACCTCGCCCTGCACCGTCACACGGAGCGACCCGTGGACCGTCTCGGGCGGCTGGGACAGTATGGCGAGGTGAGTCGGGCCGCCGCCCCGGCCGACCGTGCCGCCTCTCCCATGGAACATGGTCAGCTTCACCCCGTACTGCTTCGCCACCTCCACGAGCTCCTCCTGCGCCTTGTACAGCTGCCATGCCGCGGACAGGCGGCCGGCGTCCTTGCCAGAGTCGGAGTAGCCGATCATGACCTCCTGCTTGCCGGCGATCCTGTCCATGTACCAGTCGATCGAGAACAGCCTCGCGACGGCCGCCGGGGCGGACATCAGGTCGGCGAGCTTCTCGAACAGCGGGACGACCCTCAAGGGGTGCTCCACGTGGCACTCCCGCTGCAGGAGCTCGACGGCGAGCACGTCGGACGGCGCCGTCGCCATGGAGATGACGTAGGCGCCGAAGCAGTCGGCGGGGAGCTCGGCGAGGACGCGAAACGTGCCGATGACGTCGGCCACCTCCTCGGTCATGGGGAGGTCGTCGCCGAACAGGGGGCGCTTGCCGCGAAGCTCCGACAGCAGCCAGTCCTGGCGTTTCTCCTCCGGCCAGGAGCGGTATGAACCGATGTCGAGGTGGGCGGTGATGGCGTCCAGGGCGTCGGTGTGCCGCTCCGACTCCTGCCGGATGTCGAGCTTCACGAGGGAGAGCCCGAAGGTGGACACCTGGCGCAGGAAATCAAGGAGGCTCCCGTCGGCGACGGTCTTGTCGCCGCTATCACACAGTGATCGGTAGCAAAGTTCGAGGGGCTCCAGAAACTGCAACACCAGAAAGGAAAATGTGCAGCAGCATTGCAACATTCAGAAATTACTAAATGGGGAGTGGATCATGAAATCCGCCTTAGATGTGTGCTGGTTTGACGATTACCTGTTCGTCACTCGTGAAGGTAGAGTCCGCAGGGATGTCAGAGGATCCACTCGTCAGCAGATGGCGTGCACGCTCGCGTGTGTAGTACAGTTTGTCCCGTACATAGCCGAGTATCACACGGTAGGGTTCAGTTGGGGGAACTTGCTTCCAAAACTCTGCATCAATAAGCTCACATTTTGAATGCAGAATTTGACAGGATTTACCAGACCTAGTTCATGACATCAAAGCTAAACTGACTCAAGAGGCAAAAAGAAACAGAGATGCCAATTCGTGATTATCTTTCAAGCAACACAGATTACAGGGATGAAAATTACCTTTGGTGAAAATTAACTTATAAAAGAAAAAAGAGACTTTGTCTTACCTATGTAATGTTTTTCAGCTTTCCTCGAAGAGCGGTGTAGCTCCTCAGCTCGAACTCGAAGTTCATGGTTGCATCGCCACATGGAGAGCTACCAAGTTAACAATATACCCAATTAGCATTGAAGACCCGTGAACAGAGGAAAGTAACAAGGTAAAACAGCATGGGAGTGATGAAGCTTTCAAGCAGTACCTCAAACATGAGCTCTTCTATCTGAGAGAAATGCAAGTTAGCCGCCATCATTCTGGCCAACAGGCATACATCCCTTGTCACCTCTGGTGTAACTCTGGGATTTCCTGTGTAGCCAGAGGCAGAGTTTAAGAGGAAATTGTAGGTAACAAATTTTCGTCAACGTTACCATGCATTCAAAATAAATTACACCGACTATTCAGTTTCTCTAGACATGCAAAGCTATATATCGTCCACTGTACAAGGAACATCACATATAAACAAAAATTTACCATCACGATCACCACCCATCCAAGAAGAGAACTGAATGAGTGGAGCATTGTATGGGAGACGCTCATCGATTCCAATATTCTTAAGAGCTGTGTCCACGCGACGCAAGAACTTTGGTACACCCTTCCATATTGTTTCATGGAAGTAGCTCATCCCGGCACGCATTTCGTCCTGTGGAGTGGGCTGTGTTCTCCGTATTTCATCAGTTCGAAAAGCAGCTTGAATCTGCGAGGTGCCGGCAAAAGGAGAAACAATGTAGACTTGAAATGGTTAGCATGTTCAGTACAGAAGATAAACGGAAGGTTAATGCAGGCATTTATAAGTTTCTCAATAGGTATTAACAAAATAGAAGGAACTGAAAAGAAGGATCCCCGATTCTAGAAGATTGCTTGTTGTGAAAATAGAATATAAAATAATTTATTTATTTGCTAACCATGTATACCACATGGTAGAATTTAAATACTTAGTATCACGCAGATTGGGTGACTGGTTGCGAGAGGGAAAATAGTAAATGGTGATGACGATAATGTTTTAGAAACAAGTAAGCAGTTGGTTAGGGGAGTGGAAGTGTGATCCAGCCACCCAGATTCTAATCCTTGAGAACACGAATTTGTGTTCTTATTGTTATAAAAAAAACCCAGTGAATCCCACTTTTTACCCCATATTTGTGTATTTGTGGCACTTCTTATTCATATAGTGAGAACAAATCAGAAATACACCATATTTAAAAAAAATTAACACGTCTTACCATATTTTGGCATTCTGCATGATTCGTTAGAATAGATCGGCATTTTAGAAACATATGGTGCGTCAAAATATATAAAGGTTGGAGCGTACTATCGACGATTTTGTACAACTTTCTCCTCACCATTTCTTCAATTCCTAGCTGTTTTCATGATATTTTTTAGCCTCAATCATCACCTCACGCCTTGCCCAATGAAAATGCATCAGAAAACGAGGGTCCTAAGTTTTTTAAATGGGCAGTCTAGGCGGATTTTCACTAGATCGGATAATTAGTGTCACAAATACATAATTAGAGGGTAAAAAATGGAATTCACTCTAAAAGCAAATATCGAGGTTGTCGGGTCTATGTAGTGTCATAATTGGTCTTAAAACATACTTATGTCAAAATCGTCGATTTGATCCTTTGTATATCTATGGATAGAGAAAGGGAGAAAACATGAAAGTATCATTCTAAAGCTTGGCATTCTTCTGAAATAGTCTTTTCCCATGTTGTGTTGAGGGTCCTACTTACAAATGATGTACTGTCTTTCTCACACAATTAGCAACAAATATAATAGTTTACATAAACATTGCATGTTCAATTTAGTCTTGTCCCTACACCTTATTTTGTCATCATCTTCTACCAATTTCTCACAATAATTGCATGGGCAGTTCCAATTGTGTTTTGCATATCTATTGTGCTTAGATGCAATCTCAGGGTTATCTCGATTACGCTATGGTGGATAAGCCGCTACCCACTTTATATACTTGGCCTGTTGGTCAGGTGTAGGGTTAAAAGGGAACTGAGCTAATCGATACATGGAACGATAAAACAAGATCCGGCCAGAGTTGGTTACAGCCATATCAGGAAATTTTAGGATAGCTAGCTACATTGACATGTACGTATTCCAAGATGATGAGACACTGCAGGCTTCAATCGGTAGCTGAGTCATCTGTACTAAGCTGGCCTACACCTGGTTAGCCTCCTCTATCCTCTATGGAAACCCGGGTCTCATGACTTCGACACTCAATTTTCACTCTAATCTCTTCTACTCCCCCAGTTCCTTTAAGTAAGGCATTTTTTTTTTCAAAAGCCAAACAATGTCAAGCTGGACTAAGTTTTTAGAAAAAAAAACCAATATGTATAATACAATATTGGCATCATATGAAAATATATGTTATGATGTAAACGTTATACCTCATAACATATATTTTCATATGATGCCAATATTGTATAATACATATTGATATATTTTTTCTAAAAATTGTTCAAAGTTAACTCCGTTTGACTTTTGAAAGAAATATACGCCTTAATTTTAGGGATATGGGGTTTAACGCAATTTTTTTTATCAAGACTTCTCTACTTCTACTTTTAGTAACACATCTGGAAAGTTCTCATTTCACCGCAAGATGCTAGAGAAAACGACCAAGCATTCAATCCAGATCTAGTGTAGAGGCCAAGGGGCATATGCCCCCCACACCCCCTCCACCACACACACCACACGATTTGCAACAAACATGATAGTTCATACAATTATTGTATGATCAATTTAGTATCGTCTAACATCTCAACAAAACATACACCATTTTTATTAACACATTCTACCCTTTTGCCGAATTGGATTCAACTCTGATCAGATCCAGCCGGGGAGGGGAGGGGGTGGGGGTATACCACCTCGAGTCTCTACAAAAATGAATTAAAAAATGGTTTTAATCTACCCTAACATCTCAACAAACACCGTGTGATCTCACTTTGTCATCTTCTTCTAATGATTTTTTCAAATGTGCACTTTTGACGAGGCTTTTCTTTACTCGATGCCATTAATTATGACACAAAGACATATAGTAGGTTAAAGAATATAACATATCATATTGAGCTCTGTTTCAACCCTTTTGGAACAAGAAAAGGCCATTTGACATTCACAAGTTGATATACTTTTTCTCAAATTAGTGTTGTTTTATCGGGAGAGGTGGTGGTTTTGAAAGGGCTCTTTTTGTTATGGCAGTAATGATAAAAAGTTCAGAATTATGATGGCTCGTCCTATGTTGAATAGTTCTTTAGTTTGTGTGTGTGTGTGGGGGGGGGGGGGGGGGGGGGAGGGGATGATGTAGTCAATATTTTATGAGCACGGAAACATGTAAATTCAAATCACAACACACTGGAACTATTTTGTAGAATATATCGTATTTGTAGAGTCGAGAATCTATTTAGTATTCCAAGTCCTAAAACATGTTTGGATTTTAAAATATAAAAACTTGCTAAAATTTACGCTTCTAGGGAAAAAAAATATGCTTGTGAAATATATGGCCCCGTGTAAGTAAAATTGTATGACGGTCCACAATTTTTGAGACTTTACTCTCAACCAACAGATATTAACAATACCTATATCTATGCAGCAATAGAAAATATATGAGTTAGGATTCATCTTTAATCTAATTTCATATTCTTGTAGTAATTGAAAGCTTTCATTACCCTGATCTCTCCGTCGAATCTAATTTCACAATGACTCACACAATGGTTGTAGACAAATTTTGTACCTCCTCCGGTCACTCATATACTTTTCTTTTTGATGAATCACTTTATACTTATATTCTTTTAATTATGCTTATCACCTAGCCAATAGCTATATGTTCAGAAAAGAAAGTTTGTTCAATTAGATGGCATTACGGTCATCGTCCACATCTACCATGTAGAAGCTAATAAAACACATCCGTATCTATATAAGTATATTTCAAAGTGTGCCAACATAATAATATAGGATAATCTTGTTATTATTTTCTTCTAAGAAACTAAAGAATCTTCCAATTTGGTGAATACAAAGGATATAGTGAGGCCAATCACGAGACCTCGTACAAACAACATATGTTGGGTTTAGTCCCACATCGATTGTAAGATGAGAGAAAGAGTCGGGGTGAGGGTTCTACGAAGCTATTCTTTTGGCGAGAGAGAGGCCTAAAATCTCTTGTAAGCCTATGTTGTTCTCCAATTGGGCCGGGTTGGTGGTCTGAGACGTTCAAGTATCCGGCTCAAGACTCACCTGGGTCAAAAGCACCGGCTAAGTTGACCCGGGATTGCGTAACAATCGGTATTAGAGGTTAGGTGCCGAGATGCAAATTTTTGTGTACTCATGACAGGCGGTCAGGGTTGGTGGATTGGAGGCTGCTGTTAAGCATGTTAACCGTTGTGTAGATTTGCTGGGTTTATTCCCATATTGATTATGGGAGGAGACAAACAACAACTTATATGGGTGAGTGTGTGCCCTCCTATGAGGCTAGTCTTTGTGGGGAGTGGGGTGAGGGGCAAAATCTCTTGTAAGCCCATGTTGTTCTCCAGTCGGTGCGCCGAGATGCTCCCGTAGTGGGTCTACGATGCATTTTGGTCGGAGACACCGGTTATGTAGACAAGCCGCAATTGTGTAACAATAGGTAGAATGCTACCTACCCTTTGCCATACATGCAAAGGCATGCTCTGCTAGTGTGGAAAACAGGGTCAAGATTAGCTAGAACTCTGCTTACATAATGTATGGTGTGTTACTCAAGAAACTTTCTATCGTGCGGTGTCCGCACATTTTCATCTTTCCAACCACATAGCTATATCTGGCAAGAGTCGGCCGAGCGAGGAGGTGCTACAAAAGGGACAGGTCGAACATGCCACCATGTTAGGACATTCACTGATAACTCAAATTGATAAAACAATATGGTTGGCCACAAACAACGACAATAAGGATATGCTTGAAACAGCAGGGATTAAATATTAGCCCTCGCTTTGGCTTGGTTAGGTGGATCCAAATTAAAGGCCCAGAAATCATAGCAGTGAGCAGAAATTGCAAAATTCAGAGTTTAGCTAGTACTGTAAACTACTCTGATATCGTGGACTGACCAAGAAAATTTGTCATTCATGTGTAAATATGGATGGCGCTGTGGAACAGACATACCTCTCTCTGGAGAGCCTCGTCGAGCTCCTGCTTGTCGTCGGCCGTGATGTCCTTGGCGTAGAGCTGACTCAGGCAATTCCGTATCCTGAATGATAAGGTTCGAAATTCAGTACGTACAAACTGTCGGAACAGAGAGGGGGTGGCCGATTCCAAAAGCAAATTAGCTATAACCTTCCGTGCTTCTGAAGGAGCGACCTCCGGACGGACTGCGTGGGATGCGCGGTAAAGACGAGGTCGACGGTCTGGTTCTTTAGCGCGTCGAAGACCTCCTCACGGGACTTGCCGAGGTCGGTGACGAGCCTCTTGAGCGTCTCCTCGATGTCGGACTCGGTGGTGGCGGACGCCTCGTCGGCCAGGCCGCCCCGCTTGAGCTTGTTCCGGCGGCGGTTGGCGATCTGCACCTCCTCGGCGAGGTTGGCGAGGTTGAGCATGTTGGAGAAGGAGCTGGCGACGACGATGGCGTCGGCGGGGGCCAGCCCCGTGAGCCTGCCGCCGAGCTCGTCCAGCCGCGCCGCGTCGCGGTCGCCCTCGTACTCCGCCGACAGCTCGTAGCAGTCCTGCACCTGCAGCCACGATGGCCTTGGACAGGTCAAGCAAGCTTCCATGCGCATGACGGCATGAGGGAGTAAGTACAGGACAGCTGAGTATGGATTAGGCGAGACGTACGAATTCGCGGAGGTGTGGGCCGTGGAGGTCCTGGAGGATGTCGAGGAAGCGGTCGATGAGGAGGGCGTCGTACTCGATGAGCTTGTCGTCCTCAGAGACCTTGCCGGGGGCCAGGAGGCGGAGCTGCGCGTCGATGGAGTGGTGCCGCTCCATGAGCGCCGCGGGGAAAGACCGGAGTTGGAGGACGATGACAGTCTTCGCGGGAAGCGCAAGGACAAGGAGAAAGCGCACTTGATCTTTCCCGGACGGTCAGTGTATGGCTATGAATACGGATGCGATGATGCTTTAGCTAGCCGTGGGTGTCTAATAAGCGGTGTACGTACCTGATGTCGAGAGCGTGACTGCAGAGTGTGTGCACGGGAGAAGTACGGCCCTTGGAGGTTGGAAAGGCGGCATAAAGCGGAGGCAGGTGGGACTCGGGCCGTGCTGGTTCAGCCCGTCCCAAGCCCGTCGTGCTTCGGGCAGCATCTAGTTGGCCCAGCATGGCCCGATGGTATTTGTTATTTTGAGATAAATGAGAGAAACTAAACTCGTATTGCTTGTGGCCTTGAGGGCTAGTATTTATATCAGTACAAACTTGGAGTCCAAGGGTAATAGAGATAGATTACAACTCAAATAGAGAAAGATACCGAACCCTAACCGACTATACTCTAATATCCCCCCGCAGTCTCAGCATCAGGAGGAACAATGTTGAGACTGGAACATATGTCGGTGAATGATGCAGTCGGGAGGCCTTTTGTAAAAATATCAGCAAATTGAGCAGTTGTGGGAACATGAAGAACACGCACTTCCCCTCAGAGCCACCTTCTCGCAAACGAAGTGAATGTCAATCTCAATGTGTTTTGTGCGACGATGCTGAACTGGATTGTAGACCATGTAGACGGCAGAGATATTGTCGCAGTAAACTATAGTAGCACGCTCAATGGGTTGATGAAGCTCGACAAGAAGCTGACGCAGCCACACCGCCTTGGCCACGGCATGAGCAACCGACCTATACTCAGCCTCAGCAGAAGACCTGGAGATTGTTACCTGCCTTTTAGAACACCAAGAAACAAGATTATCACCCAAATAAACACAAAATCCGGATGTGGACCGTCGAGTATCGAGACATCCTGCCCAGTCTGCATCAGAATAAACTGGTCAAGCTTGTTGGGGAAGAAGAATTGATGAGAAGACCGTGATCAAGAGTGCCTTTTAAATAGCGAAGGATTCGTTTAACATGAGCAAGATGAGGGGCGCGAGGATCATGCATAAAGAGACAAGCTTGCTGAACAGAATAAGAAATGTCAGGACGAGTAAGAGTTGTCGTGGGATAATCACGGCAGACGTTACCGGGGGTAACTTGTCTTGGGGCAAATCGACTCTGGTGTTTGGGAGAGGGTTTAGCTCAAGGGAAAGCATGGTGATACGCAATCTGGTAGCCGGCAATCAAGTCGCCGAGTCTACGATCTGAATAAACTATCTCGATACTCGTGTTACAACGGATGCTCGATATCTCGCAATCTCTATCTCGTAAAATTGTGTATCTTGTGAACTCGTCCGATCTAACCCTAGGGGCCGGTTTATATAATCCCCGGATCCCCTGGCTTGCTATCCAAGGCATACTCGGAATTCTATCCGGACACTACATACAAAACCCTAAACTTCCTTATCGGAACCCACAATCCGGGTCATGAGGCCTACACTCCTGGGCCTTCTAGAACCCCTTTATTCCTTAGACGGGTCTTGCGCAGCGTCCTTTGGGCCGAGTTACTCCTTGGCGTTAGCCTACCGGGTTATCATCCCTCCATCAGTAGTCCCCAGAATAGTTTGGGCTTCACGGAATCCTCCTTGAAGCGCATGCTATTCCCTGCAAAAATAACAAACATACAAATTCTTAGAGGCCGGGTTAAGTTGCTTTAATAAACAGCTAGGCCTAACTCCATCGGTGGTCCATATAATAACCCGGTTTCCTCTGAATCCTTTTTTTACTTTTCCGGGTCAATGCCCTGATGAGAATACCAAAGATCCGGCTTATTTCACTCGTTGATTGATCCAGATATCGCGAAAGAGATTTGCTTCCTATCCATTCCGGATATCCCGTCCAGCACTTAACGCGTATCCCAGAAAATCAGGACGGGTATCCCTTATCCCGAAATTTTCGGTTCCCGCTCGTTGGCCTAGGTTTCCCCACCCGTACCTATAAATAGGTACCTAGGGGGTGACCTAACCCCAACGGTTCATTCCTTCCGTCTTCTTCCTCCTCACCAGTGCTTACTCATCCGAGCCCACAGAGCGCCACCACGGAGACCTCGTGCACGCCGCCGGAGCAAAGCCGCCGCCAGCTGCGTTCCTCCACGGTTCGCCCCGCGCCGCCGCCAGTCTCCGCCGCCGCACCCTCGACCTGCCCGCTGGGGGTCGCAAAGGGACACCAAGACTGCGCCATCTGCCGCCGTCGCGCCCTTCTCCAATCCACACCGGTAAAGTCCTCACTTCCATTGATCTAGCTTCCAATTGCCCCGTTTGACCCAGATTGGATCTAGGTCCGCCCGCGGGCCATTTCTTGCTTCACGCCGGATTAGGTCGCGTAGCTCCATCCTAGCTTGTCCAATCGCTTAACAGATGACCACACCTCACTCCCCTATCGCCTTTAATCATTAATTTCACGACGAAATCATCCACAAATTTTCCAATCTGGATGCAGTTCGCCCAAACTTCCGCGGCTGCTCTTGATACCCGGAAAATCCACCACTTCCGGTTCTTTTACTTGCACTAGATACATAGGCAATCAATCTTTTTTCATAACGGCCTGTCGATACTAGATATCCCATAATTTTTGCACTGCTCGTCAATACCCGGATAGTTTGTAATTTTCGCTCTGTCCAGTGATACCCGGACAATTCATAATTTCCATGCCTCTTACTGATACCGCTTGTGAATACTCGGATAGCTCATGATTTCCGAGTCTTAATGTTTCGTACATTTTGCTTTGTATTTTGCAGACTGAACCAATGGCTCCTAGGAACAAAGGGAAGCAGCCGGCAAAAACAAGGACGACCCAGTCCATATCTGCCAATTGGGCGCGGTCTTCCGTAACCCAGGCCAAGCTGGAAGAACTGGCCGAGTCAGGCATCCTCCCTCCTCAGAAGGAGATTCATTGGAGGGTTCCGGGTGACGAGACCCGGCCTACCCCCAATGCCGACGAGGTAATATGCTTTGTCGAGCACGTGATCCGGGGGTTTCGCCCCCCGGGTCACTCTTTCTTCCGTGAAGTCCTCCGCCATTACGGCCTCCGGGTGTTCGACATAGGGCCTAACTCTATGTTGAACATAACCCATTTCATAGTCCTTTGCGAGTCTTACTTGTGTATCCCGCCAAATTTGGCTTTATTTATCAAGCTCTTCCAATGCAAACCGTGCCACGAAAGCGGTGACGGGGCCCTTTTGGCCTGCGGCGGGGTTTCCATCCAGCGCCACAAAAATTCTCCCATGCCGACTCTAAACCTAAACTCACATGTTAAGCATTGGCAGCTTTCCTTCTTTTATTGCCGGGATACCTCCCCACCCGGCGAAAGGAAGTTGCCGGGTTATTCGGAGGGTCTCTTAGATCTTTCCGATACCTTTAATGCCTTTCCCCCTGAGTCGGACAGGGAAGCCATCCAGCCCCACCTGGCCAAAATAGCCGTCCTTTTCGCCCACGGTCTCGCCGGGCTCTACCTCGTTAAGACTTGGGTAGATTTCCGCATTCAGCCCAATTCTATCCGCTCAAAGCTGATGTGCAAATACTCGGGGCACGTTACAGACGCGCTCCGTTACTCCTCGAAGAACTATCCGGCTGGTGATACCAACAAGACCATCAAGAGCTTCCTGACTGAGAAGCTGGAGGTGATCAAGAACATAACCGGGTTAGCGCCGTTCACCCGGGATAACCCGGCTCCAGCGGTAAAATCCGATACTTATACACTTATTCTCGTGCTTTGACTTGATACAACTACTAACTCTCATTTTCATGCTTTTACCTCAGGCCGACAATGTCTTCTGGAGCATTGAGACCCCTCCCAACTCCGGGAACCCGGAGGAAGAAGAAGAAGAACCGGCCGACACCGACGAAGGTATCACCCGGAATCCAATCACCTCAACCTCTATTACTTTGCTTTCCCATTTTTTTCTCTCTTTCCAACTATATGCTTGCACCTTTCAGGGATGGATGATAAGGGTGACAAGGACGACCAGGGAGACCCGGAAGAGACCGAGAGCGACAGAAGCGAGATTGAGCCGGAAGTCGAGGTCGGAACCAAGAGGAAAACCCGCGGGGTCGTCTTCAAGGTTCCCTACTCTTCCATGTCCTCCAAACCCTACTCTTCTGACAATATGCGCGAACTTAACCGACAGTTATCAAATTCACCACACTTGAAGGATCCGCCTCCGACCAAGCGCAGAGTAACCCGGAATTCCCCGGGCGAGGATCCCCTCAACCCGGGTATTCCTACGTCCCCGGCTCGTCGTACTGGTATTTCTCCATCTCATCCCATCAACTCACCTCGAAAACACCCTTCCCCCAATCATCCATTAGCCGGACAGCTCCGGGTCTCACTCTCGGATTCTGTGACAGCCTCATCCGCGTCTAGCAGCTCGCTTCCGGCAGATTTCGTGGTGAATGCCGGGTAAGTCATATTTCCGGCTAAGCAATACTCTAGTCCTTTTGATAACCTTCAATTTTTGTTGCTGATCTCTTCTCTTTCCTTTCCTTAGCGCCCAGGTCACGATCAGTGACCCGGATATTATGGACACGGACAACCGGGAGACGGAGGGGCCGACTGATGATATGGACGCCGCGACTGGCGGTGGTGTTGAAAACAACCAGGAGCAAGAACCCTTGGCTGACCCGGCTCGGCAGGAGGCCGGGTCTCCCAAGCCATCTGAAGAGGCTGAGGACGACGACGTCGAGATCCTGGACACAAGGATGGGCTCTCCCAATCCGGATACCTAGACAGTCCGGGTCTCGACCCCAAAGTCGGAGAAGGTTCGCCCGCCGGGTGATCAAGCCGCCGGCTCTTCCGGTGTCAGGCCCGAAGATATGACTTTTTCCCAGATGCTTGACGCCCTGCACACCTTGAGGGCTGATGAAGAAAATATCCTAGAAGCTTTGATAGCCAAACATGAGGTAAATCCGAATAACATTGCCTGTATCCTTGTCTAGTCCCCAAGTTCAGAGTGAACTTATTGATAATTTGCTTGGAACTTCGTAGCATATCCGACTGGTAGCTTGCTTTTTATCCGGCTAATCCTTCCCTGTGTCTCCACGCAGGCCTTCGTGACCCATTCTGAGAAAGCATTGGCGAAGGCCACCAAGCTCCTCGAGAAGGAGGCGACTCTGCATGAGTCGGCTGAAGCTGATGCTAGGAGGAGCGGGAAGATCACAAGGAAATATAGAAGGAGGGCTCATGCAGCAGAAGATGAACTGACCAAGCTTTCCGTTTAAATTGCCGACACATATCGTGCTTTGACCAGTACGATTCCTAACTTGATAACTAGAACCCGGATTCTCATTCTGATAAATAGTCGAATTTCCTTACTCGCTGCTTTTTCCTATTTTCTGCAGGTCCGGATGATGTAACCCCGGACGAAGATGATATCGCCAAGCTGAAAACCATCAAGAGCACTATCCGGCAGCTCTGCGCCGGAACCAAATGGATCCTTCAGGATCTGAAGTGGCCGGGTGTCGGGCATGGCAAACTGAAGACGCTGCTTGACGCGTGCTCCACTATCCCCGAGTGGATTGAGCACTGGAGACGCTCGTCCTGCCGGGTTGGAGTAACCCGGGGGCTTGCACTGGCTAAGGCGTATTTTCCCAAACTCGAGCCGGCCAAGCTTGTAGGCGGGTTTCCAGAGTTCAACCACGACGGGTCCAGGTTCTCAGTGAAGAATTTCAAAGCTATCCAGAAGGAGGTTCGTCACTCGGCCAGTGTGATTGCCGATGGCTTGGATGTCAGTTCAATTACCCCCGCATATGATGCTGATGATAAGGCGATTAAGTCGGATCTTCCCAAGCCATACGACATGCTGGCCCGATGGAAGGCGGAGGCTGCCCAGGCGAGAGAAGAGGCCGCGAAGAAGAAGGCTGAGGCCGATTCTGCGCCTGCTACCTCCACGCCAGTCGTCCCTCCTCCCACACGGGCCGGCACTACTGCTGACCCGGGTGCTGCCGCCGCCAAGAATGCTGAAGACCAAGGCGAGGAGCAAGACCCGGCTGCCAAGGGCAAGGTCAAGATGGACGACTCGGCCTGAGATGCCGAGTGAAGTTTTTATCGGCAACCTTCTTAGGCACATTATCCGGCCGATGGGCCTTTTTAAAACAATTATTCTTTTAATGGCGCGCCTGTGCGCTTTATGATACTACTATCGTGGCTTGTAATGCACCTTAATACCTTAATATATTTCGTGGCCCTTCTGGCCTTTTGCTTGAATTTGATATTTCTTAGCTTTGAGCTTTTTCGTCCTTGATTTTCTGACTTTCTACTATGATTCCTATTGTGAGACTCGGTTTCCGGGTCTCGTGGGTTTTGACTAGTGGAATTTTTTCTAAGTCCCCAAGTCGCCGAGTCTACGATCTGAATAAACTATCTCGATACTCGTGTTACAACGGATGCTCGATATCTCGCAATCTCTATCTCGTAAACTTGTGTATCTTGTGAACTCGTCCGATCTAACCCTAGGGGCCGGTTTATATAATCCCCGGATCCCCTGGCTTGCTATCCAAGGCGTACTCGGAATCCTATCCGGACACTACATACAAAACCCTAAACTTCCTTATCGGAACCCACAATCCGGGTCACGAGGCCTACACTCCTGGGCCTTCTAGAACCCCTTTATTCCTTAGCCGGGTCTTGCGCAGCGTCCTTTGGTCCGAGTTACTCCTTGGCGTTAGCCTACCGGGTTATCATCCCTCCATCAAGAGTGGCATATTGGAGAGCACCGGTAATGCTGTGATAGAAGGTGGAATCAGAAATAGGATCACCAGTGGCTGATAATTTAGCACCAGTGTCAGCGGGAGTATGAGAGGGTTGACAATCAGACATTCCAGCACGAGAAAGTAGATCTAAAAGATATTGACGTTGAGAGAGAAAAATAGTAGACTTAGTGCGAGAAACATTAATACCAAGAAAATGATGAAGAGGACCAAGATCAGTCATGGAAAACTCACGGTTAAGAGAAGAAATAATATGTTTGAGAAAAGAACTAGAGCTAGCGGTGAGAATTATATCATCAACATAAAGTAAAAGGTATGCAGTATGTTCTGAAGAGCGAAAAATAAAGAGAGAAGAATCACATTTGGAAGAAATAAAACCAATTGTTTGAATAAATGTGGCAAAGCGTTGAAACTAGGCACGAGGAGCCTATTTGAGACCATAAAGAGATTTTTGGAGTAAACAAACGAGATTAGGAGAAGAGGAATTCTCAAAACCAGAGGGTTGCTGACAATAAACAGTTTCATTAAGTTTGCCGTGAAGAAAAGCATTTTTGACGTCTAGTTGGTGAATAGGCCAAGAGGTGGAAACAGCAATGCTAAGAACAACCCGAATAGTGCTTAGTTTTACAACTGGAGAGAAAGTTTCAGCAAAATCAATGCCATGTTGTTGGAAAAAACCGCGACAAACCCAACGAGCTTTGTAGCGAGCAAGAGTACCATCAACATGAAATTTATGGCGAAAAACCCATTTGCCGGAAACAACATTAACACCTGATGGTTTGGGAACCAAAGTCCATGTATTATTTTGTTCAAGAGCATCAAATTCATCACGCATGGCGGAAAACCAAAGAGGATCAAGAAGAGCGCGTTTATAAGATGTTGGTATAGGGGAAATGGTGGTAGTGGCTGTGAGATTGAGGCGTTGAGTAGGAAGAGTAAAACCGTGTTTGCCGCGGGTGCGCATAACGTGATCATTGTGGCGGGGTGGAATGAGTACAACACGAGGTGGTTCGGTGATTGTGTAGGTGTTTCGGTGTGTGTTTCAACGTGATTAGTGGGTGGATCGATGGGTGATAAAGGGGAGGAGGGATTTGGTTGCTCGACATGGGACACGGGGGTGACAGTGGGCGGCGAGGTGGACGCGGTAGGAGGGATGGGCGGTGGTTCAGCTAAGGGCTGCCGCGGCAGAGAATCGAGGGAAAATTCTGCCGTGGTGGGCTGCCGTGGTTGAAAAACAGGGAGAAAGTCTGCCGCGGCAGAGATTACAACAACGGGAACGAATGGACTAGGAGTTTTGGGGCTGGTTAGTGGGTTAGGTTGATCGGAGGTTTGCGTGGCAGCATAGGGAAATACATTTTCATCGAATATAACGTGACGAGACACAAGAACACGACCAGAAGATGGATCAAAACAGCGATAACCTTTGTGACCGTCGGAAAGACCAAGATGAATACAAGGAAGTGAGCGCGGTGCTAGTTTGTTCTGAGTGGTGGAGGAAGTGTTGGGAAAACAAAGACAGCCAAAAACACGTAAAGAAGAGTAATCGGGGTGAGAAAGAAAAAAGAGATTCAAAGGGCGAATAAAGCGGGCATGTTTTGGTTGGTCGAATATTTATGAGTAGCGTAGCAGTGCGAAGAGTTTCAGCCCCAAATTTAGAGGGAAGAGAAGATTGTAAGAGCAATGTGCGAAGAATATCGTTAATAGAGCGAAGAGAGCGTTCAGCTTTTCCGTTTTGAGAAGAAGTGTAAGGGAAAGAAAAACGAAGGAGAATACCGTGAGAGAGAAAAAAGATACGGTTTTGAGTGTTATCAAATTCACGACCATTATCACATTGAATAAATCGAATTGGCAAACCAAGGTGAGTAAGAACATACTGTCGGAAGTTGGGAAAAATTGTGTGCACATCAGATTTAGCTCGAAGGGGAAAAGTCCAAATATAATGAGAATAATCATCCAATAATACAAGATAATATTTATAACCAGAAACACTAGGGACTGGAGAGGTCCATAAATCACAATGAAGTAGCTCAAAAGGAAAAGTGGCATAAGTAGTAGAGGTACCAAAGGGTAATCGAACGTTTTTGCCGCATTGACAGGCAGTACATAGTGAAGGATTATGAGAGGCAGTAGAACTAGGGATACAAAAATCTCGAAGCAAGGAAGACAAAGTGAATTTATTTGGGTGGCCTAGACGACGATGCCACAAATCTACTGAAGCAAGCATGGCACGTGGGGTTGATGTAGGAGAACCATGAAGTGGATAAAGATCACCCGTGCTATTGTACCGAGCGAGAACCTCCCCCATTTTCAAACAAACCAAAGGGGTCAAATGCCAGAATAACTTGATTGTCAATGCAAAATTGTCGAACAGAAATAAGATTTTTTTATTAAAGAGGGAGCTACAAGAATATTGTTGAGAAGAAAATTGGTAGAAGAGGAAGGTATATAAGAATTGCCGGTGCAAGAAACTGGAATTGTGGAGCCATCGCCGATAGTAATGGTGGAAAACGGTGAGGGAAAACAAGCTGACAGGAAATTCATATTTGAGGACATATGCGAGGATGCACTAGAGTCGAAGATCCAATCCGTACCTTCGTTATTTAGGGTAAAATTGTTCATGGCGTTGATGAAGGCGGCTTGGTCCCATGTCGGCTGCTGTGGAAGAGCAGAGAGGCCAGGAGCTTGCATGTTGACGTGAGGAGGAGGTGGTAGCTGGTTGTGCGAGTACGAGGCCTGCATGGTGCCGGAGGCCGGCATGGTGTAGTAGTTGGGCAGGGGCCCTGGCGCACCGGGAGGTGGTGTAGGGGTGGCGGTGTAGACGTGCGCAGATGGCCGGGGTCCGAGAAGACCGGGGGAGCCGGTGGCCGGACCAGGAGCCCGTGTATGCAGGAGGAGCGCCGTACGGGGAAGGAGCCGACCAAGGCATCGACCATGCTTGGACAAGACCAGTCCAGGGATCATGCTGGGGTGACCATGTCGGTGGAGCGGGAGGCGACGGAGTCGTGGTCGGGGCAGGGGCAGTGCTAGCAGGACGAGGTTGAGGGGGCCGGTATATCTATACCTACTAATAAAGGCATTATGGTTTCTGCCAAAATTTTCGTCCAACGTAAAAAGACGGTTATACCCTCCCACCAAACCTCATATTAGTGCACTTTTGCCACAAAACGATTCGAATAAAAAGAAAAACTTACGGCTTCTCCTTCCCCTGCCCGGCCGAAGAAATCCACAGTGCCCCGCATCCATGGCCGCCCGCCCACCCGGCTCCTCCCGGAGATCTCGGCACGCCCTGCCTCCATGCTGCCCGCTTGGACCATTTCACGCGTATTCTCCACCACCTAGGAATCTCCCCGCGCCACAGCTCTCCATCCCATCCCAAGCGAGCAGCAGCGTCGCGGATGCGATGGGCTTCATGGGGTCTATCGCGGGGAGGTGGCCGACGGCGAGGATCTCCTCCCAAGGAAGATCTAATTCGTGATTCCCAAAAAGTTGTTGCCATGTAGCCTCATTCTCTAGGAGGTGGTCGCTGATGCCGGCCTCGGCCTCTGCTCGTTGTCGAGCGACTGCATGGAGGTTGGAGGGAGGGTTGCGACCGATCTCGATTGCACGGGATGCCCCGTGCCAGTGGCCGCCGTGCTCCATGGTCTTTCCAGCCGCCGACCAGAGGCGCTCCGGCTACCCACCGGTGTCCCCAGCCTCAGGCCACCGCCTCCCAACCTTCACCAATCACCATCGCTTCCTTTTCTCCTCCATCACCCGTCCACCCCGGCAGCGTTTTGTCCTCTCCTCTGTCTGGGGTTGGTGGATGAGGTCGAGGGTGTCGGGAACGCGCTCACCTCCCTATCAACCGTAGAAGAGAAGGGAGAAGGCGAGCTCCAGATCCCCTCCTATGCGATGGTAAAGGGGTGGCCATCCTGCACCACCGGCTATGCTTCCGACTGACGGTCGCCGGCGACGACTGTGTAAAAAATCGCGACCACCGGGCATCCACTTTCCTCTACCCGTCCTGTAGATCGCCAAGTTGCTGCCGTCGAGGATTCACAGCCGCCATCCTCATCTCATAGATGAAGGTGAGCACACAGACTGACGGTGGACTGTCTGTTGTAACTGCTAATTCAAAGGCCAGGCTCTCCCCGTGCAGTAGCTTTGGTCTTCCCTCAATCACTGCGATGGATGCGTCCTGTCCGACGGCAGTCCACCACGCTCGGACGTTGCTGTTCATCAGCGCGCCTAATCTGTTACCACTGGCGACCGGCAGGAGATTAACTGTTTAAGAACGGTGTACTTCACCCGTCTCAGTCATGCAGTTCAGATGATGAATAGAGAAAAGTTCAGACACACTACTTCACCCCCTCCTTCCTCTGAACTTCTTCACTGCTGACTCCTAACTTCCCCATCTTGCAGATTCCACTCCCATATCATGGAGGACGACATGAGGGAATCTCTTGATCCGATGCCATTACAGGCGGTGGCGTAGTGTGAGCAAATGTTGACGCCTTCTGCTAATGGACGTTGGTTCAGATCCACCGCCAGATCACCAATCATGAAACGTTGGTTCTACCCAAGGTCTATGGCCGTATCACCAAGCATCAAACTTTGATTCAGATCAATAGGAGGCCTATGTCATTGGATGTTCTTCCTATGAATCTATCATTCCTAATACTTCCACACACTTTGGAATTTATAGCCAGGATGTTTCTAACACCATCTTCTGGCTATACACTTGTGCTGCAGACTGGTGTATATAGGACGGTGAAAATATTGAACTCTCTGTAGTGTTGTAGTTATTTTCTGAGAACAAAATTATTGGTCATTGACGAGTCACTTGGGTTGCATTTTCACCTCACTCATGTAAAATATGTGTATCTCATGAGCAGGTATTGTGTATCCACGTCTTGCAAAATTTGGATAGTTCTTATATACTTTGATTATTCCAAGTTGCTGATTAATTTGGGCATTCATTCATAGAAAGTAAAACTAAAATTGGCCAACTTCAAATACAATGGAACACTTGAACAATTATGTGGAAAGGAGCAACGATGTTGGGCATCTCAAACCATTTATTGATACATTGATGCTATGAATAGTTGCCATCGGTAGCAAAATGTTAGCTGTTTATAACTTACACAAGCATACTCCTGAGCTGATCTAACTGTAGTTTTGCACAACCAGTTTGTCAAGTATGTAAAAGACACACCAAGGAACTTCTTATGAAAGCTCTTTGCAAGCTACACCGCAGGTTAGAAGTTATTCAAAAAGATCTCCTTTGATCTTTTGACATATCGAAAAGCATACTAAATGTATAATTTATGGTACGGTACAACCTGTGTGCCCGTTCACATTTCTAAATTATTTATTTGTTTTGTGTTAATTTAAGAGACACATTTATTATCTGGTCTAGATCTAAATTTTTTTAGCCGTAGCAACGCACGGGCATTTTTCCTAGTTTATGTTTAAACAGGTAATGTACTATATGTTCTCGAGAACTCGTAAAAAATTTGGCCATCGTGCTAGTTTTGGGGCTCGCCTCTTCGCTTCGTGCTGCACGGCAGGGGAAAATACTATTAGAGTATAGTCGGTTAGGGTTCGGTATCTTTCCCTATTTGAGTTGTAATCTATCTCTATTACCCTTGGACTCCAAGTTTGTACTGATATAAATACTAGCCCTCGAGGCCACAAGCAATACGAGTTTAGTTTCTCTCATTATCTCAAAATAACATGGTATCAGACGCCTAGGTTTTCCGCACCTAGCATGGCAGGCCCGCCGGCGCCGCCGCCCTTGCCGACTCGGTCCCCCTTCTCCTTGGTCGAGTTTCGAGCTGCCGGCAACCCCCCTCCATCTACTACCTCGTCTACAACCACCCTAGCAATACCTCCTCAAATCTCCACAATTTCTCTCGCCGACACCATTGCCGATGTCTCCTCCTTCATCCCGATCTCGTTGGATCTTGGCGCCCACAACTACTACCACTGGCGCCACCTGTTCTCCATCCAGCTCGGTCGCTGCGGTCTTCGTCACCACATAGATGGATCCTACCCTCCGCAGCCCACCAATCCTCGATGGGTGAAGGATGATCTCGCCATCATCCAGTGGATCTACACGCGCATCTCTACGGAGCTCTTCAACTTAGTCTCCAACGACGACGCCACCGCTGCCGAGCTATGGGCCTCTCTTCAACAGTTGTTCCAGGACAATTCTGACGCGCGCATCAACGCCTTGAACACCGAGCTTCGCACCATCACTCAAGGAGATGCCCCGTTCACCGTCTTCTGTCAGCGGATCAAGGCCATTGGCAATGAACTCCGCGAACTCGGCGATCGCGTTGAGGATCGCACTCTCATCAACGCTCTCCTCGTCGGCCTCGGTGACCAGTTCGAGAAGCAGCAGTCCTTCATCCCCATGCTCAAGCCCTACCCCTCCTTTAAGGAGGTCCGATCGATCCTTCAGCGGGAGGAGAAGAACCAGGCACGCAAGGCCCAACGGGCGCCGCAGGTTTTCCACGCTGCCGCTGCGCTGCCCCACCGTCTTCCACGTCGGCTCCCCAACCGCTCCAGGGTGGCACCCAAGCCCTAACTACAGAGGCAAGCATCCGATCTACCGGCCCCCTCAACCTCGTCCTGCTAGCACTGCCCCTGCCCCGACCACGACTCCGTCGCCTCCCGCTCCACCGACATGGTCACCCCAGCATGATCCCTGGACTGGTCTTGTCCAAGCATGGTCGATGCCTTGGTCGGCTCCTTCCCCGTACGGCGCTCCTCCTGCATACACGGGCTCCTGGAACCCCGGTCTCCGTCCGGCCACCGGCTCCCCCGGTCTTCTCGGACCCCGGCCACCTGCGCACGTCTACACCGCCACCCCTACACCACCTCCCGGTGCGCCAGGGCCCCTGCCCAACTACTACACCATGCCGGCCTCCGGCACCATGCAGGCCTCGTACCCGCGACAGACCCCATGAAGCCCATCGCATCTGCGACGTTGCTGCTCGCTTGGGATGGGATGGAGAGCTGTGGCGCGGGGAGATTCCTAGGTGGTGGAGAATACGCGTGAAATGGTCCAAGCGAGCAGCATGGAGGCAGGGCGTGCCGAGATCTCCGGGAGGAGCCGGGTGGGCGGGCGGCCATGGATGCGGGGCACTGTGGATTTCTTCGGCCGGGCAGGGGAAGGAGAAGCCGTAAGTTTTTCTTTTTATTCGAACCGTTTTGTGGCAAAAGTGCACTAATATGAGGTTTGGTGGGAGGGTATAACCGTCTTTTTACGTTGGACGAAAATTTTGGCAGAAACCTTAATGCCTTTATTAGTAGGTATAGATATAGATAAACACACCAAATTTTAATGCGATGATTCATATCTGATTTTTTTTCACCCGCCAAAAAACAAAAAACAAAACCCCTTATCTGATTTCTTCTACGCTGTTCATAATCTGTTGCCTTGCCAACTACTGTTAAAGTGAATGTTGTATCAGGTTGTGACAATTTTTCAGATGGAGAGCTACGTAAAGTCATCCACCACCATTCCGAAATTTGATCTCGATCAATTGACCGGAAACTACTTAATCTGAATTAGAGTTCGAAAACAAATCAGTCAATACACGAACTGCGACATCTATGCTCACAGCTTCCATCGCACGACTCGACCACATATCCTAAGATTATACCATTCCAAAATTGGCGAGCTGTAACAAAATAAAGATAAGAGGAAGGAGGAGGAGGAGCATACCACAGCTTTACTTAAATCTCAAATATCCTGATACAAGGACGAGACACCATCAGATACTGCGCATGATTCAACTCATATTCACTTGGAAGTTCAAAAACTGAAAGGGAAATACCATTACACAGAGACCACTACTCCATGACAAGTCCATTGGTATAAAATGTCAGCTGAGTGACTCAACAAATCTCCCTGCACGGAGCTTTATAGCGGAGCCGTTAGTGAGTCCAGGACACTGCCCCAGGAATTCCAGGAAGCTATGCCTTACCTCGTCTTCTGTCTAGCAAAAAACACTACACAATTCAAGTACGAATGCCCTCATGCTCTGAGTACTGATGGCAGCACTGGGCGATTGCCTCCCACCATTATTATCTACTAGAAAGCCTGCCAATATGAATATCAATTAGTTAAGAAACATAAACATCGCTTCATTAGGTACAATAAATCACACATTCCTATGTACCATGTAAAAGGAAATCAGCTATCAAGTTCGAAATGCAATTCTGATCTACATTACAAAATTTTGAAAAAGGAATTGTGCCAAAATAAATTGAAAACAGAAAAGAAAGAGAAATCTGCACTATATTATCAGCGATTTCACCACCGATGAAATGCTAAATCGTCTCTCAAATGCACATGTTTCTTTTGATAACGATTTAAAAACACACGACTTAAAAAGAACTCTAAAAATTAAAATGTAGCTCTACCAGCGAAGAGCATATATTACACCTGTACAAATGTGAACTCCATATAGGTTTCTGTTTGCGAAATACAAAGAAGAAAAAGTTTACCTAACATAATCTTTTAACATACGATTCACATTCCATTTTGTATTTTTTGCTTTACAAAGTACATTGAATCTATTTTTGCATGGTATCTTTGTAAAGGTGTCATTTTAACTAAGGATAATCTTGTCAAGCGCAAGTGGCATGGGAGTACAAAGTGTGTTTCGTGCTCTAAAGATGAGACTATAAGACACTTATTCTTCGAGTGCGAAGTTGCGCGTTCTATATGGTCAGCTATCCAAATGGCTTCGAACCTATATCCGTCAACATCCGTTGCAAATATTTTTGGCAATTGGTTGAATGGCATAGATAATAGGTTTAAAACTATTTTCAGGGTAGGAGACGCTAGTCGTTATATGGTCGCTATGGCTATGTAGGAATGATAAGATTTTCGATGATAAAAATTTCTCTTGTTTGCAGGTTCTATTTCGATGCACAAGTATTCTCCGTTCGTGGTGCACATTACAGCGGGCGGAGTTTCGAGGCCTTTTTACGGAGGCATGTGTACGGCTGGAAAGGGTGGCGAGGGATATTTTTATCCCACATGGGTGGCGGCTTGATCTACGGATAGCTGCTCCATAGTCGACATATTTGATTCATCTCGGATTGTAATCGATATGTTGCTACCTTTGTTTTCTATTTTTTTCGGCCGTGTGCATCTCGTTATGCAGAAGTCGGGTGTAATACTTAAAACTTTTAAGTAATAAAGCCCATTATCAAAAAAAAAGTACATTGAATATGAAGTTGAATATCTGCATGATATACAGAACACTCTTCCCTAGTAGTAAAATTATTTTGAGGGTTTTCAGTGGATGGTATTACACTATTTTATTTCTAGAAAGATCTCAATATACACAGTATACGTGATACATGCCCCATCTTTCTATGCTTTGTGGTTGTCTATGTGGAGTTTGTGTGTGAGAACAAGTGCGGAAGTATGTAGAGGGTCGATATACATGTCCAACTGTATCTGAATTCTTGAATATCTGTAGTCCATGTCCCAGACTATTTTTTTTGCCAAACCATGCCTATCAAAACTATTTGTTTCTTTCGTATTTGAAAATTAACAAATTGATGTATTTCTTAAAAAAAATTGATGGTGTCAATTAGATCTGTATTGTCTGGGACTAGCATCCTCATGGTAACCTATTTGTCAAATGAACACATGTTGTTCCCTTTGCAACATTGGGTGTGAACCATATTGGAGGGAACCACGTCCGCCAGGGTTCGGGATAAACCACATTAGCTATGGTATCATTTTACAAGTTGTACACTCCTATTTCACGGAGATCATCTTTCCCAGTGGCTAGGTCTTCATCATCATCAGTAAAATATACATGGCTCGGCATCAAGTCTGGATAATCATGTGTACTAAAGCAAGATGTTGTGTTTTTCCCAATAAACAATGCGTAGTCGACTCCTCTCATCTTGACACGCTTCTGCTCAACAAAATCTAGCTTGTACAGCTCGATTATAGTGATATATGTCTGACCATCTGGTCGCTCACGATCCAGCTTCTGCTTTCTATTGACTTGGAGGACATGGCCCCATGGGGCCTGAAGAATGTAGTGCCTTCCGTTCGACCGAACAATATTTGGGAAAATTCTTTTGTGGATGACAGATGGTCCATTTAAACTGAAAGCATCGATTGCACCTTGTTCAGTCATCGCATAGAACAATCCATCGTGGTATATGCAATCGGCATAGAAACGGTAGAATTTGAGCCAATTCCATTGAACATCTCCCACTCTGGCAAATGAGAGTTGCCCGTGCGGCTGGTGGATGAGCATGACAATGCATTCATCCAGTGGGGTATCCGATGATAAAGTCGCCTTAAGATAGAAAAAATCGCCATAGCTATCCAAATCAGATTCATAGGGTATATCCTCCACCCTAGGAAGCCTCCCGCCATAGTTAGACACCTCATACTTTTCAAGAACTCCGGCGTCATCCAGGACAGGTTTAACATGTTCCATGGTTATTGCAGGAGGGAGCGCAATCCTGTCACGGGTGATCGGATTGAGCAGCGTCAGGTCAGACTTTTCATCCATCGTGACTAGCCATCCCTGTGATGAGCCAATCCAGTTATTGATGGGAGGTTCCGGGAGGGGCATGGTGTAAGCCTTTCGTTCGGAGAGACTGTACATGCCAAGAGCCCTCGCGCCGCCGGCCTCGGTGCTATAGAGTAGACAGGGGGTCTGATGGCCGGGGAAAACATGGTCACGGCGGACCGTGGAGTATGCAGTTTGCCAGATTGTGCAGACGGCGGCGAATCAGAGGAGGTCTGGGCACTCGAGCAACTGGAGTACGCTGACCAATATGTCCGCTGGTAGCGCAGACCAATCTGGGGCTGGAGCTTCCACAACAGAAGGAAATAATAATGGCTTAAAGCAGATGGACAGACAACTACCGGAGGGCGGAGCTGCCAATCCACTAGCCAAGAGTCGGTGGCAGCTCCGGCCAAGTTGTAAATCCTTCCGACGCCAATTCGACTCGGGTGTGCGCTCCCTGGGCAGCACGAGCGCACCCTCACCCACCGATTCGTCCTCGGGTCAGAAATCAAATCACCAACCGATCCATCTCCGCGCCGCCCCCGGCAACCCACCGACAGCGCCTCCCCGGCAACCCACCGCACCGCACGCCACCGGGGGGAGAGGGGGGCACTCCTGTGAGGTAGTGAGGCGCCGCTGGTAGAGGAGTGGGTAGGCGGCTGACGGCAGAGTAGCGCAGCACGGACGCGGGAAGAGCGGCTCGGTGAGCGAGAGCGGGCGAGGCGGCGACTGGAGGGCCGCCGCCAGCGATGTGTACCTCGACTGGAAAGGGGGCGCTGTCGCGTCTTGTTCGGCCATTCCTGCATCCTGTGCTGCACTGCTCGCTCGCGAGAAAGAGGAAAACGGGGGAGCTGATGGGCTTCTGCTTGGGCCTGTACTGGGCATAACCTTGGGCCCATTAAGAAATCTTAGCTACTCCGTCCGAGTCTCCGACGCTCACTTATACTGTACAAGTTTGTACTTAACTTAGTATAAAAATGACCGACATTTTTTATGGATCGGAGGGAGTAATATAAGCTGAGTGTGTGTAGCGTAGTCGACAAAGCCGCAAAAAACAACACACGTACGTAGAGTAAATGACATAGAGTGGAGACTAATATTTTTTTTGTCGATCTATTTCTATCTAGCTATGCATAATGGTTTCCTCGTTTATATGGTAGAAGGATAAGACCTAATATACGTTAAAAGTGAGATTGACTCAGGCCAACATGGACTTAGAGGCACCACCGAAGTGGGCTGCCTCGGCCACACATCGGCTTAGTTTTCCAACACCTTTGGTTTTATCCGTATAGTCACGATTCAAAACTCCGAAAAACCTAGTGAAGAAAATATGGAGAAAACACATGGTATACTTTTGCTATGTTGAACGAATTGCCTCATTAAATATTTATGTGAGAAACTTCATAAAAACTCACCAAAGGGAATAATAGTACAACTCACTTAACTCTTAAGTCAAGTCAAGTACTTAATCGTCGGGATCGAGATTTCAGTGATGAGTTTGTGAAGATTCTCCCCCAAACCTTGCATCTCCCTAAATTTCATATACCAATTCCACGAACACATCTCTCAAAAGAAGACTTTGGTAATGATTTAGTGAACAAGTCAGCAAAATTTTCATACGACTTAGTATGCAAGATTCTTACTTCATTCAACTTTTGCAATTCATGTGTATAGAAGAACTTGGGTTGATATGCTTCGTGAGATTTCTCTTCACATAACTCGTCTAGACTTTTACACGAGCGCCATTATCTTCATAGATAATAGAGGGGGGTTGGATGGTGTTCAGCCCACATGACAGCTGGATGTGGCCGACCACCCGTCAAAGTCATACACACTCACGTGCTGCTTCATATAGTGCTATGATTTTCCGAGTGGTTCGTCGAAGTTGACACTACACTTTTTAGACGATTTCCAGGAAATAGCGGTTCTACCACAGTAGAAAACATATCCAGTATGATCCTCTGATGTGTGCGGGTATGATAGGTACCCTGCATCAGCATGGCCTACAACCGTGGGGTCTTGATTCCTCCGGTAAAATAAGCCAAGATCTTTGGTCCTTTGTAGGTATCGGAAGAGGTCCTTAACACTTTTTTCAATGTCTCTTGGTAGGCTCAGAACTGTACCTAACAAGCAAATTGACGATGAACGCAATATCCAGTCATGTACAATTCACGAGGTACATAAGTGCGCCAACTGCACTCGTGTAGGAGAATTATGGTCCCAAAACTTCCTCCCCCTTTTCTTTAGGAAATTATGAATATTACAAGAAAATGTTGGAAAATTCGTTTTCAAACAATTTCTCTATGATTGAGGATTTTAATCAAGATATTCCTTAGCATTCTCCACAAGAAAAATACTATTCTTACTCCTAACTTCTCAGGAAGTGTTTGAAGCTATCTCTCAAATGGAGAAAAATAAAGCATCTGAACCAGATCGGTTCCATGCCAAATTTTG
Organism: Alopecurus myosuroides; assembly: GCA_028641055.1. Classification (NCBI taxonomy): domain Eukaryota; kingdom Viridiplantae; phylum Streptophyta; class Magnoliopsida; order Poales; family Poaceae; genus Alopecurus; species Alopecurus myosuroides. Next base: position 41,955,228 of record CM054062.1, read on the forward strand.
TCAAAAGTTTTGGGATGTCATAAAAATGATTTAATGGCGCTTGCCTAGTAACAAACTAGGAATCACCGTTGTTCATGTATAACTTTGGTGTTATCACACACCTAAATAAAAAATGAATGCGGTGCTAATTCAAAAATATATACCTATATGCCTTCTTAACGTAAGTTTCAAAATTATCACAAAGGTATCTACTAATCATCTTATAGTTTTGAACCATAACCTGATTCAAACTACTCAAAACATCTTCATGCTAGGATTTCATATTCTAAAAGGGGTAGTTGTGCTTCAAAATAATATTCATGAACTTATTATGAAGAAAATGGATGGTGTGCTTTTAAAAATTGATTTCGAAAAGTCATACGTAAAGTTAAATGGCCATTTATGCATCAAGCCTTGCGCATGAAGGGTTTTGACCCTTAGTGATGCGATTGGATTGTTAATTTTGTTCAAGGCAGACGTGTGGGCGTAAGGATCAATGATGATATTGGTCATTACTTTCAAACTCTAAAGGGTTTAAGACAAGGATATATGTTGTCTATATTCTTTTCAACATCGTCGCTGATATGTTGGCTATCCTCATTGTAAGGGAAAGGAAGATGGCAATGCGAGAGGAGTTGTACCTCATTTTTTGAGGAGGGATCTTGATCCTACAATATGTTTATGGCATTATTATTTTCACGAAACACGAAGAAAATGAAACAAATTGTATGCATCTTTGAATAATTATCTGGCCTAAAGATTAACTTCCATAAAAGCAAGATTTTCTTGTTTGGTAAATAAAAAGATGAGGAACTTTAGTACAAAATATTTGGTTGTGAGTCCGGGTCCATGCCTTTTCGGTACCTTGGGGGTTCCTATCCACCATAAAAAAAACTATGCAATACGGAATGGAATCTGGTAGAGAATCGCTTCATAGGGAATCTTTCTTCTTGGCAAGGAAAGTTTATTTAGACTTGTTTCGATTAATTATCTTCCAAAAAGTATGTCATTGTTCATGCTCGCATTTTCGCAAATACTCAAAGGGTTAAGTTATTCCGATCAATATTTTGTTTTTTGGAAAAGTAATGAGAACAAAAAGGAATATCAGTATTACTGTAACCCTAAGGATCAAGGAGGGCTAGGCACCGGATTTCTTGAACTTAATATTTAATTAGTAAATGGCTATTTAAACTTCTGAATGAGCATGATACGATGAGAGTTGTTTCGTAATAAATATCTTTACAATAAAATTTATCAAAAGTTTAGGTAAATCTCATTGACTCTCCCCTTTGAAATGGTTTGATGCTGAGTTAAGGAAAATTTATTTGCTAAAGGTTGTTTTAACATTCAAAACAACAAAAGTAGAAAGTTTTGGGAGGATACTTGGTTAGGGGAGACAATAACGCCCGTTTTATAATATTGTGCAACATAAAGATGTTTTTATGGTTGACACACTCGCTGATTTCTCTGCATATATCTTTCAGAAAAACTTTAACGGGTAATAAGTGGGCTCGATGGTTGCACTTATGTCAAAGGTAATGTTGGTGCATATGTCTGATGAAGTAGACACTTCCATTTGGAAGCATACCAATACAAGTTTATTTACTGTTAAGTCTATGTGTGTCGACCTTATGCATGGTCATGCAAGATTTATTCGTAAATACTTGTGTAAGTTGAAAATATACCTCTAAAAATTAAATCTGTATGTGGTTTCTATGTTGAAAAGTCTTTCTCACAAAGGATATCTTGGCTAAATAGATGACAAGTTGTAAAGAAGTGTTGTTTCTGTTACCCAGAGGAGACAACTGAACACACTGTTTTTATCCCTCACTTTTAGAAAAATATTTTGGCGTATTGTATACATTGCGTACAATATTTCATCTCCAACCAATATCGCAAAGGAAAATCCTACCATCTCTTCGGGGGATTGATCGTAGGCGTCCTCCGCCTTCCTGGCGCGACACATGCCCTCTTTCTTTTTTAGAAGGAAACTAGGCCGCATTCTTCCCTTGGTCCCACACACGTTACACTTTCCTCCTCTTCTACCTCATCTCTCTGGTTGAATGCTTCTTTGTTTCAACCCCAAGCAGGCATCCACCACAAAAGCTCATCCTTCTTCTCGCCCCCGCCTTCACCAAAAAGCACACCTTCGCGTCATCGTCTGCCTCTCTACACCATTTTTCTCGGCTGCTTCAACGCCCATCGATAGGCACATCCATCCTCTTAGTCCCTATCCTCTACCACAATTGTCAGACCTTGTTGCTGCAAGGGAGCATGCTGCCGATGCCAGGTCTCGTTTCTCTCTGGCTGTCGCGAGACATGGTGTCTCCACCGAGCTACAGAGGGCGGGCGCCTGAGCTGTGGAAGCAGGCCACTGGAGCTAACAATGATGGCCGGCCAGCGGTCCTGCAAGAGGCAAGCTTCGGTGCTAAGAGTACTAGGTGGCAGTGCTATTAGAGTCGATTGTTGCTGCTGCTGCAGGGGAGCACTGCCGCCGCTAGGAGGGAGCACAATTGGTGCTACGACACCTGCCGGTGGTGCTACCTTATTTCCTCGTTGTTGTTACCATATTTCATCTTGGTTGCTACAAGTCCTTTGAAAGTGCATTTCATTTTTCCTAAGGTTTTGAGTGTTAGCTAACAATACTAAGTACATTATTTATCAAGGTGTTAAGTGTGCAGGTGTTTATTTATTCATCTGCATCGAACACCGAAAAAGTGGTGAAGTTAGATCAATCAAAATCAAAACCGGTGTCAACCGGATATTTGAACCGGAAATATCATATGCAATCGGAATTTAAGGTTGGGAAAATCTCAGCCTAGTTTTGTCACAGAAGTTAGCGGAAATTTCAACCGGAAATTTCTCGCACAACCAGATATTCCATTTGGGGAAGTTTGAGCGCAAATCGGCTAAGGACTGGAGGCTGGAGATGCAGAGACCGATTAGAAATTTCTAGGGCAACCGGAATTTCCGGTTGGGATGTCTGTTCGGGACAGAAGTGAACCGGAAGTTTCAGCCGAATTATTTGAAGAAATCGGATATTCCAGTAGAAGTCAACTGCCGTCCAAATCTATATCTGAAGGAGAAAAGCAAACCGGAATATCCGGTTCAAGTTTGAACCGGAATTTCCGGTCCAAGATTTCCGCTCCAACGGCCACATTTTGGGAGGGGGTATAAATACCCCTCCTTCTTCCCCAAGTGAGCTAGTTCGTCCAAGCCATTAATGTGCATTTATTGAGCTCACCAGATCCTAGATTTGTCCCAATCCCTCCACCCAAACTTGTTAATCTTTGAAGGATTGAAGGAGAAGGCTCCGATCTACATGTTCACCAACCGGTTTTTATTTCCCCTCTCATTTGCTTGAGGAATTTGAGGCTAGAGTTTCCTTATGGAAAACCTAGGCACCGTTGCTAATCTCTTGGTGATTTTTGGTGATTCTTGGGATCCCCCAATTTGGTTGTGGGTGTGTGCCTCAAACTTGTTGTGAAGGACTCGATTCCCGCCTAAAAGGGGATCAATAGTGGAAGGTGAACTAGGCCTTTGTGGCAAGGTTCATCAGAGAATAGGGTGAGGCCTTTGTGGCGTTGGGTAGGCCTTTGTGGAGAGCTCACACCCCTCCAACGAGATGTACTCCCCTCAAAAGGAGGAACTCGAGATTACATCCTTGTCTCCGCATGCTTCCTCTCTCGGTTACCTAGTTCCCTCTCATTTACTTCATGTTTGTATCTTGTATCTTGTTGTTGTCATATAGGGTAAATTCACCATAGTTACATATATAGAGAATTTACCTTTGTGTCAAGCCTTAATTTGAAGAAAAATTAAAATTGGTCGTAGCATCTATTCGCCCCCTCTAGGTGTCCATACTATATGTTCAATTGGTATAAGATCCTCGGATCTTTTATTGGGCTTAACCGCCTAAGAGTTCTAGTATGGTCAACATAGAGGATCCCTCCGAGGCCTCGGCTCATGTCACTATGGATGATCTCAAGGGATTGAAAGATTCCTTGACCTCATCCATATATGCCAAAATGATGGAGTTGCAAGATCTAATGTTGTGACTCTTGAAAGCCAAGGAACTAGAGTCGTCGACTTCTTCTCCACCGGGAGCAATTTCGGAGGAGAAGGAGCATACTAATAATGGGTATAAGGGTGGAGAACCTAAAAATGAATCCGCTAAGAAAAAACTTCTAAGGGCTCGGATGATAAGGGCGAGTACCACAATGTCAAAGGACGATACTCCCCCGATCCTCTCGTGTCACATCCTCATATTAACCCTAGAGGCGAACCTCCTAAAATTGATTCACATCCTTTTGATCAATGGTAATATCTCATGAAAACTCACTTGAACTATTCTTGTATTTAGCTTTGGAGTGTCACTCAAGATGGATACAAGCCTCATGACTCCAGGAACTTGAAAAGAAGAGAAGCGGTAGATTAGCAACTCAACTACACCTCCTTGTCGATAATTCAACAAGTTGTGGGTCCAAACCACATGCCTCATCTTCAACAATATTCCACCACCAAAGAAACTTGGGATGCTCTCATCACCATGTTTGTGGACAATAAAAGCATGCAAAGGAATAGGTATGGCACCTTGTGCAATGAGGTCGAAGGGTTCTATATGCTCGATGGTGAGAGCCAAGAGGAAATGTACCAAAGACTCAAGACTCTATCTACCTCCTTTAGCGCTCTTGGTGCTAAATATGTTGATGACACTTGGATCAAGAGGAAGTACATCAATGCCATATTGCCATTTGATCACGTGGATGTGAAGAGCCTTCAAGGAAAACACAACTTTGCCACCATGACCTCAACCGAAGTGATGCAAGCGATGACCTCCTTCAAGGTAAGATAACCCATGCACACGTGCTCGTGCTATTGGGATGAACAAAGGGGTCTCCGTGGCTTGAAGGCCAAGGTGGTGAGCAAGATGGTGGATCAACATGAAGAGGTTGCCTTGGAAGAACATTTGTCCCCACTCAAAGATCAAGAATATGATCCCGTGCTTAAGGATTGCATTGATCTTGCGGTGCAAAAGTTTTGGAAGAACCCTCCCAAGGTCAAGGCATATGTTGAGGAGAAGACCAAGTCGAGCTATGGCAAAGAAGGGACTCAAAAAGTGAGAACTTGTTTCAATTGCCAAGACAAGTATCACTTTGTTGCCGAATGCCCCTTCGAGAATAGGGAGCACCATGGAGGAAAGCTAGTCCTCAAGGATAAGCCAAAGGCTCCTAACAAGAAACCTCAATTCAAGAAGAAGCCCTTCAACAAGAAGCCATCTTCTACATGTGTGCTTGTGACTCAAGAAGAGCATGATACCGGTGATGAAGAAGAAGAAGACACCACAAGTGAAGTGGACGCTATTGCTATTGCATCTCCATCATCTCCATCACTCTTTGAATCCCCCAATGAGAATATCCCTAAACCGTCCACCAAGTGCTTCATGGCTAAGGCCACGTAGGTATCATCTTATTCCACCACTAAACTTGCTAGTTCTAGTGTTGAAGATGAAATTGCCTCCTTGAACATATATATGACTAACTTGAAAGGGGAGAACAAGAAGTATTTCACCCTTCTCATGAGTAAATTGGGAGAGGCCCAAGAGGCTCTTGATAAGAAATGTGAAACCAAGAGGAATGATTGCTTTGAAAAGGGGTCCCTCTCAAATGCTCTTGAGAACATGAGCTTCGAGTATCTCTTGAGGTGAGACTCGAAGCTTTGAAGATTCATATAATGAGTTAATTTCTAAGCTCACTAAAGAACGTGACCATGCAATTGCTAAATATAAGAGAACTAAAAATAAAAAGGTTGAGTTTGGTGTTGGTCATGAAAAACTAACCGAGGAGCTAGAGAAGCTCACCAAGGCTCACAAGGCTTTGGAGAGTGAACTCTCTACCCTCAACAAGTCTCGTGAACAACTTCAAACTCAACTTGATAAATTCAATGTGCCTAGTACTTCTACTTCTTCTTGTGATCATGCAAATATTATTAAGGAGAATGCTAGGTTGAAGGAAAAGCTGGCAAGAATCAAGGACAAGGGCCCTGGTGTGGAGAAGGTTGTGGCTCCTAAGCCACAAGTGGTTGCTCCTAGACCACAAGTTTGCAAGAAAGGTCTTGGCTATGTAGCCAATAGCAAGAAGAAGAAGAAGAAGAACAAGGCCAAGCCCGCACATGCTAAGAAGAATATTGGTGCGAGTAGTATTGTCATTAGTGACAACACTACTCATAGCAACTCCGCGGGAACTAACAATCCACACCATTTCTTATTTGTTGATTATTATGGTGTTGTGCAAGCTAAATATGTTGGTCCTATTGAGGGTTACATTGATTACTCTATTTGGGTTCCAAACACCCTTGTTGCTAACATGAGAGGACCCTCCTTGGGTCCTAACTCAAGTCAATGATTCCTTGTAGGGCTATGCTTCTGGTGGTGTAAAATGGATACTTGATAGTGGGTGTACAAGTCATTTGACCGGAAGCAAAGAAATTGTGATGGAGTTGAAACCAAATCTAAATAAAGCAACCGTCACTTATGGAGATAAGTCCAAGTCTGAAGTAACGAGGTTCGGCAAGGTGGTTGTTGCTACTAATATCACCCTTGAAAATGTCATGCTTGTTGAATCCCTTGGTTTCAATTTGATTTCAGTTCGTGCTTTAGGGAAGATGGGTTGTTTTCCCTCTTCTTTGATCCTGAAAAGGTGATCATCATGTGGAGCAAGTTTATCGATGTTCCTTACGTTGGGAATGTCGGAAATGAGTTGTATGTGGTGGACTTTTCAGAGTCCACCAACTCTCAAACGATGTGTCTCTTCGGTAAGGCCGATGTGGGGTGGTTGTGGCATCACCGCTTATCCCATGTCAACATGAGAACTTTGCAATGTCTTCACAAGGATGGTCACATCCTCATACTAAAAGAAAATGTTTCCTTCGCCAAAGATCGTGTGGGTAGGGCTTGTGTTGAAGGAAAGATGCACGACGTCGACCATAAAGACAAGACAATCATTTCATCAAAGAGGTCCTAGAGCTTCTCCTTGTTGATCTCTTTGGTGTCGTGCCCGAGGCAAGTCTTGGAGGCAAGAAGTATTGCTTGGTGATAGTGGATGACTATTCAAGATACACATGGGTCTATTTCTTCAAGTCAAAGAGCGATACCCAACAAACCGTCATCAACTTCTCCAATCAAGTGCAACATCAACATAATCTTCCTATATTGGCTATTCGGAGTGATAATGGCTCCGAGTTCAAGAACTACACCCTTAATGAGTTCCTAAGTGAAGAGGGTATTCTTCATCAATATTCCACTTCATATACCCCTCAACAATATTGTGTAGCCGAGATGAAGAACCATACTTTATTGGATATGGCTAGGACCATGTTGGTGGAGTTTAATTCTCTCCAACATGTTTGGGCCGAAGCCATCTCCACCGCTTGTCATTAATCAGACCGGCTCTACATTCGCAAGGGATTAGTTAAGACTCAATATGAGATTCTCATCGGCAACAAACCCAACATCTCCTACTTCCATATCTTTGTTTGTAAGTGTTTCTATTTGATCAAAGGTGTTCGTTTGTATTCCAAGCTAAAACTATTGAGGGTACATTTGTTGGTTATGGTGCCGAATCCCACACTTATAGAGTCTTTGACAAGGCCTCGCGGATTTTCATTGAGTCTTGTAGTGTGGTGTTCGAAGAAAATGATTGATCCCAAGTTGCGCAATTTCGTGTTTCCGATGTAGATGTTGAAATACCTCAAGAAGCCATAGGAAGAATGGGCGTGGGATTTTTCTGCCCCATTGAGGGATACCTTGTGGCGACTCGAGAAGAACTATGCTCTACTGATACGTCTCAAACGTATCCATAATTTCTGATGCCTTGTTGTTTTCATGCCATATGCTACATGTTTCTTATACACTTTAGGTCATTTTTATGGATTTTCTGGGACTAACCTATTGACAAGATACCACAAAGCCAGTTCATGTTTTTTGCTATTTTTTGTTTCAGAAAAGTTGTTCTAGAAATATTCTCGGTATTGGATGAAAAAACGCAGAAGTCTTAGAAAGTCGTTATGTACATGGAGTCCGGAGGAGACCGGAAGGGGGGCCTCAGGGGCCCCACACCATGAGGAGGCGCGCCCCCCTCTGGCCTGCGCCCAGGGGTGGTATGGGCCACCTGGCTGCCCACCGAAGTTGCCCTCTCGCCTATTTATACCTCTCGGAGGGTTAACCCAAAATATACGAGCCTTTTCCACCAAAAACATCCGCAACCGCCATCATCGACAAACCTAGTCTGGGAGGGTTCTGGAGCTCTCCCCGACACCCTGCCGGGAGGGGGAATCATCACCGGAGGGCTCTTCATCACCATGCCTGCCTCCGGAGTGATGCGTGAGTAGTTCATCCTTGGACTATGGGTCCATAGAAGTAGCTTGATAGTTGTTCTCTCCTCTTTATGTCTCATGTTTAGATCTTGTGAGCTACCTAACATGATCAAGATCATATTATTGTAATGCTACATGTTGTGTTTGCTGGGATCTGATGAATATTGAATGCTACGTCCAATGATTATCAATTTATCATGTTCTTTTCATGTGTATGTTATTTATGATCTTGCATGCTCTCAGTTACTAGTAGATGCTCTGGCCAAGTTGATGCTTGTAACTCCAAGAGGGAGTATTTATGCTCGGTAGTGGGTTCATGCCTCCTTTTCACTCACGCTCGAGTGACAGAAACATAACGGATGGGGGATGTGCTGTTGCCATTAGGGAGAAAACAACAATGCTTTGTCTAAGGATAATTTGATTGTTTACATTACACACTTTGCTTAATGCAATTATCTGTTGCTTGCAACTTAATACCCAAGGTTTGCTCGGATGACACTCTGAGGGTGGATTATTAGTCATAGATGCAGTTGGATAACAGCCTATGTATTTTGTTGTAATGCCCGCATGAATCACGTAGTAATCCTAATGTCATGCATATGCACTACGATGCAGCCTTTACATGTGTCAATTGCCCAACTATAATTTGTTTACCCAACATGTTATCTATCTGTTTTGGAGAGACACCTCTAGTGAACTGTGGACCCTGATCCATTTCTTTATCCTGATATATAACCACTGTTTTCCTACTATTTTCCTACTGCAATTATTTTTCTCTTTCATCTACTGCAAACAAATATTATTTTCCACACTATTCGTCTAATCCTTTATTTCGGCAAAACCGGTGAGATTGACAACCTCACTTCTTCGTTGGGGCAAAGTAATTTGATTGTGTTGTGTAGATTCCACGTTGCTGCTGAACCGGTAGTGCGCCCTGCCAACATCAGTTGCATCAACCTTTAGAAGTGATTTCTTTCTCCTACTGGTCGATTCAACCTTGGTTTCTTTCTGAGGGAAAACTTGTCGTTGCACTCTTCACAACCTTTCTTTTGGGGTTTACCAACGAGTGTCAACACACAGAAACCAAAACAAAATCTGGCACTGTTGCTGGGGAGAAAGAGGATTTCTGAAGGGGATTCTCTCACTTCCGACCTGCTTACTTTGTTTTTGTTTTGCTTAGTTTATTTTATTTTGTCTTGTTTGCTTCTCTTTATAAAAACCACAAAAATAGTTCTTATTCTAGTTGTTATTTTTGTTGCCCTGTTGTTATTTTTCATCATGTTGCTCCTTAAGTTTACCCTGAAAGATCTATCAATAGGTAGTGGTTCTATAATGGGAAAGGATACTAGTAAGCATGCGAATTTTAAGGAAAAATTCATAGTAGAACTTGCTCCAAATTATGAAACTGATGCAGCTTCTTTAGTTCACATGTTAGAGGCTAGGTTTGTTAACCTTCACCCCATAATGCAGGAATTGTTTCTTAACATGAACAATATTGAGGATATTCAAAAAAGGAATTTCACCTTGGAAACCATGTTTAAAGAATTTGAGATGTGGCTATAGAAGCTAGGAAAGTTTTTAGTCATTTTAATATGTTAGGCTCAAGTGTAGATGTTATTGGTGCCCTTGAAAAACTAGACAAGACCGAACCTAAAAATGAAAATGAAAGGAAAATACCAATACCCTTTAAACTGGTAGCACTGCATGAAGCCTTGGAAAAGAATTTTGACTAGATTGTTCTTGAAAACTTATTTGCTGAAAGTAGTAAACCTAAAAGTGTTGAGAGAGGAACATCTGAAACTCATATAGAAAAGATACAATGCATTTTTGAGGATTTTTCTTGTCTCAATTTGGATGCTTCTTCACTTAAAAGTACTTGATTCTAAGTTTTCTGGGCCTGGCTAAAAGGCGTTAAAGAAAAGCACTTCTTGGGAGGTAACCCATGGTTTTATTTTTTGCTTTGTTTTTCTCTGATTTCTTTGAGTCAAGGTGTTGTTTACTTATGTAGCAACCCCTTTGTATCTTTATTTTCTCGCATTTGTTGTGCCAAGTAAAGTCTCTAGTGAAAGTTGAGGTTAGATTTTGATTTCTGCGCATGAAACATATTTCTGATGTCTACCGTTAAATTCGTGTAAATTCACAGAAAGATCAAACTGACATGCAAATTTTTGTGTTTATTACTCAGCTAATTCCGAAACTTTTTCTAGCTTGCGTTTTTCGATTTGAGCAATGTAAGTGCCCCAAAAAAATCCGTCTTTTCAGACTGTTCTGGTTTTGATAGATTCTGCCTTTTTTACTTGCATTCTCTCTTTTACTATGCCGAGTGGATTTCTTTGCTCCATAAAACATCAGTGGCTGTATCTAATTTTTAAAAAGTATTAATAATGCTTGTGTTCATGGAGAACATGTGAACTTTTGATTGTGCACTAACCCTCTAATGCGAATTACATTGAGTTTGGTGTGAAGGAAGTTTTCAAGGGTCAAGAGAAGAGTGTGACATAATGTGATGAAGAAGAGTGCAAAGCCAAAGCTTGGGGATGCCCCTTGGTTCATCCTAGAAATTTCCTAAAAGACTCAAGCATCTAATCTTGGGTATGCCCAAGGTATCCCCTTCTTCATCAACAATTTATCAGGTCACTTCTAGTGAAACTATATTTTTATTCGATCACATCATATGCACTTTACTTGGAGCGTCTGTTTTTTTTGTTTTCTTTTCTTTGCTGCCATGAATATAGTTGGAACCCAGCATTCTTTATGTGGGAGAGAGACACGCTCCGCTTTTTCATATGAATACTCGTTTTCTTCCTTGCTCGTATTCTTAGTTTTTCTTCCAGTTGCTACAAATCCTTTTAGCTCTTGTTTTTCATGCATCTCTTATTCAGAGCTGTTAGTTCTAGTAGAGTTATGTTAGTACTCTCTTGTTTCATTGTTATATTAGTTGGAGAGTTTTTGTTGTTTGGTTTTTGATGGAAATAGAAATTTCTACATGTGGTAGATGGTATGTTGGAAAAGCCTTGAATTCTCTAGTGGTCATTAAACTGTTTCACTTGATTATTTGCTATTGTTTTGAGATATTCATATGCTTAATGGTAAACATGATGGTCTAGTAAATTTAAAAGAATTAATGGTTGGTCTAGAAGTTGAAACTGTGCCACACTCGAAAAATCAGTTGACGGTATAATGGTATATTACTTCCTCCGCGGATAACAATCTAATGGCTTTTCTTACGCGCTACGGTCGGGGTAGCCAACAGTGACTTGTCACTGCCACGGACCCTCTTGGAGTGATCTTCATTATTCCTTGGATAATCAGATTTCTATATGTAATCTTTTAACTTGTGAGTTCTAAGTTGCGGTTTTCTGGCACTTCCACCATCCATATTTTCTAGCCTTTTCAGTATTGTGCATTGCCCATTCTCACATTGAGAGTTGGTGCAAACTTTGCCAGTGCATCCAAACCCCGTGGGAGGAATTTGTTCTTCTACTCATAATCCCAAAATATCTTCCTTAAAACAGCCACCATACCTACCTATCATGGCATTTCCATAGCCATTCCGAGATATATTGCCATACAACATCCATCATCATTATGTTACTTGTTACATGTTCCATTGTTATTTTGCATACTGCTACACTAGCAAGAGCATTTAGTTTTATACATCAGAGATATTTTAGTTTGAGTTATGAGTACTAAAAGTGTGATGATTCATTGTAAAATAGAGTGTTGCCCCTACTAGTGAGGTTATATAAAAAATAGAAAAATCCCAAGAAAAAAGGGAAAAAGAGAGATAATAAAGAGAGAGGGGGCAGCATTGCTATCATTTATTCCACACTTGTGCTTGGTTAGCATCAATACTTCAGTTTGGAGAGAGTTTTCATTTTATGACTTGCATAACTATGTGGAGAACTTACATTATAGAACTTGGCTTGTATATTCCAATGATATGCCTCCTCAAAAGTGCTCTAGGTCTTCGTGAGCAAGCAAGTTGGATGCACCCCCACTAGTTTCATTGGAGAGATTTCATACACTTATAGCTCTATGTGCATCCGTTGTGTGGCAATCACTACTCCTTGCATAACTTCGATTATAAGACTTCCTCTTGTCTAATGATCACTTTCAGCTGTGTGAGACTTTCTTCCATTGACCTTCCAAACCCCCCCCCATAATGTTCTTTTAGCCATAACATCCTGGTGCCAGGAACCAATTCAGAACGCTTGCTTGTTTTGAGTGACCAAATAGCCTGATGATTTTTTCATGTGCGTATTGTTGTCGCTTGACTTGATCCTAACACGAGTTGTTGTGAGATGTTTAGGATGATTATATTGTTGTTCCTGAAGCTTAAATCAACTTTAATATACTTTGCACAATGGATTGTTTTTAGTATTGATCATTAAAACGTTTTACTCTGTTCTTTTTAATGGTTTATACATTACTCTATATCAACAATAAACCACGAACTTTACTCATTTGATCTTAGTTTACATACTTTACATTATGATGATCAAGTTTATGGTGGTAGCATGTCACCTCAGAAATTATTTGTTTTCATCGTTTACCTACTCAAGGACAAGTAGGAACTAAGCTTGGGGATGCTTGATACATCTCAAACGTATCCATAATTTCTGATGTTCCATGTTGTTATCATGCCATATGATACATGTTTCTTATACACTTTATGTCATTTTTATGGATTTTATGGGACTAACCTATTGACAAGATGCCACAGAGCCAGTTCCTGTTTTCTGCTATTTTTAGTTTCAGAAAAGTTGTTTTGGAAATATTCTTGGAATTGGACGAAACAAACCCCAGAAGTCTTAGAAAGTCGTCACGTACACGGAGTCCGGAAGAGACCCGGAGTGGGGCCTCAGGGGCCCCACACCATGATGCGGCGCGCCCTAATGACCCACAAGTATAGGGGGGTATCGTAGTACTTTCGATAAATAAGAGTGTCGAACCCAACGAGGAGCAGAAGGTGTTGACAAGCAGGTTGGATAGAGGATTCACTAGAAAGACTAGCAAACGGGGTTTTGGTGGTTTTTGATATAGGAGATAAATAAAGTGCGAGTAAATAAAAGACAGTAAATATAATTGTAGCGAGTGGTCCAATCCTTTTGAGAGCAAAGGACAAGCCGGTTTTTCTACTTATTATTATCAAACGTTCTCGAGGACACATGGGAACTTCGTCAAGCGCTTTCGTTTCATCTAGTTGATTAATATTTATTGTTTTGATAGGTGTTGTGTGGGTGAACCTATGCTAATGCACCGCTCAACTAGGACTAATACATACTTGTGATTAAAACCCTTGCAAGCATTCACAAATACAAGAAAGTAACTAAGATAAATCTAACCACAACTTTAAACTTTGAGGTCCTACACTCCCTCGTGCATCGGTTTCCTAATGGGGGTTCAAGTTTCTGTCACTCTGGCAACCCCACAATTAGTAGCCAAATACACAATGCATCCTCCTAGGACCATAAAGGTGAAGTATCATGTAGTCGACGTTCACATGACACAACTGAAAGAATAACACCACAACTTAAATATCAAACCACTAGATATTATTTCAACATAATTGCACTACTAACATCTTGACTTCTCCCATGTCCTCAGGAACTAAAAAAACTACTCACGAGACATCATATGGATCATGATCAGAGGCGATATAATGATGAATAACAATCTGGTCATAAAGTGCAAACACCGATAAATCTTACAAGCATCAACCACTAACAAGTAATCCACACCAGGAGAGAGATCTAGTGAAGAACAACGATATAGAACCCTAATCGTTACAGCAGGATGGAGATGTATGGTGAGAGTGATGGTGCTGGTGATGATTATGATGATGATGATAATCTTGATGATGCCTAGAGCGATGACGGTGACGATGGCGATGATTTCCCCTCTCCGGGGAGACTTTCCCCGGCAGATTTCTCCCTGTCGGAGAGCTTGTCTATCTCTGTTGTTTTCCGCCCTGGGGAGGCGGTGGAATATTTCCTCGATGGTTCTCTGAAGCTTAGGGTTCCTGGGGGTCAAGTACTCGAAAGGAGGCGACCAGAGGTGGGTCAGGGTGGCCACACCACCCCAGGAGCGACCAAGGGTGGGCACCCAGGCATGGTGTGGGCCCCTGGTGGCGGCCCTCCGGGTCTCCTCGTGGCTAGCTCCCTCTTCTGGACTTCTAAGACTTCCCCGATGTCCTTGTTCTTCTTCTGATCTTCTGAAATAGGGTATCTTGATAATGCCTTTTCCATCAGATTTATGGTCCCGGTGTTTATTCTCCAGTAATTATTAAACATGCAAAATAAGATGAAATAATATAAGTAATGCATCATAATATGAAATATATCGATGAATAACAGAAAATTACAATATAAAATAGTGATGCAAAATGGACGTATCAACTCCCCCCAAGCTTAGACCTCGCTTGTCCCCAAACAGACTGAACTCAGTAAAAACATGGCCACATGTTTATGGAGTGAGGTGTTGATAAATAAAATACGGACAAGAAGCATCACATCTACCAATACACAAGTCATTCTAGACAACAACTTCCTCTTATATAATTCAACTTGAGACAAGTAGAGGAAATCACAATAAAGGTGGAAAAGGATGTCATAATTGGTGAAGGCAAACTTCGTTCTTAGTCAGAGAACAATTAACATATTGTACTTATCTTTCGATCAGAATCTTTATATTAGAGCTTATATTGCAGAGTTTATCATGCTCAATCATAACAGTCTCTTTATAGTCATTGATAAATTTCAAAGTGGTATTCATTCAGATAAAAACATTTGTACTAAACAAGGAAGGATAAAGGACATGATTGAGTAAATCAACACATAGATGGATGGATCACAACAACTCAAATATTTGCTTAAGACAGAAAGGAGTAGATTTACTGACTCAACATAAAGGTAGAACATAGGCCCTTCGTAGAGGGAAGCAGGGATTAACTCATGTGCTAGAGCTTTTCATTTGATAAACAGAGGTATTGAAAACAATTTTGAGAGTGGTGTATGTTTATGTCAACGAATGGCAAACAAAAAATACAGTACATCACAAGCCAACTAGACTTCACAAGAGCGGCTCCCATTGAAGGACGCAACTGGTATAGAAGGTCATCCCTCTTTCTCTTTTGTTTACACAATTATGCTTTGACTGATAAATCTGGGGGGGGGGGGGAATAGTGAATAGAATTTGTAGTATTAAGTTTGTAGCTGGGCACCCCACTGCCAGCACTTCTATCATTTGGATAACCGGATGAAGCCACTAGTCCAGGTGTGTAAAGTCCAGTCAACAAGTGAGATAAAGATTCTCTATTTGCGTCCTCATGAGCTAAAACATGGGCACAAAACAGGTGTAATTTTGAAGGTTTAAAGGTAGCACACAAGCAATTTAATTGGAGTGGCGGTGAAATACCACATATAGGTAGGTATGGTGGACACAAATGGCATGGTTTTGGGGTTCAAGGTTTGGATGCACGAGAAGCATTCCCTCTTAGTACAGGTTTTTGGCTAGCAAGGCTGGGTAGCAAGCAAAAGAGTTGAGGGAAAACAAACAAATATACATATGATAGAACCAATCATGCAATCTTCCTTGGAGGTTCAAACAATCTTACTTGAGAATACTAAGCTTATGAGCCAACAAGAAAGAAAGATCATGGAATAATATGTCTACATGCAACTCCCTCGTTTCTACTCAAGCCTCAAAGGATTGTTGCTACTGACCAATGCTAAGTTTGCCAAAACGAACTAGATTAACTTGATGCTCTAATATTGATACCAATACTAATAACAAGATCAACCATATAACAAAAAGTGTAAACTAAAATAAAGTGTAGAAAGTAAATGATGAAACTTCTCATTAATATTCCATTACGGCAACTCAAACGAAGGGATACATTGATAACCAACTAAAGGAGAGATACTTCCATACTGCAAACCATCCTATATGATAACTTCTCTACTCATGATATGACTCTACTAAAGGTAAAAAGTTGAAAGATAAAGGTGTGATACCGCGACACTCCCCAAGCTTGGAACAAGCCAAGGGGATGCCAATACCAATGACGAATTAATTCTTTGGTGGTGGTGGTGAATCCTTCTCAATAAGCTTATCAACTGATTCGTTCAAATCATCAATCACATCGATGAGCTTGCGTATCAGCTCCGTATTTCTCTCAATACAGTTCTGGAACTTGTCCAGCGGTGAATCCCAACTCTTGGAATTATTCCCCCACACTATATCACATCGGGGGCTTTCCTCACCTACACGGTTAGAACGGTCCATATCCCAGCGAGAAGGCAACTTTGCCTCGGGTACCCTCATAGATTGATACTCATGAATTAAGGTATGGAAAGGTTTCTTAATGACTGGAAGTGGTTTCCTTGAAGCTAAGAAGTGACGTGGGGCCTTCCCTCAAGTGCTCATCCTCGCCGTTTGCTTGAAAGGTTTTACAAAAACTCTAATGCTTGCGACGGTTGCGCGTGGGTGCACGCGCGTGTCTTCTTCTACATCTCCTTCAGCTCCACTCTCGATCTCCTCCTCCGACTTTCGGTCTTGGAGATCTTCTTTCATCGGTCCCTTGCCCTCGTTGTTGTTGAAGGAGACCATGGTGCTTCTAAAACTGAAAACAGATCCTGGCTGAAACAGGTCGAAACAGAAACACGATAAGAAAACAATATACAGACCTCGGGGGTGCAGGGGATTATAGCAGAAATATGCGTAACGAAAGGAAGGTGCAGTGAGAAAACATGTTAGAGAGGGGCTCCGGGGCACCCACACCATGGGCAGGGGTGGGCCCGCGCACAGGCATGGTGTGATGCCCTCGGGCACCGTCTCCTACCCCTCTTCGGCTCAATATTTTTCATATCTTCCATATATGAATAAAATAAAAGTTGGAAAGCGATACGCGAACTTTTTCTTAACAGAACTGTTACATATTTGTCGGATATATGAAAATTAGGGGTATATCCGGCATTGGCCTAAGGCCGGATTACCAGGGTGGCCCACAGGCAATGGAGCATAGTCCATTGGGCGGCCCAGTAAGCTGACGTGCAGGAAGCCGGATTATAGAAGAACCCGGACAACGACCCAAAGTGGTGTGGTGATGACCCACAAGTATAGGGGGTGTATCGTAGTACTTTCGATAAATAAGAGTGTCAAACCCAACAAGGAGCAGAAGGTGTTGACAAGCAGTTTCGATGAAGGAATGACTGTAAATACTGAAAGATAAATTTGTAGGGGTTTTTGATATTGCAGATAAATAAAGTGCGAGTAAATAAAATGCAGTGATTAAGGATGAAAATTTTAACCGTGGGTACGGGTATTCGACCCGTATGGGCAGGGTATGGTACACCTTTATACCCATGGGTAGTACACGTACCCTACCCGTCATGTCATGGGTAGGTCATGGGTATCATGTTGTACCCGTGGGTATACCCATACCCTACCCATTTATAGTGACATGTGGGACACTTTGGCCATATGTAGCCCAACAGGAAGCAGGCCACAAGGCCATGGCTCTAGGGTTAAGGCGATGATCGGAGAAGGGTCGGCCAAAGCGTCCTTGTAATCCCCTCGGCTCGCAAATCACCCCAAACTGCAATCACTCCTTAATCCATCTTCTTTCAAATACCCAAATTAAGGAGATAAATTCCCATCGACGAGGCATACAGTTGATCAAACTGCTATTTTTTTCAAATATGCTATCAATGAATATAATAACTTGTGTGCCCGCTGGGTATCCTATGGGTACGGGTATCCACCGGGTATGGGAATGGGTAGAGTTTCATACCCATGGGTACGGGTATGGGTAGATTTTTCTACCCGTTGACTATACGGGTATGAGTATGGTATTGCGCTACCCGCCCATACCCTACCCATTGCCATCCTTAGCAGTGATAATAATTGCAGCAAGTGGCCCAATCCTTTCTTCGGCAAAGGACAAGCCGGTGGGTTTACTTATGATTCACAAACGTTCTCGAGGACGCACGGGAGGTTTCTGTCAAGTGCTTTTGTTTCATGCCGCTGAATAACCTATTTCGTCCGTTCTCATGTCCTTTGGAATAAGGTGGAGTTCTACTCCTTGGCCTTTCTTTGTTCCTAGGAGGAGTACGAGATCTCTCACGCCTGTGAGGATTATCATATCCTCCGGCTTTTTCAGCTGGGCGTCTTGGAGGAGGCATTATTTTCCGTTTTTCCGGTTTTGTTCTTCCCGTTCCTTGTGATCACGGGGATTATTTCCATCTTTCGGCAGATGGGATCCTGTCCTGGACGCTTCATCCTTATTTTCCAGGATTTTCTTGTCATTTTTGGGGTCTCCCTTCTTTTCCTTAGAATCGCCTAAATCTCCAGGTTCGCCAGGTCCAGGTGCTCCAGCGCCGCATGTGGCAGTTTTGCATAGGGCCGAGTCATCGTGCAACTTCCCTGATCTTGCCTGTCCTCGCTGTTGTTGTTGTTGTTGTAATGCTTTTCCTAGGAAAGCATACACTCCCTGAAGTTTTTCATCGTTGGAGTATAGATCATCATTAAGGATGGAGAACGCGGCTTCCGCGTTTTTAGCTACGGTTTTGTAGACGCGTTCGCCCTTAGCGTTTACGCTGTTAACCTGTCTTTGCCAAGAAGGGTTTTGCAACCGTTCTTTTGCTGGCAGTGCATCCAGCCTTGCAATTCCGGGTAATCTCGTGGGTTTTAACCCGGACATATTCCATCTTTTGAATTCTTCAATTTCCTCCTGCTTTTCTTTTACATTAGCTTGGGCTTTGACAAGGTTTTCTTGAGATCGGAATAGGTGTTGCTGTTGTCGCATAAGGGCTTGCCTTCTGGCTTCCAGCACTTCTGGTGGTTCGTGAGGTCCAACCGGGGTTTTGATCAGATCGATCTCGTCCTGTTCCGACATTTGGGGAACATGGATTTCTTTATTTTTCTTCTCCACGGGTGTGACTCTGCTTCCTCCTCCTACTTCCAGGTTTTGGTTGGCAATGTCTACTAACTTTTTCTTCTGGAGTTTGTACTGGAGTTTCTTGGCCGTCTTCTTTTTCTTTTTGGAAGAACGTGGCTTTTTTCCAGGTTCTTCTTCTGTCAATTCCTTGACATCGGGATAAGTTGGACTGGTTTTGCCATCCTCTCTTTCTTCATCCGGCGGAGGTGTTTTGGGGTCTTCATTTTCTTCGGCATCCGAGTTTTCAGTCGGGTTTTCCATAAGTACTTCATGGAAACTCCCCTGCATAGATTTGACCTTTCTCTCGAAAGCTTCTTCATCTTTGGAATCTATGTCTTCAGATTCGGGTTCCGACTCCAATCTTGCTTCTATAGCAGCTAACACGGAGTCAGCTTCCGAGTTCGTCGTTTCACTGATGGGTGTCATATCTTCCACTTGTTCTGTGGGATTGTTGTTTTATGCTTCTTACACGGGATTAGTTTCTTCCGTGTTATCCGCGACCTCAGATTGCACCATGCCAATAAAGTGTGATCTGATTGCAGGCATCTTCGAAGAGGCGGCAATTTTAGTATAGTTTTGGCAATTTGAGCAGAATTCGGTGTCGTAGTTTTCCTCAATGGAGTATAGGACGGGTGGGATAAATTTTCTTCCACCAAAGAATCCCATAGCCTCTGTTGTTAATCCGATAAAAATATTTGCAGATCCAATCGGTAAAATGCAGGCACTTACCACGTGATTCCGTGCTGGCATGTATAATCCATTGTCGAGGAAGCGTCCGACGTCGCTGTCGAAATCCAAGCTTCCGACAGTTATTGAACTGCCGATTCCGCCGAGTATCCTCGATTGAAACGTAACTCCTGACGCCGCTGGCCCCACAGTGGGCGCCAACTGTCTAGACATCGTAGTAAGGATCATATACGGGGGTGCCATGAGCCTACGGGTAGAGACGTGGGGGACGTGGTAGTACAACAATCGTGAACACCAGGTTTTACCCAGGTTAGGTACGACGCAACTAGGCGGCGTTCCTACTCCTGCAATCTCACTAAATCAGGACTGAAGCCTGAAGTATACAAAGTATAATATGAGTATGGTTTCGCTAACTCGGCGAGGATCGACTTCCCAGCGAGTTGGCTTCTATCTAATTGTTCTCTTTCGTCTCTCCTGTACGGCTTTATATACATAGCCAGGTTAGGGCTTACAGAAAGGAAACCTAGAAGACTACGGAAAGTATCTAACTTGGAAAATAAGGAATCCGTCTTCTTCTTCAAGCCGCACCACTTTGGGCCGTGGTCCGGGTTCTTCTAGAATCCGCCTTCCTAGGCATCAGCTTACTGGGCCTCCCAACGGTCTGTGATCCATTACCAATAGGCGACCCTGGTAATCCATCTCTTTAGGCCAATGCCGGATATACCCCTAATCAGTATATATCCGACATCTAGAGAGGCCTCAGAAGACTCCGATGCTTAGCTTGTCATGGGATGTTAGCATCACTACTTCTCTCCTTTTTAGTGTCTTGATGCCAAAGGGGGAGAGGTAGTCTATTAGGCCTATGGGATTTGCAAGGGTTCGGGCACATGCATGTTCTTTCACCATTGTTTGAGAACTGGTGTCCATTTAGTTTATCGTTTTCGCTTTGAAACTATTTGCTTTCTCGTTTGCAACTATATTTATGCTATTGTGAGACTATGTTTAGTTGGATCATCTAGTTGATTATCTATCTATGTTGAGGTTATCTCTTATTGTGCTCCGCATTATCTTCATATTATCTCTCCGCACAAGGTATACTACTCCTCTCTACCTCAACATATTGGATATGTATCCTTTTATCATGTTGTGTTTGTGTTGGAAATCACTATCCCCTTAGAGTTGTATTTTGCATGTCAAGGAAATCATAAACTATGCATACTTGTAGGGGGATCACTTTCCATCTCTTTCACAAGCATGATATTGTATCTCGGTTTTATTACAAATCTTAGTATTGTCATCTAAGACCAAAAGGGGGGAGATTGAAATTGCATTTCGTTTTCTCTAAGGTTTTGAGTGTTAGTTAACAATAATAAGTATATTATTTATCGAGGTGTTAAGTGTGAATGTGTTTATTTATTCAATCACATCAAACATGGAAAATTTGGTGAAGTTAGATAAGAAAAAATCAGTACTAGTGTCAACCGGATATTTGAACCGGAAATTTCATACGCAACCGGAATTTCCAGTTGGGAAAATCTCAGACCAGTTTTGGCACAGAAGTTAGCCGGAAATTTCAATCGGAAATTTCTGGCACAACCAGATATTACGGTTCCGGAAATTTGAGCGCAAATCGGCCAAGGACTGGAGGCTGGAGACATAGAGATTGACCGGAAATTTCTAGGGCAACCGGAATTTCCGGTTGGGATGTCTGTTCGGGACAGAAGTGAACCAAAAGTTTCAACCGGATTATTTGAAGAACCGGATATTCCGGTAGAAGTCAACCGCTGTTCGAATCTAGATCTGAAGGAGAAAAGCAAACCGAAATATCCGGTTCAAATTTGAACCAGAATTTCCGGTCCAAGATTTCTACTCCAACAACCACATTTTGGGAGGGGGTATAAATACCCCTCCTTATTCCCCAAGTGAGCTAGTTCGTCTAAGCCATTAATGTGCATTTATCGAGCTCTCCAAATCCTAGATTTCTCCCAATCCCTCCACCCAAACTTGTTGATCTTTGGAGGATTGAAGGAGAAGGCCCCGATCTACATCTTCACCAACCGGTTTTCATTTCCCCTCTCATTAGCTTGAGGGATTCGAGGCTAGAGTTTCCTCGTGGAAAACTTAGGCTCCACTACTACTCTCTTGGTGATTGTTGGTGATTCCTGGGAGCATCCAATTTAGTTGTGGGTGTATGCCACAACCTTGTTGTAAAGGACTCGATTCCCGCCTAAAAGGGGATCAATAGTGGAAGGTGAACTAGGCCTTTGTGGCGACATTCATCGGATAATAGGGTGAGGCCTTTGTGGCGTTGAGTAGGCCTTTGTGGCGAGATCACACCCCTCCAATGAGACGTACTTCCCTCAAAAAGAGGAACTCGGGATTACATCCTTGTCTCCATGTGCTTCCTCTATCGGTTACCTCGTTCCCTCTCCTTTGCTTCATGTTTGTATCTTGTATCTTGTTGTTGTTGTTGTTGTTGTTGTTGTTGTTGTTGTTGTTGTTGTTGTTGTTGTTGTTGTTGTCATATAGGTAAATTCACCATAGTTGTCTATCTCGAGAATTTACCTTTGTGTCAAGTCTTAATGTGAAGAAAAAGTATCTTGTTGTTGTTGTTGTTGTTGTTGTTGTCATATAGGTAAATTCACCATAGTTGTCTATCACGAACTATGGTAGCACCACCAACAAGGATGAATGTATAGTATGGGAACTTTTGTACCGGTTTGCTTACGAACCGGTACCAATGGGGCTCCGGTACCGGTTCGAACGTGCAGGGCGCCGGGCATGGTTAATACCGGTTTAACTAGACCTTTGGTACCGGTTCGTATCATGAACCGGTACTAAAGGAGTGAGGAAACCATTCGCCTGGTGCAAGCACCTTTGGTACCGGTTGGTGGTTAGAACCGGTACCAAAGGGCCCCTTTAGTCGAATGGTTTGCCTCCCGCGCATAGGGAAGTTGCGCCACGGGACTACTACAGTACCCGACGTCATTTATTCATGTTCGTCTCCCTTTCTCCTCCTCTCTCTTATCCCTCTCTTCTTCCCATATCCACCATGGATGAACCAATCACTCGCATGGCGCCTGTTCGTGTACATGGCACAAACATGCTTAGTGTCGTCTACACCAACGACAACGCCATGATATCAGGTTATCTTGCCCAATTGCACGGATGACTTGAAGGGGCAAAGGAACAAGAGAGGTTCATAGGGCTTGATCTTGATACACTCACAATCAATAGGATGTTGCCGTCGTCCAACTATGCTTCAAAAAGAATATCTTGGTCTTCCAATGGGCAAGGTACTTTTGGGGCTCTTGATCCATTCATAGGTTTATGATGAAAATTGCATAGGATAGCAACATGTACGATCCCCATATGAATCATATATGCGTGATATATAGAACATATGACATAGTTCATGGGTGAACTAATTTTCCTTGCTGCATATTGGCAAATCCGTGATATAACATATGACATAGTTAATTTATGACATGCATATTGGCAAATTGCATAGGATAGCAAAATGTTCCCATTTGAATTCTATGTGAAAGATCAATTACTATTTAGTAGTGAATTAATTTTCCTTGATGCATATTGGCAAATCCGTGTTTGAACATATGACATAGTTAATTTAGGACATATTGACAAATTGCATCGGATAGCAAATTGTTCCCATTTGAATTCTATATGAAAGATCAATACTATTTAGTACTGAATTAATTTTCCTTGTTCCAAATTGGCAAATCCATGATATAACATATGACATAGTTAAATTTAGGAGTTTCTTATGTCACTTCATATAGGTTATACAAATTGCTTAGATCAATTTGTGTTTAGTAGTGAATTAATTTTCCTTATTACATATTGGCATATATATATTTATTAGGTTATTTTTATGATTCTTAATGAACATTTGTTCCATTTTAATTTGTTGTTGCAGTAGTGACTAGAACTGTCCAGCTCTCATGAACTTCCTTTGCAGCGGCATACAATTTGCTAGCGTTGATATAAACATGACAAGATCAAGACAAGGAAAATCTTCAATATTGAGATACCGGTTGCCTGCCACATTCATATCTATGACATATTCAGGCCTCAACATAGGACGACTTCAATGGTTCATATGGCAGTCGATTTGATCGATGATTACTACGCTGATATGAAGAACAAGATCAAGAACCACAATGAGTGGGAGAGGACCCCACTTCACGGCAACAACATTGAGTATTCGGCCATAGATGCTTTCGTTGCATACGAGTTGTACCGCATGATTCAAGTTGTGAAGCATGGGCAGCGTCACCTCGTACCGTCAGGACCAGTTTGGGGGCAAACATCTGATGATGATTCAGACGACTAGTGTTTGTGTGGGCGAATCTACTTTTATATATCTCTATGATTAAGTGCGCGCTTGGGGGTCGATCGTGTTTTCTCTATGATCTAGTACTTTATATATCTGTATGATGTAGTGCTTGGGGGTCGATCATGTGATCTCTATGATGTCAGACCTTCGCGTAGTGTCATTATAAGACCTTCGCTATAAGTCATTATGTAAGTAACTAGTTACACTTTTCTACCCCATTTTGACGCCGGTACCGGCTTTATTCGTATAAGACTGATTTTTCTCACACAGGGTGATACGTCATAAACGTATCCCTAATTTCTGATGCTCCATGATGATATTATGCCAATTGCTACATGTTTTCTCCCTTATTTATAGCATTTTTATACGTTTTTCGGACTAACCTATTGACAAGATGCCATAGAGCCAGTTCCCTGTTTTCTGTTGTATTTAGTTTCAGAAAAGTTGTTCTGGAAATATTCTCGGAATTGGAAAGTTCGAAGCCTGGAAGTCCTATTTTCCCTGGAAGCATCCAGAAGACCGAAGAGGAGTCGAAGAGGGGCAACAGGGGGGCCACACCATAGGGTGGCGCGGGTCCGCCCCTGGCCGCGGCACCTATGGGTGTGGGTCCCCTGGAGCTCCACCGCCTTTGCTCTTTCGCCTATTTAACCCCCCGGATGGAAAACCCTAGGCACCTGATCAAAATCCCCGAAAAAGTTCCGCAGCCGCCGTCACCGTCAAGCCCAGATCAGGGGGTTCTGAAGCTGTTTTCCGGCACCCTGCCGGAGAGGAAATCATCACCGGAGGCTTCTACATCACCATGCCTGCCTCCGGAGTGATGTGTGAGTAGTTCATCCTTGGACTACGGGTTCGTAGCTATAGCTAGATGGTTGTCTCCTCCTCATATTCCTCAATGTTTAGATCTCGTGAGCTGCCTATCATGATCGAGATTGATCTTATGTAATTCTATATGTTGTGTTTGCAGGCATCCTATGAATATTTATCTTATGCCAAGTTGATTATAGTCTTTATTGCATATGTTATTTGTGATCTTGCATGCTTTCCGTTTCTAGTGGTTATTCTGGCCAAGTAGTTGCTAGTGACTCCAAGGGGGAGTATTTATGCTTGATAGTGGGTTCATGCCTCCTTGTTGCCTTGCTCGAGTGACAGAAACGTGAAGGGGGAGGATGTGTTGTTGCCATTAAGGAGAAAACATCGGTGAGAGTGCCCGCATGCATAATCATTGCTTATATTACACACTTTGTTTAATGCAATTACTGTTGCTTGCAACTTAATACCTAAGGGGGTTAGGATGATAACCTGAGGGTGGATTATTAGTCATAGATGCAGATGGATGTCGGTCTATGTATCTTGTTGTAATGCCCGCACTAAATATCATAGTAATCTTCATGTCATATTGTGCACTACGGTGCAACCTTTATTTGTCAATTGCCCAGCTATAATTTGTTCACCCACCATGCTATCTTTTATGGAGAGACACCACTAGTGAAACTATGAACCCCGTTCCATTTTTTCCACACTGTTAAACAAACCACAACAATTTTCTGCTTTCTTTACTTACTGCAAGCATACACTGTTTTCCACACTGTACGTCTAATCTTTGTTTTCAGCAAGACCGGTGAGATTGACAACCTCACTGTACCATTGGGGCAAAGTATTTTGGTTGAGTTGTGTGCAGGTTCCACGTTGTTGCTGACACCGGTGAAGCGCCAACACCACCGTCAGAGGCATCAACCTTCCGAAGGTCCTCTTTCTCCTACTGGATTGATAACCTTGGTTCTTAAGTAAGGGAAAAACTGCTACCGCTGTTCTCATCACACCCTCCTCTTGGGGTATCCCAACGAGTGCAAGATCGGCACCATCACAGGGCATTGGAGAGGGACTCCGGGGCATTGGGATCCCACATCACAAGATAGGGGGTGCCATAACATGTGTGTAAGGGTGTGCTATGGGTTTTGGATGACAAAGATTACACTTTGGGTGTGACCTGCTTCACCGACATCCACTTCTCTCTAAGGAGTTTCATGACTTATAGCCTGAAAGTCTCGGATCAGACAAACATGAGGGAAACTTGTCAAGAGTTGGGTCATACCTTTGTCTTGTGACTTCCTAGGGCCTAGCCTAACACAATCAAGTAACTAGTTACAATTTTCTACCCCATTTTGACGCCGGTACCAGCTTTATTCGTATAAGCCTGGTTTTTCCCCAACGTGGCTAGAGTTTCATCGGAGAGGGGTTCCGGAGCGTTGGGATCCCACCACTGCTGCTTGTAGTAGAATTTATAACGGTGCAAGTAGAAGCTTGTATAGACTGTGGCTAGACTTTTTCATATCATGATAGATGTTATTTTAATTCTAAAGCCTAGTGGTTATTTTGTAGCATGATTTGTCTCAAATAGATGAGAGTGTTTATTCCATTGAAAGAATCATGAGTTGTTCTTGTCATATTGAAGCATAAATTTGTGGTGTTCTCCTTTGAATGTTTTATTTGGTTGACTTGGCGCATGCTCATACCATGTTTATGTAACACCTGGGGTGTTACCTGTTTGTTTTCTTTTTTTGTTTGCATCATCTGCATCCCATAAGCATTGCATCATGTTTTCCAAACCACTCAAAACTTCCAAACAATTTAAATTGTTCAAAACCCTAATGGTAAATGCAAACAACAAATTCAAATCAAATCACTCATTTAAATTGTTGGTTTTGATAATCCCTTTTTAATATTCCAAAAATCACTCACATTTGGTTTATTTTCCAAACAGCAGTTTATTTTCCAAACTTTAGAAAACAAATCTTGGAAATTGTTTTCTTCTAACCTAAATAACTAACCTAAATTTTCCCTAGAATTTTTGCTAAACCTAAAAGCCTCTATTTGCTTCCTTTTCTATTTTGCTACAAAAAAAAAATGAAACAGAAATAATACAAAGGAGAGGGCAGCCCACCCCTTTTCCTCTTTCTTTTCCTGCCCCAAGCCCACTAACTTTCTGGCCCGCTACCCTTCTACGCTTGTCGTCTTCTACCTGGAGTACGGCCGCACGCAGAACCACTGGATCGATCCCCACCCCCGTGGATGCCATGCCGTACCGGAGTTGCTCCCACCATATAGCTACCCTCTACCCTAGCCTCGCAGAAACCCTAGACCCTAGCCCCTACCCTCTCTTCCTGCCGCGCCGCCCTCCCTCTCTCTTCCGTTCTCTGAACCTATCCAGTGCAATACCACCACCGTGAGCTCACCACCTTCTCCCCTCATCGCCGGTCACCCCGTCCACCTCGAGGAGCACCGAGGGCGGGAATGGAACCAGCGTCCTTCCCTCTCCAAGATTGCCTAAGGCTCCGTCGCCAGGTAACGCCTCTATCCGCCGCCCTCTTCCTCTGTTCATCGCCGTTTCCATGGTCCCGGATGCGTTTGTTCGTCAGACAGCAGCAGCAGTTGCGGTCGGCACCTTCTCCTCCTCCCTCGCTTTTCTCCTGTACAAGCACGCCCACACCACGCACCGTAGATCGCCATCACCCTGCACATCACCAATCCATCGCTCGCCGCGGTCAGTCGCTGCCCCGCCGCCGTTCCTTCTTTCCGTCAGAAAAACTGCAGGTATTTCTTTCGGGGTTCAGTTAGGCCACGCACGCCGTACACCTCCCGCTCGCTCACATCCGATGCAGGTACGCACGCCTCGATGCACAGCGACCCACGCGCAGCGAGCGGCACCGCAGATCGCCGGCGGGCGCCAACTGCCTGTCCGCCTCGCTCGATGTCCTCTGAACCTGCAGCGATTGCGACCTGAACAAAGTTCAGTTAAGTTCAGTTATGCGGCATAACTGAACAATAAACACCCCTGTACCCCTTACGTTTCACGATTCGAGCCATAGCCGCACCGGTAGTACCCGTCGCGCGCAGCCGTGAGGGGGTGGGTTCGATCCCCCCCTCGCGCAACTTTTTCGCGGATTTAACCACGGCCAGGCCCACAGGTCATTGACCGTGTGTGCCACCTCACCCGCACCCACCTCGCTGGCAGCACGGTGGCACTGGCCCCACACGTATTACAGCGCGAGTAGACCCACCCGCGGTGCAAAAAGTCCCTGGACATTAAATAAAAATTGCAGAAATAGTTTAAAACTTCCAAATTGAATATCTCTTAAACAGTAATTCCAAATCCATTAATTTAAACATGTTTCCCACTCCAAATTTCCTGAACTTTTCAAATATCACATTTGTTTTATGTTTTGAACTTTCAAAATGCAATTCAAATTTGAATTCAAATAATTCATTTGTAATTTGCAACAATTCATAAATAATTCATACTAATTCCAAATAAGGCAAATAAAATATGTTTTCCATACCATTTTGAATAACCTTTTCAAATATAAATTTTGTTTCATGGTTTGAATAATTTAAAATTGCCTAAACCATTTAAATCTTGTTTAATGCAATTAAAAATTGTTCAATATTGTTTAATTCATAATTAAATAATCCAAATTCCAAATTTCAGTATTTGAAACATGTAATCCAACTAAAATTTGATGTTCTTTTCAAATATCAATTTTTTTTATTTGTTTTGAACATTTTAAATGGTTGAAAACAACAACTACTTGTGTGTTCCCTTTAAGGCACCCAAAATTCCCTAAGTTAATAATAAAATTCTAAATTGCTACACCCTATCTTAAATTGTTTCTAATGTTGTTATTTTGCTGTTTCCCTTTTGCATGCATCATACTAAACCACTAGCACCTGTTGATTAGTTGGAAAACAAATAATTTAACCATAATTCATGGGCTTTTCCTATGCAACTCAAATTGCATATGGGTCCATTTAAATTTGTTTAACTTGTCAACTAGTTTATTTCTATGCATCAATTAAATTGTCATGCATCCATATCTTGATCATGCTGGATCTTTTGCCGTAGTAGTAATTGTTGCATCCGGTGTTTGTTCGAGGTTCATTGCTTCTTCCCGGATAGGACGTTGAGATGATGTGAGCAACGACAAGTTCTGCTACCTTGCGGGATCTCAGGCAAGTATACTCACTTGCATGCCACATGGCTGCCTTTCATCACTTGTTACCGATTCTTTCCGTTGATTCTTTTCTGCTAGCCTTAGTGGTAGTTGTTTCTGTTACGAACCCATCACATGAATCCCTTAACCTTGATATTGCCTCACCTCCATACCTACAGCCTTTGTTTGTGCCTGTTCTTATCTAGCATGCTTAGGTTGTTTTGCTCGAGTCTGTTACCCGTTACTTTCTGTTATTACTCTATTACGTTCTGGGGGATCGATGTTTAATCAATCAATCAATCATGCAAATGTTACTATTAATAATAAATTTGATGATAAGGCACCGGCAGGAGGCCCAGGGTGGTTTTGAGGCCTGCTAGTGTCGACCCTAATAGGAAAAGGGTCTTGTCTACTGATCCATGATGAGCGCACTACCCGCATTTGGGGAGTATGGGCTCCCCCTCAGTTTGACTCGATTCGCATCTCGTCCAAATCGCCGTACTAGTTCGGGCTTTCCGTTTGCTGCATGCATGATCTTGCGAGCCCTTGGTACCCGGGTGGAACTTTCGTAGTCGGCATTTAGGGCGGCGTGGTCTTCCAGTGCTATGAGGGTCCCCTTTTCTTCGTGGGGCTCGATTAGCCGCGCACGCACAGCACGCGGTGCTTTGGGCTTGATGCGAAGAAGGGTTGGATTGTGTTGAGTGCCCCGCTTGGTGGGAGGCATCCCATCTGGCGGGATATTCATGAGTACGGTTGCTATGGTGCACCCCTGCAGGGTAAATCTTCTCGAGAAGCCGTGTTTTCCGCGGTTATGGATTACTTGGTGAAAGTACTGGCTAACAAGTACTCAGGACAACTTAAACCTAATGATCAATCCTGTTTCCCCCAATGATTAATAATTTGACTAGTAATAGGTTATTCACACAATAACTTGACTCATCTTTAATACCAGGGTGTGAGTTATCCTCGGATTGCTTCTTCGGATAAGGGGCGAGATCCAGGATGGGTTTGTTTGAAGTTATCTTTCAGTTGGTTACAATCCTCGATCTTATCCCTTTTCTGTTAGCTGGAAGTGGTAGTATCTCTCTGTAGTTGGTTAGTGCAGCCTGCTGTCAATTATTTGCAATAACCCCTTCCTTTCCGTTGATCCTAAAGTATTTGTATCTTGTGATGACTGGCTACGCCGGTAACTTGTGAGTATGGGTTTTATTCCCCTTGCCAGTACTTAACCGTACTGACCCACGAATCTCTTTCGTGGCTGCAAATTCCAAATTGCAGTCAACAGGTTTGAAGTCTGACGACGTTAGCTTGGGAATCCCTCCGGCTTGGCCTGGGCAGGGATTGGACGCTCTCGGTTATCTTCAGGACTCTTAGTCCAATTTGGATCTTGTCCGTAGACGGACGATGTTTGATTCTCCCGCTGTTATTTGGATCTTTGTATTGTATCAGTTGTAACCCCGGCTCGTGTGAGTCATCTTGTATCTATCTGTTTCTGTTGTAATTGTGGATTATTCGTGAGCTGTGGTAATGTTATCATAAATGGCAACCTGGAATCGGTTATTATGCGGATTTGGCGGGAATGCTGAAATCTGCATAGTGCCCGATCTCGGGGCGTCACAAAATGGTATCAGAGCCTTGGTTCCGATTCCCGAGATTGTTTCGATACGAATGGTTATCGAAGCAACGGGTCCGCAAAGCCTGTAGGTTTAACCTCGCTAACGGTCGTTGTTTCTAGAGTGTCAAAAACTATTTCTGCTAAACTATTTAAGAAAAACATCTCAATAGGATTCTTGTTTTCTCCTTATCCCTGTTCTATTTCCCCTCCCATCTTATTGTTTTGGAGTCTACTCTCGTACTCAATCTTTCAAAGTGTTAGGATCCTACGTGGGTGGACGTTTTCTGAGCCTTTAACCTAATAGGTTCGATCATCGGAAGATTCCTGGTGGAAGAACATCGTCGTCACTCCGAGCAAGAATCTCTTGTTAGTGGTGTCGAGAAGCCCTTGTTAGTGGTGTCGAGAAGCCCTTGTTAGTGGTGTCGAGGAGATCAACTGGAAGCACGAAGAATCGATAGTCGAACTTCTTTCCCCTCCCGGGTTAGCAGGTGGATTGCGAGGGCGCAATCCCTTGTTAGTGGTGTCGTCTGTAACACCTGGGGTGTTACCTGTTTGTTTTCTTTTTTTGTTTGCATCATCTGCATCCCATAAGCATTGCATCATGTTTTCCAAACCACTCAAAACTTCCAAACAATTTAAATTGTTCAAAACCCTAATGGTAAATGCAAACAACAAATTCAAATCAAATCACTCATTTAAATTGTTGGTTTTGATAATCCCTTTTTAATATTCCAAAAATCACTCACATTTGGTTTATTTTCCAAACAGCAGTTTATTTTCCAAACTTTAGAAAACAAATCTTGGAAATTGTTTTCTTCTAACCTAAATAACTAACCTAAATTTTCCCTAGAATTTTTGCTAAACCTAAAAGCCTCTATTTGCTTCCTTTTCTATTTTGCTACAAAAAAAAACATGAAACAGAAATAATACAAAGGAGAGGGCAGCCCACCCCTTTTCCTCTTTCTTTTCCTGCCCCAAGCCCACTAACTTTCTGGCCCGCTACCCTTCTACGCTTGTCGTCTTCTACCTGGAGTACGGCCGCACGCAGAACCACTGGATCGATCCCCACCCCCGTGGATGCCATGCCGTACCGGAGTTGCTCCCACCATATAGCTACCCTCTACCCTAGCCTCGCAGAAACCCTAGACCCTAGCCCCTACCCTCTCTTCCTGTCGCGCCGCCCTCCCTCTCTCTTCCGTTCTCTGAACCTATCCAGTGCAATACCACCACCGTGAGCTCACCACCTTCTCCCCTCATCGCCGGTCACCCCGTCCACCTCGAGGAGCACCGAGGGCGGGAATGGAACCAGCGTCCTTCCCTCTCCAAGATTGCCTAAGGCTCCGTCGCCAGGTAACGCCTCTATCCGCCGCCCTCTTCCTCTGTTCATCGCCGTTTCCATGGTCCCGGATGCGTTTGTTCGTCAGACAGCAGCAGCAGTTGCGGTCGGCACCTTCTCCTCCTCCCTCGCTTTTCTCCTGTACAAGCACGCCCACACCACGCACCGTAGATCGCCAGCACCCTGCACATCACCAATCCATCGCTCGCCGCGGTCAGTCGCTGCCCCGCCGCCGTTCCTTCTTTCCGTCAGAAAAACTGCAGGTATTTCTTTCGGGGTTCAGTTAGGCCACGCACGCCGTACACCTCCCGCTCGCTCACATCCGATGCAGGTACGCACGCCTCGATGCACAGCGACCCACGCGCAGCGAGCGGCACCGCAGATCGCCGGCGGGCGCCAACTGCCTGTCCGCCTCGCTCGATGTCCTCTGAACCTGCAGCGATTGCGACCTGAACAAAGTTCAGTTAAGTTCAGTTATGTGGCATAACTGAACAATAAACACCCCTGTACCCCTTACGTTTCACGATTCGAGCCATAGCCGCACCGGTAGTACCCGTCGCGCGCAGCCGTGAGGGGGTGGGTTCGATCCCCCCCTCGCGCAACTTTTTCGCGG
Source organism: Alopecurus myosuroides (assembly GCA_028641055.1). Taxonomy (NCBI): domain Eukaryota; kingdom Viridiplantae; phylum Streptophyta; class Magnoliopsida; order Poales; family Poaceae; genus Alopecurus; species Alopecurus myosuroides. The sequence continues at coordinate 41,988,118 of CM054062.1, forward strand.
ATTTAACCACGGCCAGGCCCACAGGTCATTGACCGTGTGTGCCACCTCACCCGCACCCGCCTCGCTGGCAGCACGGTGGCACTGGCCCCACACGTATTACAGCGCGAGTAGACCCACCCGCGGTGCAAAAAGTCCCTGGACATTAAATAAAAATTGCAGAAATAGTTTAAAACTTCCAAATTGAATATCTCTTAAACAGTAATTCCAAATCCATTAATTTAAACATGTTTCCCACTCCAAATTTCCTGAACTTTTCAAATATCACATTTGTTTTATGTTTTGAACTTTCAAAATGCAATTCAAATTTGAATTCAAATAATTCATTTGTAATTTGCAACAATTCATAAATAATTCATACTAATTCCAAATAAGGCAAATAAAATATGTTTTCCATACCATTTTGAATAACCTTTTCAAATATAAATTTTGTTTCATGGTTTGAATAATTTAAAATTGCCTAAACCATTTAAATCTTGTTTAATGCAATTAAAAATTGTTCAATATTGTTTAATTCATAATTAAATAATCCAAATTCCAAATTTCAGTATTTGAAACATGTAATCCAACTAAAATTTGACGTTCTTTTCAAATATCAATTTTGTTATTTGTTTTTAACATTTTAAATGGTTGAAAACAACAACTACTTGTGTGTTCCCTTTAAGGCACCCAAAATTCCCTAAGTTAATAATAAAATTCTAAATTGCTACACCCTATCCTAAATTGTTTCTAATGTTGTTATTTTGCTGTTTCCCTTTTGAATGCATCATACTAAACCACTAGCACCTGTTGATTAGTTGGAAAACAAATAATTTAACCATAATTCATGGGCTTTTCCTATGCAACTCAAATTGCATATGGGTCCATTTAAATTTGTTTAACTTGTCAACTAGTTTATTTCTATGCATCAATTAAATTGTCATGCATCCATATCTTGATCATGCTGGATCTTTTGCCGTAGTAGTAATTGTTGCATCCGGTGTTTGTTCGAGGTTCATTGCTTCTTCCCGGATAGGACGTTGAGATGATGTGAGCAACGACAAGTTCTGCTACCTTGCGGGATCTCAGGCAAGTATACTCACTTGCATGCCACATGGCTGCCTTTCATCACTTGTTACCGATTCTTTCCGTTGATTCTTTTCTGCTAGCCTTAGTGGTAGTTGTTTCTGTTACGAACCCATCACATGAATCCCTTAACCTTGATATTGCCTCACCTCCATACCTACAGCCTTTGTTTGTGCCTGTTCTTATCTAGCATGCTTAGGTTGTTTTGCTCGAGTCTGTTACCCGTTACTTTCTGTTATTACTCTATTACGTTCTGGGGGATCGATGTTTAATCAATCAATCAATCATGCAAATGTTACTATTAATAATAAATTTGATGATAAGGCACCGGCAGGAGGCCCAGGGTGGTTTTGAGGCCTGCTAGTGTCGACCCTAATAGGAAAAGGGTCTTGTCTACTGATCCATGATGAGCGCACTACCCGCATTTGGGGAGTATGGGCTCCCCCTCAGTTTGACTCGATTCGCATCTCGTCCAAATCGCCGTACTAGTTCGGGCTTTCCATTTGCTGCATGCATGATCTTGCGAGCCCTTGGTACCCGGGTGGAACTTTCGTAGTCGGCATTTAGGGCGGCGTGGTCTTCCAGTGCTATGAGGGTCCCCTTTTCTTCGTGGGGCTCGATTAGCCGCGCACGCACAGCACGCGGTGCTTTGGGCTTGATGCGAAGAAGGGTTGGATTGTGTTGAGTGCCCCGCTTGGTGGGAGGCATCCCATCTGGCGGGATATTCATGAGTACGGTTGCTATGGTGCACCCCTGCAGGGTAAATCTTCTCGAGAAGCCGTGTTTTCCGCGGTTATGGATTACTTGGTGAAAGTACTGGCTAACAAGTACTCATGACAACTTAAACCTAATGATCAATCCTGTTTCCCCCAATGATTAATAATTTGACTAGTAATAGGTTATTCACACAATAACTTGACTCATCTTTAATACCAGGGTGTGAGTTATCCTCGGATTGCTTCTTCGGATAAGGGGCGAGATCCAGGATGGGTTTGTTTGAAGTTATCTTTCAGTTGGTTACAATCCTCGATCTTATCCCTTTTCTGTTAGCTGGAAGTGGTAGTATCTCTCTGTAGTTGGTTAGTGCAGCCTGCTGTCAATTATTTGCAATAACCCCTTCCTTTCCGTTGATCCTAAAGTATTTGTATCTTGTGATGACTGGCTACGCCGGTAACTTGTGAGTATGGGTTTTATCCCCCTTGCCAGTACTTAACCGTACTGACCCACGAATCTCTTTCGTGGCTGCAAATTCCAAATTGCAGTCAACAGGTTTGAAGTCTGACGACGTTAGCTTGGGAATCCCTCCGGCTTGGCCTGGGCAGGGATTGGACGCTCTCGGTTATCTTCAGGACTCTTAGTCCAATTTGGATCTTGTCCGTAGACGGACGATGTTTGATTCTCCCGCTGTTATTTGGATCTTTGTATTGTATCAGTTGTAACCCCGGCTCGTGTGAGTCATCTTGTATCTATCTGTTTCTGTTGTAATTGTGGATTATTCGTGAGCTGTGGTAATGTTATCATAAATGGCAACCTGGAATCGGTTATTATGCGGATTTGGCGGGAATGCTGAAATCTGCATAGTGCCCGATCTCGGGGCGTCACAGTTTATGACTATGAAACAGTCACTTATAGGCTCTATGATCATTTAGTTTTTGAACTTGTGGTACCACTTATGCTTTGATTAATGATGTTTATGTCGCTATGCATGATTATGGCTCTTATGCTCTCTTGATTTGTCGCTCCCAGTCTTTTGCTAGCCTCCACCTGTACTGAGTATGAGCTCTACTCGTGCATCCAACTCCCAAAAAAACCAAAGTATGCCAAATGTGTCCACCATACCTACCTACATGTGGTGTTTAACCGCCACTCCAAAGTAAATTGCTCATGTGTTACCTTTAAAACTTCCAAAATTACTCCTGTTTTGTGCTCCTATTTTAGCCCATGAGGACGTAAATAGAGAATATTTATCTCACTTGTTGATTGGACTTTCACACCCTGGACTAGTGGCTTCATCCGCTTATCCAATTGATAGAAGAGCTGGCAGCGGGGTGCCCAGCCCCAAATTAATAGCAACACATTCTCTTCACTATTTCCCCCCTGATTTATCAGTCAAAGCATAATTGTGTAAACAAAAGAAACAGAGGGATGACCTTCTACCCAGATGCATCCTTCTATGGGATCCGCTCTTGTGAAGTCTAGTTGGCTTGTGACGTACTATATTTTCCGTTTACCATGCGTTGACATTAGCATACACTTCTCTCTAAAAATAGACACTCCTCCACGGTATGTGATTCTTGGCAGGCACCCAAGGATTCGGTTAACCATGGTTTGTGTAAGATGAATGGGAGGAGTCTCAAAACTTTTATACCTCTGTTAATAAAATAAAAATATCTAGCACATGAGTTGATCCCTGCTTCCCTCTGCGAAGGGCCTTTATTTTACTTTTATGTTGAGTCTCCATCTTCTAACTTTATGCACATTTGAGAGAGTATAGTTGTCATTCTGATTTTTATGTGCATTTGTCCCAGAAACAATATAAATTGATTCATGGTGTGTTATTGCTTGTTCTCTAATTATTTGTTCTAGTCTTCCTCATGAACTTTGAAGGTGTCCTGGCATTTATGTTTTTCCCCGCTCTTAAAGACTAGCGAAATATCACTTTGCCATGTTGCATTGTTTTTCATGATCTTTTATTTGTGTTACTTCACATGATGCAAAGTGATTGCTATGCTTTATTGTTAAAATTCTATTTATCATGCTTGTGTTGAAGTTCTATGATCCTAGCTTACTTATTATTTTACATTATTGATGGTCAAGTTTATGTTGGTAGCATGTCACCTCAGAAATTATGTGTTTTTATCGTTTACCTACTCGAGGACAAGTAGGAACTAACCTTGGGGATGTTGACACGTTATAAACGTATCCTTAATTTCTGATGTTCCATGTTGTTTTCATGTTGTTTCCTACATGTTTGCTATACACTTTATGTCATTTTCATTGATTTTCGGACTAACCTATTGACAAGATGCCACAGAGCCAGTTCCCTGTTTTCTGATGTTTTTAGTTTCAGAAAAGTTGTTCTAGAAATATTCTCGGAATTAGAAAATTCGAAGTCCGGAGGTCCTAGAATTCCCGAAGGTTCCACAGAGTCCCAAAGAGGCCCATAGGGGGGGCCACACCATAGGTCGGCGCCCCTGGCCGCGCCATGGGGTGGTGTGGGCCCCTCGGGCCTCCACCGCCTTTGCCCTTTCGCCTATTTATACCCCCCGATACGTCAACCCTAAAAATATAACACTTTGTCCCGAGAAACACCCGAGGCCGCCGTCATCGTCATCTCGAGATCGGGAGGGTTCTGGAGCTCTCCCCGGCACCCTACCGGGAGGGGAATTCATCACCGGAGGGGTATACACCACCATGACCTCCTCCAAAATTATGCGTGAGTAGTTCATCCTTGGACTACGGGTCCATAGCAGTAGTAGATGGTTGTCTTCTCCACTTTGTACCTCAAGTTTAGATCTCGTGAGCTGCCCTACATGATCGAGATCATCTTTATGTAATGCTACATGTTGTGTTTGCTGGGATCTAATGAATGTTGAATGTTATGTCTTCTGATTATCAATCTATCATGTTATCTTCATGCATATGTTATTTATGATCTTGCATGCTCTCCGTTATTAGTAGATGCTATGGCAAAGTAGATGCTAGTAACTCCAAGAGGGAGTATTTATGCTCGATAGTGGGTTCATGCCTCCTTTGCATCTGTGCTCGAGTGACATAAATATGATGGATGGAGGATGTGATGTTGCCATTAAGGAGAAAACAACGGTGTTTACTTAGTTTACATTGCACACTTTGCTTACTGCGATAATCTGTTGCTTGCAACTTAATACCCAACGTTTGTTCGGATGATATTTGGAGGGTGGATTATTAGACATAGATGCAATTGGATGAGGATCTACGTATTTTGTTGTAATGCCCGCATGAATCACATAGTAATCTTTATGTCTTGCATATGCACTATGGTGGAGCCTTCATTTCTGTCAATTGCCCAGCTGTAATTTGTTCACCACAGTTGTTATTTATCTTTCACGGAGAGGCACCACTAGTGAACTGTGGACCGCGGTCCATTTTCTCATACTGATAATACACAGCCTGCTTCTTGCTTTCATACTGTTCTCATATTTTTTTTCACACCATACGTTTAACGTCTTTGTGTTCATCAAAACCGGTGAGATTGACAACCTCACTGCTTCGTTGGGGAAAGTGATTTGATTGTGTTGTGTAGGTTCCACGTTGCTGCTGAACTGGTAGTGCTTCCTGCCACCTCAGCTGCATCAACCTTCAGAGATTGCTTGTCCTCCTACTGGTCAATTCAACCTTGGTTTCTTTTCTGAGAGAAAACTTGCCGCTGGTCTCTTCACAACCTTTCTCTTGGGGTTTACCAACGTCAGCCATCACTCAACGTGCCTCTCCTAGGCCGTGGTGATGCACTCTCGAGGGTTGTAACATCCCAAGTATGAAAATACCCCTAGAATGTTTGATTTCCTCTTTACTTAAAGTATTGCATCATGTCATCATGTTTATTTCCTTGTTTGCATTTGTTTACTATTTGTTTTGCTTCTGTTTTTATTCTGTTTTCATAATGGAATCCAAACATTATTCAACTTGTTATCATACTGGTCATGTTACAATCTTGTTTTCAAATAAAAGTTCAACTCAAACAACCTTTTGTTTCCAAATTATTCCATATTTGACCAACTAATAAAATGGTGGTTTTATTTCAATTAATTACTTCCAATGTTGTTTCAAATTCAAAATTTTAAATTGCAAACAGTACCCACTTTTGAAATTATGAAATAACCAAAACAAATATACTCATTTGTTTCCAATTAAAGTTATTTGGGTCACCCTATTTAAAATTTTGGTTTCAATAATCATTTTAATACTCAAATCATCCAAATATGAATTAATTCCAAACAACACTTTAAATTTAAAAACTTTTGGAAATTAAAGTTAGCATTTAGTTGCTAATGAAAAAACTAACCTAACCATATTTTTTCAATTTTTTCCTAACTCTAAAAACCATCAAATCCTTCCATTTTCATTTTGCTACAAAAAAAAACAGCAGAACAAAAAAAAAAGGAAACACAACGCGCGGCCCAGCCCAATAACCTACCCGAAGCTGGCCCGGTACCGTTTCGCAGCCGCCCCCGTCGTCTGTTTCGCGTACGGCGGCAATCCCACCGGTGCCACATCGCCGCAGAGCCGCTCCGACGGTCGTCCTCGTCTCCGCAGCCCTATATAATCCCCCTAGGGCAGCGCGCCGCAGCCCTAGCTAGCCCTACCCCGTCTCCCTCGAGCTCCGCCGCCATCTCTCCTTTTCCCTCGCCGATTCCCCTCTCTGCCACCACCTCGCCGGAGCGCGCCACCTCTGAACTTCGATGGCCACCGCCGCCTCTCAACACCACCTCCCATCCTAGCTACCGAAACCAGCCCTCCGTGCTCGCCTCTACCCCGACAACACCTCACCGGGCTCTGGGACGCGCAGGATCACCGCCGCCATCCTCGACGTCGCCGCCGACCGCGCCCCCCTCGACCCTCTGCTTCCACGACAACGACAGTGAGCCACCACCGTGCACTCCTCCTCCCTCTCTGCCTTGCGCAACGCATCCGTGCACGTCCACGCATCACACGCAAGCACATCGAGCACATCAACGCGACGGTGATCGCCGCCGGCATCGTTGTCTGTCGAGTTTCAGTTAGCGCGCGCGCGTTGAAAATTCAGTTAACCGCAGTACTGAAGAATAGCCTCAACGCGCCATGTTAACTGACAGAAACACACGCACAGCGCACTGGTTCAGAGACTAGCGAGCGCGCAGCGAGGGCCTGGGTTCGATCCCTCGGCTCCGCGATTAAAAACCAAACTTTTGCACCGAGTGCTGACAGGGTGGCCCCCCTGTCAGCCACTCTGTTGCCACGCGTGCAGCTGCGTGGGCCACGTTGGCCCTAGGCCCACTGGCAGTGGCCAGGGTAGCCTCCTGTGCGGTAACAAACTGATTTTAAACTTTTCTGTTTCAAAAACAAGTCCTTTCTTTTTACAGATTGGCCCCTGGAACCAAAATGCAAATAACTTTAGTTTTATAATTCCAAATAACAAAAATAAAATATGTGCACTGCCCCAAATTTAATTCTCTATCTAATGGTAACATTTGTTTTCTGTTTTGAATTTTCCAAATGCATTTCAAATTTGAATTCAAATAATTCAATTGAAATTTGATAAAATCCATAACTAATTCATACTTAATCCAAATAATGCAAATAAAATATGTTTTCCATGCTATTTCAAATAACCTTTTCAAATATAAATTTTGTTTCATGTTTTGAATAATTTAAATTGCCTAAATAATTTAAACCTTGTTTAAATCATTTAAATTTGCTAAATTCATAACTTGCTCAATTTAAATTATTTTTGAACATGCAAAATATGTTTTCAAACTAGGAAGTTATAAACTTTTCAAATATGAATTTGAAGTTATGCTTTGAACAAATAAAATTCAATTAATATTCATGCTTGAATTAATTCTAATTTAAAACTTGTTTAATATTGTTTAAGTCATAATAAACTCATCCTAACTCCTATTTCAATATTTGAAACATGTAATCCAACTAAAATTTTGTATTCTTTTCAAATATGAATTTTGTTATTTGTTTTGAACATTTTGAGTGGATGAAAACAACAAATGCTTGTGTGACATCTTTAAGTAACCCAAAATTTCCAAACTTAATAAATATTTTCCCAACTTGTTAAAATCCTTTACCACTTGCATCTATTGTTGTTATCATCATGCATGCATCATGCTAAGCAAACTTTCACATGGTAATCAATTATAGATCATTTGTTTCCACTTAATTCATGGACCTTTTCCATATGCAATCCAATTGCATATGTGTCCATTTAAATTGTGTTACCATGTCAACTATTTTATTTTGATGCATCCCTTAACTTGACATGCATCATCCCATGATTGTGCACTATGCCATGATATTGATTGTTTATATTTCTGCCTTGCTTGTTTGCTTCTTCTCGGATAGACGACGACGTTGAGACAGACGATCTTTACAGCACCCCTTCTGAGGATCTAGCTCAGTACCAGGCTGCTGAGTTTGCAGGCAAGTTATCACTCACATGAACCATTGTGTTCCTTTAAACATTGGTTACCGATACTTTCCGTTGTCTATCCTGCTAGCCTTAGTAGTAGTTGTTTCTGTTACGAACCTATCACATGTATCCCTTAACCCTGATATTGCCTCACCTCCACTCCTACAACCCCATTGTTTGAGCCAGTGTCTTACTAGCATGCTTAGGTTGTTTTTGCTCGAGTCTGTTACCAGTTACTTTCAGTTACTATATTCTATTATGTTCTGGGGGCTCGATGTTAATCAATCAACCTGTTATTAATAATATGCTGATAAGGCACCGGCAGGAGGCCCTGTGTGGTTTTGAAGCCTGCTAGTGTCGACCCTAATAGGAAAAGGGTCTTGTCTACTGATTCATGATGAGCGCACTACCCGCATGTGGGAAGCGAGTATGGGCGCCCCCTCAATTTGATTCGATTCGCATCTCGTCCAAATCGCCTCATTTAGTTCGTGTTTTCCATTTGCCGCATGCATGTTTTTGCGAGCCCAGCGCAGGGTGGAACTTTTGTAGTCGGCATATAGGGGGACACGGTCTTAGAGTGCTATGAGGGTCCCTTTTCTTCGGGGCTTGATTAGCCGTGCGCCCAAGGTGCTTTGGGCTTGATGCGAAGAAGAGTTGAGTTGTGTTGAGTACCCCGCTTGGTGGGAGGCATCCCATCTGGCGGGTTATTCTTACGTGTACGGCCAAATTGGTGCAACCCTGCAGGGATAAATCTTCTCGAGAAGCCGTGTTTTCCGCGGTTATGGTTAACTTGGTGAAAGTACTGGCTAACAAGTACTCAGAAAAACTTACACCTAACTATTGATAACCTGACTAGTAATAGACTTATTGACATAATAACTTGATCCATTATTCATTAATCCAACTGTGTGAGTTATCCTCGGATTGCTTCTTTGGATAAGGGGCGAGATCCCGGATGGGTTTGTTTGAGGTTATCTTTCAGTTGGTTACTATACGCTATCTTACCCCCTTTCTGTTAGCTGGAAGTTGTAGTTTTCTGTAGTTGGTTAGCGCAGCCAGTTGCAGCATCTTTTATATCCCCTTTCTTCCGTTGAACCCAAGGCATCTGTGCTTGGTGTTGACGGGTTACACTTTGGTGAACTGTGAGTCTTGCTTGCCAGTATGTTTATGTACTGACCCCTTTGGGGCTGTGGTTTCCGTAGACTACGCTTACGAGGATCCCAGTGACGGCTACTACGTGGAGTTTGACGAGGCTGCTGACGAGTAGGTAGCGGACCCGGGCAGGATCCGAGACTACGTGGATGGGCTCCGTCTTTATTTCAGTTTCCGGCTTCTTAAGCCTATTTTGGATTTGTCTGTACTCAGACCCTTTGAATGTTTCCGCTGCTATGTAATGATGATATGTTGGGACATGTGTCCTCTGGATGATTGTATTTGCTATCTCTGCCCTAGTGAGGGCCAGTTGCAACTTATTTCAATCTTTTGTGTCTTAGAGATATGTTGTGTTATCATCTTGTTCAAAGCCGTTGACGTACCATGTGTGTATGGTATGAAGTACGTCAATGGTAGTGTCCTGATTTCTACGGGATAGTTTACATCGACGGTGAATAGTAAGATTGATTGTCACACATAAGTGTTGGCCTACTCGTAAGAGATGCGGGTGCCGGTAAGCCCCGTAATCCAATCAAACTACTGTTCAGTTCGTACGGTGAGTATCCTCTAGAAGTCCGGTGTAACATCCCAGTGTTTGGGAAGTTATAAGGATCTAAATTTAATATGTGCATTTGCAAAGCATGCATCTAAAAGTACGGGAAATTTTGGCGTGAAAGTTTAAACGAATCAAAGTGACCAAAGTTTCACTTGACATGATGAAATAGGTCTAGTTCATCTAGTCAGGAGTTCATTTGGAGTGATCTTCATAACATTGTATCTCTACAAACTAAATCATTTGATAAGACAAATCATAATTGGTTATGACCAACACAAACTCTCAACAATCTTAATCACAAGTCTTTGAGTTACCTGGGATAATTCACTAGGTATCTAGAACTCAAAGAGGGGTGAGTATCCAAATCCCATATCTGAGGATCATACTTCCACAAGTAAGTAATACCTAATTGAACCATCTCATCAACAGAGATGTGATCTTCTATAAAACAACAACTCCCTAAGTTATCAACTCATCTCCACAACATCTCTATAAACCATCCCATAAGTATCAGGTGAACCATCACAAGTAAATAACAAAGTTTCAATAGAACACAAGTGATACAAACAAGTGTTAACCCAAGTCCCACAAGTGGGAAGTAACTTAATTATCATTAGCAATATATTTATCGAATATGTACAAATCTCCTCAACCATAAAAGAAGTATCTAAAAGAAGAAATAAATCTTCTTAACCAACTGTTAAACCTTGATCATCACATATAATATTCCCAAACCTCTATATCTGCATTAAGAATGACAAAGGTCATTAAGAGAAGAATATAAAGTGACAACATGACACCTGAGAAAAACAACTATCAATTATGACATGAGTTAGTAAACCCTAATAACCTTTATATTCTCATTGTCTCAACCATCTTATACAAGTGAACATATGAAATCTTAACACCTCAATGAACCATTTGATCCACTTAATATTAAGTCATCATTCCATGAGCATTTCACACCTCTACTAAAATCCAAACCATCATTGAACCACTAAAGTATCTTTGGATACAACTAAGGAATAACAAGTTATAACCTATATTAGAGGAATTGAATTGATAACTAAGTAAATAAATCCTATATGATGGAAGGATAATAAAAGCATGAACTAACTCTTAATCTAGATCTTGTTATGTTGTCAAGACCATTCTATCTTGTTTTCCAATCTTCTCTAAGTTATTCTACAAGTGAAGCAACCACAATAAGAGAGGAACTATCACCAGAAGATCTTCAAGAAGATTATTTAGAGTGTGCTTGAAGTGCTACTCTAATCTTCTATAAGAGTACTTGGAAACTCTTATATATTGATCTGATCTTATTAACCTCTTGAAATAGTATGATATTCCAATGTTAGTGTTATATAGAAGTAGTTTGGTAACAAGACTAATTACCTTGTTAACAGATCACTTTTGTATACTCAAACACTTGAGTATCTTACACAAATAAACATAAGATCATATAACCTGGTACATCTCAGCCTATTGTATATGAGTAGTAATTTGGAGGCAAGTCTGGCCCACTTGTTAACAAAATTCTTCTTATATGCATATGGTAACATGATGTTATAAAATACACCTACATTCTGTTATATACAAAACCATGATCCATAGAAGGAGAAGTATAACAAGGAGAAAATAATATACCACATTATAACTTGAACCACACCTACAAGTTATAAGTCAAGAAGAAACCAAGATAAGGAACAAAACAAGCAACATGTTAAAATCCAAGTGTTTGATGTTATATAAGAATAATTTGATTACAAGGTCATATCAACCTTGTGGACAGAATATTCATGTAAGCATTAAAACAACTGAGTTTCAATAATCTATTTTTTCATCATAACTGAATATACCACAAGAATGAAATGGTTATGGATTCAAATGAACACACCTCATCAGGAGCTATAATTTACTACTGAAGTTAGAATTTGAGAACCACTCCATATATCCTATCAGCTCTAGTGGTGAATTTCTTAAGCAAAGAGACCATCAAGGGATGATATCATTTGCAAAGGACCAAGGCAATGTCTGAAGACTAGTGACAATTAGAGACAAGAACATCAAGCAACAGAAGACTACAAGAAGCAACACTGCCTCAGTAAGGAAGCATAAGAAATTATCCAGTGAATGATTAGGTATTATTAGAGAACCTATAATTTCTATTCCTTGACAAGCTCATCTGAGATGAGGAACTCATAATGATATCTTTAATGGAAATAATTATCAAGAATAAAATGATAACCAACCATTGCATCCACATGTCTTATGATATGGGGAGGTTAATGGAAACAAGTTTAACACCTTGTTTTCCAGATCAACCTCATCCATAAGACCAATGTATAATAACAAAAATCCATCCAAACATAATCATAAAATTCATTACATGTTATAAAATCAACAAAGGATAATATCCATAGTGGAGTCTATGTGGAAAACAGACAAATGAGATTCCAAAGCCACACATGTTTTCCACTTGATCCAGTGCTGAAAACAGCAAACATAGAGAACACACACTTAAGTATAATGTCAACCAAAAATGGCTAAGAGTTACAACTATGAAAATAACCAAACCTTGTAAAAAGAAAACAAGTCCTTTCACCAATTATAAATCATCTGATATGACTTGGAGTGATATTTCATAATTGGTGAATTTCCCATAATAGATAATAACACTACTCAGTAGTGTTACCAAGTTATTTTCTATAAAGGATTATACTTAAAATTGTCCAATTAAACTATATCACCTTGTTAAACCACATATTCATTGTGTGCTCATGATAATGATGCTTAAAATAGTTGTAAATCCATTTAACCAATTAAATGGTGAGAAATAATAAAAATCACTTAATCTAGTACCCTAAATAGAAAATACAAGTATTCTTCAAATCCACCAAAACAAAACATGGTGGGGTGTAAAATTTGAGAAGGAATTCAAATATGAATTTTAATAATTTTTATCTTTACAAGAAAGCCCTGAAAACAGTGTTTCTTTCTCAGTTTTAAAGACAGAAGGACCTAGTTGTTAAAAGTAGAAACTATAAGGGGTTATTGAAATTTGGCATTTCTTTTTCCTCTTCTTCTTCCTCTGCCAGAAGGCAGAGGAGAAGGGACGCCGTGGCACGGTCACTGCCACCTCCTGCTTGCCTGCCTCCTCTCGCGGATAAGAAGGCCGAGGTCGCTGTGCCGTCTGCATCTTCCTCACTTCCCCTCGCTTGCTCTCTCTCTCTCTGTATCACCGAACAGGAACCCTAACCCTAACCGTACGGGCCGCCGCCGTTCGTCGTCGACTCCGGCCGTGCCGGAGGAAACCGAGCCCACCAGGAGCTCCGTCTTGACGTCCTGCATCTCTCCACCGACTCTCGCTTGCTGGGAAGACCGGAAGTGGCGGAATCGGGTTTTCTTCTTCGATTCCGGCCGCCGCAAGGAAGACCTCGCCGTCGGCGATTCCGACCGTTTCGTGCCTCACCGACCACACCACCGTGCTCAGGGTGAGCCGCTGCATCTCTGGATGCCTTCGATTCTTAGTTTGGTCGACTAATTTGACGCGGGCACTGTGCACCGTCGCTCGCTGCCGCGCCGGTGGTCGCCGGAGTTACTCCGGTGACCATTTGGTGGAAGCGACACCCTCTATGGATTCGTGGGGATCTCCCCAAGTCGATGAACCCCGCGGATTGCACCAACTTTGGGTGAATCGTGCAATTGCTTAGCATCTGTGATGATTTGGGGCCGGTGACATCACATGTGACGTCACCATGACGTCACAGCCCTTTTTCCTTTTTCTTTTTCTTTTAAATTTTAGTTTAAACCAAATATGACAGGTGGGACCCACCTGTCAATTTAAAAAACAGAAAATTAACTTAACTTAATAAATAAATATCTTTTAAACTATTAATCAGAAAAATAAAACTCATATACCAAAATGATTAGAAAAATATAATCTAAATGATTATCAACTTTTTAAAAGTATGTGATAAAGTTTAAAAATTAATATTTTCTTTAATTAAATTAAATCATTTAAAATTATGAAAAATAGGAAATAATTCATAAAATCAGAAAAATACAAGTTATATACCAAAATGCTCCAAATCACAAATACAACTCATCTATGATGTTTACAAAGTCATTTGACAAGGATTTCATGCGTACAATGTTTTGCTTAGTCACTTAATTAATTTTAAATTAATAAATTAATAATTTATTCAAATATTTTCAGAAAACATTGAATGATATAATTAAAGAGAAAAGCATTTCCAACTCAAATATGTTAATTATAAAACATTTTAATTAACTTCTAAATTTTCTTCTATAATTATACTAAAAATCTATTAAAAACAATAGATGACTACCACATCATTATTTCCTTATTAATAAAACCCACACATTTTCACACCTATAAAACCTATCATCACAAGTCATTAGCAAGTATTGTGATGATAGAGTTAGCTGTACTAGTTCATCATTTTCAACTAAACTCATTGTCATTAGCTCTACACTTTTGAAATATAAAATCAAACATGTTTGTTACCTTTTCAATAATTATTTACCATGTGCTATTGTCTTGTTTCCTAACCATGTTATAACACTTCTACTTTAACATGATAACAATTGTTTGGTCAATAAAAGTGAAACACACTTAAGCCTAAAAGAAATAACAACATCACCACAAGTAATGAAACAACTCTAAGTCACCTAACAATTGTGTGAATACATTATCGTTTCAAACGTGGCTTACACTTGTAAGCTGGGGTGTTTTCCAGGGTATTTCACGATGCATCTCATTACTATGCATGTGTCATCTTGCCAGTGTTTTCTGTAGTCCTTACCGGGACTACTTTGCTATCTTTCAGATGTTTGGATTTCTCTACGCGAACCTCGAACCCCGAAGACCTGGATTATTATTGTCATTATTTCAATCTCAGGCAAGTTCATCACTTGTTCATATCCTTTGCAGTACTTCATAACAAACTAATTGCAAAAAAACCTATCGTCTTATCACCTACTCTCAAAAGAATGCATGATCCTATTTTTATAATAATATGACTAATTGAATGACTACCCGAGTGGTAGTGTTCTGTTTGGTGGGCGGATGGAACCATGGTAAGATGAATAGGTCAAAGGAAGGTTCCATCTGCATGGGAACGTATTACCTAGGAATTAACAACAACTGCCGTCAGGATTCTTGCGCCGTAAATTCGCGTTGACCATGGATCTTTTGTGGGGGAAGTAAGTCAGCCGTGATACTTCTCTTGTTCGCATGTCAACGGACTAACAGAGACGTACGCTGTAGGTCTTGCGAGACTACATGCACATGGGTGGGAGCCCTTACGTCCCACGGGCTCTGGGGTCTATGAGTGTCTGCCAGGGGCGCGTAGATCTCCATCGTGAGGGGTGGAATCAGGCGTCAACCTGCTGGCAGAAATGGGTGGGCATGCGTTGTGCGGAGAAGCACGGTTTGGCTTGGACCAACTACCGGGCCCCACACCTGAGTGGGAGTGGACAGGATCTCGAGCCTGGTTGTGCAACATGGTCTTGGTCGTCCATGGGTAAAGTAACGCACCTCTGCAGAGTGTAAAAGGATGTGACATGTTACCCCTTGTTCCGGGAAGGAGCTGCGAACGCCGCAGGAAAGGCAACTCCATGAAAGTTCTAATCCTGCGAAGATCTGGCGGGCATAGTTTTCAGAATTAAAAGCAACATCTTGAAGAAAGTTTTACAAAACCTTGCATTATCTTATGACTCTTTCGAGTCTAAAGTTGTAAATAGTGCATCAACCACCCACTATATATCATGAACTTGCTGAGTAACGCTCGTTACTCATTCTATCCCGTTTGACCCCTTGCTTAGAGTTGAAGCCCTATTGAAGTTGACATCGAGAAGCCATCGCTGCCTAAGGGAGCTACGTGGAGTGATCTACTACTTAGTCGGTAGAGTATCATCATCAACAACGCTGGTGGAGGACAAGCTATCAAGGTGTAGGTAGAGTCCATTCTTGGACTTAGTAGTTGTAAGCCATAGATTAGGGCTGACATCAGCCGTAGTGGATTAGTTCTGAGCTAGAGTTCTTCTCCGGCTCGGAGCTTCGAATTGCTTCTTCTGATGTTTCTTTTGCAGGAGATCTTCTTGATTCGTTAAGGAGATCCTCAAGATTTTGTAATGAGGTTTGTATCCTATAGTTTTGCCTGGTCCCGCTGTGTTTCTGTTGTACCACTCTGAGAGATGTAATATTCACGGATAAGTCCTTCTGTGAGTATTATGTCACCGACTTGCGCACTACACATGAAGTGGTGTGATGGGTCACCATAGGTGGTATCAGAGCGAAGCGACCTTAGGTTTTAAACCTTTTAGGAGATCTGTAGGTTGGTAAAGATTATAGGAAGCCATCTTATCTAAACCACATTTCCTACAATTATGATGATCATTCACTTGAGAATGATGCAATCGTACTTGTATAGAATCTTCTTACTCAACTTGAGTAAAGATACTTATCTATTTTCTTAATACCTAGGTATGAATAGTTAGAAGTATAGTGTGAATCAGTGTTATTGGGAAAAAGAGTGTTCTGACATAGTCAGAGATGCTTAAGTCAAAGTGATGATTACCCCATTCTATGAATGAATAGGATGGAGTAGAATATGGTATTGAGTTAGTATAGGAGTCATCAAGAATGGATGTTGAGAATCATGGAGAGTCATTAGACCATGGTAACTATGGGGTACATACCATATCCTTAGTTATCAACTCTAGAGGTGAATCATCATAGTATAGTATAGAATTAGGAGAAGGCCTAAGCAGTAATGGAAGCTACATTACTACTCCTACGATGTGATCAACACCATGAAGGACCAACAGGTGTTATGAGAAGCTTATCATAACCAAGAGGAAGTACTTCAAACAGCATGGTACTTAGTCCTATAGGGAACCAAGTTAGTCAATAACTACTATAGGATCATTTTGTCTTAATTTATTCCATTGCAGTGAGGCATGCAATTGGACTAACTACTTGGGCAAAGAGTGGTTGTGTAGAATAGGATTATAAGGTACTATATACCTACTTGTAGTGTATAGCATTTAAGAGCCTTGGTACTTGAGATGTTTTACTCTAAGTACTTTTATTTCACAGGCTTTTGATGCATGAGTGATAAATGCATTTGGGATTTATTGCTTCTTATTTGGATCTTTGATTGACTAGATCTGTACACGAAGATTGAATTTGATGTGCAAATGCATGTACAAACATTGAGTTCTATCTTGATGTTACTGGTCTAGAGGGTATAGGATTGGTATGAGAGCGGTCTAAAAACTCAACTGATTGAAGCAACTATCAAAGCTCTGGAAATCCTTGAAGTCAAGAAGGCAGAAATCAATAAGCTACTGATGGGAATGGACCACATTCACATCTTGTTTGGATTAGTGGCATACTTCGTCAACACATGGAGATATACCACAAGTGATGTCAAGAAGATAACATGAGTAGTTATATCCTAGAAGGAAAAGAGTAGAAGTCGATAGATAAACTCATAGATTCGTCCCATAGAAGTCAAAACCCAAAGATATAGAAGGACCATAGGAAGTAACCAATAGAATAGGTTATAGTCACCTGTAGGAAAGATTTAAAACTCGAGGAAACTCGAAGATATTTTCACTAATAATTGAGTCTAACTCAATGTACACTACATCATACAAGTTTCTTTGAGCAGTATTCCTCTTGAGACCATTAGATTGAACCAAATGGAGTCCTAAACATAGACAATATCCAGTGTATCGGAAGAATATTATTGGTTTTTCATCACCTGGTGGATGTACCAATTGTTCTTCAAAAGTTGTGAGAGTTAGGAAACCATACCCATTCATCGGAGAATGAAACCTCGTATCCACTATATGGTGGAAATACCACGTGTTCTTCGTGAGACTATTAGGAAGGCCTAGTAACAAGATAGAGTTGTCCTAACAACTGGAATACTATTAGATTATCATACAAGACAGTGGAAGGTGAACAATCAAGACAAGAGGATACACATGCCAAGGTCAACACAAGAAACAGATGTGAAGATTCAACGGTCTACAGAAGTTCTCTCTACCTATCTTTACGTGAGAGAGGTTGAACTTTGGGACGAAGTTCTTGTTAAGGGGGAGATACTGTAACATCCCAGTGTTTGGGAAGTTATAAGGATCTAAATTTAATATGTGCATTTGCAAAGCATGCATCTAAAAGTACGGGAAATTTTGGCGCGAAAGTTTAAACGAATCAAAGTGACCAAAGTTTCACTTGACATGATGAAATAGGTCTAGTTCATCTAGTCAGGAGTTCATTTGGAGTGATCTTCATAACATTGTATCTCTACAAACTAAATCATTTGATAAGACAAATCATAATTGGTTATGACCAACACAAACTCTCAACAATCTTAATCACAAGTCTTTGAGTTACCTGGGATAATTCACTAGGTATCTAGAACTCAAAGAGGGGTGAGTATCCAAATCCCATATCTGAGGATCATACTTCCACAAGTAAGTAATACCTAATTGAACCATCTCATCAACAGAGATGTGATCTTCTATAAAACAACAACTCCCTAAGTTATCAACTCATCTCCACAACATCTCTATAAACCATCCCATAAGTATCAGGTGAACCATCACAAGTAAATAACAAAGTTTCAATAGAACACAAGTGATACAAACAAGTGTTAACCCAAGTCCCACAAGTGGGAAGTAACTTAATTATCATTAGCAATATATTTATCGAATATGTACAAATCTCCTCAACCATAAAAGAAGTATCTAAAAGAAGAAATAAATCTTCTTAACCAACTGTTAAACCTTGATCATCACATATAATATTCCCAAACCTCTATATCTGCATTAAGAATGACAAAGGTCATTAAGAGAAGAATATAAAGTGACAACATGACACCTGAGAAAAACAACTATCAATTATGACATGAGTTAGTAAACCCTAATAACCTTTATATTCTCATTGTCTCAACCATCTTATACAAGTGAACATATGAAATCTTAACACCTCAATGAACCATTTGATCCACTTAATATTAAGTCATCATTCCATGAGCATTTCACACCTCTACTAAAATCCAAACCATCATTGAACCACTAAAGTATCTTTGGATACAACTAAGGAATAACAAGTTATAACCTCTATTAGAGGAATTGAATTGATAACTAAGTAAATAAATCCTATATGATGGAAGGATAATAAAAGCATGAACTAACTCTTAATCTAGATCTTGTTATGTTGTCAAGACCATTCTATCTTGTTTTCCAATCTTCTCTAAGTTATTCTACAAGTGAAGCAACCACAATAAGAGAGGAACTATCACCAGAAGATCTTCAAGAAGATTATTTAGAGTGTGCTTGAAGTGCTACTCTAATCTTCTATAAGAGTACTTGGAAACTCTTATATATTGATCTGATCTTATTAACCTCTTGAAATAGTATGATATTCCAATGTTAGTGTTATATAGAAGTAGTTTGGTAACAAGACTAATTACCTTGTTAACAGATCACTTTTGTATACTCAAACACTTGAGTATCTTACACAAATAAACATAAGATCATATAACCTGGTACATCTCAGCCTATTGTATATGAGTAGTAATTTGGAGGCAAGTCTGGCCCACTTGTTAACAAAATTCTTCTTATATGCATATGGTAACATGATGTTATAAAATACACCTACATTCTGTTATATACAAAACCATGATCCATAGAAGGAGAAGTATAACAAGGAGAAAATAATATACCACATTATAACTTGAACCACACCTACAAGTTATAAGTCAAGAAGAAACCAAGATAAGGAACAAAACAAGCAACATGTTAAAATCCAAGTGTTTGATGTTATATAAGAATAATTTGATTACAAGGTCATATCAACCTTGTGGACAGAATATTCATGTAAGCATTAAAACAACTGAGTTTCAATAATCTATTTTTTCATCATAACTGAATATACCACAAGAATGAAATGGTTATGGATTCAAATGAACACACCTCATCAGGAGCTATAATTTACTACTGAAGTTAGAATTTGAGAACCACTCCATATATCCTATCAGCTCTAGTGGTGAATTTCTTAAGCAAAGAGACCATCAAGGGATGATATCATTTGCAAAGGACCAAGGCAATGTCTGAAGACTAGTGACAATTAGAGACAAGAACATCAAGAAACAGAAGACTACAAGAAGCAACACTGCCTCAGTAAGGAAGCATAAGAAATTATCCAGTGAATGATTAGGTATTATTAGAGAACCTATAATTTCTATTCCTTGACAAGCTCATCTGAGATGAGGAACTCATAATGATATCTTTAATGGAAATAATTATCAAGAATAAAATGATAACCAACCATTGCATCCACATGTCTTATGATATGGGGAGGTTAATGGAAACAAGTTTAACACCTTGTTTTCCAGATCAACCTCATCCATAAGACCAATGTATAATAACAAAAATCCATCCAAACATAATCATAAAATTCATTACATGTTATAAAATCAACAAAGGATAATATCCATAGTGGAATCTATGTGGAAAACAGACAAATGAGATTCCAAAGCCACACATGTTTTCCACTTGATCCAGTGCTGAAAACAGCAAACATAGAGAACACACACCTAAGTATAATGTCAACCAAAAATGGCTAAGAGTTACAACTATGAAAATAACCAAACCTTGTAAAAAGAAAACAAGTCCTTTCACCAATTATAAATCATCTGATATGACTTGGAGTGATATTTCATAATTGGTGAATTTCCCATAATAGATAATAACACTACTCAGTAGTGTTACCAAGTTATTTTCTATAAAGGAGTATACTTAAAATTGTCCAATTAAACTATATCACCTTGTTAAACCACATATTCATTGTGTGCTCATGATAATGATGCTTAAAATAGTTGTAAATCCATTTAACCAATTAAATGGTGAGAAATAATAAAAATCACTTAATCTAGTACCCTAAATAGAAAATACAAGTATTCTTCAAATCCACCAAAACAAAACATGGTGGGGTGTAAAATTTGAGAAGGAATTCAAATATGAATTTTAATAATTTTTATCTTTACAAGAAAGCCCTGAAAACAGTGTTTCTTTCTCAGTTTTAAAGACAGAAGGACCTAGTTGTTAAAAGTAGAAACTATAAGGGGTTATTGAAATTTGGCATTTCTTTTTCCTCTTCTTCTTCCTCTGCCAGAAGGCAGAGGAGAAGGGACGCCGTGGCACGGTCACTGCCACCTCCTGCTTGCCTGCCTCCTCTCGCGGATAAGAAGGCCGAGGTCGCCGTGCCGTCTGCATCTTCCTCACTTCCCCTCGCTTGCTCTCTCTCTCTCTGTATCACCGAACAGGAACCCTAACCCTAACCGTACAGGCCGCCGCCGTTCGTCGTCGACTCCGGCCGTGCCGGAGGAAACCGAGCCCACCAGGAGCTCCGTCTTGACGTCCTGCATCTCTCCACCGACTCTCGCTTGCTGGGAAGACCGGAAGTGGCGGAATCGGGTTTTCTTCTTCGATTCCGGCCGCCGCAAGGAAGACCTCGCCGCCGGCGATTCCGACCGTTTCGTGCCTCACCGACCACACCACCGTGCTCAGGGTGAGCCGCTGCATCTCTGGATGCCTTCGATTCTTAGTTTGGTCGACTAATTTGACGCGGGCACTGTGCACCGTCGCTCGCTGCCGCGCCGGTGGTCGCCGGAGTTACTCCGGTGACCATTTGGTGGAAGCGACACCCTCTATGGATTCGTGGGGATCTCCCCAAGTCGATGAACCCCGCGGATTGCACCAACTTTGGGTGAATCGTGCAATTGCTTAGCATCTGTGATGATTTGGGGCCGGTGACATCACATGTGACGTCACCATGACGTCACAGCCCTTTTTCCTTTTTCTTTTTCTTTTAAATTTTAGTTTAAACCAAATATGACAGGTGGGACCCACCTGTCAATTTAAAAAACAGAAAATTAACTTAACTTAATAAATAAATATCTTTTAAACTATTAATCAGAAAAATAAAACTCATATACCAAAATGATTAGAAAAATATAATCTAAATGATTATCAACTTTTTAAAAGTATGTGATAAAGTTCAAAAATTAATATTTTCTTTAATTAAATTAAATCATTTAAAATTATGAAAAATAGGAAATAATTCATAAAATCAGAAAAATACAAGTTATATACCAAAATGCTCCAAATCACAAATACAACTCATCTATGATGTTTACAAAGTCATTTGACAAGGATTTCATGCGTGCAATGTTTTGTTTAGTCACTTAATTAATTTTAAATTAATAAATTAATAATTTATTCAAATATTTTCAGAAAACATTGAATGATATAATTAAAGAGAAAAGCATTTCCAACTCAAATATGTTAATTATAAAACATTTTAATTAACTTCTAAATTTTCTTCTATAATTATACTAAAAATCTATTAAAAACAATAGATGACTACCACATCATTATTTCCTTAGTAATAAAACCCACACATTTTCACACCTATAAAACCTATCATCACAAGTCATTAGCAAGTATTGTGATGATAGAGTTAGCTGTACTAGTTCATCATTTTCAACTAAACTCATTGTCATTAGCTCTACACTTTTGAAATATAAAATCAAACATGTTTGTTACCTTTTCAATAATTGTTTACCATGTGCTATTGTCTTGTTTCCTAACCATGTTATAACACTTCTACTTTAACATGATAACAATTGTTTGGTCAATAAAAGTGAAACACACTTAAGCCTAAAAGAAATAACAACATCACCACAAGTAATGAAACAACTCTAAGTCACCTAACAATTGTGTGAATACGTTATCGTTTCAAACGTGGCTTACACTTGTAAGCTGGGGTGTTTTCCAGGGTATTTCACGATGCATCTCATTACTATGCATGTGTCATCTTGCCAGTGTTTTCTGTAGTCCTTACCGGGACTACTTTGCTATCTTTCAGATGTTTGGATTTCTCTACGCGAACCTCGAACCCCGAAGACCTGGATTATTATTGTCATTATTTCAATCTCAGGCAAGTTCATCACTTGTTCAACTCCTTTGCAGTACTTCATAACAAACTAATTGCAAAAAAACCTATCGTCTTATCACCTACTCTCAAAAGAATGCATGATCCTATTTTTATAATAATATGACTAATTGAATGACTACCCGAGTGGTAGTGTTCTGTTTGGTGGGCGGATGGAACCATGGTAAGATGAATAGGTCAAAGGAAGGTTCCATCTGCATGGGAACGTATTACCTAGGAATTAACAACAACTGCCGTCAGGATTCTTGCGCCGTAAATTCGCGTTGACCATGGATCTTTTGTGGGGGAAGTAAGTCAGCCGTGATACTTCTCTCGTTCGCATGTCAACGGACTAACAGAGACGTACGCTGTAGGTCTTGCGAGACTACATGCACATGGGTGGGAGCCCTTACGTCCCACGGGCTCTGGGGTCTATGAGTGTCTGCCAGGGGCGCGTAGATCTCCATCGTGAGGGGTGGAATCAGGCGTTCAACCTGCTGGCAGAAATGGGTGGGCATGCGTTGTGCGGAGAAGCACGGTTTGGCTTGGACCAACTACCGGGCCCCACACCTGAGTGGGAGTGGACAGGATCTCGAGCCTGGTTGTGCAACATGGTCTTGGTCGTCCATGGGTAAAGTAACGCACCTCTGCAGAGTGTAAAAGGATGTGACATGTTACCCCTTGTTCCGGGAAGGAGCTGCGAACGCCGCAGGAAAGGCAACTCCATGAAAGTTCTAATCCTGCGAAGATCTGGCGGGCATAGTTTTCAGAATTAAAAGCAACATCTTGAAGAAAGTTTTACAAAACCTTGCATTAGCTTATGACTCTTTCGAGTCTAAAGTTGTAAATAGTGCATCAACCACCCACTATATATCATGAACTTGCTGAGTAACGCTCGTTACTCATTCTATCCCGTTTGACCCCTTGCTTAGAGTTGAAGCCCTATTGAAGTTGACATCGAGAAGCCATCGCTGCCTAAGGGAGCTACGTGGAGTGATCTACTACTTAGTCGGTAGAGTATCATCATCAACAACGCTGGTGGAGGACAAGCTATCAAGGTGTAGGTAGAGTCCATTCTTGGACTTAGTAGTTGTAAGCCATAGATTAGGGCTGACATCAGCCGTAGTGGATTAGTTCTGAGCTAGAGTTCTTCTCCGGCTCGGAGCTTCGAATTGCTTCTTCTGATGTTTCTTTTGCAGGAGATCTTCTTGATTCGTTAAGGAGATCCTCAAGATTTTGTAATGAGGTTTGTATCCTATAGTTTTGCCTGGTCCCGCTGTGTTTCTGTTGTACCACTCTGAGAGATGTAATATTCACGGATAAGTCCTTCTGTGAGTATTATGTCACCGACTTGCGCACTACACATGAAGTGGTGTGATGGGTCACCACATCCGGGTGCGACAAATGGTATCAGAGCCTGTCTGCCTGTAGGATCCCTTTTACTGGTCGCAGTTGAGTCTAGAAACTATTTTGTAGCTATATAGGAAAAATGAAACGTGAGAGTAGGAATTCTGCCATTTTTCTTCTTTCCCCACCCACCCACCCATTTCTGGTAAGGAAGTGCAACGTTGTTTTCTCTTCTCACCCAAACTTTCAAGTTAGGTTTTCACGTGTTTTGGGTTCTCCGTAGTACCTCAGGAGTTTTTGGTCTCGTGTTTCCCGATGTTGCTTCAATATCCTGTTCTTTTCAACATCCTTATCGTCCGTTGAAATCTTGTTGTTGCTTTCCACTTCAGTTCTCTACCGGCGTCTAATCAAAACCTCCCAAATCATCTGCAGATGGATCTCAGGTTCTACCCGCAGGTGATTCGGATGACTCGCTGTGAGAGCACCGCCGGTTATCCGGAGATGCTGAGAGACATGGTCACTTATCTGGGGTTCCGTTGGGCACCAGAGTACCAGGTCTACGAGCAGCAGCGAGAGTTTGACCAGACCTACTACTAGGCTATCGTCTACATTCTGTCAGATGATGGCATGAGCGTTGTCCACCGCTACGAGGCAGTAGGTTCCACAGTGGATATGGCCATGCAGCAGGCAGCTTATGTGAGTCTCACCGTCCTTCGTGCTGACTACTGGGGATTTGACGATTCTATCTATCGCCACATCCCCCGTGGTTACATCACTTCGGAGGGAGCTCACTTCACTCTCTACGACAACCTGGATGTCTACGAGCATGATAACACCAGGCTGCACACCACCGCTCAGTTTGTGAGGCACAGTGACGCAGTTGCCACCACACTTTCTCAGGAGTTGGCCTCAGTCAGAGAGCAGCTCTACCTTGCTTTGACTCGTCTAGCGACGTACACCACAAACTTTGTTGGAGATGAGCGCTTTGCACGTTTCGATCCGCCAGTTGGTCGTCGTCTGCCAGATGCTGGAGGTTACGAGCCGATCAGAGGTCCACTCCTCAACCTCGGAGCTGGTTACACTGGGATTCCACGCTTTGGAGCACAGGGAGTCGACGCTATGTACTTCACCACACCTAGAGTCGCTCTCAGGCCACGTCAGATCTATGTGGATCGTCGTTCTACCTACTTTCGTGGGATTCCTCCTCACCGTACTTCTCGCCGTACTACTCACCGCCGTCCTGCGTGATGAGCATGGGAGTACCGATGTATCCATTCCTAGCTATTTTTAGTTATCCTTTGGTATTCGAACCATATAATGGTGTGTTGGATATTCTGATGTATTTGAACATGTGATGATGTACCTGTTGGTTATCTATTCATGCGTCGGAATAATCTCTCTTTCGGTTACCAAGTCTATCCTTTTCTGTTGTTGTGCTAAAATGCATGTCTATTCAGGATGCCGCCAACAAGGAGCAACCCGCCTGAGCCACCTCCGATCACGGAGCTGTTGACTCAGATGACTCAGGTCGTGGCACAGATGGCCCAGTTCCAGACTAACTAGCACAACAACCAGAATGCTCCACGAGTCAGTATCAAGGAGTTCCTCAGTATGGGTCCGAGAGCTTTCGTGGCAACACGTGAGCCTCTGGATGCTGATGACTGGATCCGGGAGATGGCCAGGGCTCTGGACATTGCTCACGTTGCTGAGGAAGATAAAGTCAAGTATGCCACCTACCTACTGAAGGGTCAGGCAGCTACTTGGTGGGAGAACTACCAGACCATGAGAGCTGGCTATCCTATCACCTGGGGTTGTTTCAAGGATGCCTTCCTGAAGCACCACATCCCAGATGGTCTCATGGAAAGGATGCGTGAAGAGTTTTGCTCTGTTAAGCAGGGCAAGCTGGACGTCATTGGCTATCAGAACGAGTTCAATCGTCTCGCTCGATACGCTGGTGATGAGGTGTCCACTGAGGCTAAGAAGATGGCAAGGTTCCGCCGAGGTTTTAACCCGGAACTGAAGTACGCTCTCACAAACATCAAGTGCAAAGACTTCGAGGAGCTCGTTAACACCGCGCTCAATGAGGAAAATGGGCGCAAGGCGTTCGAGGATTCTCGCAAGCACTCGCGTGAGGGTGGTTCCTCCTCCAACATGACCACTCCTCCGCAGAAGTGCCGCATCTGGGTGCCAAATGGTGCTGTCACTCGGGCTCCATATGCCCAAGCTTCTCCAGGCTTTGCTCCCCGCCCACCCAACCCATCTCAGATGCATGGTCAGAGGGTTCCAATGGGGCAGCCAAGGCAAGATGCACCTCGTGTCGTCACTTGCTACAAATGCAAGCAGACAGGGCACTACGCTGATAAGTGCACTCAGAGGAAGCTACCTCCACCTCCTCGCCCCAACACCAACCAGGCAATGGTGCGTGCCCCCCCGGCTAAAGCCTTCAACTCCAACAACAGGCCTGTCGGGAGGACCGCGAGGGTGAATCATATCAAGGCCGACAAAGCTGAGGAAGCTGCTGACGTCGTTCTCGGTATATTACCCGTAAACTCTTTTCCAGCTAAAGTGTTGTTTGATACCGGAGCATCGCATTCTTTTGTGTCAAAAATCTTTGCAACAGCATACAACCTAGTTCTGGTTCCACTAAGCAATCAAATCTCTGTTCACTCTCCGGGATCTAAAATGTTGACTTCCAAGATAAGTATGAACAATCAAATCCAAATTGGAGGTCGCGTATTCCTTGCTTCACTCATGTTGCTGGGAAATTCTAACATTGATGTCATTCTGGGCATGGATTGGTTGAAGGCCAACGAAGCTAAAATTGACTGTGCTCAAAAGTCAATAACTCTCTCTCACCCTTCTGGCCAGATAGTCTATTCTCCATATGGATCAAGTTCTGTTCAGCTGTTCAACCTCGATGCAAAACCCCTTCCTGCAATTGAAAATGTTCCGGTGGTTTGTGAATTCCCTGACGTCTTCCCAGAAGAATTGCCAGGAATGCCTCCGGACAGAGCAGTTGAGTTCGTGATCGAGCTTGAGCCAGGTACTGCTCCAATCTCTAAGCATCCATACAAGATAGCTCCTCCTGAACTGAAATTGTTGAAGGAGCAAATCGATATGTACATGGAGAAAGGTTACATTCAGCCTAGTTCCTCCGCTTGGGGTTGCCCAACTCTGTTTGTTGCCAAGAAGGATCAAACAAAAAGACTCGTGGTTGACTATCGTCCTCTCAACGAGAAAACCATCAAAAACAAGTATCCAATTCCTCGTATCGATGATCTTTTTGATCAACTTGCTGGAGCCTCAATATTCTCAAAGTTGGACTTGAGGATGGGTTACCATCAAATAAAGATCAGAAAGGAAGATATTCCTAAGACAGCTTTCACCACTCGGTACGGTCTATATGAATACACCGTCATGTCCTTTGGTCTCACCAATGCACAGGCGACGTTCTCTAGACTAATGAATTCTGTCTTCCATGAATACCTCGACAAGTTCGTTGTGGTATATCTTGATGACATTCTAGTCTACTCAAAATCTGAGGAAGAGCATGGAGAACACCTTCGTCTCACTCTCATGAAACTTCGCGAGCATCGTCTATATGCCAAATTCTCCAAATGTGAGTTCTGGATTCCAGAAGTTGCTTACCTTGGTCATATCATCTCTGCCAAAGGCATAGCCATTGACCCAGAAAAGGTTAAGGCAATTGTTGATTGGAAACCTCCTAAGACGGTAAAGCAAGTAAGAAGCTTTCTTGGCTTGGCTAGCTATTGCCGTCGTTTCGTCCAAAACTTCTCCAAGATTGCTAAACCTCTCACTGATCTCACAAAGAAGGACAAGAAGTTCGTTTGGTCTCCACAATGTGAGGAAAGTTTCAATCTCCTGAAGACTAAACTCACTTCCACCCCAGTTTTGGTTGGCCCAGATACTACCAAACCTTTCCAGATATTCTGCGATGCATCTCTCCAAGGTCTAGGTGCAGTTCTTATGCAAGAACGTCAAGTTGTGGCTTATGCTTCACGTCAGTTGAATGCACATGAGAAAAACTATCCCACTCATGACCTAGAACTTGCAGCAGTTGTGTTTGCCCTCAAGAAATGGAGGCAATACTTGTTGGGTAACCGCACTGAAATCTTTTCCGATCATAAGAGTCTGAAATACATCTTCACTCAACCAGATCTAAACCTCAGGCAAAGGAGATGGATTGAAAAGATTAAAGACTTTGATCTCACCATTTCTTACACTCCAGGTAAGGCTAATGTTATGGCCGATGCTCTCAGTCGCAAATCCTATTGCAATAATCTCATGATCATGGAAAGCCAACCTCCACTTCATGAAGAATTCCAGAAGCTGAACCTTGGTCTTGTTCCTCAAGGATATCTTGCTAGCTTGACAGCTAGTCCGACTCTCAAGGACAAGATTTGTTCTGAACAACTTCATGATGCTGAAATCAAGAAGATTGTAGAGCACATCAAAGAAGGCAATGATAAATTCAAGTCCTTCTCAGTTGATGACAAGGGGACTGTGTTCTTCGAAGGACGCATTGCAGTTCCTCAAATTCAAAGTCTCAAAGATGTCATTCTCAAGGAGGCTCATGAAACTCCTCTCTCCATCCACCCTGGAAGTACAAAAATGTACCAGGATCTCAAGACACTGTATTGGTGGCCTGGCATGAAATGTGAAATTGCTCAATACGTTTCTGAATGCGACGTTTGTCAACGTGTTAAGGCAGTCCATCAGAAAACAGCCGGTCTTCTCCAACCTCTGAAAATTCCTGAGTGGAAGGGGGACATGATTGAAATGGACTTCGTCACTTCTTTTCCAAAGTCCAAGAAGGGCAACGATGCAATCTTTGTTGTTATTGATCGTCTCACTAAAGTAGCTCACTTCTTTGCTGTCAAAGAAATAATTTCAGCTAGCCAGTTAGCAGAACTCTACACAGCAAAGATTGTTCCTCTTCATGGTGTTCCATTGGAAATAAGCTCAGACCGTGGAAGTATATTCACTTCTCATTTCTGGAAAAGCTTTCAAGAAGCATTGGGCACCAAACTTCTGTTCAGCACAGCTTATCACCCTCAGTCTCAGGGGCAAGTCGAAAGAGTCAATCAGATTCTCGAGGATATGCTCAGAGCATGTGGTCTCTCCTTTGGCATGAAATGGGAGGATTGCCTTCCATATGCTGAATTCTCCTACAACAACAGCTTCCAGGCAAGCCTAGGCATTGCACCATTTGAAGCACTCTATGGCCGCAGATGCAGGAGTCCAATCAATTGGTCTGGAGCTGGTGAACGTTCACTCTTAGGCCCCGACATTGTTAACGAAGCCGAGGAGAAAGTTTGCATCATTCGTGACAATCTCAAGATTGCTCAGTCTCATCAGAAAAGCTACTATGACAGCAAGCACAGGGATATGATCTATGCACCTGGTGACAAGGCATATCTTCGTGTAACTCCCCTCAGAGGCACTCATCGTTTTGGTGTGAAAGGAAAGCTTGCACCAATATACATTGGTCCTTTCAACATTCTCTCAAGGCGTGCGGAAAATGCCTATCGTCTTGAACTTCCAGAAAAGCTATCCAAGGTGCACGATGTGTTCCATGTGTCACAGCTCAAGAAGTGTTTCAAAGATCCAGATCGTGCAGTTGATCATGATTCCATTGAACTGCAAGATGATCTCTCTTATGAGGAGCACCCTATTCGAATTATCGATGAGACCGAGCGTAAGACTCGCAACAAGAGCACCAAGTTCTTGAAAGTGCAGTGGTCGCATCATTCCGATAAAGAGGCAACGTGGGAGACCGAAGAGGATCTCCGCAAGAAGTATCCGGACCTTTTCCTTTCTCAGTAAGGAATCTCGGGGCGCGATTCCTTCAAGGGGGGGGCGTTTTGTAACATCCCAAGTATGAAAATACCCCTAGAATGTTTGATTTCCTGTTTACTTAAAGTATTGCATCATGTCATCATGTTTATTTCCTTGTTTGCATTTGTTTACTATTTGTTTTGCTTCTGTTTTTATTCTGTTTTCATAATGGAATCCAAACATTATTCAACTTGTTATCATACTTGTCATGTTACAATCTTGTTTTCAAATAAAAGTTCAACTCAAACAACCTTTTGTTTCCAAATTATTCCATATTTGACCAACTAATAAAATGGTGGTTTTATTTCAATTAATTACTTCCAATGTTGTTTCAAATTCAAATTTTTAAATTGCAAACAGTACCCACTTTTGAAATTATGAAATAACCAAAACAAATATACTCATTTGTTTCCAATTAAAGTTATTTGGGTCACCCTATTTAAAATTTTGGTTTCAATAATCATTTTAATACTCAAATCATCCAAATATGAATTAATTCCAAACAGCACTTTAAATTTGAAAACTTTTGGAAATTAAAGTTAGCATTTAGTTGCTAATGAAAAAACTAACCTAACCATATTTTTTTTCAAATTTTTCCTAACTCTAAAAACCATCAAATCCTTCCATTTTCATTTTGCTACAAAAAAAAAAAACAGCAGAACAAAAAAAAAAAGGAAACACAGCGCGCGGCAGCTTACCTCCCGCGCGGCCCAGCCCACTAACCTACCCGAAGCTGGCCCGGTACCGTTTCGCAGCCGCCCCCATCGTCTGTTTCGCGTACGGCGGCAATCCCACCGGTGCCACGTCGCCGCAGAGCCGCTCCGACGGCCGTCCTCATCTCCGCAGCCCTATATAATCCCCCTAGGGCAGCGCGCCGCAGCCCTAGCTAGCCCTACCCGTCTCCCTCGAGCTCCGCCGCCATCTCTCCTTTTCCCTCGCCGATTCCCCTCTCTGCCACCACCTCGCCGGAGCGCGCCACCTCTGAACTTCGATGGCCACCGCCGCCTCTCAACACCACCTCCCATCCTACCTACCGAAACCAGCCCACCGTGCTCGCCTCTACCCCGACAACACCTCACCGGGCTCTGGGACGCGCAGGATCACCGCCGCCATCCTCGATGTCGCCGCCGGCCGCGCCCCCCTCGACCCTCTGCTTCCACAACAACGACAGTGAGCCACCACCGTGCACTCCTCCTCCCTCTCTGCCTTGCGCAACGCATCCATGCACATCCACGCATCACACGCAAGCACATCGAGCACATCAACGCGACGGTGATCGCCGTCGGCATCGTTGTCTGTCGAGTTTCAGTTAGCGCGCGCGTTGAAAATTCAGTTAACCGCAGTACTGAAGAATAACCTCAACGCGCCCTGTTAACTGACAGAAACACACGCACAGCGCACTGGTTCAGAGACTAGCGAGCGCGCAGCGAGGGCCTGGGTTCGATCCCTCGGCTCCGCGATTAAAAACCAAACTTTTGCACCGAGTGCTGACAGGGTGGCCCCCCTGTCAGCCACTCTGTTGCCACGCGTGCAGATGCGTGGGCCACGTTGGCCCTAGGCCCACTGGCAGTGGCCAGGGTAGCCTCCTGTGCGGTAACAAAATGATTTTAAACTTTTCTGTTTCAAAAACAAGTCCTTTCTTTTTACAGATTGGCCCCTGGAACCAAAATGCAAATAACTTTAGTTTTATAATTCCAAATAACAAAAATAAAATATGTGCACTGCCCCAAATTTAATTCTCTATCTAATGGTAACATTTGTTTTCTGTTTTGAATTTTCCAAATGCATTTCAAATTTGAATTCAAATAATTCAATTGAAATTTGATAAAATCCATAACTAATTCATACTTAATCCAAATAATGCAAATAAAATATGTTTTCCATGCTATTTCAAATAACCTTTTCAAATATAAATTTTGTTTCATGTTTTGAATAATTTAAATTGCCTAAATAATTTAAACCTTGTTTAAATCATTTAAATTTGCTAAATTCATAACTTGCTCAATTTAAATTATTTTTGAACATGCAAAATATGTTTTCAAACTAGGAAGTTATAAACTTTTCAAATATGAATTTGAAGTTATGCTTTGAACAAATAAAATTCAATTAATATTCATGCTTGAATTAATTCTAATTTAAAACTTGTTTAATATTGTTTAAGTCATAATAAACTCATCCTAACTCCTATTTCAATATTTGAAACATGTAATCCAACTAAAATTTTGTATTCTTTTCAAATATGAATTTTGTTATTTGTTTTGAACATTTTGAGTGGATGAAAACAACAAATGCTTGTGTGACATCTTTAAGTAACCCAAAATTTCCAAACTTAATAAATATTTTCCCAACTTGTTAAAATCCTTTACCACTTGCATCTATTGTTGTTATTTTTGTTGTTATCATCATGCATGCATCATGCTAAGCAAACTTTCACATGGTAATCAATTATAGATCATTTGTTTCCACTTAATTCATGGACATTTTCCATATGCAATCCAATTGCATATGTGTCCATTTAAATTATGTTACCATGTCAACTATTTTATTTTGATGCATCCCTTAACTTGACATGCATCATCCCATGATTGTGCACTATGCCATGATATTGATTGTTTATATTTCTGCCTTGCTTGTTTGCTTCTTCTCGGATAGACGACGACGTTGAGACAGACGATCTTTACAGCACCCCTTCTGAGGATCTAGCTCAGTACCAGGCTGCTGAGTTTGCAGGCAAGTTATCACTCACATGAACCATTGTGTTCCTTTCAACATTGGTTACCGATACTTTCCGTTGTCTATCCTGCTAGCCTTAGTAGTAGTTGTTTCTGTTACGAACCTATCACATGTATCCCTTAACCCTGATATTGCCTCACCTCCACTCCTACAACCCCATTGTTTGAGCCAGTGTCTTACTAGCATGCTTAGGTTGTTTTTGCTCGAGTCTGTTACCAGTTACTTTCAGTTACTATATTCTATTATGTTCTGGGGGCTCGATGTTAATCAATCAACCTGTTATTAATAATATGCTGATAAGGCACCGGCAGGAGGCCCTGTGTGGTTTTGAAGCCTGCTAGTGTCGACCCTAATAGGAAAAGGGTCTTGTCTACTGATCCATGATGAGCGCACTACCCGCATGTGGGAAGCGAGTATGGGCGCCCCCTCAATTTGATTCGATTCGCATCTCGTCCAAATCGCCTCATTTAGTTCGTGTTTTCCATTTGCCGCATGCATGTTTTTGCGAGCCCAGCGCAGGGTGGAACTTTTGTAGTCGGCATATAGGGGGACACGGTCTTAGAGTGCTATGAGGGTCCCTTTTCTTCGGGGCTTGATTAGCCGTGCGCCCAAGGTGCTTTGGGCTTGATGCGAAGAAGAGTTGAGTTGTGTTGAGTACCCCGCTTGGTGGGAGGCATCCCATCTGGCGGGTTATTCTTACGTGTACGGCCAAATTGGTGCAACCCTGCAGGGATAAATCTTCTCGAGAAGCCGTGTTTTCCACGGTTATGGTTAACTTGGTGAAAGTACTGGCTAACAAGTACTCAGAACAACTTACACCTAACTATTGATAACCTGACTAGTAATAGACTTATTGACATAATAACTTGATCCATTATTCATTAATCCAACTGTGTGAGTTATCCTCGGATTGCTTCTTTGGATAAGGGGCGAGATCCCGGATGGGTTTGTTTGAGGTTATCTTTCAGTTGGTTACTATACGCTATCTTACCCCCTTTCTGTTAGCTGGAAGTTGTAGTTTTCTGTAGTTGGTTAGCGCAGCCAGTTGCAGCATCTTTTATATCCCCTTTCTTCCGTTGAACCCAAGGCATCTGTGCTTGGTGTTGACGGGTTACACTTTGGTGAACTGTGAGTCTTGCTTGCCAGTACGTTTATGTACTGACCCCTTTGGGGCTGTGGTTTCCGCAGACTATGCTTACGAGGATCCCAGTGACGGCTTGACGAGGCTGCTGACGAGTAGGTAGCGGACCCGGGCAGGATCCGAGACTACGTGGATGGGCTCCGTCTTTATTTCAGTTTCCGGCTTCTTAAGCCTATTTTGGATTTGTCTGTACTCAGACCCTTTGAATATTTCCGCTGCTATGTAATGATGATATGTTGGGACATGTGTCCTATGGATGATTGTATTTGCTATCTCTGCCCTAGTGAGGGCCAGTTGCAACTTATTTCAATCTTTTGTGTCTTAGAGATATGTTGTGTTATCATCTTGTTCAAAGCCGTTGACGTACCATGTGTGTATGGTATGAAGTACGTCAATGGTAGTGTCCTGATTTCTACGGGATAGTTTACATCGACGATGAATAGTAAGATTGGTTGTCACACATAAGTGTTGGCCTACTCGTAAGAGATGCGGGTGCCGGTAAGCCCCGTAATCCAATCAAAATACTGTCCAGTTCGTACGGTGAGTATCCTCTAGAAGTCCGGGTGCGACAAGGGTACCCTGTGACGCCACTGTAAAAACGACGCCAGGACCTCTCTCTGTGAGGGTCTCAAGGGGAATCTCACCAGGTGGCCGCCTGGTCGCAAGAGCCTCTACCCACACAAGTGGGAAGCCGCATGGCAAACCTTTGCACCTGAGCTCACGCGAGTCTCAGCCCCATGACGATGGGAGTCCCATGTCCGCACGGGGAGTCAAGTGCTTCTTGGGGGACCACAGGGTCATGACATCCCCAAGCGTGTAATGTAGAGCCTCACCCTAGCAGTAAAGATCTTCTTCCTGTCAATAACACTTGTCTCTCGGAAAGCCCTTCTTTCTTTCTTTCTTCGGGAGCATGCATCTGTTACTCCTTCTCGAAGATGCCTCGCAAGCGGGGGATGGGATCGGTACCCGTGCATGGGTGAGATCTAATCATAATAAATCCAACTGGCAGAACTCTGTGTAAACGGGTCGCTAACGTGCACGAGACCTCATCTAAGCCCTTGGTGCTGACTTCCTCTCGACGTATCCACGAGAATAGTACCAGGCAAGTACTCTCGCTCACTGCAGAAACAAGCACCTACCTCCCGAAGCAGCCAAGCACAGATTTCCTCAAGGAAAGGAAGGATGCCTCAAGAGGGGCAGCAGCAAAGACACTCGCAGTAAGCGGCTCACCGCGCCAAGGATACCAAGACTCCCAGAGCTAAGTCTAAACTTCTCCCCGCTGGCTCTCCAAAGAATTCATTCGTAAAGTGATAGACAAAAAACACATTCCCTTCATATTTCATACATGAGATACATTTGAGTACAGGGAAATGTTGCAGATCAGTCACGAAGACAAAAAGATGCTAGGGATGCCATAACATGTGTGTACAAATGTGCTATGGGTTTTGGATGACAAAGATTCCACTTCGGGGTGTAAACTGCTTCACCGGCATCCACTTCTCTCTAGAGAGTTTCATGACTTATAGCCTGAAAGTCTTGGATCAGACAAACATGAGGGAAACTTGTCAAGAGTTGGGTCATACCTTTGTCTTCTGACTTCCCAGGGCTTAGCCTAACACAACCAAGCACCTAGGTAGAATTTTCTACCCCATTTTGACGCTGGTACCTGCTTTATTCGTATAAGCCTAGTTTTTCTCTAACGGGGCTAGGGTTTCATCGGAGAGGGACTCTGGAGCGTTGGGATCCGACCACAAGTTAGGGGGTGCCATAACATGTGTGTACAAGTGTGCTATGGGTTTTGGATGACAAACAGTGCACTTCGGGGTGTGACCTACTTCACCGGCATCAACTTCTCTCTAGTGAGTTTCATGACTTATAGCTTGGAAGTACTAGATCAGATAAACATGAGGGAAATTTATCAAGAGTTGGGTTATGGATGTCATATTTGGATTTATCCCATTTTTCTAATCGATTTAGACATATTATTTGTCAAATTTCAATTTACAGATTTGCATATATGAATTATTCAATATTAAATAAAAATACAAAAAAAATTAATTATCATTTACATTTAAGAATATTTTAATTCAAATTATTATTAATGATTCATTTTTTTTATTTAAATAATTATTTCTATTCATAAAATAAATGTGTGTGGCATCATAGTGCATGAGTTAATAGGATTGATAGGACACTATTGCGAGGTAACTATCTCTTGTTTGTAGGTAGCTCATAGGGAAGAAACTAAAAAGTTAAGCGTGCTAGTGCTGGAGTAGTTTGAGGATGAGTGACATGTGGAGAAGTGTTAGTAGGAACGAGCAATTTAGATTGAAATTAAGAATGCTTAGTGATAAATGTGTGTTTAACTGGTTAAACAATAGAAATAAAATTGAATTTTTTCAAAACAAATCCAAAAGAAAAGCGAACATTTGGTACCGGTTCGTGCTACGAACCGGTACCAAAGGTCTCCAGCCCCGCGGGCTCCCGCGAGGTCAGCCGTGGAAGCCCTTTTAATACCGGTCCGTAAGGAAGCGATACCAAAGATGAGGACCTTTAGTGCCGATTAATTGGTACCGATTGTCCAACCGGTAGGAAATCCTTTCAATACCGGTACGTAAGGAACCGATACCAAATGTGGAGATCTTTAGTGCCGATTAATTGGTACTGGTTGTCCAACCGATACTAATAGCCTCATGGTCGCTCATAATCTGCCAGTATACTTGACGGCATCCAACATCCTAGAAGACTTCATAACGGATAGCCGGTTTATGCAGCTTTTACTCAGATGGTTAATTTTTAACCAGTATGGTTTTTAAGTTGTACTCCCTTTGTAATTCTAAAAAAAGCTATACCCCTTCGTAATTCTAAAAAAATTTGTACCCACTTCGTATCAAAATAATCGATTTAAATTTGTCTAAATATATATATATATATAGACGTGTTCTAGTGTATAAATATAAATGTATATATAATACATTTACAATTAGACAAAATCGAGACAATTAATTAATTATTTTGAGACCGAGGGAGATACAGAGGACGGATTTAACCCCTAATTTTGAAAAAAAAAACATTGGCTCATGCTGTATGTCGACCATGCGTATTATCTAGCAATGATGTGCATGTGTGATCACATCGATAATGGAAATCATATTCTGGCTGCCCCGGCGAGGATGGATCGAATCAATTCCTCTGGTCTGGCTAGCTTGGTCAGCGGATATTACGGATGTCGCGCAAGTACTCCGCACACGTGACCCAGATCCATGTACGCATGCAACCTCGATCAATGACAACCGATCCGAAAAGCTTGTCAGTCAGCTAATTGTATGCCAATAATTATGTACTCCCTCCGTATCAAAATATAAAATATTTTAGCATTTTGTAGATATAATGTATCTAGACATGGTTTAGTTTGTAGATTTTTTTTTAAGGCAAAGAACCGTAGAACAAAAAGTTCTACGGTATATATATTAAAATAATGTACAAAACATCCAAGCCCCTAAAATCAACCTATACCGGTTCTCTCAAACATCAGGAAAAACATGGAAACGACTAAGAGCTATACAACATTGCTAAGTACTGAATCAATCCAGTGCTTAAGTGATTCTGCATGACTTGGCTTGATGCGTAGGATGACGATCTGAAGATCCTTTGACAAGTTGAATTTCCATGATCTATGACATGGAGCAATACTATTGAAGACCTTGTCATTTCTTTGTTTCCAAATATTCCAACATCCCATGATAATGACTTCCATAGCAAATTCTTGTGGTAAGATATCCATTAGTAGCATGATTTCATCGTATATGGAGATCCCTCTCTTTCTGTTACTTCCAAGATAGTCCCAGCATCTAATAGCAAATGGACAGTCGAAAAAAAAGATGCATTATAGTTTCCTCCATGTATTCTTGACAGCTTTCACAGTCATAACTTTGGAGATGAAATTGTTTTCTTCTAAGAAGGTTTCTGGAATTAATTCTATCATGTAGTATTAGCCAGAAGAAGATCTTGTATCTTAAAATAGCAGCATTTTTCCATGTCCAGGGAAAAAGTGTGTGTGCAATAGGACCTTTGATGAATTCCTTGTAAGCAGCAGAGACTTTGAACTTATCATATCTTCTTTTAAATGACCATCTATCTGTGTCATCATTTGTCTGCAAATCTTGTATCTGTTGTTGCAATTGCATAAGTTGCTGGTATGCAATATAAGACAAAGGAAGATGGAAATGAGCACTAGCATCATGAGAATTTATGAATTCTCTCACTGTAATATCTGTTCTTTGTCTAAAGGAATGAAGTTGTGGGAATTCGTCCTTACATATGAATGAACACCACTTATCAGTCCAAAAGGAAACAGTCTTTCCATTACCAACCTCACATACTGCAATTTTCTTATATTCAGATATCAGCTTGATCATATCTCTCCACCAGAAGGATCCAATCTTCCTAAAATCAATCATGCAGGCTTGATAGTGGTTTTCTGTGATTAATTTGATCCAAGGGAGATTCACTTGATTAAAAAATTTGTGGAGATGCTTCAGAAGCAAAGCCTTGTTCTGTATACCAAGATCCAGCACTCCCAGGCCAGCCTGTTCCTGGGGTTTGCACACTTTGTTCCAAGATATAAGTGCAGCTCCATTATCTTCCATACCATATTTCCTCCAGAAGCAGTGTCTAATACTCTTGTTAATATGATCCAAAACAGTCTTGGGTATCTGCAGAGTACTCATGTAGAACATTGGGAGTGATGTGAATACAGCCTTAATCAGAACCAATTTCTCTCCATAAGATAAAAAGGTATTGCATCCATGAAGTCTCTCATTCAATCTTTTAATCAGTGTCCAATAGTCATCCACTTTAGGTCTATCAATGGATAGAGGAAGTCCAAGATAGCTGATTGGCATGTATTCAATGCAACATCCCATAATGTTCTGTAACCTGTGACATAAATTATCTCTTGCCTTGAGTGGGATCAGTCTAGACTTGTGGTAATTTATCTTCAAGCCAGTAAATGCTTCAAAATGGGATAGCAGATTTTTAATGTGCTGAACCTGTATGCTATCAGCTCTCATGATAATTATTGTATCATCTGCATACTGTAAGAGTGGGAAATCAGGACATGCCAATGATGTGAAGACAGGCTGGATCAAATCATTTATCATGGCTTCATTAAGAACATCTTGCAGGAGATCAGCAGCAATCACAAAGATCAAAGGTGATAGTGGATCTCCTTGTCTGACACCTCTCTTACATTTGAATTGGTTACCAGGGACTCCATTAAGAAGAACAGATGAGTAACCTGAAGAGTAAATCATTTCAATCCATCTGATCCATCTGTAACCAAAACCTTTGGCTTTTAGAATTTCTATAATAGCATTATGATCCAAGAGATCAAATGCTTTTTCAAAATCCAATTTCAGCATGATAGATTCTTGATTTGTCTGAGAACATTTATGTATATACTCATAAA
Organism: Alopecurus myosuroides; assembly: GCA_028641055.1. Lineage (NCBI taxonomy): Eukaryota > Viridiplantae > Streptophyta > Magnoliopsida > Poales > Poaceae > Alopecurus > Alopecurus myosuroides. The sequence goes on from CM054062.1 coordinate 42,027,636, forward strand.
TCCAAGGCATACAGTCCTGTATAGATTTAGCTTTAAGGAAGCCATATTGGTTTTCATGAATAAGACTATGCATAATCTTCTGAAGTCTGTTTGCTAAGAGTTTAGTAATAATCTTGATGGAACAGTTTAATAGGGATATGGGTCTGAAATCTGCAGGGGTAGTAGGGTTGTCCACCTTTGGAATCAGAGTGATGTATGAGCTGTTGATACTTTGAAGATTAACCCTTCCATGGTAAAAATCATCAATTAGGTATAGGGAATCTTCAGCTATAATGTGCCAGCATGCTTTGTCTAGATACTGTAAAAAAAACTGTGAATCATCAATTTAGTTTGTAGATTCATATGCATCTTACACTAAATTATGTCTAGATACATATTGTCTAGGAAATGTTAGAACATCTTATACAATATTTCGATATGGAGAGAGTACTAACGTGATGCGCTGAAACATCAATTACACTGCACTCGTCGGCAGGAGGTGGTGCCCAAGCAGAAGTCTCAGGTCAATGCATGGGGTCAGGTTGTCGCGTCGCCGGCCCAGTTCGCTGTGGTTGTCCCCTCGCCGACCCTGGAATTTCTTGTCGCGGTTTGGTTAACATCCCGTCGATCACCTAACTATATAGCTCGCATACAGTACACAACCTGAAACGGTCAAGCGAGCTAGCTATAGCAGCGGATCGTGGCGTGCATGATCGGTCGATCGCAACATTCTGTTGCACGCCGCGCAACTGTGTGTTTGTCAGAGGGCCGTCACCTCGCTTCCTTTGTCCTCATCGATCTCTCATCTCGACTGACGAACGTAGTTGTATAGCTAGCTTTTGGGCTGCTGTTTTGAGAGTCTGCTACAGTGCCCCCCCACCCCCACCGGTGCGTTCCGCGTCTCCCCCCGGCGGCGATGCCGTTCGGTGTGGATTCGAGGGCGTAACCTGGTTTGTGCATAGTAGATATAGGCCGTCGTTAGTCCTAGTACTAGTTGTTGCCGCTCTGGCCTTCTCCTTCGTCTCCGGCTGGTGCTCCGCGACTCGCAGCGACGCGGAGGCCGGATCCCCTCTCTTCTGCAGGTTTGGCCCATGGAGGGCTGGCCTCGAGGTTGATGGTGATCAAGGCTGCTTCAATAAGCTCGTCTGCCATATCTGCTACCTCTTGGATCTCGAGAATCGGGAAAGCAGAGCTCCCCTGGCCGGCCATGGAGGCGTGGAGGTGAGCTTCGTTCTCTTCCTCTGCTCGGTGATCTTTGAGTGGCTTTGCCCTCATCGACCAGATTCTTGGAAGCTGCGTAGATGGGGTGGTGGAGTCCCCAAGCGGCGGTGTGGACTGACTGCGCCGGCGCCATCCTTGGCCAAGGGAGGCCCTCCACGCAATCTCAAGCTGCAGATCTGTGCAAGTCTCATGGAGGATGACTTCCTCCATGAAGTGCGGCCCAGTTGTTGGCCGTTCCAACCTCCGTCGAGGAGGCCCTATCATGGAGCGACGCCGGCGTCCTTCGCCTTCTCTTCCCCAAGTGGTATAGTCCCCGGTGGCAGAGAGGGTGGCCGGAGTTCGAGCTCCAACCATGGCGATGCAAGGATTGGATCGGATCGCTTTTCTGTTCGCAGATCTGGGGTCCTCTGTGCGTTATTCCAGGACCGTGTTGTAATTTCCTTTTCTTTGGGGTCCTTTTTGCATATCCTTGTAATCTACCAGACTTAATGCAGCTGTTTCGGGGTCCTTCGAGGCCCCTCCCCTTGTTCAAAAAAAAAAAGATCTCTCATCTCTGTGCATCAATTCTCGATCAATTCTCAAGCTAGCTAGCCAGGTACCTACACAACGGCCGTTCCATATAGCTAGCTAGCATGCATGTGTGTGTCGGAGATAAAAATTTACAATTCTGACCTTTCTAAAAATAGTAGTGTTATTTTGGGCAAAAATTAAAGCATCTCCAACCGCTCATCTAAACGGACGTCCAAAATAAATATAGATAACTTAGGCCTAAAAAATGTCTCCAACGGCTTATCCATCACGTCCTCTATCGATAGATGTTTTTTTAAACCATCTATCGATAGGGGGGAGACAGAGCCATGATCATCCATAGCTGGAAAACTTTTAAAATATAGGAGAGAGAATATAGATTTCCTAGATATAGATGAATGATAGTTAGGATAGTTATAAGATATTACTAAAATATAGAAGAAAGAATATAGACGTTCTACTGGAAAACTAGAAACATTTAAGAAAGAATCTTTTTGGATGATCTTTTATATGAAGATATAGATGACTAAATTTAGATGAGCTGCTGGAGATGGCATAAGGGTCAGATTTTTAGCTTCGCATTGTGTTTGAGTGTTCCTCTGATTAACAGTGTGTTCTGCCTCCTGATTGCTAACAGTCGCCGTTTTTTAATGTTCTTCTAAACCTTGATAGGGATCGAGCACTGCTGCAATGCTGAATTCAAGGGGATAGGGTAGGCACGTACCTGTCCTACGACTACGAATACTGTCAAAGAAACTGTGAAATAATGAGACATGCAATCCGTAGTACGTCTGTGCATACAGTTTTATGCAGTGTTCTATTTTCATCCGCGTACACAAAAAAATAATACTATATGATCGACATGCTATTAACTAATGTAATCTATTCGTCCAGATCATACTGCATATTCCAGCAACTGTTTTATGACAAAGAAGTGAGCAAACTAACATACTGCTGATGCTAAAACAACTAAATTGATATTTTTGTCAAGAAATGATCATATATACTGCTGATGCTACGATGTGCACGATCCAACTGGGATGCAACTATCCTCGACGCAACAGACCATCTGGAAGGTTTGAGCGCCTGCTCGCCGCAAGTTCTTCGCATGGCTTCTATGGCAAGATCGCCTTTGGTGCGCCGACCGGCTCATGCGAACGGGGTGGCCAAATTCGTATTTCTGCCAGCTCTGTGGCAGAAGCCCGGAAACCTCGCACCACCTGTTCTTCGACTGTCCATTTTTGTACCACGTCTGGATGACCTTTGCTCAAGTGCCAAGTTGCTCTAGTCTTGAGCCCTGCTGTCGGGCCGAGGTCGGCCTGCAGGGTGCCAGGTTGGGCATGATCAACGACACCACACCACCACATCGCAAAAGGGTGAAGTCACTTATCATTCTCATATGTTGGGGCATCTGGAACGAGCGCAACCAGCACATTTTCCATGACCGCCACACGGCGTGTCTACCGCTGGTTGCTTGGATCAGATATGAGGCCGGAGACTGGGCCTTCACCAGCACAAAAGATTTGCGCAAGCTTCTGTTTGAACCACCATGAAACGTTTCTTTCGCTTGGTTTTGGTTTTCTTTTCTCTTGCTTTCCCGATCCTGTGCAAGAATTTTCGTGCCTAGGTGATCTCTACAAAAAATTTCCCCCGCTAGAAATGAAATGCCTACACTTGTTGGATCTTTAAATATTTTTTTCTTACATAATGATCATATATACATGTTACAGATGAAATCGCACAATTGTTACCTCCAAAAAACGGGCATATCACAACTCCTGTTTAAACAATCTTTGGACGACCATTTTTTTTGGTATTTTCGACAAGGCACTAGTTTGAGTGTGTATAATAATCTCCAGATATATTTATATTTTTATAAATTTATATCATAGAAACTACATAATGCATTGTTATGACTATATATAGGTACTCTAGCTACAACTATAAATAGGTTGCCATACAACATACTCCCTTTGCCCCCTTTTAATCTACATTCTACAAGTTTCAAAACAAATTATACATTTAAAATTACTACTTAAATATCTGAACAATCAATCCAAGCCACATTAAAACTAACGACATCTAATAGGGAAATCAAGACTGCTTTACTTTTTGTGTTAGTGTTGATTACCGAGGAGAAAATTAATGTGCAGAGCACATACTGTAGATTAAAAGGGAACAAAATTCTAGCCTAGAATGTAGATTAAAAGGGGACGGAGGGAGCAAATAATAAACATACTTTTGGAATAAGGGCATGTTTGATTCAAAGTATTTTCATAAGATTTTTTTTTTTGAACTTCAATAGGAATTTGGAGTATTGGAATCATTAGCCAATATTCCTATGTTGGTTGTCTGATTGTAAGGTTGATTCATATTGGTATTTTCCTAAGGGATCATTCCTAGTACGTCTCATAAGTAGTTTAAGTCCACTCAATTAATCTTCTTTGTAAGAACCCATTGCTTTTCTCGTGGTATAACCAAACGAACATTGCTAAAGATGAAATACGATAGGATTGGAATTATCATGACAGTGTAACCATGCGTTTTTTTTTTTATCCCTGCACTTTTGAAATCATGCAAATCAAAGCGGCTCTAATATATCGTGGAATGGGATGCGAAAATAATATCAACCTGGTGTAAAATGATAATAAGAACACATATCAATGGTGATATTCTATACATAACCACCTAACTTATAGCATGCATGAACATATGGTGAAAACTAAAACAATTTCACACAAAAAAAATGCTTACACGTGTACAATATATTATAGTTAGAATCCCGATCATTTCATACTTGTAGTTGTGATTTCATGAAATTATTATAATGATCTTTACCTTCCTCATCTTGCCACTAGTGATCATACATTAAAAACATAATTCCTAACTTACGAGTAAAAATGTACACAAACAATTATTTATGCACTGCATAAAATAAGATCATTGAGATGATACGTTGGGTTGACAAATCATACTTTTTTTTGTACATAATTACAAGAGATATGGGTAAAACTTAATTACTCTAAATATATTATATATTTTTGTGCTTATACTCCCTAGATCCGTTCCACAATATAAGATGTTTTAGACATTTTTCACATTCGCATACATATACATGTATCTAGACACATTTTATTATATGTGTTCACTCATTTTAGTCCGAATCTAGATAACATGTGAAACACCTAAACCATCTTACATTATGCAACAGAGGGAGAGTATTACATTCTGTAGAAAATGTAAGACGTTATAATTTGGAACGCTGTTTCCTTTATTTGAAGCAAGGTGACAATTTCATGTATATGAGCATGCAAGGTAGCTTAATCATGATATAATAGGAAAAATAACTCTTGTAGGAAAAGATAGTGTAGTAGTTAAGATTGATCGTTTGATCAATCGGTAGTGTACGCACATGCATGTATTCTGTTTTTATTTCGTAGATAGAATTTAACTACTCAATGATACCATGACAAAATTTGAACTGATCATGCATGTGACGACCATGCATACACCGAACACAGAAGATATATATATTTATATATTTTTGTCTGGAAGCATGGTTAAATTAGATTAACAATCTTATTAAATAATCTCATGGTGCAGTGTGCAATTTTTGGAAGGCCTTGAGACAAGTACTTGAAAGATCTCACTCCAATGCCTTTATCGACATGGTCAGATCCAAAGTACTCAGCCCCAGAGCGGCCTTCTTGCTGCTACTATCTGTCGCTAGCTCTAACCTCCTGTCATCCGGGCAACCACCATCGTCGCCGCCACCATGTAGTGACAACGACAGAGAGAGTGGCAGATTGTCGCTGCCGACCTCACGCCCAGCGCTGTTCCTCTTCTTGCCCCTGCCTGCAGTGTCTGTTCCCGTGTTGGGGCTCAGGCTTAGCTGCAATTCCGGCGCCGTCCACCCGTTCACCTCCCCCGCCGCCGATGTCTTCGTCCTCCTCGCCTCCGTTTCGCTGCTCGTCTTGTCAACAGCTTTGGCAGGAGCCCTCGATACTCCCTGTTTCAGCAACTGCATGCACAGAGAGGCACACCATTGTTGATATTTTGTGTTCGATAGAGTTGGCTAATTATACTAGTAGATGCGAATGTATTATGTATTGATTGAAATCTTGATGTAGACAATGATACGTACCAGGAGTGGGGAACCTGCTTCACGTGCCACCACGGGATCTGAAGATGACATTGTTGTGTTACTCTTGGCATTGCTGCTCGCGGCACCTGGCCACCTAGACGGGAGATTGTGATCGCCCTGCTCGTAGCCAGCGGGGGCCGCGGACAGCGACATTGTCCGTGAGAGAGGGCGGGAGCTGCTTCCGATCCAGTTAATGCTTCCAACCTTAGGGCCATCTGGACTACGGTTGGCCGCGCTCGTGGTTGCCAACGGCGACGACGTCCCGTTGGTGGCGATGGCGTCCCTCACGTCGAACAAATGCGACGTCGACTTGCCGTCCTTCTTGTAGATCATCTCGTGGACGAGCCCTTTCTCGGGACCATGGCCATCAACGGCGCCTGCCATCGCCGCTGTGGTGTTCTGGTTGAACGCCCATTCTTGATTTCTAGACATGGATGACGATATTACCGGTTAGGGTTTCGACATCATCACTCGCAGCAGGATTGTTAATGAGTACAGATGCGCATGTAACTATGTAAGGTGTTCTCTGTTACCTGAGGTTTTTTGACGAAAACGCAAAAGCCTTGCGTTTCGATGCATTGATAGAAAAGATAGTTTATGTACAAGCCTGAGAACAGGCGACCCCACACCATGGCGATGGAGTCGCGGCAATTATCTGACCTCGAGCGCGCTCTACGCGCTAAGCTCAAGCAGACTCACCTTGGACTCGCCTCTCTTGATCGTACGATGGCTCGTCAGCGGGCTAAGATTGCTTGGTTGGCAGAGGGTGATGCCAACACGGCGTTCTTCCATCAGCACGCAGCCCACCGGCGCCGAAAAAATGTGATCCGAGAGCTCCTTGTGGACGGGGTAGCGGTGACGGATCACGCTTCTATGGCAGAAGGGGTGTTCAACCACTTCCATGATATCTTGGGCACTTCTATGGAGCGGGACTTCTCTCTAGACCTGGATTTCCTGGGGGTGCACACAGACGACCTTGCCAGTCTCGACGACCCCTTCACGGTGGACGAGGTCTGGGAGGTGGTGAGGCAGCTGCCGCATGGTAAAGCGCCGGGACCGGACGGATTCACGGCTGAGTTTCTTCAGAGCTGCTGGAACATAGTCAAGGAAGATTTCATGGCGGCGTTCAACAAGTTCTTCACTATGAGCGGGCGGGGTTTCCAGGGGCTGAACCAGGCTTTGATCGTCTTATTACCTAAGCGCCCGGAGGCGGCTGCTCCTGGCGATTTCAGACCAATCAGCCTTATACACTTGTTCGCCAAGCTGGCGGCTAAGACCTTGGCCACCCGCCTCGCCCCCCGGATGCAGAACTTGGTCGACAACAACCAAAGTGCTTTCATCCGCGGCCGTTGCATACATGATAACTTCATGCTGGTGCAACAAACCGCGCGGCTACTCCATCGGCTCAAAGAACCTAGGGTGTTACTTAAGCTGGACATTGCACGGGCCTTTGACTCGGTTTCGTGGGGGCTCCTGTTTGAGGTTCTCCAGAAAATGGGCTTCGGGCCAAGATTCTGTGAGTGGGTGTCCATTTTACTATCCACGGCGAGCTCTAGGGTGATCCTCAATGGCGAGCCAGGCCCCCCGATTTGGCATAGACGGGGGTTGAGGCAGGGGGACCCCCTCTCGCCGCAACTATTCGTCCTAGTGATCAACACGCTCAATAAGGTGCTCACCAAGGCCGCAGAGCTTGGAGTCTTGCGCAGGGTGGCACGTCAGGACCTGGTTACCACGGTATCTCTTTACGCGGACGATGTGGTGATTTTCTGCCACGCGGAACCCACAGAGCTGCAAAATCTCAGAAGGATTCTTGCGCTCTACGGCCACGCCTCGGGGCTCCTCACGAACTTCGCCAAATGTTCGGTCTCCCCTATCGGCTGCGGGGAGGAGGAGGCAACTGAGGCGGCCGCGGTAATGGGGTGCCAACTTGCCCAATTCCCGGTCAAGTACCTTGGCATCCCACTTGGGCTACGGAGGCTGCCCAGCGAGGCTCTGCAGCCGCTGGTTGATCGGATCGCTGACAAACTCCCATCTTGGAAGGCGGCTATGATGCCAAAGGCAGGGAGACTTGCGCTAGTCAAGGCAGTTCTAGCGGCAATCCCCCTCCATCAACTGGTGGTCATTAGCGCTAACAAGAAGATTCTGAAAAGGATTGAAAAGATCTTACGGGGATTTCTCTGGACGGGGAGGGCGGCGGCTAACGGGGGACACTGCCACGTGAACTGGGCAACGGTTTGCCGACCGTTACGCCTAGGTGGACTTGGGATCCCCGACCTCGTCCGCACTTCGATTAGCTTGCGTGCACGCTGGCTGTGGAGGTTACACACTGACCCTCAGCGACCGTGGAGGGGCCTAGATATGCAATTCTCCCGAGTGGAGCACCAGATTTTTGCGATCTCCACTGAGATGGTCCTAGGAGACGGATCGGTGGCTCTCTTCTGGAAGGACAAATGGTTGGAAGGTAGGTCAATGGAGGACATCGCACCTAACCTTACAGCACTGATACACAAACGTCGGAAGAAATCTCGGACGGTTAGGGAGGCGGTGGTTGATCGACGCTGGATCTCGGACATCACGGGAGCCTTGTGTCCGCTGGCTCTTCTTCAATATATCAGGGTGTGGAGGATGCTTCAAAGGGTCCAGCTACAGGGGGTCCCAGACCGCCTGGTTTGGCGGTGGTCACCTGACGCCCAGTACTCTTCCAAATCTTGCTACGAGGCGCTATTCCGGGGAGCGATCGTGTCGAGATCTTGGAAGCTTAACTGGAAGGCATGGGCACCCCCTAGGGTAAAGTTCTTCATCTGGCTTGCCTGCCTGGATCGCTGTTGGACGGGTGAGAGGTTGGCGCGCCGTGGGCTTCCACACCAGGCTAGCTGCCCGCTTTGTGACCAGGGTGTGGAGTCGATGAGTCATATCCTCACAGGGTGTTCATTCTCGCGGACGATCTGGCACGAGGTCTTATCTTGGATTCGATCCACGGCAAGGCCACCGGTTGTGGAGGACGACTTCGTGGAGTGGTGGAAGCTCGCTCTTCAAGCCACCCCTAGGCTGCTGCGTAAAGGTACCTCGTCGGCCATTATGCTCGTGGCCTGGTGGATTTGGAAGCAGCGGAACGCGATCGTCTTCGACAACGCAAGACCCTCGGTTGGCGCTTTGATGGAAACCATCAAGGCCGAGGCTCGTTCTTGGGTGAGCGCAGGGGCTAGTGGCCTCGGACTTCTTCTCCCCTAGGGTAGCGGGTTGTGTTACCTGAGGTTCGTGTAGTTCTTGAAGTCGAAAGTTTGTAATGGAGGCTGCCGGCGCTGGAGGAGGCTGTAAATCCGGCTAGCATCCGGCAAACCGGTGCTTCTCGACGCGAAGACCCCGCCGTCGTTCAACCTGGAGGTTAGCGCTGTGCTGGGTGCTCGTTGGAAGAACATGTCGTGGAATCGCTGGTCCCCTCTCCTCATGTGGAAATTCAAGGGAGAAAAGACTGCGACAAATTATTGGAAACAATAAATCAAGGAAACGGAGATTTCTAGGGGAAAAGAATGGAGAAATCGAGCGTCGAGGATAGTAGATGATAACCTGAGGACATGGCCGCCCTCTCGTGGCTGGACTCGAGTTCTATCTTTTTGCTTCTGTACATCTGAAAAGTCGAACAAGGAAAAGGGTTAGGTTCAACACATGTCGTGTGAAGGGAAGATGCAAGAACAGCTACCGAGCAGTCATGAGAAGTAGGCTGTTCCTTTTCTGCCTTTTTACCTGCAAGTGACTTTTTACATGAGCAATGCTGAGCCCCCTCACGTTCATCATCTGAAGCACCAGCTTTGGGGTTGCTCCTATATCCAAAAAGGGATTAACATATAAACACACAGATCAGAAAAGCTTAGATTCAAGAATCAAAGAGAAGAAAAAAAAATTATAAGCCAACTCATAGGAGTAGCTAGCTAGGATTAATTACTTACTCTCTTGGCCGCCCAGCCGCTCGACGGCGTGAAGGAACGCCATGTGGAGGTCCGGCGTCCACCGGAGCCGGGGGTGCTTAGACCGGTTGTACTGCCGGACTGTCGGCAACCTCTCGCCGCTGCCCTCGGCCTTGTCATGACCCTTGCTGCTTTCCGAATCATGGTTGGAGCTGCTGTTGTTGTTGCTTGAGCTCCCTCCTCCTGCTGCAACCTCAGTTGTGCTACCGCCCCCGTGGTCGTCGTCCTCCTCTTGCCCGCCGTCTCCTTCCTCGCTTCCCTCGCCGAAGTCCTCGTTGAGGTCCAGCTCTGTGGATGGTGGGGAATTGTCCGAAGATCCCTTCCCATGGACTTCAAGAATCTCCAGCAGCCCCTCCTTCTCCTTCACCTCCCCCATGCCCTCCCTGGCCTCCACCACTTCTCCTTGACCTCGTCTACCTCTCTACATCCGGTCTATACCAGCATGTTCGGATTGGAATGATACGGGTCTAGGAAAAAGAGAGGAATGTGACGGAATAATCAGTAGGGAGAGGGGAGCGTAAGCAGAGCCAGTGGTGGAGGAATTAAAATAGAGGAAATGGACAACAGGACAAGTAGTAATTCCACCACATTGACTTGTTTTCAAGACTGGTATTCCGTCTCATTCCATTTTCAATACGCTGAAGGAATTTGAGAGTATAGTAGTGTTGTTATTTTGTGATGGGTGTTGGGGTTGGGGGTTATATAATTGGATGTGAGGAGGGGGACTGATTATCAATTGACAAATGACTAGGTGCATGAGAAAGAAACAAAAAGGAGAACGTTGACACTTGCCACTGGAACACTCTTGTGATGATAACAACGGTTGGTCTCTACTTTTTGCACATTAAGGCTCTTAGGCATATGTTAATGTAAATTTGTTAGCACGGTTTTATATGTGTTTTTATTATGTGCCATACTAGTTAACGAAGAGAGAGCGTGCGGTTGTATCTTACCTAAGACCGGTGCGGGGAGTATCATACACAAGTAGCATGCATATGATACTAGTATACGATATTACCTCTATAATGCATAGTATCATATATGAGTATCATAGAAACATTCTATTTATTATTTTGTAGAATCTCAATGCAAATATGTGTACACGATTTGTTTGTCATTACTTTTCTTAGTTTTACATGTCATGATACAATATCTATCTATTATACTCTAATCTTCTCTCTCTTCCTAAATTACATGTCACATCAGTTTTTTTTTGGGAACCAAATTGCATGATACTAGCTAAGATATCAACACAATGGGTAGTATAACATACAACACTTGCAAGTGGACATGCACACAAAAATGTGATAGCCCAATCACATGCATGAGACCAAAACATTAAATTTATATTTATATAAGGGGAAATTGTTGGCGTCATGGTTATTTCGTTCCTCATGAGGATAGATGTAGCTGGTCAGTGTACCCTCGATCAGGAGATTGTGGCATCGATCTTCGTCCCCAGCGGGCCTCGTGTGAGAGCGGTATGGAGTTCATCTAATTCAGGTGCAGACGGAGTCCCACTCGCTCATATGGGAGTCATGTAGCCACTAGCAGAAAAAAAAGCCTAGGAATGTCGTGTGAAATTAACCTTAGTAGCGTGTATTGGACATGCCACTCGTTATGCCCCGCTGATAACTACTTGTGGTGGCGTGTAGGACCGCACGTTGCCGGTAATAAGTACCTAGTGGTGCGCAATACTGCACGCCACCATATTTAAAGGGTGGCGTGTCAATGCACGCCACCAGTTACTTCGCCGCCGACAAAACTGGAATTTCGTTGCCGGAGATTGCAGCCGGTACATACAGATTCAATAATACGACTGTTCGAATAGATCAAAATAGTGACATGATTATAAATTTAACTAAGATACCAAATTTTTAAATTCATTTTATACATGCCTTACAAAATAACCGAAACTACACTTGTTGAAATTGAACAACAATTGATTTTGGGGTGTCTCGAGTGACGTGGTCAATAACGATTAGGGCCTATTTGGATCACAGGGTTAAAAAACACAGGAATATGAAAAACGCAGGAATCTCACAGGTTTGTATACGTAAAACAGAGGAACCCAAAACAGAGAAAAACTGCAGGATTAGTCGTTTGGATGAAATGCAGGAAAAACGCAGGAAAAGTGCCTCGAAACTACATACTTGAGTCTAAAAAAGAGGTTAGAGTGGATGTTCAAAATCCTATGGAATTGAGGCATAGGAATCCAATCCATAGGAATTTAGGTAGTACCATTCCTTTGATCCAAAGACAATCCATAGGAAATAATCCTAAGGATTGGAATCCTCCAAAAATCCTATAAAATTCCTACAATCCAAAGAGACCCTTAATAGGGGTTGTGTATGCTACAAAGGTCGCGGTACACTATGCGAGAGTTGACACAACGATATTTTTTTGAGTAGGTTGGGCTGCCTCGTGGGAGCGTAGCTTAATCCTATGTTGGGAGAGCGCCAAAGAGCTTGAGCATGAACCCTGGGACGAACAAGACTTCCTTTCAGCGAAGACAAGATCCCTCACGACTATACCTCGCCATAACTCCGGCCGTGCCTAAAAAAGCCTGTAGCAGAAAACCTAGGCCTAGGCCCATCCCGGCTCGGCCTTCGGGCCTATTTTTCTGGCCCAAGCCCGGCCTATCGATGGAAAATCCCACTGGGTCTCGGGCCTCGGGCCGGGACTTTTCCGTACAATGCCAAAATATTAGGCCAAAGCCCGGCCCGGGCCGACTTTCAGGCTCAAAACATAGGCCCAAGCCCATCCCACAGGCAAGCCCATCGGGCCTAGGTCCAGGAATTTTGGGTCGGGTTTCCCATGGCTAGGTATACTCACTACGTTGGTCCGAGTCGAACGAGACTCCTCGAATCCGAAACTAGAGAACCTTGAGGTGTGGAGCTCTAGCTCTCTCCCCTTATTATATTGAATGAGGAGTGAATGAGTCTTTCACCCCCTTGGGGGGTTTATATAGGGAAGGATTCGTTGACAAATGACCAAGGCAACCCTTCATGGTGGCAGGTAGGAGGGCTAGAACGGTAATGTTTAGTACCTAAGGGATGTGGATGAGAGAGGAGACAATCCATGGTGGACTAACCCAACTAGGACTCCACCTAATGGGCTTCTTGCTTCATGGGCTTCATTGTTGACCTTGAAGGAGATATGCCCAAAAGACAATTAATAAAGATTTTATTTATCATATCTCAATTTGTTCATAATATGTTTTATGTCATGCTATAACTATATTAAGCGGAAACATTAATGCACTTGTGATATGAAACTAAACAGGTCCCTAGTAAGACTCTATTTAACTAGTCCACTAGGCAACAAATGATCAAGATTTCCTGATCATACAAAAATACGTCATTGAAAATGGAGTCATATCATTAGATGAATGATATGATGGACGCACACCCAACTTATAAATATCCAAAAAATGTAGTATCCAAACCTCTGGCCATGAGATGATATTTTAATCACTATCTCCGACGTTGTTTTGACTGCATCCACCATCACTAACTTAAATGGGTGATCATAAAGTTGTACGTTGGATAACTGGAGGGATATGTTGAGCCATATGCATCAAGAGAGGGATTTGTCAATCCAGATAATGGATAGATACTCTGGGCCCATTCAGTGGTGTTATATCAAGTAATCCTTGCAAGCATGTGACTAGGTCACGGGATGCAACATCATGGTAATGAGTAGATAGGTTTGTTGGTAACGAGATCATACTAGGTATGGAGATACCGGAGAACAAGTCTCACACAAACCAAATATCATATGATAAAAGGTGGGGGAACTTCCGTTTAAGATTCAACGACGAAGATAATCGCGGATTGCACATGGCCAATATGGGTATCCGGACCCCGTTGTTGGTAATTGATCAGAGAGGGATCTAGATCTCGAACTGTTAGGGTGTCACACTTAAGGGTGAGCGATGAAAGAGTGATTTGTTACCGAAGATAAAGAGAGAACAAAGCCGGAATAGTTCCAGGATTTATCTGATGAAGATAGGAGGGCAATGATAGGTGTTTCAGTGTTGAAATAAACCAAATAATATGTATTTATTATTAATAAGTGTAATTAATAATTATATATTTATTTATTTAATTAATTAAGCCATTTTTCCATGAATGAGCCTTAGTGGTAAAAGAGACCCGTTAGCGGGAAAAGAGGAAATGGAGGAGGGAGGAGACCCCAACTCGCATGGGCCTCTTAGGGACCACGAGAGGGGGGGTGCGAATTCCCCCTTGGTCGGCCAGCCATGTGGGGATTAGTCCCACATGGTTAAGCCAAGGGGAGAGTGCCCCCTCCTCCTCCTATAGAAAGAGAGACGCCCCTCTCCTTTTTGGCATCACAATTTCTCTCTTCCTCCTCTCATCTCGTGGTTCCCATTTTGGAGCTACGCTAGAGTCAAGGATGTCTCCACCCTAAATCCACCGTCGTGTTGAGTTCTCTCCGGCCAATCTCGATACTTTGGCTGCTTTGCTGGATCGGAACCCGGGAGTCATCGGTTACACCGTATGTGTGTAAACCCTGCGAGGCACCATAATTTTGGTGGTAGATTCGCATCGCCATCGACTACACGACCTTGAGAACGGCTACGTACGACTCCATTATCAATGCTTGTGCGAGAGCGTAATCCCCTCTATCGATCTTCGAGGGTATGATCTCCAATCTTCTTCGTTACTTCATATCTGTATAGTTATAGATACTGGCTTGGTTTTGGTTATCATGAGTAGGAACTATTTTTTTATTCCACTACGTATCCCCTTAAGTTGTATTAGACCATATGAATGCGTAAAGTACGGTTAGAACTCATGTTGATTGAGGGCATCGACCTTATAGTTTTCACCTTCTCGCGTGCAATTGCTCATGCTGTAGGCATTGTTTGGTGAAGCGGCCCTAGACCAACCTTACGTGTACGCTTATGCGATACTGGTTCCACAACTGACATGCGGCTTGTACCGTATAAGTAGCTAGTAGGGTGTTTGTCTCTCTTACAATAGATGGCATGGAATTTTCAATGGGATTCCAAAACGGGATATGTAACAGACAATTATATGCACGGTGTTATGGTTCAAGTTCGTAGATAGAAACGGTTCTTCTTCAAAAGCCACTAAGCCACGTAAAACATGCAAAAGATAAAGTAGATGCGTATAACTTTATTTTGCAGGGGCATGTGATGTGGTCATGGTAAGTTTATTATAACTGTCGACGTAGAGACGCAAATACCATATCACATTGCATTACATTATGAATGTTTTTGTCTGCATCTTATATATTGTATATACTATATACGGCGATAGTTATATAAGATGATACCTTAATTAAACTCCAGCATTAGTTATCTCCTTTTAGCATGCACTGCCAAGAAAGTTCGCGGGTGGAAAGTGGACAGTGACGATCGGGTGCTCCCTTCCGTGTTATAACTGAAACCAAGTGAGGGATGTTCGTTTGAGTGGAAGTTCGTGTAGTTTGTATTATTTATAAAAATATCAACCCCATTGTTATGAACAAAGTTTTAATATAACTTGTAAATACCATTGTAGATGTATCGCCCTACCTTCAACCTATGCATGTTCCTTGAGAAGGAGAAACTTAAGACGAATGGAACAAACTTCATGTCCTGGTTCCGCACACTGAGAATTCTCGTCGCTCCCCACAAGATGGGTTACGTTCTTGAGAACGCAATCGGCGATGCCCCTGAAGACAGCGCCACCCAGGATGATAAGAATGTCTATCAGTCTAAGGTGGATGACTCCGCTCTTGTCTAGAGTGGCATGCTTTATGCCACGGAGAATGGCCTGCAAAAACGCTTTGAAAAGATGAGTGTTTATGAGATAATCACTTATCTCAAGGAAGTCTTTGCACCACAGGCCAAGACTGAGAGGTATGAAGCTTCCGAACTATTCTTCTCAACAAATATGGAAGAACACAATGGTATGAGCGAGCATGTAGTCAAAATGTCTAGCTATGTTCAGTGCCTAAATGCTCTCTAATGCAAAATTCCAGACGACCTAGCAGTTGATAGGGTACGGCAACGATTTGCCCCCTAGCTACAAAGGGTTTGTGATGAACTACAACATGCATCAGATGTATAAGTTGCTGTCTGATGTGCTCATAATGCTCAAGAATGCTAAGGTGAAGATCAAGAAGGAGCACGTGGTCTTGATGGTTAACAAGTCCGTAGATTTCAAAAAATCTGGCACCAAGGGAAAAGGCAAGAAAGGAAAGCCAAAGAAGAGTGGCAAACCCGTTTTCAAATCTAAGCCCTCCAAATCTGTCTCCAAGTCTGGTGTGATGTGCTTCTACTGTAAGGGAGAAGGTCACTGGAAGAGAAACTGCACCAAGTACCTAGAAGACAAGAAGGCCGGTAAGTTTGCCGATAAAGAGAAAGATATGTTTGATATACATGTTATAGATGTTTACCGTACTAACGCCCGGAGTACACTTGGGCATTTGATACTGGTTTTGTTGCTCACATTTGTAGCTCTCATAAGGAGTTGCGTAATGAACATCGGATAGGAAGAGACAATGTGACAATGCGCGTCGGCAACAGGAACAAAGTTGAAATGATGCCCGTCGGCACGCTACATCTACCATCGGGATTATTTTTAAATTTGAATAAATATTATTATGTACCCGTATTGAGTATGAACATCATAAGTGGGTCTTGCTTGCCTCAAGACAATTATTCATTAAAATCAGTGCCCAAGGATTGTACTATTTCTATGAATGATGTATTTTATGTTCATGCACCGGAGCATAATGGTTTATTCTCGTTGGATCTCGATAGTAGTACTCACATCCATAGCATAGAAGCCAAGAGGTTTAAAACCTAGTAATGACAATTCCATGTATATGTGGCATTGCCGTCTTGGTCACATTGGCGTGAAACGTACGAAGAAGCTCCACTTTGATGGGCTTCTAGAGTCAATAGATTTTGAATCTCTTAACACTTGCGAACCATGTCTAATGGGGTTATAACTAGGACTCCGTTTTCCTGTGTGATGGAACGAGCGTTAGATTTATTGGAAATCATACACACTGATGTATGTGGACCGATGAGTGTTTCAACACGCAATGGTTATCGTTATTTTGTGACCTTTACTAATAATTTAAGCAGATACAGGTATATCTACTTAACGAAGCACAAGTATGAAATATTTGAAAAGTTCAAATAATTTCAGAATAAGGTAGAAAATTAACTCAACAAGAAAAATGAAACAAATCCGATCTGATCGAGGTGGTGAGTATTTGAGTTTTGAGTTTGGCAGACATCTGAAGGCTTGTGGCATTGTACCACAATTAAAGCCAGCTGGGAAACCACAATACAATGGTGTGAGAACGGCGTAAATCGCACTTTATTCGATAGTGTGCGGTCTATGGTGTCTCTTACCAACTTGTCTGTATCATTTTGGGGCTGTGCATTAGAAACAGTTGTATTCATTTTAAATACGGCACCATGCAAGTCCGTGGAAACAACATCATATAAGATATGTCATGGGAAGAAGCCCAAGTTGTCGTTTCTAAAGGTTTGGGGTTGTGAGGCTTACGTTAAGAAACTACAGACTTACAAACTCGATTCGAAATCTGAGAAATGGTTTTTTGTAGGATATCAAAAGGAGACTATTGGATAAACCTTCTACAATAAAGCCGAGGGAAAAACATTTGTCCCTAAGAACAACACTTTCCTCGAAAAATATTTTCTCGCTAGAGAAATTGATGGAAGGAAAATAGAACTTGATGAGATAGTTGATCGTGAACTCGAAATATCGACTGGCGCAACTGAAGATGTTCCGGAAACGTCCTCCATAGATGGAGTGTGAGAAAATGTCGAGACTTCTATTTTACCACGCGGGTCTACAAGATCACGTACAAATCCTTATTGGTATGGTGATATTGTTGTCAATGCAGTCATGTTGAATGAACAAGACGGACCTGCAACCTACAAACCGGCTATGACAGGACCCGAGTCCGAGAAATGGCTTGAAGCCATGAAATCCGAACTAGGATCCACGTATGATAAAAAAGCATGAACTTTGGTAGAGATTCACGAAGGTTGCAAGAACGTCGAGAATAAATGGATCTTTAAGAAAAAGAAAGACGTTGACGGTAATGTAAACATATAAAAATCTTGACTTGTCGCAATAGGTTTTTGACAAATTTAAGGAGTTGACTACAACGAAACCTTTTCACCCGTAGCAATGCTTAATTCTATTCGGATTTTATTAGCAATTGCTGCATATTTAGATTATGAGATATGGTAAATGGATGTCAAAACAACGTTCCTAAATGGAAACATTGAGAAAGAATTGTATATGATAAAACTAGAATATTTTGTTGATCCAGAAAATGTCAATAAGGTATGCAAATTTCAGCGGTCTATATATGGACTGAAGCAAGCATCTCAGAGCTCAAATCTTTGTTTTGATGAAGTGATCAAAACTTTTGGATTTTTCGAAAATAACAAAGAGTCCTGCATTTACAAGAAAATGAGTGGGAGCTGAGTTGCATTCCTAGTATTATATGTGGATGACATATTACTGATTAAGGATGATGTGGAACTTTTGAATAGTGTGAAGTAACATTTGAATAGTAATTTTTCTATGAAGAACTTAGGATAAGCTTCTTATGTTTTAGGCATTAAGATATATAGAGATTGGTCAAGGCGCCTATTAGTATTAAGTCAAAGTACATACCTTGATAAAATTGTTGAAACGTTCAGCATGCAAAATTCAAAGAAAGGTTCTTTGCCTATGTTTCAAGGGAAAACATTGAGTAAGACGCAGTCTCCAAAAATGGCTGATGAAATAAAGAGAATGGATGAGATCCCTATGCTTCGGTCATAGGCTCTATCATGTATGCCATGTAGTGTACTAGACCGGATGTGTTCCATGATTTTATCTTGACGAGCAAGTTCCAGAGTGATCCTGGAGAGGAACACTGGAAAGGAGTTAAGAACATCCTAAAGTATCTCAAGAACACCAAATAAATGTTTCTTGTCTATGGAGGATGTACATAAGAATTTGGCGTAATAGGTTACGTGGATGCAACTTTCTTCACAGATCCAGATGACTCGAAGTCTCAAACAGGATATGTGTTTTTGGTAAATGGAGGATCTGTGAGCTGGAAAAGTGGGAAGGAACCCGTGATTGCTCAATCTACAATGGAATTGGAGTATGTTGATGCGAATGCTGCGGCAAATGAAGCTGTCTGGATGAGAAAGTTCGTCATCGAGCTTTTAGTGTTTCATGGTGCGTACGACCCTATGATCCTCTACTGCTACAACGCAGGAGCCATTGCTAACGCAAAGGAGCGTATGTATCACTCCACTGCCAAAAACATACTTCGACGGTTCCATGTGATAAGGCAGTATATCTAGGATGGATTCGTGAAGATTTGCAAAATACATACATATCTGAATATAGCGGATCTGTTGACAAAATTTATTTCACGAGAGAAGCTTGATAAACACTGAGATCTAATAGGCGTTAGAATCTTTCCAGATGTAAATTAGATGTAATTGTATTTTAGTGCAAGTGGGAGACTGAAGGAGATATGCCCTAGAGGCAATTAATAAAGATTTTATTTATCATATCTTAATTTCTTCATAATATGTTTTATGTCATGCTATAACTGTATTAAGTGGAAACATTAATACACGTGTGATATGAAAACAAATAGGTCTCTAGTAAGCCTCTATTTAACTAGTCCATTAGGCAACATATAATCAAGGTTTCCTGATCATGGAAAAATACGTCATTGACAATGGATTCATATCATTATAAGATATGATGGACACACACCCAACTTATAAATATCCATAAAACGTAGTACCCAAACCTCTGACCGTGAGATGATATTTTAATCGCTATCTCCGAGGTTGTTTTGACTGCATCCACCATCACTAACTTAAATGGGTGATCATAAAGGTGTACGTTACATGACCGGGGGGGGGGTATGTTGAGGCATATATATGCATCAAGAGAAGTATTTGTCAATCCAGATAATGGACATATACTCTATGCCCACTGAACGGTGTTACATAAATTAAACCTTGCGAGCATGTGATTAGGTCGCGGGGATGCAACATCGTGGCAATGAGTATATAGGTTTGTCGGTAATGAGATCATACTAGGTATGGAGATTCTGAAGAACGAGTCTCGAACAAACCAAGTATTGTACGAGACAAGGTGGGGGGGGGACTTACATTTAAGGTTTAGCGACATATATAATCGTAGATTGCATAGGGGCCAATATGGGTATTCAGACCCCATTGTTGCTCATTGATCGGAGAGGGATCTTGATCATGCCTTGAGTGATGTCGAACCGTTAGGGTGTCACTCTTAAGGGTGACCGATGAAATAGTGATCTGTTACCAAAGAGAAATAATAGAGAATAGAGCCGAAATAGTTCCGGGATTTATCTGATGGAGACCGGAGGGCAACGAAATGTTTTTCGGTGTTGAAACAAATTATATAATATGTATTTGTTATTAATTAGTATAATTAATAATTAATGTTTTTTAGTCAATAAAGCCAGTTTCCATGAATGGGGCTTAGTGGCAAAAGAGGCCCATAAGGGTAAAAAGAGGAAATGGAGGAGGGTGGAGACCCCAACTCGCATGGGCCTTTTATGGCCCATGGGAGGGGTGTAGATTCCTCCTTGGCCGGCCAACCATTTGGGGATTAGTCCCACATGGCTAAGCCAAGGGGAGAGTCTCTCCTCCTCCTCCCATATAAAGAGAGGCACCCCTCTCCTTTTTCGCATCCCAATTTATCTCTTCCTCTTCTCATCCCATGGTTCCCATTCTGGAGCTGCACTAGAGTGGAAGATCTCTCCACTCTGCACCCACTGCTGTGTAGAGTTCTCTCCGATCCATCTGTCTACTTCTGCTACTTTGCTAGATCAGAGCATGGGGGTCATCGGTTACACCATACGTGTGTAAACCCTGCAAGGCACCCTAATTTTGGTGCTACAGTCGCATCACCATCGAGTACACGACCTTGAGGTCGGCTATGTATGACTCCATCGTCAACGCTTGTGCGGGAGCGTAATCCCCGTTATTGGTCTTCAAGGGTATGATCTCCGATATTCTCCGGTACTTTATATCTGCATAGTTATAGATACTGGCTTGTTTTTGGTTATCGTGAGTAAGAATTTTTTTCTTCCACTATGTATCCCCTTCCGACCTTGTGTTTTATCTCTTGTCTTGATCTTTGAATTTTTAAGCATGTGATAACCATGGGGTTGGGTTGACAAGCCTTGGCTTGACCATGATTGGATTTTGTCCACATAGGCGTCTAATAGGTACAAAGGGGATGGGTCCCCTTAGGCTAGAGAAATTGTAACATCCCAAGTATGAAAAACAACCCTAGAATGTTTGCTTTTTGTTTAAATTAAGTTTGCATCATGTCATCATAAGCATTGCATTTGTTTTCAATTGTTTTAGATTTGATTTTCAAACAAAAATTCAAATCCTTATTTCATACTTGTTCTGTTACAATTTTTCAAATGGAACATTCAAATCAAAACATCCAATTGTTTCCAATAAACTTGAAATTCCAAACTTTAAACTTGCTTAAGTTTCAATAAATCAATTATTGCAAATTTGCACTCAAATTCATTTGAATTTTTAAACAGCAACAAACTTTAAATTTTTGGAAAACAAAAAGTTGCACAACTGTGCTTTTGCAATAAATAACTTATAAAAAATTAACCCCAAAATATTCTCAAACCAAAAACCCATTCTTTTCTTTCTTTTCTTTTCAGCAAAAAAAAATAGAAACATAAACAGCAAAAAACAAAAAAGAAGAAGAAGGGGAGGGCAGGCCAGCCCAATTGGGCCAGCCCACCACATCCACACGAGCCCATGCGCCCCCCACCTCTGTCGTCTTCCTCCTTTGTACGGAGACAGAGGAGGAGCGACCTCCCCCACCTGCAGAGCACCTGCTCCTCCCTCCACCTCCCTATTTCTACCCCTCTCCCCTCCAAACCCTAGCCCTCTCACCCTTCTTCCTCCTCCAGCCGCCACCTTCTCCTTTCTCCCCTCTTCCTTTCCCCTCCTCTCTGTATTTCTTCTCTGAACCTTGCCATGGCTTCCATGGCTGGTTCTTGAGCTCGCCATCGCCGTCGCCCTAGGCCACCTCGACGCGTGTTGACCCCGGGAATGGAACGCCCTCGACGTCCTCTCCCTCCTCGCTACCTCCACGAGGGCCGGGAAGCACCGAATCGCCGCCGCCAAGCACCGAATCGCCGCCGTCGACCTCCCCTTTCCCTGTCGCTGTGCCATCCCGACCGCCTCCTTTTCCCTGTCGATGTGCCATCGCCACCGCCTATAGCTCCCGATCGCCAGGCCCGAGGTGAGCACGCCTCTCTCCTCTCCCCTCTCCCCCTTCTCCTTTCCCTCCGCACCCAGCGCCCACGCCGGCAGCGAGCGGTCGCCGTCCGTCGTTCCTCCCGATCGGTGCAGTTAACTGCATCTCGGTTCAGTTTTGACAGTAGCCGCCCCCTTTGCCTCAAAAACGCAGCGCCCCAATACCTATCAAAAACCGTTCCGCACCCCACTGGTTGCAACCGTGCGCGCGCATCCAGGAGGGCCTGAGTTCGAATCCCCCCCGGCGCAAAGCCACCTGCCTCCTTTTTCTTTTTATTTCTCGAATTCCAGAAAACAGATCTGAATCCTTAATTGTAAAATCAATAACAAAATGAATATTGATCCAATTTCAACGATTCAAATTGCTATGGATTCAGAATCTTGTGCTCTTTCTGTTAATGTCAAAGTTGCAACATGTTTCTGTAATAATTTTTGCACTAAATAATTAATTACAGAAAATGCAATAAAAATTTGAAACTTTGGAATTTCATAACTTGAGTTCTGTTCATCCAATTTGAGCAAACTTGGGCTCTAAAAATTTGTCTTAACAAACTCTACACATTGGTATTTTATTTGGTCACAATTGAATTAAATTTGAACATGTTTCTCTCTGTTTACTAAAAGGGGCAGAATAAAAATGACTATGAAAAATTGCATAATAAATTCAATAATGATCCAAAAATTATGTTTAATAGCTCAAAATGTTCAGTGAAACATTTGCTACATGTTTTCAACCTTTTCAATACAATTTGTGTACTGTTTTTCCCAATTAAAAGTGGTGCAATAATTCGATGCTTTAATTAAACCTTTTAAATTGCAAAATTCATAACTTGGGCAATTCAAATCCAATTCCAACATGTAAAATATGTTTTCCATGCAAAATTGAATAAGCTTTCCAAATATAAACTTTGTTTTCTGTTTTGAATAATTTAAATTGCTGAAAACAACTGTTTCTTAATTAATGCATTTAAAATTGTCAAATTAATAACTTGTTCATTTAATTCCTTTTTCAACAAATGAAACATGTATTCCATCTAAAATTTTGTGTTCTTTCCAAATATGAATTTGGTTATCTATTTTGAGCAATTAAAATGGGTGAAAACAACAAATGCTTGTGTAAATCATTTAAGAAGCCAAATTTCATAACTTGATAAATAAAATTCCAAACTTGGTAAACACCTTTTCAAATTGAAGCTATTGTTGTTTCCTCATTGTTTTCCTCATCCATGCATCATTCTAATTAACTTTCACATGATGGTTAGTTGTAGATCATTTAATCCAACCTTAATTCATGGGCTTTTCCATATGCAATCCAAATTGCATATGGGCCCATTTAATTATGTTACCATGTCAACTAGTTTATCTTTGATGCATCGGTTAAATTGCCATGCATCACCCCATGTTTGTGCATTATGCCATGTTATTGATTGTTTGTCTCTCTGCGTTGTTTGTTTGCTTCTTCTCGAATAGACGACGACGTTGAGACAGACGAGGTTTACGACACTACTTCAGAGGAGTTAGCCCAGTACCAGGCTACTGAGTTTGCAGGCAAGTATTCACTCACCTGAACCATTGTGTCTTTTCCACACTGGATACTGATACTTGCCGTTGTCTAATCTGCTGGCCTTAAGATTCGTTGCTTGTGTTCCGATCCTATCACATGTTATCCTGTAACCCTGAAATAGCCTATCCTCCACTCCTATAACCTTGTTGCTTGTTGCCTGTGTCTTACTAGTATGCTTAGGGTTGTTTATGCTCGAGTCTGTTGTCCGTTATTTCTGTTACCATATTTATCATGTTCTGGGGCTCGATGTTTAAACAACAACCTGTTAATGTTTGAGGTAATGCTAATTTGATGATAAGGCACCGGCAGGAGGCCGGGTATGGTTTTGAGGCCTGCTAGTGTCGAACTCAGGAAAAGTTCTTGTCCTCTGGATCCATGTTGAGCGCGCTAACCGCATGTGGGAAGTGTGTATGGGCGCCCCCCGCAACTCGGATTCGATTCGCATCTCGTCCAAATCGCCACACTTAGTTCGGGCTTTCCATTTGATGCACGCATATGCAGGTACGAACCCTCGGCGCCAGGGTGGAACTTTTGTAGTCGGCATTTAGGGCGGCGTGGTCTTCCAGTGCTATGAGGGTCCCCCTTTTCTTCGTGGGGGCTCGATTAGCCGCGCACGCACAGCACGTGGTTCTTTGGGCTTGATGCGAAGAAGAGTTGGGTTGTGTTGAGTGTTTCGCTTGGTGGGTTTGATCCCCATCTGGCGGGATATTCTTACGTGTACGGCCAAATTGGTGCACCCCTGCAGGGTTAAATCTTCTCGAGAAGCCGTGTTGTCCGCGGTTATGGATGACTTGGTGATAGGGCCGGCTAACAAGGATTAGACAACTTACACCTAATCAATAATAAGTTGACTAGTAATAGGCATATTGTCACAATAACTTGAACCTTCATTAATCCAACTGTGTGAGTTATCCTCGGATTGCTTCTTTGGATAAGGGGCGAGATCCAGGATGGGTTTGTTTGAGGTTAGTGGTAGTTGGTTCCGATGCGCTATCTTATCCCTTTCTGTTAGCCGGATGTTGTAGCGTGTCTCTGTAGTTGGTTAGGCAGCCCGCTGCCGCACTTTTGTATCACCTATCTTCCGTTGAACCCAAAGCATCTGTACTTGGTGTTGCCGGGTACACTTTGGTATCTTGTGCGTCTTGCTTGCCAGTACTCGTCTGTACTAACCCCTTTGGGGCTGCGTGTTCTGCAGACTACGTTTCCGAGGATCCCCATGGTGGCTACTACGTGGAGTATGACGAGGCTGCTGACGAGTAGATAGCGGACCCGGGCAGGATCCGAGACATCGTGGATGGGCTCCGTCTTTTCGTTTCCGGCCTCTTAGGCCTATTTGGATCTTGTCTGTACTCAGACACTTTGGATGCTTCCGCTGTGATGTAATGATGACTTGTTGGGACATGTGTCCTCTGGATGATTGTATTTGCTATCTCTGCTCTAGTGAGAGCTATTTGCCACTTATTTCTATTTCTTTGTGTCTTAGAGATTTGTTGTGATATCACTTGTTCAAATGCCGTTGACGTACCATGTGTGTATGTTATGAAGTACGTCAATGGAAGTAGTCGGATTTATATGGGATGGTTTATGCAGACGATGAATAGTAGAGATTGGTTGTCACACGTTTACGTGTTGGCCTACTCATATTGAGATGCGGGTGCCGGTAAGCCCCGTAAGCCAATTGTCTACTGTTTAGCGGGTTGTGAGTATCCTCTAGAAGTCCGGGTGCGACAAATGGTATCAGAGCCTGTCTGCCTGTAGGATCCCTTTTACTGGTCGCAGTTGAGTCTAGAAACTATTTTGTAGCTATATAGGAAAAAAATGAAACGTGAGAGTAGGAATTCTGTTCTTTTATTTCTTTCCCCACCCACCCTCCCTTTTCTGGTAAGGAAGTGCAACGTTGTTTTTCTCTTCTCATCTAAACTTTCAAGTTAGGATTTCACGTATCCTGGTTTCTCTAGGATAGTTATATCTACTAGACCATAGGAATGGAGGTGGTTGTGACATGATTTATCATGTTGCCTACTCGCGATTGAGAACGGAGGCACATAAGCCCCGGAAGCAGATCCTCTATTCCTTAAGCAGTAGATATTGATCCTATAGAAGCCCGGATGGGTTTTTCCGTAGTACCTCAGGAGTGTTTGGTCTCGTGTTTCCCCAATGTTGCTTCAATATCCTGTTCTTCTCAACATCCTTTTCGTCCGTTGAAACCTTGTTGTTGCTTGCCACTTCAGTTCTTCTACTGGCGTCTAATCAAAACTTCCCCGATCATCTGCAGATGGATCTCAGGTTCTACCCGTAGGTGGTTCGTATGACTCGTTGGGAGAGCACTACCGGTTATCTGGAGATGCTGAGAGACATGGTCACTTTTCTGGGGTTCCGTTGGGCACCAGAGTACCAGGTCTACGAGCAGCAGCGAGAGTTTGACCAGACCTACTACCAGGCTATCGTCTACATTCTGTCAGATGATGGCATGAGCGTAGTTCACCGCTACGAGGCAGTGGGTTCCACAGTGGATATGGCTGTGCAGCAGGCAGCTTACGTGAGCCTCACCGTCCTTCGTGCTGACTACTGGGGATTTGACGATTCTATCTATCGCCACATCCCCCGTGGTTACATCACTTCGGAGGGAGCTCACTTCACTCTCTACGACAACTTGGATGTTTATGAGCATGATAACTCCAGGCTGCACACCACCGCTCAGTTTGTGAGGCACAGTGACGCAGTTGCCTGCACACTATCTCAGGAGTTGGCTTCAGTCAGAGAGCAGCTTTACCTTGCTTTGACTCGTCTGGCGACTTACACCACTGACTTTGTTGGAGACGAGCGCTTTGCACGTTTCGATCAGCCAGTGGGGCGTCGCCTGCCAGATGCTGGAGGTTACGAGCCGATCAGAGGTCCACTCCTTAACCTTGGTGCTGGTTACACTAGGATTCCACGCTTTGGAGAACATGGAGTCGACGCTATGTACTTCACCACGCCTAGAGTCGGTCTCAGACCACGTCAGATCTACGTGGATCGTCGATCCACCTACTTTCGTGGGCGTCCTCCTCACCGTACCTCTCACCGTACTCCTAGCCGTCGTCCTGCGTGATGAGCATGGGAGTACCGATGTATCCATTCTTAGCTATGTTTAGTTATCCTTTGGCATTCGAACCATTTATGGTGTGTTGGATATTCTGATGTATTTGAACATGTGATGATGTACCTGTTGGTTATCTATTCATGCGTCGGAATAATCTCTCTGCCGGGTTCCAAGTCTATCCTTTTCTATTGTTGTGCTAAAATGCATTTCCATTCAGGATGCCGCCAACAAGGAACAACACGCCTGAGCCACCGCCAATCGCGGAGCTGTTGACTCAGATGACCCAAGTCATGACGCAGATGGCCCAGTTTCAGGCTAATCAGCACATCAACCAGACAGCTCCACGGGTCAGCATCAAGGAGTTTCTCAGTCTCGGCCCAAGAGCTTTCGTGGCCACATGCGAGCCTCTGGACGCTGATGACTGGATCCGTGAGATAGCCAAGGCTCTGGAGATTGCACACGTAGCTGAAGAAGACAAGGTCAAGTATGCCTCCTATCTGCTGAAGGGTCAGGCAGCTACTTGGTGGGAAAACTTCCAGGCCATGAGAACTGGGATGCCAGTCACGTGGGATTGTTTCAAGGAAGCCTTCCTGAAGCACCACATTCCAGATGGTCTCATGGAAAGGATGCGTGAAGAGTTTTGCTCACTCAAGCAGGGCAAGTTGGACGTCATCGGGTATCAGAGTGAGTTCAATCGCCTCGCTCGGTACGCTGGAGATGAGGTGTCCACTGAAGCTAAGAAGATGGCAAGGTTCCGCAGAGGTTTTAACCCGGAACTCAAGTATGCCCTCACCAATATCAAGGCCAACAGCTTCGAGGATCTCGTTAACACCGCTCTCAATGAAGAAAATGGGCGCAAGGCGTTCGAGGAGTCTCGCAAGCACTCGCGTGAGGGTGGTTCCTCCTCCAACATGACCATCCCTCCGCAGAAGCGCCGCATCTGGGTGCCAAATGGTGCTGTCACTCGGGCTCCATACGCCCAAACTTCTCCAGGCTTCGCTCCCCGCCCACCCAACCCTGCTCAGATGCATGATCAAAGGGCTTCGATGGGGCAGCCAAGGCCAGGGCCTCCTCGTGTCGTCACTTGCTACAAGTGCAAGCAGACGGGACACTACGCCGACAAGTGCATGCAGAGGCGGCTACCTCCACCACCACCTCGTCCTAACACAAACCAGGCAATGGTGCGCGCTCCCCCGCCTAAGGCCTTCAACTCCAACAACAGGCCTGTCGGGAGGACCGCAAGGGTGAATCATGTCAAGATCGACAAAGCTGAGGAAGCTCCTAACGTCGTTCTCGGTACATTTCCCGTAAACTCTAATCCAGCTAAAGTGTTGTTTGATACCGGAGCATCACATTCTTTCGTGTCAAAGATCTTTGCGACAGTAATTAAACTCCCTTTTGTTGGTTTGGGTTCCCCGCTAGTGGTCAACTCCCCTGGAGCAACTATGCAAACGTCCAAGATCAGTCACAAAAATCAAATTATAATTGGAGGCCACATATTCCTTGCTTCTCTCATAATTCTTGGCAATTCTGACATTGATGTCATTCTTGGTATGGATTGGCTGAAGGCCAATAAAGCAAGAATTGACTGTGCTCAGAAGTCAATAACTCTGTCCCACCCTTCTGGCCAGATAATCTATTCTCCACATGAATCAAGTTCCATTCAGCTATGCACCCTCGATGAAAAACCTCTACCTTCACTTGAAAATGTTCCGGTGGTTTGCGACTTCCCTGACGTCTTTCCAGAAGAGTTGCCAGGGATGCCTCCGGACAGAGCTGTTGAGTTCGTGATCGAACTTGAACCAGGTACTGCTCCAATCTCTAAGCATCCCTACAAGATAGGAACTCCCGAGCTGAAGTTGTTGAAGGAACAAATTGATATGTACATGGAAAAAGGTTACATTCTGTCGTGGTGGTGTCACGGCAGATGCCATGGGATGGCTAAAGATGTGGGGACGAAGGACGCTGGAGGTGCTCGGGGAGGGATCACGCGACGAGTAGCCGCGTGAGGTACAAAGTAAACACTGCAAACAACACAATCTACCCAGGTTCAGGGCCCTCGTGAGGAGGTAAAACCCCTACTCCTGCCTTTCTCTATGTATTCTGGTGTCTCACCGAGTAGCCACAATACAATGTTCTTGCTACCGAGTAGCCACTCTCCTCTCTATGTGATGAACTAGGTCAAGAATTAGGTCACCAAGTGTTCGATCCTCACGCAGGAGGCGGCGGGGCACCTTATATACCTGGTGCCCAGCCGGATACGTCCAAACATGGACAAGTGTCGACATAGTGTGCACATCGTCCTTCTTCCGGGTTCCCGCTGACAGCTTTGGTTCCTAACCTTGGCTGCATCCGGAAAGTCGTTGGGCAAAACCAAGGGGACAGACTGGTATCACTGTGCCAAACACAGACTGGGGCCCCCTTATCCTGCGACCGCCTGCTTCCATGCTGTCACTGTCAGGCAGGCCGGTCCCAGGTGAACAGTTGTTCGAATACTGCCAAGTACGGACCCAGGATACGCGGGATCCTGTGTCAGAACGGCTCCTTTGACTTTCTGGCCCGAGTAGGTTCCCGCCAATTTTACTCGGGCCAACTCTACTACTCGAAAGGATAGAACTTGATTGATTCTTCCTTCTGGTCATCTTGAGGTGAGACCGAGTAGCAGTCAACCGGGTAGCAAGTACCGGGTAGGCGGCCACTCGACCAAACCTCTCTTCTGACAGTTGCTTTTACCACTTGCCTTTACCCTACTCGGGGGTAACCCCCCGACAGCAGTCCCCGAAGCTGGTAGAGTCTTGCGAACTTGTTCACTAGGCTCTGCCAGCTTAAAACCAATCTTTGCAAGACAGCCCTTGAACCTCAAGATGCCGAGTAAAAAACTCCGAGTAGTACTCTAGAAAGTACCTTGAGTTTCATGTCTTCCGAGTAGTACCAGCTTTCTACTCTGTAACCGAGTAAAAGGACTTAGAGAATTTCTCCTCTAGCCTCTCTGCAGTGCGGAGCACAATCCAGCCTTTCGTGCCGCAACTGAACACGTGTCGTGCATCCGCGACCCCGACGTCTCGCTGCCCAGGACACGACGTGCCACGCGCCCAGTTTTCACGGAGCGGGCCCACCGGCTCGTCATGTCCCATCAAGCGCAGTAATATCCCACGATCTGGTCGTGGGATCAACTGTGGCCGTTACGCGCGCGTTCCGCGCTTGCGTGCGTTTCTATCCGGCCACAGGCCCCACCACACGAGAATTATGGCCACGATCGATCCCACTACCCCGATGGTAACGGTAGCCTGAGGCGAGGGTATAAATACCCCCACCGGTAACTTCCCCTTCTTCCTCCTCCGCACTTTCCTTTTTCTCTGCCCTGTTTCCTCTCCGCCGCTGAGCTCTCCGCCACCGCGCAACTCCTTGCGCCGCTGCGGATTCGTTCTCTCCACCCAATTCCTCCAAAACTTCCACCGTTTTCTCACTCCTTGCCATGGCTGCTCGCGCCGGCTGGGCTGGTTCCGATGTTACCGTCGATGACTGTTCCTGGCTCGTGAACACCCGGAGGGTTCCTCCCGGTGTTCAGTGCCGGCCGTCCGACGGCGAACTCGTTCCGGCCCCGCGGGAGGGCGAGCATGTCGTCTTCCTCGCGCACTTCGCGCGAGGATTCGGCCTGCCAGCGTCCGATTTTCTCCGTTCATTCCTGGATCACTTTGGTCTTCAGATGCATCACCTTCCCCCGAATGCGGTCGTCTTCCTCGCCTATCATACCGTGGTGTGCGAGGCCTTTCTCGGCGTCCGCCCCACGGTACAGACATGGCTGAAGTACTTCCATCTTCGTCTACAGAGCAAGGGGAAGAAGGATGGCGCGGCCACTGGTAGTCGGGTAACCGACACCGGGAGCGCCATGATGCTGCAGCGGGCGGGAACCAACCATCCTCGCATCAAGGGGTTGGATTCCGTCCGTATGTGGCAGAAATCGTTCCTCTACGTGAAGAACATCCCCGCCACGGAGGGAGGACCGGTGGCGGACCGCATCAACCTGCCCGCCTGGAGCAATCGAGCTCCGACTGGGCAGAACTGGAAGACGAAGCCCTCGAACGACCGCAACGCCGTGCAGATGGAGGAGCGGCTCGCTGCGCTAATCGGAGAGGGCCTCAAGAGCGACGACCCCGTCGCATGCTGGATCCGGAACCGGGTGCTGCCTCTGCAGCAGCGCGTCCATCCAATGTGCTATCTGGGAGGCCCCCGCGATTGCACTCGAACGACCACGTTCGAGCTCAGCAACGCGGAAGTCGCCGAGCACGCGAGGTCCATCCTGACCACGGGCCTCCGAGATAACTGGCAATACGGGTTCATCCCCTTCAGCCGCACGAAGCCGATTCCCCGGGTACGTTCTCCTTTCTCTGCTTCCAGTTTATGCAATCCGAGTAGATATTCTCTTCTTCCTACTGCAACTAGCAATTGCATTCCGCGCCGAGTAGAGCACTCTGCAGAACTGCCTAGGCTTGGTATGCTTGTTGTTTGCACGCCTTGCCGAGTAGGACACTTAGCAAATTTCCCTAGGCTCAGTGTGCTTTGTGCTTGCACGCCCATCCGGGTAGAATGCTTTCTCGCTACTCGGCTAATTTGCAATGTTTTTCTGTCTTTCAGCTCCTTGACCGCCAGCTAGCTAAAAGCTGTGAGCGCTTTGAGGGCAATTGGTCAGATGACCGAGAAGAAGATGACCAGGCCTCCCTCGAGGCCGTGGACCAGATCAATCTTCCTCATTCCCCTTCGACAGAGAAGCAGCCTGCCGAAACGTCTCTCCGCGATTGGTCTGATGACGAGTTAGAAGGTAACTGAATTCACACTTTCTTTCTGCAAGAGACTCTAGCCCTTTGCCTTCTGTTTCTGAAGTGTTTTTCTTCCTCTCTATTTCACAGATGCCGCAAATGCTGAGGATGATGACGAGGATGAGGACGAGAGAGCCCTTGAGGTCAATCCTCTATCAGTTGCCGCACCTGCTACCCGCAAGCGGACCGGCAGCAGCGCCCTAGAGCCCCCCGCCAAGAAGAAGAAGGCGACCGAGAAGACGACCAAGAAGGTCGTGAAGAGAACAAGGCGAACAATTCCCTCCACCACAGCGTAAGTTTCTTCTCGGTTGCATGTTTCAGTTTACTTTGTTCTTCTCGGTTGATTCCCAATCTTTTTGCTTCACTGTTTTCTCTTGATTTCCTCTGCCCTTTTCTAATTTCTGATTTTGCCTCCCTTATCAGAGCTCCCTTAGATGCGAGTGCTGCTCTTGCATCCACCGAGACCCAGAAGAAGGCTGCCATCGATGTCGACAATCTAATCGACCTCGATGGCGACGAGAACAATGCCGCCAATGCATCAACAGAGGGAACTGATGCCCAGAACGCCGAGCCAGAACCGCAGGATGCTGCTCATCAGGAGAAGCCACCTTCCCCTCCGGCCGACACCGCCGAGGGGAACCGAGATCAAGATACAGAGATGCACCACGACGCCGCCGTCGAGCGGCCAGGAGCAGAACAGGAGCAGCCAGCAACAGGGGCTGCTGGACAAGAAGACCCTGCGTCCCAGGCGCGGGTGGAAGCAATGGACATTTCCCAGCATGATCCTGCTGCTGAGCAGCGGGTAGAGGACGCGACTGGGCGTTACCCTCTGAGCGACGTGCAACCAGACGCCGCGCAGAGTAGCGCCCAGCCAGATGGCGCATCAGACAGCGCGTCCCTGACGCCACCAACTGACCAAGGTGGCGCCCAGCCAGACTCCTCCCTGGTGCCACAACCCACAGCTGCAACCGGCCCTTCAGCCAAGCCGGTTACCAGGAAGAGTGCGCAAGACGCTGCCGAGAAGGAGGCAGCCGAGAAGGAGAGAGCTGAGAAGGAGAAGGCTGAGAAGAAGGAGACCGAGAAGAAGAAACCCGAGAAGCCAATCTCCGAGAAGCCAACTGCTCAGAAGGAGAAAGCAAAGAAGAAAGCTGCCGACAAGCCGCCGCCGACATCAGCTGGCCAGTCCAGGCAGCTGGTTATCCGCAATCCCAGTGCGGTTCCTGCCGCCGCTACCATAGCTGATCAACCCCTCTACCCTGATTACATGGTGAAGGTCAGCCAACAGCACCAGGTCGGCTTCTCCCCCACAGACCGGACTCTTGCTATTTAGAAAGGGAGGAAAGCCGTGGCAGTGGACTCCAGGCCCCCGGCCCCAAATCAAGACAGGTCTGTCTCCATCGCTTCTCGGGGAGCTCAAGATCAGGCGATAACATCCCAGAGCCTTGAGCAAGTACTCGACCTAATTGGCTTCATTGACGCCAAGTGGGATAGCAAGGTTCTCGGCAACCCCAACTGGAACGGCATCGATTTGGGCGACATCGACCACATGCGTCAGGATTGGAAAGAAGTGGACTTGGGTTGCAAACCCATGACCGTCTCGACCACCTCTGCTACTCTGGCTGCCAAGATGTTCGTGCACCGCAAGAACGCAGAAGATCTCGAGCAGTCTTACGCGGTAAGCCTTAACTTATCTTTTCCGAGTTGCATCTTCGCTTCTTTTCTACTCTTCCTCTTTTCCTTATCCATCACCCAGTCCCCGAGATTCTGGCCGAGTAGGCGGACACTCTTCCGAGTAGCCGCCTTCTCGGGTTGAATCTCAATTACTTTGCCTGATTCCTGTTTCTTTTCTCTTTTCAGAACAGCGTACTGAAGCGGACTAACTTGCACCGTCAACTTCTCTGGAATCATGCCATCGCCAGGAGGCGCATTGCTGCCTTGGAGAAAGAGAAAGTGAGTGCCGAGGAAGCCGACAAGGAAGTAATGAACAGCACCATGAGGCTGTCTGAGGTGGAAGGTACGCTTCTAGCTACGCGGTTCTTGCGTTTTTTGTTTACGCCCGCTTCCGCTTTTTTGCGTTAACCCTTTCTACTCCGCAGGTAAACTGAAAGCCCTGGTTGACGAGCACTCGAACTGCCATGCCTTTGTCGAGAATGGCGAGGCCACCATCAAGAAGCTTGAAGGTAAACCGTTGTCTACTTGGTTCGCCCTTGTGTCTGTTTCTTCCTTTTGCTTCCCTGCTAACCGTGCTTTGCTCTTTTCAGAAGATCATAAGAAGTTTGTTGTAGAGCATCAGGATTGCCTTAAACCTGCTGAGGTGGAGGTGCGATTAGTAAGCCAATCTGCAGCTCTGCAGAGTGCGCACACTACCGAGATGGAGAAGCTGCAACTCCAGCTGCAGAAGGCACTCCAGGATGCTGTCAACCTTGGTGCCGAGAGGGACAGAGTCATCGCCGAGAAGGCAAAGGCCGAGACAATAGCCAATGCCAAGATAAACGCCCTCAAGCAGGAATGCGAGGTGCTGACAAAAGCCAATGCTGGGCTCTTTACTCAGCTGGAGGGGCTCCGCTTGCTCGAGGAGAAGCATGTATCCAATGAAGAAACATGGAAGAGCCAGCTTCAGGTGCTGCGCCACGAGTTGAATCGTAAGTTTTCTCCTTTCTGCATCTCTTCTTCTCGGTCCTACCTCTTCTCTAATCCTGTTAGTGAATTTCTCATTTGCTTCTTGCAGAAATCTTCCCTGACATCGTGTCCTCTTGCGCGCCTGCTTTGGCCAAGGCCCAAGCAGCTCGTATTGAGAAGGGCGAGGCTGCGGACACCAGAGCTGATATCGAAGATAGCCTGCTGGTGATGCGAGGGCAGTTCGAACGCCTAGCCGGCGTTGGCACTGACCTGGTGCGCACCGCCTTCCAGCTCCACAAGCTTTTCTAGCCGGAAGACCCTGCGCCCACAACTATTTGTGGCCTTGCTCTGAAGCTGCGCGACGTGAAGGCCAAATTGAAGAAGTGGCGCGCCTCGGGAGCTCGGGCGGGTGCTGATCTGATGCTGCTCTGCATCGCCTCCTGGTATGAGAACTTGAACATGCAGATTATCCGCGGGAAGCGCGCCAATTCCAAGTGGGAGATGGATCCCAGCTGCGTGACCATGCGCAAGCTGATTGCGCATGAGGTTGCGGAGTGCGCTGACACGACAACCTTCATCGATGGCCTCCCTGAACCCGACACCGAGATGGAGGAGGACATGGAGGAAGATGAAGAATCAGATCCCGAGTTGGGCTTCTTCGATTCACCCAGGGGTAAGGGGAAGGCCGCGGTCGTCGCGAGTAGCGATGAAGAGGCCGAGGAGATCGACACGGCCGCCCTCGAGTTCGGCACCTCGTCAGGGGCCGCCCTTGACGACACCGTCAACCTCCGCGCTCCCGAGACCGGCTCCGCTTCCGCGACAACGCCCATCTCGGTGGCCACTGCAACTTCCGAGCAGGTCACCACCGAGCCTGACGCCGAGAAAGCGAGGACTGTCGATGCCAGCACCGAGGCGGACGCCACCAAGGCCACTGAGGAAGACGAAGCAACCAAGGCGAGCACCGAGAACACCCCGTCGACCTGAATTTTACCCTGCAAACTTTTTACTCAAACACTTATCAGATCCCCGGGATGCCGGGAGCAAATGTATCAGACTATTTTATTCCGTTGCTACTCATTTTTATTCCCACTTGGTATTTTCGATTTAATCAATTTGTTCAACCTGGGCTGGATGCCGAGTTGCGCTAGTATACGAGTCCCCGAGTTGCATTTCTTATTCACTCTCTCTTTTCGTCTCAGCTCTACCCGCAACTTGTTGCTTTTTTGGTATTCGAGTCACAGAGTTAGAGAGTAGAGCTGCAAATACTTAGCCGCTTAGAAACAATTATAGTAACGCAGCCCACCACTTAGCCGAAAAGACAAGTCACAGAACAGTAATAAAAGCACCCTACTCGGTTCCTGCACTCTTCTTTTCCTCAGTAATTTTTCTTGTGCTCATGGACCTTTTGCTTGTTCTCTTGCTTGCCATGAAGCCGGGTTTCGGACAGCAGCAAAGTCGAAGAGTTGGCATGTAGGTTTAAACACAGTACTCAATGTACCTTTGAATTTTGAAGTAGAGCAACCGAATAGGCAAAAGGTAAAGCCGAGTAAAAACACTTAGAGCAATTTTGGACGAGGGCAGTCCCCGAGATCAATTTCAGATTGCAGAGTAGAATTTCAACTCGGATAAGAGGGTACATACACATCTTTGGTTACGAATGAAAACGACGTAGTAGAGCTACATTCCAAGGGCGCTTGGTTTCCTCTCCAGCTTTATCTGCCCTGTTCGCCTGCGGTGGTCGCGCATCTATAAGATAGTAAGCATCGTTGTGCAGCGCTTTGCTCACAATGAAAGGCCCTTCCCATGGAGGAGACAACTTGTGCATCCCGGCTGTGCGTTGCACAAGCCTAAGGACCATGTCTCCTTCTCGGAAAACCCTTGGGTTCACCTTTCGGCTATGATAACGCCGCAGGTTTTGCTGGTAGATAGCCGAACGTGACAGAGTCAGCTCTCTTGCTTCTTCAAGCAGGTCAACGTCGTCTTCTCGAGCTTCTCTCGCCTCCACCTCAGTGTAGAGGGTTACTCGGGGGGAGTCATGCTCTAGGTCTATTGGCAACACGGCCTCAGCCCCGTATACCAAGAAGAATGGCGTGTAGCCGGTTGACCGGTTAGGGGTAGTCCTTAGACTCCACAACACCGCTGGCAACTCGTCTAACCAACACCCAGGTGTTTTCAGCAGTGGCTCCATCAGCCTTGGCTTTATGCCTGCCAGTACCATGCCATTTGCTCTTTCAACTTGCCCATTGGAAGCGGGATGCGCGACTGACGCAACGTCTAGTCGGATATGCTTATCTCTGCAGAACCGCACCATTGCTCCCTCAGCAAAATTTGTGCCGTTGTCGGTGATGATGCTGTGCGGGTAGCCATATCTCAGGATCACATCCTTCACGAATTTCACAGCTGTGGCCCCATCACACCTCCGAATATGTTTCACTTCGATCCACTTGGTGAACTTGTCCACCATGACCAAGATGTGAGTCATGTTGCCTCTAGCCGGCTGGAAGGGTCCGACCATGTCCAAACACCAAACAGCAAATGGCCAAGTGATAGGAATTGTCTTCAACTCGGAAGCAGGCATGTGAATCTTACTTGCGAACATCTGGCAGCCATTGCATTTCCTCACGATATCTTCAGCTTGCTGCAGAGCTGTGAGCCAGTAGAAGCCATGCCGAAAAGCTTTCTGGACCAATGCCCGAGAAGAGGCATGGTGCCCGCATTCTCCTTGGTGTATCTCTACCAGGATTTCTTCTCCTTCTGCTGGATCCACACAACGTTGCAGTACGCCAGTGGCACTTCTCTTGTGCAGCACATCTCGGATTATAGTGTAGCCCTTGGATTTTCTCTGAATCTGTCTTGCAGTCACCTCATCTTCTGGCAGAGTACCGTCCCTCAGAAAGGATAATATGGGCATGGCCCAACTCGGTGTCTCCCGTGCGGGAAACACTGGTTCGTCCACTTCCATTGGGACGGGTACCTCTGGTTGCTCTTTAGGGATGGGAGCACTTCTCTGAAGCCCAGACCGATTAGCAAGGACTTCCTCAATGAATGCGACAGTCCCCGGGTTATAGACAGCAGTCCCCGAGTAAGGAGTGGCAGTCCCCGAGTAAGGAGTGGCAGTCCCCGAGTAAGGAGTGGCAGTCCCCGAGTAAGGAATGGCAGTCCCCGAGTAAGGAATGGCAGTCCTCGAGTAAGGGCTGGCAGTCCCCGAGTAAGGAATGGCAGTCCCCGAGTAAGGGCTGGCAGTCCCCGAGTAGGGAGTGGCAGTCCCCGAGCAGAGGACGGCAGTCCCCGGGTTTCCTGCAGCATTCTCCCAGTCAATCTCCATGGGATCAGATTCCTCACTTGGCAGAGAAGGAACAAATATGGACTCCGAGTTGGGAGAAGGCTTGATGGATGGCTTCCTCAAATGTTCCAAGGCGACTCCCGCCGGGATGGATTGCTGAGAAGATCCCAACTTGGATAACTCATCTGCTGCTTCGTTCTCTGCTCGGTGAATGTGCTGAAACTCGCAACCTTCGAAGAACCCAGTCATAGACTGCACTAGGAAGCGATATGATGCCATGTTGGCATCTAGAGCATCCCAAGTGCCAGAGACTTGCTGCACCACCAGATCTGAATTGCCATAGCATATAATGCGCTGCACGCCAACCTCCTTGGCTACTCGCAAGCCATGTACCACTGCCTCGTACTCTGCTACATTGTTGGATGCTTTGAAGTGAATCTGCAGCACATACTTGAGTTGGTCTCGCTTGGGTGACGTCAGCACCACGCCAGCACCAAGGCCTTCCTTCACTTTCGAGCCATCAAAGTGCATCTTCCAGTAGTTAGAAACTGGAGCAGGAGGTTCATACTGCACCTCGGCCCAGTCCACCAGGAATTCCGCCAGAATCTGAGACTTGATGGCTTCTCTTCTCGCATACGCGGGTGCATATGCGGCCAGCTCGATTGCCCACTTGGCTACTCTGCCACTCGCCTCCTTGTTACCCATGATATCCGAGATGGGAGCCGAGCTCACAACCGTGATGGGATGCTCCTGGAAATAGTGCTTCAACTTCTTGGCGCCCAGGTACACGCTGTAGGTCATCTTCTGGTAGTGCGGGTAGTTTTGCTTGGAACTGGACAGCACTTCACTGAGATAGTACACTGGGCGCTGCACGCTCTTGCCTTCTTCTTCTCGTTCCACCACAATCACCACACTGACTACTCGGTTAGTCGCAGCAATGTACAGCAGCATGGGCTCCTTGGGTAGCGGACTAGCCAAGATGGGAGCGCTAGCCAGCATTGCTTTCAGCTCATTGAATGCCACATCCGCTTGCGGAGTCCAGACAAACTTATCACTTTTCTTCATCAATTGGTACAGAGGCAGGGCCTTCTCGCCCATTCGGCCCAGAAAACGGCTCAGAGATGCCATGCAACCAGTGAATTTCTGCACATCCTTCAAGGATCTCGGCAAAGACATGCTCTCAATAGCCTTTATCTTTGAAGGATTGGCCTCAATGCCCCGACTAGACACCAGGAAGCCGAGTAGCTTGCCAGCCGGGACACCAAAGGTGCATTTACTCGGATTCAGCTTCATTTTGTACTTGCGTTGGTTAGCAAAGGTTTCCTCCAGGTCGGCAAGCAGAGTATGTGTTTTATTCGTTTTGATGACAATGTCATCTACGTACACCTGCACATTTTTGCCGAGCTGGTCGTGCAAGCATTTCTGCATGCATCTCTGATAGGTTGCACCCGCATTCCTCAAGCCAAAACACATGACACGATAGCAATAAGCCCCGTACGGGGTAATGAAAGCAGTCCTTATTTGATCAGCAGGATTGAGTGCGATCTGGTGGAAACCAGAGTAGGCATCTATGAAAGACAGCAGTTCACAACCAGCAGTGGAATCGATCACCTGATCGATGCGAGGTAGCGGGAAAGGATCCTTGGGGCATGCCTTGTTCAAGTCGGTGTAGTCGACACACATGCGCCATGCAGTGGCAGCCTTGGGATCCTCCTTCTTCTTCTCGACCATGACCGGGTTGGCGAGCCAATCCGGATGCAGCACCTCCATGATGAAATTGCTTATCAGCAGCTTGGTGATCTGGTCACCAATGGCCTTCCTTCTCTCATCTCCGAAGCGGCGCATAGCCTGCTTCACTGGTTTGGCGTCAGGACGCACATGTAATGAGTGCTCAACCAACTCCCTCGGGACTCCTCGTAGATCTTCATTGGACCAGGCGAATACATCCCGATTCTCACGGAGGAAGTGGATGAGCTCGCTTTCCTATTTCTCTGCCAACCCAGAGCCAATGATGGCTACGCGGTCGGGGAACTCGGGGTCGACCTGGACCTTCTTGGTCTCCTGAGATGCCTGGAATGCAGTCCCGTGCTGGGTACTCGGCACGCCTTGCGCGCCAGCTTGCGCGGACTGCGCCATAGCCACCACCTCATACATCTTCTTCTTCTCGGCAGCAATCACCACCGACTCCGCCAACTGGGAACTAGCAGAGGCACACTCCATGGACTTCTTGTAATCACCGGAGATAGTAGTTATGCCATTGGGACCAGGGATCTTCATCTTCAGATATGCAACATGGGTAGAGGCCATGAACTTGCTCAGAGCAGGCCTCCCGAGTAGAGCGTGGTAAGGACTCTGATGGTCAACCACCTCGAACTGCAGGCGCTCTGTACGGCAGTTATCCCTGGTGCCGAATAGCACATCTATCCACACTCGGCCAATCGGGTTGCACGAGATCCCGGGCACAATACCATGGAAGGTGGTCTTGCTGGGCAGCATCATGTTCTCGGCCAGGCCAAGCTTCTCGAGCGTGTCTTTGTACACGATGTTGATGCTGCTGCCGTTGTCGATTAGCACCTTGCTGAACCTCACATTCTTCTCGGGACCCAGGAAGGTAGGATCCAGCACCAAGGCATAGCTACCCGGATTGGGCATCACCTTGGGATGATCTACTCGGGACCACCTGATCTCCTGGTCACACCAATACATGTAGTGAGGGACAGCAGGAATCACTGCATTGACCTCCATGGCCCGCCTGTGCTGTGATTGCTTGTCGACTGGCTCAGAAGTGAAGATCATGTAGCTCTCGTGGTGCTCTTGGTACTGATTGGAGCCTCCGCCCCCATTGTTGCCGTTGTTGTTGTTGCCTCTGTTGTTGTTGTTGCGGTTGTAGTTGTTGTTGTTGTTGCGGTAGCTCTCATTGTTGAAGTTGCGGTTGGCTCCTAAAGCCACCTGGTTCACATTCTCTCTTCTCGGGTACACTGGCGGCCGAGCTGCGGGTGCGCGAGTAGGCTGCATGTTGGCATTGGCCGCTGGCAGAGGAGGAGGAGGAGGCAAGCCATCACTCTTGATCATATCCCACCACTCGCACTGCCGAGTAGTGTGGTTAGCGGGCCTTGAGGGGTGGTGAGTGTGAAAACTGCATGGGCCATCCTTCATGTCATCAAAGACAAACTTCTTCGGCTGCTCGGAGTTTCCGCTACCCGACTGAGAAGCGCGAAATGGCTTCTTGTTGCCTTGGCCCTGGTTCTGGTTCTGCCCGTAGGCTCCAGCAGGTTTCTGCCTTTGGCTGCCACCAGCTCCAACAGTCACTGCATTCACCTCCTCGGGATCATACCGAGTATCTACTCGGCGCTTGTTGCGGAACTCGTTGCGCTTGTTGTTGCTGAAGTTTCTTCTCGGCTCGGAGGAGTCCATCAGTGGCTGAGTAGGATCACCAAGTGCGTACTGATCCGCAATCTTGATGGTCTCCGCCAGAGTGTTCGACATCTCCCTCTGCAATCTCTGCCACAGCATACTGCCATGCCTGCATCCCTGCGCAAACCAAGTGATGGCCTGTGCTTCATTCACACCCTCACAGGTGTTCCTCAATGTGCTCCACCGAGTAAGATACTCGCGGTCTGTCTCGTCTTCTCGCTGCCTGCAAGCGGATAGCTGCTGTGGCCTATTCGGCCTCTTGTATGTGCTCGTGAAGTTGCTGATGAAGGCGTCCGAGAAGTCCAGCCAGCAGTTGATGCTGTTCTTGGGCAAGTTGTTGAGCCAAGTGCGGGCTGGGCCCTCTAGCATCTGCGGAACATAGCACACAGCCCATCTTCTGTTGCCATTCGCGATATGGACCGCGGTGACATAGTAATTGAGCCAATCTTCAGGCTTGGTGCTGCCATTGTAGCTCTTGGTTCCCCTTGCAAGCTGGAAGTTCTTCACAGACGGCTCGTTCATGATGCGCGGGCCAAAGCACTCGGGGCCAGGAGGACCCGTGTTCTCCAGCCGCGCCGACAAGCTGATCCGGTCCAACTGATGCCTCGCATCTCCAGGCGCCAGCATGCGCTCGCCAACACGATCATGTACATCATAGCCAGCCATCTCCATGGCCGAGTAGCCATCATCATATCTGTCCACCTGCACAGGTGCAGGCTGCTCCACCGGGTTAGCGACAGGCGCCAGTGCTCGCGGCTGCTGCCTCTGCCGAGTAGGCTGAGCTGCGGGTTGCCGAGAAGGACCTGGACGTGCACCATCTCGGGCCTGGCTTTGAGCTTGATGGGCTTGAGA
Source organism: Alopecurus myosuroides (assembly GCA_028641055.1). Classification (NCBI taxonomy): domain Eukaryota; kingdom Viridiplantae; phylum Streptophyta; class Magnoliopsida; order Poales; family Poaceae; genus Alopecurus; species Alopecurus myosuroides. Next base: position 42,069,486 of record CM054062.1, read on the forward strand.
GCCTGCTCTTGCAGCGTTGTGTTCCTGCCCGGGCTGCTGCGGCACAGCAAGCTGTCTCGCGGCAGCAGCCGGGTCATACACCTGCATTTGCCTATCTCTGGCCGAACGCCCGCTGCGGCTTGTCTCGCGGCTGGGATGCGGAGACGAGGCCTGATCGTTAGATCTAGCCGCGTGCGAGTGCACCACCTGAGAAGCTCCGGCACCAGGGTTGGCTTTTCGGAACTCCTCGTTCTGCCTAGCAGCCTCCAACACCAACTCGTTGAGCCTTTCTTGCTGCCTAACACGCGCATCGCCATCAAGACGAGGCAACTCGGCAGCTACAGCCTCTGCAGCTCTAAGTGTCTTGGCGGGTGTGCTATATCTGGGCCTGGTGGAGGTGTTTGCGGTGGCGGACTGAGCAGGAACCTCTACAACTGTCGCCATCTCGGCACCAAGATTGCGCCGAGTGGCGCCTACTCTGCTAGCTCTCCTAGCGACAGGCGTGAATCCGTGAGCCTTGTTGTACTCGAGCTGATCTAGACTCAACTCCAACCTCACCTTATCCAACTCCGCCTGCTCGGCAAGCAGCTCCAGGCGTTGCTGCTCGAGCTGCTCCCTCATGGCTAGAAGCTCGATGTCGGTGGGAGTCGGCATGCCAGGTCGCACAGCTGACGCGGGAATAGTCGTAGAAGTGGAAGGCGGCAAGTTGCACTCCTTCTCGTAGGGCCTGTGAGTCCTGCCACCCGTGCTCGGTGTAGCAAGATCTTCGACGACGGCCGCGGCGCCAGTACCGGCTGCGCCAGTGTTTGCCGCCAAGCCGGTCACCATCACCTCAGCGCAGTTCGCAGAGCGGCACGCGGGCCTTCCGCGAGCAGCGATCACCGCGGGAGGATCCTCCGCGTCGTGCACCAGCTCGGGGTACGCGCGGTTGGCGACGGTGGCGACGTAGACGAGATGAGAGCCGAAGGAAATCACCGAGCCGCCCTCCGGCATGGCCCTGCCGCCGAAATCGCCGGCGTTGTCGGTGACGAAGTCGAAGGAGCCGAATCTGTGGACAAGGCCATAGACCACGCGCTCTGCTGAAGAAGATCCCGTCCGAACAGAAACTCCAACCAGCGCCGCTGGTTGCCCCACGGTGGGCGCCAACTGTCGTGGTGGTGTCACGGCAGATGCCATGGGATGGCTAAAGATGTGGGGACGAAGGACGATGGAGGTGCTCGGGGAGGGATCACGCGACGAGTAGCCGCGTGAGGTACAAAGTAAACACTGCAAACAACACAATCTACCCAGGTTCAGGGCCCTCGTGAGGAGGTAAAACCCCTACTCCTGCCTTTCTCTATGTATTCTGGTGTCTCACCGAGTAGCCACAGTACAATGTTCTTGCTACCGAGTAGCCACTCTCCTCTCTATGTGATGAACTAGGTCAAGAATTAGGTCACCAAGTGTTCGATCCTCACGCAGGAGGCGGCGGGGCACCTTATATACCTGGTGCCCAGCCGGATACGTCCAAACATGGACAAGTGTCGACATAGTGTGCACATCGTCCTTCTTCCGGGTTCCCGCTGACAGCTTTGGTTCCTAACCTTGGCTGCATCCGGAAAGTCGTTGGGCAAAACCAAGGGGACAGACTGGTATCACTGTGCCAAACACAGACTGGGGCCCCCTTATCCTGCGACCTCCTGCTTCCATGCTGTCACTGTCAGGCAGGCCGGTCCCAGGTGAACAGTTGTTCGAATACTGCCAAGTACGGACCCAGGATACGCGGGATCCTGTGTCAGAACGGCTCCTTTGACTTTCTGGCCCGAGTAGGTTCCCGCCAATTTTACTCGGGCCAACTCTTCTACTCGAAAGGACAGAACTTGATTGATTCTTCCTTCTGGTCATCTTGAGGTGAGACCGAGTAGCAGTCAACCGGGTAGCAAGTACCGGGTAGGCGGCTACTCGACCAAACCTCTCTTCTGACAGTTGCTTTTACCACTTGCCTTTACCCTACTCGGGGGTAACCCCCCGACACATTCAACCTAGTTCCTCGGCTTGGGGTTGCCCAACTCTGTTCGTTGCGAAGAAGGATCACACAAAGAGACTCATTGTTGACTATCGTCCTCTTAACGAGAAGACGATAAAAAACAAGTATCCAATTCCTCGAATCGATGATCTTTTTGACCAACTTGCTGGAGCCTCAATATTCTCCAAGTTGGACTTGAGAATGGGTTACCATCAAATAAAGATCAGAAAAGAGGATATTCCAAAGATAGACTTCACCACTCGCTACGGTCTATATGAATTCACCGTCATGTCCTTTGGTCTCACCAATGCACCGGCGACCTTCTCTCGACTCATGAATTCTGTCTTCCATGAATACCTCGACAAGTTCGTTGTGGTATATCTTGATGACATTCTTGTCTACTCCAAATCCGAGGAAGAGCATGAAGAACATCTTCGCCTCACTCTCATGAAGCTTCGCGAGCATCGTCTCTATGCCAAGTTCTCCAAATGTGAGTTCTGGATTTCAGAAGTTGCTTACCTTGGTCATGTCATCTCTGCCAAGGGCATAGCCATTGATCCAGAAAAGGTTAAAGCAATTGTTGATTGGAAACCTCCAAAGACGGTGAAGCAAGTAAGAAGTTTTCTTGGCTTGGCTAGCTATTGCCGTTGTTTCGTCCAAAACTTCTCCAAGATTGCCAAACCTCTCACTGACCTCACAAAGAAGGACAAGAAGTTCGTCTGGTCTCCACAATGTGATGAAAGTTTCAATCTCCTGAAGACTAAACTCACCTCTACACCAGTTCTGGTTGGCCCAGATCCTACCAAACCTTTCCAGATATTCTGTGATGCTTCTCTCCAAGGTCTAGGTGCAGTTCTTATGCAAGAACGTCAAGTTGTGGCTTATGCTTCACGTCAGTTGAACACACATGAGCTCAATTATCCCACTCATGACCTTGAACTTGCAGCAGTTGTGTTTGCCCTCAAGAAATGGAGACAATACTTGTTGGGTAATCGCACTGAAATCTTTTCCGATCATAAGAGTCTGAAGTACATCTTCACTCAACCAGACCTAAACCTCATACAAAGGAGATGGATTGAAAAGATCAAAGACTTTGATCTTACCATTTCTTACACTCCAGGCAAGGCTAATGTTATGGCCGATGCTCTCAGTCGCAAGTCGTATTGCAATAATCTCATGATCATGGAAAGCCAACCTCCACTTCATGAAGAATTCCAGAAGCTCAACCTTGGTTTTGTTCCTCAAGGCTATCTTGCAAACTCGACAGCCAGTCCAACTCTCGAGGACTAGATTCGTTCTGAACAACTTCGTGATGCTGAAATCAAGAAGATGGTAGAGCACATCAAAGGAGGCAATGAGAAATTATGTCCTTCTCAGTGGATGACAAGGGAGCTGTGTTCTTCGAAGGACGCATTGCAGTTCCTCAAATTCAAAGTCTCAAAGATGTCATTCTCAAGGAGGCTCATGAAACTCCTCTCTCCATACACCCTGGAAGTACAAAGATGTACCAGGATCTCAAGACACTGTACTGGTGGCCTAGCATGAAACGTGAAATTGCTCAATACGTTTCAGAATGCGACGTTTGTCAACGTGTCAAGGCGGTTCATCAGAAAACAGCCGGTCTTCTCCAACCTCTGAAAATCCCTGAATGGAAGTGGGACATGATTGAAATGGACTTCGTCACTGGTTTTCCAAAGTCCAAGAGGGGCAACGATGCAATCTTCGTTGTCATTGATCGACTCACTAAAGTCGCTCACTTCTTTCCTGTCAAAGAAACAATCTCAGCTAGTCAGTTAGCAGAGCTCTACACAGCAAAGATTGTTCCTCTTCATGGTGTTCCATTGGAAATAAGCTCAGACCGTGGAAGCATATTCACTTCTCATTTCTGGAAAAGCTTTCAAGAAGCCTTGGGCACCAAACTTCTGTTCAGCACAGCCTACCATCCTCAGTCTCAAGGGCAAGTCGAAAGAGTCAATCAGATTCTCGAGGATATGCTCAGAGCATGTGGTCTCTCCTTTGGCATGCAATGGGAGGAATGTCTTCCATATGCTGAATTCTCCTACAACAACAGCTTCCAGGCAAGCCTAGGCATGGCACCATTTGAGGCTCTCTATGGCTGCAGATGCAGGAGCCCAATCAATTGGTCTGGAGCTGGTGAACGTTCACTCTTAGGCCCTGACATTGTTAAGGAGGCCGAAGAGAAAGTTCGCATCATTCGTGACAATCTCAAGATTGCTCAGTCTCGTCAGAAAAGCTACTATGACACCAAACACAGGGACATGGTCTATGCAGCCGGTGACAAAGCATATCTCCGTGTAACTTCCCTCAGAGGCACTCATCGTTTTGGTGTCAAAGGAAAGCTTGCACCAAGATATATGGTCCTTTCAACATTCTCTCAAGGCGTGCAGAAAATGCCTATCGTCTTGAACTTCCAGAAAAGCTATCCAAGGTGCACGATGTGTTTCACGTGTCACAGCTCAAGAGGTGCTTCAAAGATCCAGGTCGTGCAGTTGATCATGATTCCATTGATCTGCAAGAAGACCTCTCTTATGAAGAGCATCCTGTTCGCATTCTCGATGAGACCGAGCGCAAAACTCGCAACAAGAGCACCAAGTTCTTAAAAGTGCAGTGGTCTCATCATTCCGATAAAGAGGCAACGTGGGAGACCGAAGAGGATCTTCACAAGAAGTATCCGGACCTTTTCTCTTCTCAGTAGGAATCTCGGGGCGCGATTCCTTCAAGGGGGGCATTTTGTAACATCCCAAGTATGAAAAACAACCCTAGAATGTTTGCTTTTTGTTTAAATTAAGTTTGCATCATGTCATCATAAGAATTGCATTTGTTTTCAATTGTTTTCCATTTGATTTTCAAACAAAATTCAAATCCTTGTTTCATACTTGTTCTGTTACAATTTTTCAAATGGAACATTCAAATCAAAACATCCAATTGTTTCCAATAAACTTGAAATTCCAAACTTTAAACTTGCTTAAGTTTCAATAAATCAATTATTGCAAATTTGCACTCAAATTCATTTGAATTTTCAAACAGCAACAAACTTTAAATATTTGGAAAACAAAAAGTTGCACAACTGTGCTTTTGCAATAAATAACTTATAAAAAATTAACCCCAAAATATTCTCAAACCAAAAACCCATTCTTTTCTTTCTTTTCTTTTCAGCAAAAAAAAAATAGAAACATAAACAGCAAAAAAAAAAGAAAAAAAAGAAGGGGAGGGCAGGCCAGCCCAATTGGGCCAGCCCACCACATCCCCACGAGCCCATGCGCCCCCCACCTCTGTCGTCTTCCTCCTCTGTACGGAGACAGAGGAGGAGCGACCTCCCCCACCTGCAGAGCACCTGCTCCTCCCTCCACCTCCCTATTTCTACCCCTCTCCCCTCCAAACCCTAGCCCTCTCACCCTTCTTCCTCCTCCAGCCGCCACCTTCTCCTTTCTCCCCTCTTCCTTTCCCCTCCTCTCTGTATTTCTTCTCTGAACCTTGCCATGGCTTCCATGGCCGGTTCTTGAGCTCGCCATCGCCATCGCCCTAGGCCACCTCGACGCGTGTTGACCCCAGGAATGGAACGCCCTCGACGTCCTCTCCCTCCTCGCTACCTCGATGAGGGCCGGCAAGCACCGAATCGCCGCCGCCAAGCACCGAATCGCCGCCGTCGACCGCCCCTTTCCCTGTCGTTGTGCCATCGCGACCGCCTCCTTTTCCCTGTCGCTGTTCCATCGCCACCGCCTACAGCTCCCGATCGCCAGGCCCGAGGTGAGCATGCCTCTCTCCTCTCCCCTCTCTCCCTTCTCCTTTCCCTCCGCGCCCAGCGCCCACGCCGGCAGCGAGCGGTCGCCGTCCGTCGTTCCTCCCGATCGGTGCAGTTAACTGCATCTCGGTTCAGTTTTGACAGTAGTCGCCCCCTTTGCCTCAAAAACGCAGCGCCCCTATACCTATCAAAAACCGTTCCGCACCCCACTGGTTGCAACCGTGCGCGCGCATCCAGGAGGGCCTGATTTCGACCCCCCCCCCCGGCGCAAAGCCACCTGCCTCCTTTTTCTTTTTATTTCTCGAATTCCAGAAAACAGATCTGAATCCTTAATTGTAAAATCAATAACAAATTGAATATTGATCCAATTTCAACGATTCAAATTGCTATGGATTCAGAATCTTGTGCTCTTTCTGTTAATGTGAAAGTTGCAAAATGTTTATGTAATAATTTTTGCACTAAATAATTAATTACAGAAAATGCAATAAAAATTTGAAACTTTGGAATTTCATAACTTGAGTTCTGTTCATCCAATTTGAGCAAACTTGGGCTCTAAAAATTTGTCTTAACAAACTCTACACATTGGTATTTTATTTGGTCACAATTGAATTAAATTTGAACATGTTTCCCTCTGTTTACTAAAAGGGGCAGAATAAAAATGACTATGAAAAATTGCATAATAAATTCAATAATGATCCAAAAATTATGTTTAATAGCTCAAAATGTTCAGTGAAACATTTGCTACATGTTTTCAACCTTTTCAATACAATTTGTTTACTGTTTTTCCCAATTAAAAGTGGTGCAATAATTCAATGCTTTAATTAAACCTTTTAAATTGCAAAATTCATAACTTGGGCAATTCAAATCCAATTCCAACATGTAAAATATGTTTTCCATGCAAAATTGAATAAGCTTTCCAAATATAAACTTTTTTTTATGTTTTGAATAATTTAAATTGCTGAAAACAACTGTTTCTTAATTAATGCATTTAAAATTGTCAAATTAATAACTTGTTCATTTAATTCCTTTTTCAACAAATGAAACATGTATTCCATCTAAAATTTTGTGTTCTTTCCAAATATGAATTTGGTTATCTATTTTGAACAATTAAAATGGGTGAAAACAACAAATTCTTGTGTAAATCATTTAAGAAGCCAAATTTCATAACTTGATAAATAAAATTCCAAACTTGGTAAACACCTTTTCAAATTGAAGCTATTGTTGTTTCCTCATTGTTTTCCTCATCCATGCATCATTCTAATTAACTTTCACATCATGGTTAGTTGTAGATCATTTAATCCAACCTTAATTCATGGGCTTTTCCATATGCAATCCAAATTGCATATGGGCCCATTTAATTATGTTACCATGTCAACTAGTTTATCTTTGATGCATCAGTTAAATTGCCATGCATCACCCCATGTTTGTGCATTATGCCATGTTATTGATTGTTTGTCTCTCTGCGTTGTTTGTTTGCTTCTTCTCGAATAGACGACGACGTTGAGACAGACGAGGTTTACGACACTACTTCAGAGGAGTTAGCCCAGTACCAGGCTACTGAGTTTGCAGGCAAGTATTCACTCACCTGAACCATTGTGTCTTTTCCACACTGGATACTGATACTTGTCGTTGTCTAATCTGCTGGCCTTAAGATTCGTTGCTTGTGTTCCGATCCTATCACATGTTATCATGTAACCCTGAAATAGCCTATCCTCCACTCCTATAACCCTGTTGCTTGTTGCCTGTGTCTTACTAGTATGCTTAGGGTTGTTTATGCTCGAGTCTGTTGTCCGTTATTTCTGTTACCATATTTATCATGTTCTGGGGCTCGATGTTTAAACAACAACCTGTTAATGTTTGAGGTAATGCTAATTTGATGATAAGGCACCGGCAGGAGGCCGGGTATGGTTTTGAGTCCTGCTAGTGTCGAACTCAGGAAAAGTTCTTGTCCTCTGGATCCATGTTGAGCGCGCTAACCGCATGTGGGAAGCATGTATGGGCGCCCCCCGCAACTCTGATTCGATTCGCATCTCGTCCAAATCGCCACACTTAGTTCGGGCTTTCCATTTGATGCACGCATATGCAGGTACGAACCCTCGGCGCCAGGGTGGAACTTTTGTAGTCGGCATTTAGGGCGGCGTGGTCTTCCAGTGCTATGAGGGTCCCCCTTTTCTTCGTGGGGGCTCGATTAGCCGCGCACGCACATCACGTGGTTCTTTGGGCTTGATGCGAAGAAGAGTTGGGTTGTGTTGAGTGTTTCGCTTGGTGGGTTTGATCCCCATCTGGCGGGATATTCTTATGTGTACGGCCAAATTGGTGCACCCCTACAGGGTTAAATCTTCTCGAGAAGCCGTGTTGTCCGCGGTTATGGATGACTTGGTGATAGGGCTGGCTAACAAGGATTAGACAACTTACACCTAATCAATAATAAGTTGACTAGTGATAGGCATATTGTCACAATAACTTGAACCTTCATTAATCCAACTGTGTGAGTTATCCTCGGATTGCTTCTTTGGATAAGGGGCGAGATCCAGGATGGGTTTGTTTGAGGTTAGTGGTAGTTGGTTCCGATGCGCTATCTTATCCCTTTCTGTTAGCCGGATGTTGTAGCGTGTCTCTGTAGTTGGTTAGGCAGCCCGCTGCCGCACTTTTGTATCACCTATCTTCCGTTGAACCCAAAGCATCTGTACTTGGTGTTGCCGGGTACACTTTGGTATCTTGTGCGTCTTGCTTGCTAGTACTCGTCTGTACTGACCCCTTTGGGGCTGCGTGTTCTGCAGACTACGTTTCCGAGGATCCCCATGGTGGCTACTACGTGGAGTATGACGAGGCTGCTGACGACTAGATAGCGGACCCGGGCACGATCCGAGACATCATGGATGGGCTCCGTCTTTTCGTTTCCGGCCTCTTAGGCCTATTTGGATCTTGTCTGTACTCAGACACTTTGGATGCTTCCGCTGTGATGTAATGATGACTTGTTGGGACATGTGTCCTCTGGATGATTGTATTTGCTATCTCTGCTCTAGTGAGAGCTATTTGCCACGTATTTCTATTTCTTTGTGTCTTAGAGATTTGTTGTGATATCACTTGTTCAAATGCCGTTGACGTACCACGTGTGTATGTTATGAAGTACGTCAATGGAAGTAGTCAGATTTCTATGGGATGGTTTACGCAGACGATGAATAGTAGAGATTGGTTGTCACACGTTTACGTGTTGGCCTACTCATATTGAGATGCGGGTGCCGGTAAGCCCCGTAAGCCAATTGTCTACTGTTTAGCGGGCTGTGAGTATCCTCTAGAAGTCCGGGTGCGACAGAAATCCATTCTTAGATCACAACTTTAATCTAATCGGCGTATTCACCTCCGACCATGAGGAACTTGGATGTCGCTGGTCGACAGTTGAGATGGAGGCTGCGGCGTGGAGGCTACCAAAGTTGCACGAATGATGTATCGGAGGCTAGCTGCAAGCCATGCCATAAGCTCTTGTCTTGCCCACTTCCTCCTCTTCCAGCTAGCTAAAAGGTAAGCAGAGGTGGAGGTGGTAGGAGGAGCGACCACGACACCTCTCATACCCAAATTTCACGGCTTCGTTCCAATAGGGCGTCGACATGGAGTACTAGGGGCGAGCCCGAAGCTCTAGTGGCAACCCCTACAAGTTACGCTTGATGTAGTCGAGCCAAGCCTGACCAGTGAGGGGCGGCGCCACTGGGACTCCGACGGGGTTTATCACCTAGCCTCTCGGCATCTCACCAAGAAGCGGGCTTCGAGGATAGTCAACAAGCATCGGAGGTCCGACGTGGACTTCTCAACTGTTAAGCCCGCCGTCCATAAGCGTCACTGGTGACCCACAAGTATAGGGGGTGTATCGGAGTACTTTAGATAAATAAGAGTGTCGATCCCAACTAGAAGCAGAAGATGTTGACAAGCAGTTTGGATGAAGGATTCACTGTAAATACTAGCAGACAGATTTTCAGGGGTTTTTGATATAGCAGATAAATAAAGTTAAGTAAAAAGACAGTAATAATAATCGCATTAAGTTGACCAATCCTTTCTAGAGAAAAGTACAACCCGGTTGGTTTACTTATGATGACCAAACGTTCTTGAGGACAAAAGGGAATTTCGTCAAGTGCTTCCGCTTCATACAGCTGATTAATCTTTATTGTTTTTATAGGTGTTGTGTGGGTGAACCTATGCTAATGCACTGTCCTAACTTGGACTAATACATACTTGTGATTATACCCCTTGCAAGAATCCGCAACTACAAGAAAGTAATTAAGATAAATCTAACCACAACCTTAAACTCTGAGATCCTACACTCCCTCATGCATCGTTTTTCAAACGAGGGTTTAGGTTTCTGTCACTCCGGCAACCCCATAATTATTAGCCGAATACACAATGCATTCCCTAGGCCCATAAAGGTGAAGTATCATGTAGTCGACGTTCACATGACAACACTAGAAGAATAGCACCACAATATAAATATCAAACCATTAAATATTAATCAACATAATTCCGTTACTAACATCTTGACTTCTCCCATGTTCTCAAGAACTAAACTAACTACTCACAAGACATCATATGGATCATGATCAGAGGTGACATAATGATGAATAAAAATCTAGACATAAACCTTAATTCAACGGTTTCATTCAATGGCATCAACCACAAGGAGTAATTAACACCGGGAAAGTTTCCCCTATGAAATATACAAGATTCAACCCTAGATGTTACAGCGGAACGGAGTGGAGCGGTGGAGACAATGGTGATGGCGGTGGAGATGATGATGATGATGATCCCAATGAAGTCCATCTCGATGACGGTGACGATGGCGATGATTTTCCCCCTCCGGGAAGGAATTTCCCCGATAGATTTCTCCCTGTCGGAGAGCTTTTATCTCTCTGTTGTTTTCCACCTCGTGGAGGCAGCGGAATATTTCCTCGATGGCTCCTCGAGTCTTAGGGTTTGGGGGAGGGTGAAGTATGCGAAGGGGAACCAGCAGTGGTGGGCCAGGGCCACCCCACCACATGGCGGCGCGGCCAGGGGTAGCCCGTGCCATGGCATGGTGTGGGCCCCTGGTGGCGCACCTCTGCCTCGCCTTTTGACTGGCTCCGGCATCTGAAAAAATAGGAACTTCCCAATATTTTCCGTGAATCGCTGATCTTCAGAAATATGGTATCTTGACGGTCCTTTTTCCAGCAGAATTCTGGTTCCGACAGTTAATTCTCCAATAATCATCAAACATGCAAAATAGATGAAATGACATAAGTGTCATCTCTAAATATGAATTATATCAATGAATACTAGTTAATTATGATATAAAATAGTGATGCAAAATGGACATATCAGTCACCTTACTTCATTGTTCTTTAGGCCTCGGGGATGAATATCACCATCACCTAGCTTGATCCGCCCCACACGTTAAGATGCCCGACCATCCTGGGTGATGCATAGCAAGACCGGATGAGATTTGAGGGTGTCGGGGTAGCTGAATCCACCTATCGAGGATGAGATCTATCATTGTGTCGACGTTAAGGAGTGGGGGGACGAACATATCGTCGATGTTTATGTCCTAGCCGGCCGACAAATGATAGCCAGGCGGGACCACGCGATCGTACTTCAGGAGCTCCTCGGTGACATCCTCTCCGAGGTGGCGGGGCATAGCCAGGGCAACAACATTGACAACCAGGACGTCGGGTCATAGTTGTTGGACACTTAGGGAAGAGGGTAGGCTATCAGAGAAGATAAAAGTTGCGTAATGGGGAGCGGCTGCGAAGTGGATAGGTTCTTAGGGGCATGTGGGTGAGTGTGCACATTTACGACGGGGGGCGGGGGTGGGTGCACGCATTTACGCTAGCGTTGGAAGCTGTGTTGTCGTGCGGTGCGTCTGTTCGAGAAAATAGAGATTATAGCTATATCATCAAGTGAAGAATTAATATATTTGACCACTCTCCTCGATGATGAGCGTCTGGCAGGTGGGCCATCTCTGCCGCTCATTAGGCGAGCAGTCAGCTTTAATAAAGATGTCTCGTGTTTGGTGGCTCATGTTGGTAGCACACGCAAGCACGAGTATGGTACCAGTGGCATGCACAGTTTTTCCACCACGGACTACGGTAATCTTAATGGCATGTCAAGAAGACTCCACGCCACCTATATGTTTGTTCGCAAGGGTCACATGGGGCCCCTCATACCAGCGTCACTCAAATCCTTTGCACGCGCCGTGGGTACACGATTAGCAATAGCGCGTGTAACATGCACGTGGCTGATATTACCAATGGGGCGTTATATGCCAAAACTCCACCGACACTTGGTCTCATATAAGGGTATTTTCTATTAGTGAGCGGTGGAAATGGTTCCGAGCTAGTGGCGGAACAAGAGTTTGGTAATATGGGAAGCGGCCATGGTTCTTCTACGGTGACGACCAACATGGTCGTGTGTACGACATGACGGTCGGATATAGAGATGGTGATGTCTTTCACAGAGACTAGAGGGTCGTATGCGACGCCCCCTCCATCTCAGACCAGGTTCTATTTGGCTCGGAAGCTCTTACACATGATGTATCTTGCAGAGGTGTTAAGTCATGCATTTGCCGGCGGGTGATACATGTGGCATCTCATGTGGAAGTTTCATGTTGTGTTTGTTGCTGGTAGGTGCTACGCATGGTGGCTCTTGTAGAGTCTCGAGTCATACATGTTGTTGCTAGAAAGAAAGCAGTGCAAAAACGAATGTAAGTGGGCAGTATGGAATGTCCCAAATTTTAGTATCTCCTCTAGTTGTATCCGGCTAGCGAGGTGTGTTTATTCGGTCAAGTGATGATGGTTGAGCTGGCTTCGGAGAAGAGTATGCGCACTTTAGTGGACACATCGGATCCCTCATCTGGCAATGTTGATACGTGCTAGCATCGTGCCGTTGTTGAGGGTGGTGATTCAACGCTCGGTTTTGGAGATGAAAATTCTGAGATCGTCCTAAAGGTAGACTCGTTATGATTGGGCCACGTGTGGCGATCCCTTTTTCAAGGATTAGCCTAGCAGGTGTGTGATCACCCACAAATGTAGGGAATGTATCATAATATTTTTTGATAAGTAAGAGTGTCGAACCCAACGAGAAGCAGAAGGTATTGATAAATAGTTTTTATCAAGGTTTCATTGTAAACACTAGAGAGCAAATGTTTAGAGATTTCCGTAATACTAAATAAAGCAAAATAAGTAAATAACAATAGAAGTAAATAGTTTCTACAAGTGGAACAATCATTTTTAGAACAAAGTACAAGCTAGTGGTGTTTCTTATAATAACTAAACCGTTCATGAGAACACACGGGAGGATTCGTCGAGTTATTTTGATCACACGTCATTGATTAATCTTTATCGTTTTGGTAAGTGTTATGTGGGTACAACTACGCTAGTGCACCGTCCCATCCAAGACAAATGCACACTTACGATTACAATACTTGCAAGTATCCGCAACTACAAGATAGTAATTAAAAAATAAATCTAACCGTAGCAATAAACCCCTGATATCTACTACTCCCTTATGTAAAGTCTTGCGAACTGGGGTTTAAATTTCTTTCAGTCATGCAACCCTCCATAAGCAATCCCATACAGAATGCATTCTTCTAGACCCATAAAGGTGGAGTGCTATGTAGTCAACATTCACATAACAACACTAGAGAAATTGCAACATAAATTAAATATCAAACCGGTAAATATTATTCAACGAATCATGGTTACTAATAACGAGACTTCTCCCATGTCCTCAAGAACTAAATGAATTACTCATAGCACATCATATGGATCATAATCAGAGGTGATATAATGATGAATAACAATATGGTCATAAGGAGTAATCATCAATAATTCTCAAAAGCATCAACTACAAAGGGGTAATCAACATCAGTAGAGAAATCTAATGAAAAACCAGGAGATATAACCCTAATTTTTACAACAAGATGAGATGGGGTGATGATGTTGATAGTGCTGATGGCGGTGATGATGTTTATGATGACCCCGATGATGCCCGGAGTGATGACGATGATGGCGGTAACGATTTCCCCCTCCGGGAGGGAATTTCCCCGGCGGAATCTCCCCGTCGGGAAGACATTTTCTTCTTTGTCTCATTTCCATAACGAAGAGGTGGTGGAAAAATTCTACGAAGTGGCTCTCCGATGTTTTTAGGTCAAGAGGGGTAAGTACGCCAAAGGGCAACCGGAGCGGGGCCTAGGGCCACCATATGACCTACAACGCGACCTAGGGGAGGAGGGCGCCTAGGGGTCATATGGTGGGTCCCAGACTCCCCTCCAGGTCTACTTCGGGCTTCCCCGATGATTTCTTGAGAAAACACCTTTTCTGATTTTTCTTGATTTTTATGACGTCCGGAAGATACCTCCTCCGACAGGTGCTTTTTCCCTCTGAAATATGACTCTTATAATTAATTTTGGAAAACTGTAAAACACATAGAAAATAAATAAAATAACATAAGTATTACACTCTCAGATAAAATATATCAATAAATACGGGAGAATTAACATACAAAATAATGATGCAAAATGGACGTATCAGTGTGTACTTCTCTTTGTTTCGATCTTTTATCATAGTGTTAGTGGTAGCCTAATAGAGTTACCGTAAACCTCAGACTTTGCTTTTTAGATCGATTTCACTTCCCAGTAGGTTACCCATCCTTAGACTACTCCACTCTCAGGACGCTTAACTTCCTAATCCCTTCCCTCTCAGCTTCCAATAAACAAATCTTGTTTTACTGGCAATAGTATGATGTTAATCATAACCTTTGAAATATGATGTCCCACGTCTTTATTTTGTGAATCCAAAAAATTATTTAGTTAAACAAAAATAAATAAGTAACAATAATATTGAATTCAAATAATCATTAATTTAAATAATAATTAATTTTGTTGCTTTTTTAATATTGAATAATTCGTATCTAGAAATCCGTAAAATCGAAAATTGGCAGATAATATTGTCTAAATAGATTAGAAAAATGAGGGAAGTTCAAATATATATGATCGACTTCCATATCATATTTTCCATCATGTATATATAGATTGATGTAAGAACTTCACTCCAAATGGTTAGTCATTTCAACATATCTTCAGATAGATATATTTTTTCTCTTACTCCACGTTACGTAAATCCAGACTTTTCCATTTCTCTAATCAAAATATGTATATGTATGTATATTCAAATACTACAATGATTTTTTTTCCAGATTTTTTAGAAGTGTTTTTATATTTTCTTTGAATTTCGGAAACAAGAGCAGGAGCAGAAGAGCTCAGGTGTCAAATTAAATTTCCAAACGTTCATCACATATACATCACAATTGTTTCATTAAGCTTACTCACATCATATATAATTAAACAGGGACATCATTAATAGATATAATATATAGTACTACATAAAGTCTTCTAGGCAATATATAATTAAACACAAAAAAACACCACGCCACGAGAGGCTCCCAAGAAGTACATAATATATATAGAGACACACAGCAGCACTAATAATGGAACTAGGTGACACAACGTCACGAGAGGCGCGCATCCACTCGAGCTCGTTCTCTGAAGAATCCCAAACAGTAGGAGACTGAGGCACTAGGTGACACTGCCCATAGCTGAAGTTACTAATAATACGGTACAACTCGTAGGAAACATATCCATCGATGGCTGCATAATCAATGTTGATCTTGTCAAGTGGGCTCTTCTCCCAAAAATTGTGCTGCCAACTGGCGAATTTTTTCTTCATATCATGGTATGCCTCGTCGATCAATGCGGCTTCCATATCAGCCATCGAAGTTCTGGGATGCTGAAGATGGAACAGGTCCTGGAGATCAATATGACAATGAGAAGGTATCTCAATACTCAAGGTGTTCTTCATCTTCAACTGGTCATTCCTTGTATCAACGCTAGCAAAACGTATGCCGCTGTTGACAAAGAAATCCAGGATCTTTGAACAATCGTTGTCACTATTGCAGCAAAAAAATGGAATAAATGTTTAATACCGCTAAAAAAAGTAAATTATTTCAATGCAACAAAAATGGAACAAATGTTAAACACCGCTACAACAAGTTTATTCTTTCCAATGCACATAAAGGATTCAAATGGGAACAAAATGGAACATGCATGTAGGATTCAAATGGGAACAAAATAAGATTCAAATGGATACATTGCTATATGAATACACATGGATACACATGTTGCTATCCTATGTAATTTCCTATCCTATATATAGAATCAAAATAAGCGAGGAGAAATGGGGAAAGAAAAAGAGGATAGCAAGATCGGAGAAGTTTGTGTTACCTTTCCCATTGGAATACCATGACACGCTTCTTATAAGCAATTTAGACGACGGCCACATCTTGTTGATGGACCGTGTACTCGGGATCAAGGCAAAGAAAATTGCCACCATCCTCGCGAAGCCATCACTTCAAATCATCAAGAAGATCTGGGACCAGGGAGCTCTCGTTCGTGTAGGCAACTTCGAGAGTCCTACCATGTGTGGGCACTTTCAACAACCGAATTCCATATAGAGTCACGCTGGAAAATGGGGAAGAAGAGAGGAGAGCAAGAGGAAGAAGAAGAGTGGCACGCGGTTACTGTAGCAATTAGGCCATCTCTCTGTCTTTAAGCCTCTCCCGATGATGGAACAATTTTCAAAGCGTGGGAGGCAAACGGTTTGGACATTTAGTCCCGGGCTGTATTACGACCCGGGACTAAAAGGTCTCACGCCGATGGGTTGCTAGACCACTTTTAGTCCCGGGCCGTCTTACGACCCGGGATTAAAAGGGTTCGAGGCGAGGCGAACGGTTGCACTCCCCTCCCCCCTATGGTCCCGATTCGATAGCTAGTAAGGACTAGAGGTAAAAACCTATAGGGTTTTTCTACTAGTGTTAGATCAGCTTCAATGCCAGGATTTGTTTTTAATAATATATAGTTATGTAAATTAATTGATGCAGAGACGTGGAGTTATCCCTTTTTGACCAAAAATATTATGACTAGCTTCGTAAATTAGAGTACTAGGGATGGGAAATGAAATCATAAAAGAATATAGTTATTCTAAAGAATGAGCTCTTTTTAGCATAAGATACCATATATTGAACGCGGACTTGTGGTTCATCGGTATAAGTGAAACCGATATACGAAAAATAGTTTTTTTTAAATTACAAATCATTTTTCTGTCAGAGATAATCATGTATTCTACTCACGTAAAAATTATCACAAAATATTTCTTATTGACTTCTGTAAAAAGACAAATCTACTACGAATATAGTGTGTAGATATAGCACTTCTTTAGTCAAATCTTTGCCCCAGGGTCCAACAAAAATCGTTCTTTGTTAAAATTCTTTGTATGGATACAATATTTGATAATGTTTTACCGAATGTTAATTTTATGAATTATTTGAATTCTGAAAGGAAAGCTTTTGGGTCTTGCTTTGTTAGAAAGATCTTTGGCCCGGCAAAAGGCGCGGAATTTATGGCTCCACGAGGGTCAAGCGTGTACAAAATTCTTATGTATCCAGGCCAGCCACCGTAAAAGAAAAAACTTTATCGGGGATCTCTTGGTGGACGGTGTGAGACAGGCGAATCATGAAGAAAAGGCAGAGGTCGTGGACAAGTTTTTTGACGTCGTCCTAGGTGTGGTCGTTTAGAAAGAATTCTTAGTGGATCTAGATTTTCTGGAACTGTCTACCGTGGATCTAAATCACCTTGATGAGGAATTCACCGAAGAAGAAGTGTGGACTGCAATAAAGGGGATGCCACCGGACAAGTGCCCTGGACCAGACGGTTTCACCAACAGATACTTTGTGGAATGCTGGATCATTATCAAGGGTTATATTATGGCTGCTTTCAGGTCGTTGGCAAAACGGGATGTGCGAGGCTTTGGGGCTCTTAACCAATCGTTCATCACGTTGTTGCCAAAGAAGCCAGGAGAAGAGGAGTTGAAGGACTTCAGACTTATCAGTCTCATTCACTGCTTTGCTAAGTTGGTGGAAAAATTCCTCGCTTGCCGGATTCCACCGGTGCTGCCACAACTTGTGGGTGTGCAACAAAGTGCATTCACGCATGGACGCTATATTCACGATCAATTCATGATAGTGAGGGAAACAGCGAGGAAGCTGCATAGCTCAACCACCCCGGCAGTACTGCTAAAGTTTGATATCACAAAAGCATTCGATACAGTTAGTTGGTCTTTCCTCTTGGAGGTGCTGAGAAAGATGGGCTTCGGGAATTTACTAACAACCATTGTTTGTGGTATCCTCTCCACGGCCTCCACTAGGGTGCTACTTAATGGGTGGACTAGAGCGAAGATTTTCAGCAAACTTGGGCTGACGCAGGGTGATCCGCTTTCACTGCTGTTATTCATCATGACCATGGAGGTTGTTCACCATATGATTCAGAGGGCCACTACATGTGCATTTCTCACGCGCCTGTGTCGGATGGGGTTGCGCCACCGGACCTCGATTTATGCGGATGATGTGTTGACTTTCTTGAGGCCAACATTCCGTATTTTAGAGTCCTATCAAGGATTCTGGATGTTTTTGGTGAGGCTTTGGCTTTACCCGCTAATCTGGAAAAGTGATCATCGCATTTTGTCATATGTAGATATGCGGAAGCAGAAATGGTGGCCCAAGAGCTTCACTGCCCTATTTTGTCGTTTCCGATGCTCTATCTTGGTCTACCGATGTCCCTCGGAAAGCTCACGGTGGCTCAGCTCCAGTATATCCTGGATAGTGTGGCGGGTCACTTTCCAGGATGGAGGGTAAACCTTCTGAACAAAGGTGGTAGACTAGAGTTGTTAAAAACCACCCTCGTAGCGATTTCAATATTTTCTATGATGTCTTTGGATCTGCCAGCCAAGACATTTGCGGATGTTGAGAAAATCCTTAGAGGTTTCTTTTGGAAAGGGAGGAAGGAAGTGGACAGAGGCTACTGCCTGGTGGCATGGGAGAGAGAGTGTGTGCCCAAACACCTGGGGGGGCCTAGGTATCTCGAATCTCCGGCTGATGAACCAGACACTGAGGGCACGACGGCTTTGGTTTAGCAGGACAGATGTGATATGTCCAAAACGTATCTCCTTTTCCGAACACTTTTGCTATTTTTTGCCTCTAAACTTGTGGAGATTTGGATACAACTAACACGGACTAACGTTGTTTTCAGTAGAATTACCTTGGTGTCCTGTTTTTCTGCAGAAAAATCAACTTTCCTGAAATTACCCAGAAAAGATCCCAAAGACCTTATTTCACTCGAAGACCCCCGGAACCAGAAGTAGACCCGGAGGGGGGCCAGGAGGGGGCCACACCACCCCTGGGCGCCCCCTAGGTCGCGCCACCAGGTGGTGTGGGGGCCCCAGGCACCCCCTGATACGTCATTTTGCATCACCGTTTTATGTTGTTATTTTCTGTTATTCATCGATATATTTCATGTTATGATGCATCCCTTATGTTATTTTTATCTTATTTTGCACGTTTCATAATTTTTGGAGAATAAACACCGGGACCAGAATTTTGATGGAAAAAACATCGTCGAGATACCGTATTTTAGAAGATCAGAAGAAGAAGGGGGACACCGGAGGGGTCTTAGAAGTTCACAGGAGGACTCCATCCAGAAGGGGAGCCAAAGGGGGGCCACCAGGGGCCAACACCATGAGGTGGCGCGCCCCCCTCTGGCCGCGCCACCAGGTGGTGTGGCCACCCTAGCCCAACTATGGTCGACATGTTTCGCGTACTTGACCCTTAGGGAACCCGAAGCCCGAGACCATCATCGAAGAATTATTCCGCTGCCGCCTCGGGGCGAAAAACACCCGAGAGAGAAAAGCTCTCTGGCAGGGAGAAACCTGTCGGGGAAATTCCTCTCTAGAGAGGGGAAATCACCGCCATCGTCACCATCATCGATCCATGCATCATCAAGATCGTCATCGTCATCATAATATCCACCAGGACCATCACCCTCATCATTCACCTTCATCCCGCTGTAACAATTAGGGATCCTATCGTTGTTTTACATTAGATCTCTCTCCCGATATGGATTACTTGTTAGTAGTTGATGCTAGTGAGATTTATCGGTGTTAGCACTTTATGACCAGATTGTTATCATCCATTATATCACCTCTGATTATGATCCATATGCTGTCTTGTGAGTAGATCGTTTAGTTCTTGAGGACATGGGAGAAGTCATGATGTTAGTAGTGAAGTTATATTGAAGTAATATCTCATAGTTCGGTATTTAAGTTGTGGTGCTAATCTTCTAGTGGTGTCATGTGAACGTCTACTACATGATACTTTGCCTTTATGGGCCTAGGAGGATGCATTGTGTGTTTGGCTACTAATTGTGGGGTTGCCGGAGTGACAGAAACCTAAACCCCCATTAGGAAACCAATGCACGAGGGGGCGTAGAATCCCGGAGTTTTAAGGCTATGGTTAGTTTATCTTAATTACTTTCTTGTATTTGCGGATCCTTACGAGGGATATACTACAAGTATGTATTAGTCCTAGTTGGGCGGTGCATTAGCATAGGTTCACCCACACAACACTTCACAAACCAATGGATATTAATCAACCGTAACGAAGCGAAAGCACCTTGACAAAATTCCCATGTGTCCTCGAGAACGTTTGGTAGTCGTAAGTAAGACAACCTGCTTGTCCTTTGCTCTCAAAAGGATTGGGCCACTCGCTGCAATATTATTTACTGTACTTTATTTACTCGCACTTTATTTATCTGCTATATCGAAAATCACCAAAAACCCGTTTGCTAGTGTTTCCCGAGACTATGCCACTATTCGGGATTGGTCAGATGATGAAGAAGGTGACCGAGTTCACCTGTTTGCTTGCTTGCGGCGCACTTTGATCCTTCTCGTTTTCTTATTCTGACCTTTGCTTCTTTTAATCATAGACGAACCAGAACTGGAAGAGGGGGAGGAACCACTGTACGTGGTTCCTGTTTCCATGGCCGCCACCACCGAAACCAGGAAAAGAACGGGTAGTGGGGCACTAGAGCCCCCTGCCAAGAGGATAAGGAAGAAGGCAGGTATCAAGAAGACCAACTTGCGCAAGAAGCGCCCCACTGCTGACGGGTAAGTGCTTCCGAGTTGACCTTAGCCCTTTGCCTTCTATGCTCTTCACTGTTTTCTCCCTGGCTTTCTTCTCTGCATCTCTTTAACACTCTTCATTCTCTGCTTATCTTTTTTAGTGATGCCCTCGACGCTGAGGCCACCAATGAACTAGCCCCCAAGAGAAGAACGCCACGAGACGTCGTGGAGCTCTCTGATGCTGAGGGGAACCAACCACCAGAGGGCAGGACGCAGATGTCCTCCCCTCCTCGAGAATAGCATGATCTTGGCGCCAAGAACATCGGTGCCGAGATGGAGACCGAGCACACTCCCGAGCAGCCGCAGCCCAACATCCAGCACGCTGCCCAGGATCCCACTGCCGAGAGGCCACCAACGCCGCCAGCTGCCTCTGCTGAGGAGACCACCGATAACGCCGCTGAGCAGCGACAAGATGACACCGCCATGGAGCGGCCAGACCCTGCTGCCGATCAGCGGGAAGAAAAACCTGTCGAGGAGCAGCCAAGGACCCCGCCCGAGGAGGACCGGGTTGTAAAGCAGCCATCACTCCAAGATCCAGTACAGCCTGATGCTGCGCCAGTTAGCCAGCCGTAGGCGCCGCCCATTAAGAAGATGTCTCCGCCTCCGTAGCAAGGTCCTAAGCTCCCAAGAAGCAGCCAACACCCTCAACCATAAAAACGGCTCCGCAACCAACTAGGATTCAACCCAAACGGGGCGCAGGGCAGACCGGTTCGCTACCAGCCGAGAAGCGGCAGGCCGGGCAGCAGAAGACCCCTCCGTCTTCAGGGCCCCAGCAGCCAGGCGCTCAGCAAGGTGGGAAAGACGCGCAGCAGCTACCACCACCCAAGAAGACGACTGGCCACTCAACCAGACCAAGCAGAAAAAGGCCCCCAACCCAATCACCAAATTGGTACAAACCAATATCAAATTTGGTCCTGCTGAAAAACAAGCTCCCGTCTCTGGCGCCAGTGTCACCAAGAAGCCTCTCACTTTCCCGGATTACTGGGTCGAGCTGCAGGAGCGGCATAAGATTAGGATGGCACAAGAGGCCGAGCGTTTGGCTGTTTTGAAGGAGCGAAAGGCCCTGGACCGCTCCGGATCCAAAGGAAAGAGCACCTCCCTGACCATCCGAGATAACACTCCCCCCCGCAGAGGACGAGGAGGAGATCCCAGAAGACATAGAGGCTATCCTTGACCAGATAGGATTTATCGAGAAGACCTAGGACAGCAAGAAATTTGGCAACGCCGCATGGGACGGTGTTGATCTGAGGAACCTTAACAACTACCGGCAAGCGTGGAACAAGGCCGATGTTGGTCCTGTTACCATGGACGTGGCCTCCTCTAGCAGCACCCTGGCTCATAAGCTGTTGTGCTTGCGCAAAACTACTGAAAATATTGAGAAGACCTACATCGTAAGTGCCTTTCCTTTTTGATTCTTCCGAGTTGCTTTCCGAGTTGCCAACTTTCTTCTTCTTAGACTTTGCCCCATCTACTATCCAGTCCCCGAGATTTGGACCGAGTAGATAAGGCTCAACCGAGTTGCAATCTATTCGGTCCGAATCTTCCCACTCACAATGCTTTTTTCTGCTCTGTAAGATAGCACCGAGGCCCGGACCAAGGTTTTTCGCCAGCTCCTGTGGTCGCACCGATCCGTCAGAGATAGGAACCGGGTGCTGCAGTTTGAGAAGAGCGAGAAAGACGCTCTGGAGAAGAATGCCACGGACACTACCATCAAACTGTCCACTATTAAAAGTAAGTATCTAGCCTTTCGGTTTGTGCGTTTTTTTGCTTACGCCTGTTTTATGATTTTTGCTCAATCCTTGTCTTCTCTGTAGGTGAGCTCAAGGCGCTCGTTGAGAGGCACCAAGACTGCGAGGTCATGGCTGCATCAGCGCAGAGCAAAATTTCCTCCTTGGAAGGTGAACAAATCCTTCTCTTTTCTTCACTTATTTTCTGTTGCTTGCTCACTTTGCTAATCTTGCGGTTCTGCTCGCAGAAGAGTACAAAACCTTCCGAGAGCAACACCAGGAGTGCCTCACTCTGGCTGAAGTGCACCATCAAGTGCAGGTCCGAGAAGCCCAACTGCAGAAGAAGCTGGACGCCGAGAAGGCGGAAGTTGAGAAGCTCCAACTCGAGCTCACCGATGCGCTCAAGACTGCGATTACTGCGGTGAATGAGAAGACATCAGTGGGGAACCAGGCTGCCAAAGAGAAGCAGGAACTCGAGAGGGAGATCAGATCTCTGAAAGAGAGAAATCAAACTCTCGAGGGCATGATCAACGATTCACGCCGTCTCCAGGACAGGCACATCCGACTTGCTAATGACTGGAGGTCCCGACAAGGGGCCCTCGTCCTAGAACTGAGCTGTGAGTTCTCGCTATCCTTCATTTTACTCGGTCTTTGCCTTTTTGATTTCTTTTAATTGGCTTGTCTTCTTCCCGGTTCTCCTCTCTGACTCAAACTAGCATGCCCTGACCCAGATACCTTCCTGGACCTCAACGATGCAGCTGACACCGCTATGGAGAAAGCGAGAAGGGCCAGGGCAGCATCCGGCCTTGATACTGACCAGCCCGCCAGCATCGATGATCACATTCTGAATATCAAGACTCGGGTGTCAGCCCTCAAAGGTCTGGGCACATCCATGGTATCCACTGCTATGAATATGCACAAGTTATTCTGTCCAGAGCGACAAGTGCCAGACACAATTAACGACATGGCAGCCAACTTGGACCATGTCAAGGAAGAACTGAAGAAGTGGCGTGCCTCCGTAGCCCGGGCTGGAGCTGATGAAGCCATGCACTTCATATTATCCTGGTATGAAAACCTTGACCTTGACAGGATTGGCTCCCTCAGGAATGGCTCCAAGTGGACTGGATGGGATGAATGCGTCTTGCGCCGCAAAGAGGTGGCCTATGAGCTCGCGTCATATGCTGAGACCAACCAGTATATCGACGGCCCCATAGAGCCGGATACTGACATTGAAGAAGATGACGAGGAGGAAGAAGAGGCTGAGGGCGGTGAAGATGCTGGCGAAGACCACAACTTGGACGACGAAGAGGAAGAGCACGAGGAAACCGAGGAAGAGGGGACCGAGCAGCACAACACCACGGAGGAGTCCGAGATGGAGGCTGATCCGGAAATCGTGAAGCCAGTCGCTAACTCGGACGAGGCCCGAGTTGAGTCGCAGCCCGCCGCACAGGAGGAGGTTGTCACCAACGAGATGGTGATCGACGACCCCGCTCCCGAGTTGGGCGCGACCGGGGCTGCCACCAAGAACGTCACCCCGAGCTCTACCCTCTTTCCAGTGCTTCCGCTGCTCAAGCCACCAACTCTGCATCCGAGCCGGCCTCCGCTACTCAAACTTCATCTACACCCAAGCATGTTTTCACAACTCCTGCAACCGAGCCCGTGGTGCCTACCAGCACCGAGACGGACACTACCTCATCCACTGTTGTTTAAATTCCTGGCACTTTATCCTCAAACACTTATCAGATCCCCGGGATGCCGGGTGCATATGTAACAAATACACTTATGGGTCCTTTTGTTACTCAGTTTTAATTGTTTCTTTAGCAAGACTGGCTCGATGCCGAATTGCGCTAAAATGCAAGTCCCCGAGTTGCTTTTTTCATTCACTTAGTTCTTTTGTCTTTGCTCTTACCTGCCACTTGTGTCTTTTTTGGTAGTCGAGTCACAAGATTTCAAAAACCAAGTTTCAGATACTTAACCACTTAGAAAATTGCATGTTAACACTGCCCACCACTTAGCCAAAAAAGAAAATAGAGAAGTAAAAACACCCTACTCGGTTGCTGTGCTCTTTTTTCCTTAGTAGTTTTTTCATGTGTTCATTGACCTTTGGCTTGTTATCTTGCTTGCCATGAAGCCGGGTTGCGGACAGTAGCCGAGTCGAAGAGTTGGCCCTTGGGTTTAGACACACTACTTAACGTACACGTGAAATTTTGAGTAGAAGAACAGAGTAGGCTGTCGTGGTGGTATCACGGCAGATGCCATGGGATGGCTAAAGTTGGGGCCGATGGACACTGGAGGTGCTCGGGGAGGGATCACACGGCGAGTAGCCGCGTGTGGTAGATCACGAACAATGCAAACACCAAGATCTTACCCAGGTTCAAGGCCCTCGTGTGGAGGTAACACCCCTAATCCTGCCTCTCTCTATATGTGTATTACCGAGTAGCCACAGTACAATTAGGCCTTTAGCCGAGTAGCCACTCTTGCTCTCTCTAGTTCTCTCTAAGTGTTCCCAACAAATGAGTCGACCCTCGCACAGGAGGAGGCAGGGCACCTTATATACTGGTGCCCAGCCGAATAGAAAACAAGCATAAAGTACAATGGGATGTGACAGGAGCCCTGCAGAACCGCGCACGCCTCCGGATTCCCGCTGACACTCGCCCCGTAAGTCGTTGCGCCATTTGGAGATGGGACCTGTCCACCCTTGTCAGTGAGATAGGGTAGGCCCCTAGCCTTGTCCTATCCCCTCTGTCAGTGACAGGACTAGACGGGCGCCTACCGCACTGTAGCCACGCCGTGGTGCGGATAATCACGCACTCCGTAAGTTGAACTGAACGTCGTACGGACGCAGGATACGCGGGATCCTTTGTTAGAACGGCTCCATTGACTTCTGGCCCGAGTAGGAACTCACTCCCTCTACTCGGACCACTTTCTCTACTCGGAAGAATGTAACTTCCTTGATTCTTCCTTCTGGCCATTAGCAGGTAAGGCCGGATAGCGGTCTACCGGGTAGCGAGTACCGGGTAGCCTGCTATTCAGCCAAAACTCTCCCTTGACCTTGCCTTTAGCACTTGCCTTACCCCTACTCGGGGGTAACCCCCCGACATAGGCAAAGAAAATAAAGTAAATGACACAGAGCAAGTTTAGCACAGGCAGTCCCCGAGTTCGAATTCGGAGTGCCTACTTGAATTTACTCGGTTGAGGAGATATATACAATGTTTGCTCATGAATGAAAACGGCGGAGTAGAGCTACATTCCAAGGACGCTTGGATTCCTCTCCGGATTTATCCGCCCTGTTCTTCTGTGGTGCCTGTGCATCAATGAGATAATAGGCATCATTGTGCAGAGAGGCCCTTCCCACAGAGGGGATAGCTTGTGCATCCCGGATGTGCACTGCACGAGCCTAAGTACCATGTCCCCCTCTCGGAAAACCCTTGGGTTTACTTTCCGGCTATGATATCTCCTCAGATTCCGTTGATACACAGCTGAGTGGGACAGAGTTAACTCTCTTGCTTCCTCAAGCAGGTCCACATCATCTTCTCGGGCTTCTCTTGCCTCTTCCTCAGTATAGAGGGTTACTCTGGGTGAGTCATTCTCAAGGTCAGTGGGAAACACGGCCTCAGCTCCATATACCAGGAAGAATGGTGTGTATCCGGTTGATCGGTTAGGGGTAGTCCTTAGACTCCACAACACCGTCGGCAACTCGTCCAGCCAACAACCAGGGGTTCGTTGTAATGGCTCAATCAACCTTGGCTCTATCCCGGAAAGGACCATGCCATGTTCTCTTTCGACTTGCCCATTGGAAGCCGGATGAGCGACTGACGCAACGTCTAGTCGGATCCGCTTCTCTTTGCAGAACCTGGCAAAGGCTCCCTCAGCAAAATTTGTTCCATTTTCCGTGATAATACCATGCGGGTAGCCATATCTCAAGATGATATCTTTCAGAAAACTCACAGCTGTGTTCCCATCACACTTCCGGATAGGCTTCACCTCAATCCACTTGGTGAACTTGTCCACCATGACCAAGATGTGAGTCACGCTGCCTCTAGCTGGCTTGAAAGGGCCCACCATATCCAAGCACCACACTGCAAAGGGCCAAGTGATAGGAATGATCTTCAACTCGGAAGCTGGCATGTGAATCTTGCTTGCATATCTCTGGCACCCATTGCATTTTCTCACTAGATCTTCTGCTTGCTGCAAGGAAGTGAGCCAAAAGAATCCATGCCGGAATGCCTTTTTGACCAAAGCCCGAGATGAGGCATGATTCCCACACTCTCCTTGATGTATTTCTCTCAGGAATTCTTCTCCTTCTTTTGGTTCAACACAGCGTTGCAGTACGCCAGTAGGGCTTCTGTTGTGCAGCTCTTTGTTGATGATGGTGTAGCCTTTAGATCTTCTCTGTATTTGCCTGGCTGTGACCTCGTCACTCGGCAATGTGCCATCCGTTAGAAAGGATAATATGGGCAGAGCCCAACTCGGTGTCTCCCGGATAGGAAACACTGGTTCGTCCACTTCCATTGGATCAGCTGCCATGACTTGCTCCGAGTTGGAGACGAGTCCCTAAGTACTGAGAAATAATCCCCTCGATGAATGCGACAGTCCCCGGGTTAGCAGAGGCAGTCCCCGGGTTGGATGGAGCAGTCCCCGGGTTCTCCTTTGAGCCCTCCCAATCAATCTCCATAGGAACAGCCTCTGTGTCCAGCAGACCTGGAATATATATTGACTCCGAGTTGGGAGATGGCTTGATGGATGGCTTCCTCAAATTCTCCAGAGCAATCCTAGGCGGGATGAACTGCCGGGAAGATCCCAACTTGGACAGAGTATTCGCTGTGTCATTCTCAGCTCGGTGAATGTGATGGAGTTCACACCCATCAAAGAATACAGTCATGCTCTGCACCAGAAACCGATAGGACGCCATGTTGGCACCCAAGGCATCCCAAGTCCCCGAGACTTGTTGAACTGCCAGGTCTGAGTCACCATAGCACACAATCCGCCGAACTCCAATCTCCTTGGATACTCTCAGGCCATGTACCAGTGCTTCATACTCGGCTACATTATTGGATGCCGAGAAGTGGATCTGCATCACATATCTAAGTTGATCTCGCTTGGGCAAGGTGAGCACCACGTCGGCACCGATCCCTTCTTTTACTTTGGAGCCATCAAAATGCATCTTCCAGAAATTGGTTTCCAGCAAGGGAGGCTCATACTGCATATCGGCCCAATCCACCAAGAAATCCGCCAGAGTTTGTGACTTGATCGCTTCTCTTCTCGCGTACAAAGGGCTGTAGGAGGCTAGCTCAATTGCCCATTTGGAAACTCGGCCACTGGCATCCTTGTTTCCCATAATCTCCGAGATGGGAGCGGTGCTCACCACTGTGATGGGATGCTCTTGAAAGTAATGCTTGAGCTTCTTGGCACCCAGGTAAACGCCGTACGGCATCTTCTCGTAGTGTGGATAATTGTGCTTGGAGATGGATAGCACCTCGCTGAGATAATACACCGGCCTCTGCACGGTCTTGCCTTACTCTTCTTGTTCCACTACCACTACCACGTTGACTACCCGGTTGGTGGCCGCAATGTAAAGCAGCATTGGCTCCTTGGGCAAAGGGCTTGCCAAGATGGGAGCGCTACCCAACATGGTCTTGAGTTCTTTGAAGGCCACATCAGCTTGTGGTGTCCAGACAAACTTGTTACTTTTCTTCATGAGCTGATAAAGAGGTAGCGCCTTCTCGCCCATCCTTCCCAGGAAGCGGCTAAGAGAAGCCAGGCATCTGGTAAATTTATGCACATTCTTCAGTGATCTCGGCAAAGACATGCTCTCTATAGCTTTTATCTTTGAAGGATTGGCCTCAATGCCCCGACTGGATAACAAGAAGCCGAGAAGCCTGCCAGCCGGGACGCCAAATGTGCACTTGGTTGGATTTAATTTCATCTGGTATTTGCGCAAGCTAGCAAATGTTTCCTCAAGATCTCTCAGCAGAGTGTGTTTTTCTTTCGTTTTGATGACAATGTCATCTACGTACACCTACACATTCTTGCCTATCTGGTCATGCAAACACTTTTGCATGCACCTATGATAAGTAGCCCCAGCATTTCTCAACCCAAAACACATGACAACATAGCAATAAGCCCTGTACGGGGTAATGAAAGCAGTCTTTATTTGATCAGTCGGGTTCAGAGGGATCTGGTGAAAACAAGAGTAGGAATCAATGAAAGACAAAAGTTCGCATCCGGCAGTGGAATCGATCACCTGATCAATGCGGGGTAGCGGGAAAGGGTCTTTGGGGCAGGCCTTGTTCAAGTCGGTGTAGTCCACGCACATACGCCAAGCCACAACAGCCTTGGGATCCTCCTTCTTCTTCTCCACCATGAACGGATTAGCCAACCAATCCGGATGTAGCACCTCCATGATAAATCCACTAGTCAACATCTTTGTGATCTCGTCACCAATAGCTTTCCTTCTCTCAGCCGCAAAGCGGCGAATTGCCTGCTTAACCGGCTTGGCGTCAGGGCGCACATGCAACGAGTGCTCAACCAACTCCCTCGGGACACCCGGCAGGTCCTGGTTGGACCATGCAAAGACATCTCGATTCTCATGGAGGAAGTGGGTGAGCTCGCTTTCCTATTTCTCCTCCAACCCGGCACCAATGATGGCCACATGCTCCGGGAACTCCGGGTCAATCTGCACCTTCTTTGTCTCTTGGGGGGCCTGGAAGGTAGCCCCATACTGAGAACTTGGCATGCCAGGCATACCGACTTGAGCTTCTTGGGCCATAGCCACAACCTCATGTATCTTCTTCTTCTCGGCAGCAATAACCTTGGACTCGGCAAGCCTAGACCCCGCAGATGCACACTCCAGGGAGCACTTGTAGTCACCCGAGATGGTAATGATGCCATTGGGGCCAGGGATCTTCATCTTCAGATAGGCCGCATGAGTAGAGGCCATGAACTTGGTCAGAGCAGGTCTGCCGAGTAGAGCGTGATAAGGGCTCTGAAGATCAACCACCTCAAACTGCAGGCACTCGGTCCGGCAGTTTTCCCGGGTGCCGAAAAGCACGTCCATCCAGGATGCGGCCGATAGGAGCACAAGATACTCCCGGCACAATGCCATGAAAGGTAGTCCGACTGGGTAGCATCATGTTCTCGGCGAGGACGAGCTTGTCCAAGGTATCTCGGTACATGATGTTTATGCTGCTCTCGTTGTTGATCAGCACTTTGTTGAACTTCACGTTCTTCTTGGTACCTAAGAAAGTAGGGTCCACCACGAGAGCATATGTACCCGGGTTGGGCATAATCTTGGGATGATCTGCTCTAGACCAGACTATCTCCTGGTCGCACCACTCCATGTAGTGAGGCAGTGATGGCATCACGACATTCACCTCCATCGCGCGCCTGCGCTGGAATTGCTTGTCATCCGGCTCCGTGGTGAACACCATATAGCTCTCGTGGTGTTCCTGGTACTGGTTCCGGTCCCCAGCACCACCATCGTTGTTGTTGTTCTGGTTGGCATTGTTGTTGTTGCAGATGTTGTTGCGGGTGTAGTAGTTGTTGTTGTGATTGTTGTTGTTCCGGTTGGCTCCCTGAGCCACTTGGTTCACATTCTCCCTTCTCTGGTTCTCGGCTAGACTGGGAGCAACTGCCCGGATAGGCTGCACATTAGATCCTAAGAGCGGAAGAGGAGGAGGAGGAGGCAGCTGACCAAAGCCCTCGCTCTTGATCCTGTCCCACCACCTGCACTGTCGGGTAGTGTGATTGGCTGGCCTACTCGGATGTCGAGTATGGAAGCTACACGGTCCATCCTTCATGTTCTCAAAGATGAACCTGACAGGATCTCCGGATTCCTGGGAGGCACTGTTCTGCTGGGGAGCATTGTACTGCTTCTGGAAGTTCTGGCCCTGATTCTGGTTCTGCCCGTATTGGGCTCCAGCAGTTTTTTGCCTTTGGCTGCTCCCTGCAGCACCTTGATCTTGAGCGACAGAGCTACATGGTCAGACCCGAAGCAGATATCCGGACGGTCTTCTCTTCTCTTGTTGCGGAAATCCTGGCGGTCATGACGCCGGGATCCCTCTTGGGGTCGAAGGAATCAAGGAGAGGCTGAGTAGGGTCACGGAGAGCATACATATCAGGAATCTTGATCGTCTCGGCGAGGGTACTCGGCATCTTCCTCTGCAGTTTCTGCCACAGCAAGCTGCCATGTCGGCAACCTTGTGCGAACCAAGCAGTGGCCTATGATTCATTCACACCCTCACAAGTGTTCCTCAGAGTGATCCACCGGGTAAGGTACTCCCGGTCAGTTTCCTCTTCTCTTTGCTTGCACGCCGAGAGCTGCTGCGGCCAGTTTGGCCTCTTGTGGGTGCTGGTGAAGTTGCTCATGAAGCCTTCCGAGAAGTCAAGCCAGCAGTTGATACTGTCTTTGGGCAAGTTGTTGAGCCAGATCCGGGCAGGGCCCTCCAGCACCTGGGGCACATACCGAACAACCCATCTCCGGTTGCCACCTGCAACGTACACGGCAATCACATAGTTATTCAGCCAATCCTCTGTCTTGGTGCTTCCATCATAGGTCTTGGTCCCTCTAGCCAGCTGGAACTTGGACACGGGTGGCTCTCCCATGATCTTGGGACCAAAACAGCCTGGCCCTAGCGGCCCCTTTACCTCTATCTCCTCAGACCGATAGAGCCGGTCCAGCTTGTATCTTGCATCACTTGGTTCCAGCATTCTTCCTCCCAACCGGGTTGCGAGATCTCTTGGGTCAGCGTACCCGGCTCGCTCCATTGCCGAGTAGCCGTCGTTGTAGCGGTCTTGAGGCACAGGTCTGGGTTGAGCAACCGGGTTGGCCAGAGCAGCAACCACATTTTGCTGAGTAACATGTTGGACAGGGTTAGCAACATGCTGCCGAGGTGGGCCATCTCGGCTTCCTCCTTGCCCCTCCTGATGAACTCTGGCGGCCTGATGTCCAATACCTGCAGCGTTGTGTTTTTTGCCAGGCTGTCGCGCTACAGCGTGCTGTTTTCCAGCGACAGCCGGGTCGTACACCTGCATCTGTTTGTTCCTCCCAGAGTTCACACTCTGGGCCCTCTCCCCGCCGGGAAGTGGCGATGAGGCCTGGTCCACGGATCTTGCCCCATGCGAGTGAACAACATGAGACGCACCGCCTCCCGGATTGGCGTGCCGAAAAGCCTCATTCTTCCTACCAGCTTCCAGAACGAGCTCATTGAGCCGCTCCTGCTACCGAACACGTGCCTCGCCAGTGAGATGCGGAAACTCTGTCGCAACTGCCTCTGCAGCTCTAAGTGTTTTCGCAGGAGAACTATATTTAGGCCTACCAGCTATGTTTCGACTGACAGACTTGCTAGCAGTTCTACCATCTCTAGCTAGCTCATCACCTAGATTGCGGCGAATTGTTCCTATCTTGCTAGGATTTCTAGAAATAGGAGTAAAGCCATGCGCCCTATTGTACTCATTTTGATCCAAGTTAAGCTCAATCCTAACCTTCTCCAGCTCCTGGGCCTCCTGCAACAGGGCGAGTCGTTGCTGCTCCAGCTGCGCCCTCACCATCGTCGTATCGGCGTCCGTGGCGATAGGCATGCCGAGATGCTCGACACCAGCGCGAGCATCCGGTATCACTGTTGACGTGGAAGGGTCCATGTAGCCCGGCATGTTCCGGCGCATGTCGTCGAGCTTGTGGCCCCTGTTAGTAGCTGGCTCCTCGATGACTTCAGGCACAGTGGCCGCGCCTTTCCGGGCATCGATAGCCGGGCCCGTCATCATTACCTCCACGCTGCCCACAGAGCAGCCAGCCGGCTTCCCGCGGACAACGAGAACAGCGGGGGGATCCTCAGGGACGAGCACCACCTCAGGGTACTCGCGGATGACGGTGGTGGCGACGTATACCAGATGCACGCCGAAGGAAAGGATGAATCCGCCTGCAGGCAAGGGCCTGCCGCCGAAATCACCGGCGTTGTCGCTGACGAAGTCGAAAGAGCCGAATCTGGGGACAAGGCCACAACCCACACGCTCCCCCGACTGAGAAACCGGTCCCGTCCGAATATGCACCCCAGCCAGCGCTGCTGCTAGCCCCACGGTGGGCGCCAACTGTCGTGGTGTGGAGAAGACAGATGCCATATGGTGGCTAATGTTTGGGGCCGATGGACGCTGTAGGTATTCGGGGAGGGATCGCACGTTGAGTAGACGTGCTCAAGAACACTGCAAACACCAAGATCTACCCAAGTTCGGGGCCCTCGTGTGGAGGTAACACCTCTACTCTTGCCTACCTCTCTGTAAATAGCTCAACCGAGTAGCCACAGTACAATCTCTACTCTCTGCCGAGTAGCCAGCTTCTAACTCTCTCTATTGTTTCTCTCTGTGTGCTGCTAGCTTTCATAATAAACGCGCCTGGATCCAACGTCCCCCGCACAGGAGGGGGCTGGACACCTTATATACTAGTGGCCAGTGAGTAAACTACACTTAAAGGTACACGAAGTGACAACACCACTGTCCAAACGTCCCACGCCTCCGTGTTCCCGCTGACGCCGTGCCGAAAGTCGCCGCGCAGTCCGGCTGACAGGTCTTGTCCACCTTGTCAGCCCCTTAGGGTAGGTCACTGACATGTCCTGTCCCCCTTGTAAGTGACAGGACTTGACAGGCACCTACCCACACTGTACCCACGCCTCAGCATAGATAATCATGCTCCTAGTAAGTTGAACCGCACGCCTGTACGGCTGAGGGACACGTGGGATCTCCCACAACGGCTCAGTTGAATTCGTGGCCGAGTAGGATAACTTCACATCTAATCGGACCACCTGAGTTCTACCCGGTCGATCCAGAATATTACTTGTATCTGCTCTTGGCCTTCAGTATATATCACCGAGTAGCAATGCAAATAAAGATATACGTTGGTTTCAAGTATAGAGAGAACATCTCAAAGTGATATTTCGCTAGTCCTTAAGAGTGGGGCAAATCATAAATGCCAGGACACCTTAAAAGTTCATGAGGAAGACTAGAACAAATAATTAGAGAACTAGCTATAACACATCATGAATCAATTAATAATGTTTCTGCGACAAATGCACATAAAACTCAGAATGGAAAAATGCTCTCTCAATTGTGCATAAAGTTAGAAGATGGAGACTCAACATAAAAGTAAAACAACGGCCCTTCATAGAGGGAAGCATGGATCACTCATGTGCTAGAGCTTTTATTTTATTAAACAGGGGTATTGAAAACATTTTTAAGAGAGGTGAATGCTTATATCAACGAATGGTAAACAAAAATACAGTACGTCACAAGCCAACTAGACTTCACAAGAGCGGCTCCCATAGAAGGACTCATCTGGGTAGAAGGTCATTCCCCTTTCTCTTTTTTTTTACACAATTATGCGTTGACTAATAAATCAGGGGAAATATAGTGAAGAGAATTTGTGTTATTAATTTGGGGCTGGGCACCCCCACTGCCAGCTCTTCTATCATTGGATAAGCGGACGAAGCCACTAGTCCAGGGTGTGAAAGTCCAATCAACAAGTGAGATAAAGATTCTCTATTTGCGTCCTCATGAGCTAAAACAAGAGTGCAAAACAGGAGTAATTTTGAAAGTTTTAAAGGTGACACATGAGCAATTTACTTTGGAGTGTCTATTAATTACCACATGTAGGTCGGTATGGTGGACACAATGGGAAAACTTTGGTTTTTGGGAGTTGGATGCACGAGTAGAGCTCATACTCAGTACAGGTGAAGGCTAGCAAAAGACTGAGAGCGACAAATCAAGAGAGCATAAGAGCCATAATCATGCATAGCGACATAAACATCATTAATAAAAGCATAAGTGGTACCACAAGTTCAAAAACTAAATGATCATAGAGGCTATTCGTGACTGGTTCATAGTCATAAACATAGTGTGAGCATGCGCCAAGTCAACCAAATAAAACATTGATACGTCTCCAACGTATCTATAATTTCTGATGCTCCATGATCATATTATGTTAATTGCTACTTGTTTTCTCCCTTATTTATAGCATTTTTATACGTTTATTGGGAATAACCTATTAACAAGATGCCAAGTGCCAGTTCCCTGTTTTATGCTGTTTTTGGTTACAGAAAAGTTGTTCTGGAAACATTCTCAGAATTGGACCCCACAAAGCCCGAAGTGCCTATTTTCCCCGGAAGCATCCAGAACACCGAAGAGGAGTCGAAGACGGGCACCAGGGGGGCCACACCATAGGGTGGCGCGGGTCCCCCTAGCCGCGCCAGCTATGGGTGTGGGGCCCCTGGAGCTCCACCGCCTTTGCCCTTTCGCCTATTTAATCCCCCCGGATGGAAAACCCTAAGCACCTGATAAAAAATCCTCGAAAAGTTCCGCAGTCGCTGTCACAGTCAACCCTAGATCAGGGGGGTTCTGAAGTTGTTTCCGGCACCCTGCCGGAGAGGAGATCATCACCAGAGGCTTCTACATCACCATGCATGCCTCCGGAGTGATGCGTGAGTAGTTTATCCTTGGACTACAGGTTCATAGTTGTAGCTAGATGGTTGTCTTCTCCTCATATGCCTCCATATTTAGATCTCGTGAGCTGCCTATCATGATTGAGATTGATCTTATGTAATTCTATATGCTGTGTTTGCTGGGATCTGATGAATCTTAACCTTATGCCAAGTTGATTATAGTCTTTATTTGCATATGCTATTTGTGATCTTGCATGCTTTCCGTTGCTAGTGGTTGCTCTGGCCAAGTAGTTGCTACTGACTCCAAGAGGGAGTATTTATGCTCGATAGTTGGTTCATGACTCCTCGCCACCTTGCTCGAGTGACAGAAACATGAAGGGGGAGGATGTGCTATTGCCATTAGGGAGAAAACAATGGTGAGAGTGCCCGCGTGCATAATCATTGCTTACATTATGCACTTTGTTTAATGCAGTTATCTGTTGCTTGCAACTTAATACCCAAGGGGGTTTGGATGATAACCTGAGGGTGGATTATTAGTCATAGTCGCAGATGGATGTCGGTCTATGTATATTGTTGTAATGCCCGCACTAAATATCATAGTAATCATCATGTTATATTGTGCACTACGGTGCAACCTCTATTTGTCAATTGCCCAGCTGTAATTTGTTCACCCAGTATGATATCTTTTATGAAGAGACACCACTAGTGAACCTATGAACCCCGGTCCATTTTCCACACTGTTAAACGAACCACAACAATTTGCTGCTTTCTTTACTTACTGCAAGCATACATCATTTTCCACACTATACGTCTAATATTTGTTTTTAGCAAGACCGATGAGATTGACAACCTCATTGTACTATTGGGACAAAGTATTTTGGTTGTGTTGTGTGCAGGTTCCACGTTGTTGCTGACACCGGTGAAGCGCCAGCACCACCGTCAGTGGCATCAACCTTCCTGAGATCCTCTTCCTCCTACTGGATTGATAACCTTGGTTCTTAACTAAGGTGAATTTTCCACCGATGTGCTCATCACACCCTCCTCTTGGGGTATCCCAACACACAACATCAAGGAAATTTCGGGCACCGTTGCCGGGCAGAAAGAATTCTCCTGGCAAGGGGAGTCTCTCACTCTCAACCTCTTTATTTTGTTTATTGTCTTGTTTTTATTTTTGTTTTGTTTTGCTTCTCTTTATCAAAAACACAAAATAATTAGTTTACTTCATAGTTGTTATTTATTTGCTTGCTTTTATTCTGCTAAAATGAGTTCCTCTGAGAATACTAAGTTGTGTGACTTCACTAGCACAAACAACAATGATTTTATTTGTACACCTATTGCTCCACCTGCTCCTACTGCTGCTTTCTATGAGATTAAACCTGCTTTATTAAATCTTGTGATGAAAGAGCAATTTTCAGGTATTAGTACAGATGATGCTGCTGCCCATCTTAATAATTTTGTTGAACTATGTGAGATGCAAAAATATAAAGATGTGAATGGAGATATTATTAAACTGAAATTATTTCCTTTCTCTTTGAGAGGAAGAGCTAAAGAATGGTTGCTATCTTTGCCTAGAAATAGTATTGATTCATGGACTAAGTGTAAAGATGCTTTCATTGGAAAATATTATCCTCCTGCTAAGATTATATCCCTGAGAAGTGACATAATGAATTGCAAACAATTTGATAATGAACATGTTGCTAAAGCTTGGGAAAGAATGAAAACTATGGTGAAGAATTGTCCCACTCATGGACTGACTACTTGGATGATTATACAAAAAAATTATGAAGGACTGAATTTCTCCTCAAGGAACCTATTGGATTCGGCTGCTGGAGGTACCTTTATGTCCATCACTTTGGGAAATGCAACAAAGCTTCTCAATGATATGATGATAAATTATTCATAGTGGCACACTGAGAGAGCTCCACAAGGTAAGAAGGTAAATTCTGTTGAGGAAAACTCCTCTTTAAGTGAAAGGCTTGATGCTATTATGTCTATGCTTGTTAATGGTAAAGCTCAAGTTGATCCTAATAATGTTCCTTTAGCCTCTTTGGTTTCTCAAGAAGAGCATGTTGATGTAAACTTTATTAGAAATAATAATTTTAACAACAATGCTTATAGAAATAATCTTGGTGGAAACAATTATAAGCCTTATCCTCCTAATAATGGTTATGGTAATTATTATGGAAACTCCTACAATAGCAGTAAAATCTCTACCTTTCATCTTGAAAACATGCTTAGAGAATTTTTTAGCACACAAACTGCTTTTAATAAATCTGTTGAGTAAAAGCTTGGTAAAGATGTTCTTTCCTCTAATGTAGATAGCCATGCTATTGATGCTGATTTTCTAAAATTAAAGGTTTTGCCACAAGATGTTAAACAAAGTAAAACTTGGAATGCCATTCAAGTTCGAATTGATGATAATGTTAGGTTGATGGCTGAATTACGTGCTAGTTGGGAAAGAGAAGATGAATTGGCTAGAAAGAATAATATTGCTAGAGTTTGCACTATCACAACCACTAGTAAAACTGAAGCTCCTAGTTCTAGTAAACCTCCTACTATCAATGGTAAAGTAATTGGTGTTAACAAAGACTCCACCCCTTTGGCGAAACGTGCTAAATTGCCTCAAACTGCTGAAATTGCTTCTGATAAAAGTGCTAAATTTTTTAGAGATGTGGGGGATAATGGTACCATTACTTTTGATGATAGTAATATTGATTTTGATGATTTCAATATCTCTGAAGTTATTAAGTTCCTAAAAAATCTTGCTAGAAGTCCCAATGCTAGTGCCATGAATATGGCCTTTACTAAACATATTACCATTGCTCTCATGGAAGTTAGGGAATAAAAGCTGAAACTTAAGACATCTATCCCTAGGAAATTAGATGATGGTTGGGAGCCTTCATTAAGATAAAAGTAAATGATTTTGATTGCAATTCTTTGTGTGATCTTGGTGCTAGTATCTCTGTTATGCCTCAAAAGCTTTATAATATGCTTGATCTACCACTGTTGGAACACTATTATTTGGATGTTCATCTTGCTGATAATGCTATGAAGAAACTTCTTGGTAGAATTGATGATGTTATTATTATGGTTAAAAATAACCTTTTCCCTGTTGATTTTGTTGTTATAAACATTCAATGCAATGATTATTTTCCTATTGTTTTGGGAAGACCTTTTCTTAGAACTGTAGGTGCTATTATTGATATGAAAGAGGGGAGTATTAAATATCGATTCCCCCTCAGGAAAGGTTTGGAACACTTTCCTATAAAGAATATGAAGCTACCTTTTGACTCTATTATTAGAGAAAGATATGATATTGTTGCTTCTTCACTCGAAAATACTTAAGTTGCTCTTTTATGCCTAGCTGAAAGGCGTTAAAGAAAAGCGCTACCGGGA
Organism: Alopecurus myosuroides; assembly: GCA_028641055.1. Taxonomy (NCBI): domain Eukaryota; kingdom Viridiplantae; phylum Streptophyta; class Magnoliopsida; order Poales; family Poaceae; genus Alopecurus; species Alopecurus myosuroides. The sequence continues at coordinate 42,107,867 of CM054062.1, forward strand.
GACAACCCGTTTTATTTTGCTGTTTTCAACCCGTTTTCTTTCATTTTGTTTGGTATGATTTGCACCTAGGTGTTTTATCTTTCCTTAGAAAACCATATGTATCTTTTATTTTGTGTTTTTGTTGAGCCAAGTAAAGCCTCTAGTGGAAAGTTTAGACTATATTTCGGATTTATGCGCAGGAAACAGATTTCTGCTGTCCACTGTTAATTCCGTAAAACATAACAGAAAATTCAAAATGACCTGATTTTTTTTGTGCTTAATTCTGAGTTATATACGCAATTTTTCTTAGTTTACCAATTTTTTATTTGAGCAACAGAAGATTTTTTAAAAAATCGATCTTTACATGTTGTTCTATTTTGACAGATTTCTAACATTTATTGCATTTACATCTTAATCTCTTTCTTTTGGTGTTCTTTTGAGAAAAAGAGTTTTAAAAGAAGGTGTGAAAGTAGCTAATGTGTTTTTGAGTGTTAGAATTGTGTTGAAACTGAACCATGTGAATTTATTATTTCAATTGCACTAACGTTGCTAATGAAGATTGTGAGAATTTTGGTGTGAAGTAAGTTTTCAAGGGTCAAGAGAAGAGGATGATATGATGTGACCAAGAAGAGTGAAAAGCCTAAGCTTAGGGATTCCCCGGTGGTATATCCGAGCAAATTCCAAGAAGACTCAAGCGTCTAATCTTGGGGAGGCCCAAGGCACCCCTCCTTCATCAACAAATTATCAGGTCACTTCTAGTGAAACTATATTTTTATTCGGTCGCATCTTATGTGCTTTACTTGGAGCGACTTTTATTTTTGTTTTCATTTTTTTGTTTTTTTTTCTTTCAGTTTTTTTTTAATTTTTCAATAATCTTGGTTGGACCCCAGCATTCTTTATTGGAGAGTGACACGCTCCGCTTTTTCATGAGAATACATTGTATTCTTAATCTCTGTCTAGCTGCTGCATTTCTTTAGCTCATGTTTTGCATGCATCTCTTACTAGAGCTGTTAGTTTTAGTAGTATTATGTGAGTACTCTCACGTTTTCTTGCTGTAGCATAAAGAGTATTTTTGTTAAAGCATGTTTTGTATGGTGCTTGTTGGGAGAATAAAATTGTTGCTTGAAGTAGAATTTATAACAGTACTAGTAGAAGCTTGTATAGAATGTGGCTAGAACTTTTTCATGCCTTGCTAAATGTTATTTTAGTTTTAAAGTATTGTGGTTATTGAGTATCATGATTAGCCTCAAATAGCTGAGAGTGTTTAATATATCTTGAAAGATTCATGAGTTGTTCTTGTCATAGTAAATCATCAATATATGGTATTCTCTTTCAAATGTTTTATTTGGTTGACTTGGCGCATGCTCACACCATGTTTATGACTACAAACCAGTCACGAATAGCCTCCATGACCACTTAGTTTTTGAACTTTTGATACTGCTTATGTTTTCATTAATGATGCTTATGTCGCTATGCATGATTATGGCTCTTATGCTCTCTTGATTTCTCGCTCCCAGTCTTTTGCTAGCGTCCACTTGTACTGAGTATGAGCTCTACTCGTGCATCCAAACTCCCTTAAACCAAAGTTTTTCCCATTGTGTCCACCATACCTACCTACATGTGGTATTTATCTGCCACTCCAAGTAAATTTCTCATGTGTTACCTTTAAAACCTCCAAAATTACTCCTGCTTTATGTTCCTGTTTTTGCTCATGAGGACGTAAATAGAGAATCTTTATGTCACTTTTTGATTGGATTTCACACCCTGGAATAGTGGATTCATCCGCTTATCCAAATGATAGAAGAGCTGGCAGCGGGGTGCCCAGCCCCAAATTAATGCAAACAAATTCTCTTCACTATTTTTGCCCCTGATTTATCAGTCAAAGCTTAATTGTGTAAACAAAAGAGAAAGAGGGATGACCTTCTACACCAGTTGCGTCCTTCACCATGGGAGCCGCTCTTGTGAATCCAGTTGGCTTGTGACGTACTATATTTTCTGTTTACCATTCGTTGACATTAGCATACATCTCCCAAAATATAGACACTTCGTGTCAAACTTTTAATACCTCTGTTTAATAAAATAAATGCTCTAGCACATGAGTGATCCCTGCTTCCCTCATCGAAGGGCCTTTCTTTGACATTTATGTTGAGTCTCCATCTTCTAACTTTATGCATAGTTGAGGGAGCATTTTTTCCATTCTGAGTTATATGTGCATTTCTCCCATAAACATCAATAATTACTTCATAATGTGATACTATTTGTTCTTAAATTATTTGTTCTAGTCTTCCTCATGGAATCTGAAGGTGTCCTGGCATTTATGTTTTGCCCCACTCTTGAGGACTAGCGAAATATCACTTTGCCATGCTTTCTCTATACCTGAAACAAACATCTACCTTTCTTTGCATTATTATTCATGATCCTTTATTTGAGATACTCTTCGTGATGCAAAGTAATTGCAATGCTTTATTATTAAAGTTTTATTTATCATGTTTGTGTTTGAAGTTCTATGATCTCAGCGTGCATATGCTTCTACATTAGATTGATCAAGTTTATGTTGGTAGCATGTCACCTCAGAAATTATTGTTTTATCATTTACCTACTCGAGGACGAGTAGGAACTAAGCTCGGGGATGCTTGATACGTCTCCAACGTATCTATAATTTATGATGCGCCATGATCATATTATGTCAATTGCTACATGTTTTCTCCCTTATTTATAGCATTTTTATACGTTTTCCGGGACTAGCCTATTAACAAGATGCCAACTGACAGTCCCTGTTTTCTGCTGTTTTTTGTTTCAGAAAAGTTGTTCTGGAAACATTCTCGGAATTGGACCCCATAAATCCCGAAGTGCCTATTTTCCCCGGAAGCATCTAGAACACCGAAGAGGAGTCGAAGACGGGCACCAGGGGGCCACACCATAGGGTGCCGCAGGCCCCCTGGCCGCGCTAGCCATGGGTGTGGGGCCCCTGGATCTTCACCACGTTTGCCCTTTCGCCTATTTAATCCCCCCGAATGGAAAACCCTAAGCACCTGGTAAAAAATCCCCGAAAAGTTCCGCAGCCGCCGTCACCGTCAACTCTAGATCAAGAGGGTTCTGAACCTGTTTCCGGCACCATGTCGGAGAGGAGATCATCACCGGAGGCTTCTACATCACCATGCCTGCCTCCGGAGTGATGCGTGAGTAGTTCATCCTTGGACTACGGGTTCCTAGTTGTAGCTAGATGGTTGTCTCCTCCTCATATGCCTCCATGTTTAGATCTTGTGAGCTGCCTATCATGATCGAGATTGATCTTATGTAATTCTATATGCTGTGTTTGCTGGGATCCGATGAATATTGAACTTATGCCAAGTTGATTATAGTTTTTATTTGCATATTCTATTTGTGATCTTGCATGATTTTCGTTGCTAGTGACTCCAAGAGGGAGTATTTATGATCGATAGTGGGTTCATGCCTCCTCACCACCTTGCTCGAGTGACAGAAACGTGAAGGGGGAGGATGTGTTGTTGCCATTAGGGAGAAAACATCGGTGAGAGTGCCCGCGTGCATAATCATTGCTTACATTACACACTTTGTTTAATGCAGTTATCTGTTGCTTGCAACTTAATACCTAACGGGGTTCGGATGGTAACCTGAGGGTGGATTATAGTCATAGATGCAGATGGATGTCGGTCTATGTATATTGTTGTAATGGCCGCACTAAATATCATAGTAATCATCATGTTATATTGTGCACTATGGTGCAACCTCTATTTGTCAATTGCCCAACTGTAATTTGTTCACCCAACATGCTATCTTTTATGGAGAGCATACATCATTTTCCACACTATATGTATAAACTTTGTTTTTATCAAGACCGATGAGATTGACAACCTCACTGTACTGTTGGGACAAAGTATTTTGGTTGTGTTGTGTGGAGGTTCCACGTTGTTACTGACACCGGTGAAGTGCCAGCACCACCGTCAGTGGCATCAACCTTTTTGAGATCCTCTTCCTCCTACTGGATTGATAACACCACTGTACTGTTGGGAATTTCCTACCGCTGTGCTCATCACACCCTCCTCTTGGGGTATCCCAACACATAATATCAAACATTCAAAGGAAAACACCATAAATTTATGCTTCAATATGACTAGAAGAACTCATGATTCTTTCAATGGCACATTAAACACTCTCAGATATTTGAGGATAATCATGCTAATCAATAACCACAAGTCTTTAAAACTAAAATAACATCTAGCATGATATGAAAAAGTTATAGCCACAGTCTATACAAGCTTCTACTTGCACCGTTAAAAATTCTACCTCAAGCAGCAGTTTCTTTTCCCAACAAGCACCATACAAATCATGCATTAACAAAAATCCTCTACATGCTACAGCAAGCAAACATGAGAGTACTAACATAACAATACTAAAACTAACAGCTCTGAATAAGAGATGCAATGAAAACGAGAGCTAAATAGGAATTTTTGTAGCAACTAGAAGAAAAACTAAGAATACTAGCATATCGATTATTCAAACGAAAAAGCGGGGCGTGTCTCTCTCCCAAACAAAGAATGCTAGGATCCAACTATATTATTGCAGCAAGGAAAACAAAATAAAACAAAATAAAAACAAACATACGCTCCAAGTAAACTTCATATTATGTGACCGAATAAAAATATAGTTTCACGAGAAGTGACCTAATAGATAGTTGGTGAAGAAGGGGATGCCTTGGGAATCCCCAAGCTTAGATGATTGAGTCTTCTAAAAATATGCTTGGATGAACCACGGGGGCCTCCCCAAGCTTAAACCTTGCACTCTTCTCGATCATATATAAAATATGCTTGGATGAACCACGGGGGCCTCCCCAAGCTTTAACCTTGCACTCTTCTCGATCATATATATATCACCTCTTCTCTTGACCCTTGAAAACTTCCTTCACACCACACCCAAACAGTAATTCGCATTAGAGGGTTAGTGCAAAAAATAAAAATCCATTGGTTCTATATGGCACAATTCCTATTGATACTTTTAAACATTATCTACAGCCACTGATGTTTTGTGAAGCAAAGAAATTCACTTGACATAGCAAAAGAGCAAATGCAAGAAAAATGGCAGAATCTGTCAAAACCAGAATTGTCTGTAAAGATGAATATTTTCGGGGCACTTACGTTTCTCAAATCGAAAAACTTAAAGAACGAAAAAGTTTAGGAATTAGCTGCGGAATAAGCAACAAAATAAATTCAGATCATTCTGATCTTTCAGGATAGGATACGATTTTTTACGGTGAAAAGCAGAAATCTGTTTCCCGCGCAGAAATCTGAAAACCAACTCCAACTCTCGTCAGAAACCTTACTTGGCACTACTAAAACATGAAAATTGTAACATCCCAAGTCTGAAAAATAGCCTTTAGAATGTTTGCTCTCTGTTATTTTATGTTTTGCATCATGGCATCATGTTGATTGCATTTGTTTTGTTTGTTTTCCATTTGTTTTCCTCTGTTTTCAGTTGTTTTCCAACTGTTTTCATTTGTTTTCCTTTGTTTTCTATTTGAATTCCAAACCAAAATTCAAACCCTTTGTTTCATCCTTGTGATGTTACAATTCCTAAAATGATATTTCAAAATAAAACAATTATTTGTTTCCATGTTGTTTGCTTTTGTTTCTAATTTGTTGCATTTGTTTTCCACTGTTTTCACAACTCAAACTTAAACCTTACTCAAACAATGTTTTCATACTTGTTCTGTTACAATTTTTGGACTAAAAATAACAAATGAAAACAACCAAATTGTTCCATTTTATTCCATGTTTGATCAACTAATAAAATGGTGGTTCTATTTCAATTAATCAATTCTAATTTGGTTTCAAATTCAAAGCAAACCATCAACAACACCTCCTTTGGAAATAATAAAATATGAAACCATTTCCAATAATTCTATTCCAACTAGTAATAGGGTTCACCCTATTAAATTGTTGTTTCTATATTAATTAACAAAATATTCCAATTCAAATCAAATATTTTCAAACAAAACCAATTTGAAATTATAAAAATAATAACCAAAACCTTCTCTCATCCCTTGTTTTCCAATTGATTCTTTTGGGTCACTTTATTAAAAGGTTGATTTCATTTATCATTTCAAATCTTCAAAATAATCTAATTTTGGTTTAATTCCAAACAGCAATAATTTTGAACACTTTGTAAAAACCAGAGTTAGCATTTGTTTGCTACTCACCTAATAAGCTTAATTTAATTTTTCTAAAATTTTACTAAACCACAAAGCATCCTTTTTCTTCCAATTGGTTCAGCAAAAAAAATATATAATAAAAACAGAAATCAGGAAATAGAAAAGAGAGAGGGAGAAAGCCAGCCAGCCCAAGCCCAAGCCCACCTCACCTGAGCCCACTTACCCCCCTCCAGCATGTCGCTGTCTTCTTCCCCACGGTGATGTCACCTGTACGATTCCCTCTGAACCAGACGATCTCACCCTCCTCCTTTGGATGCGCTGCCGTACAGTAGCTGCTCCCTCCTATATAGCTCACTTCCCCCTCTGCTAACCTAGCTACCCTACTCCTCCTCCCATCCTTCCATCGCCGCCGTCCTCTCTAGGTTCCCCTCCTCTCTGCTATCTTTCGTTGCCTGAAACCTGAACACCACCGTAGCTCCACCGTCTCCCCTCATCGCGGACCCTACCAGTTCACCTCGAGGAGTGATGGGTGGCGGGAATGGAAGCGCGGTTGTCCACTGGTGCTCGCCGTCCCCTCGCCCGCTGCCGGGAGGCACCGCGGTGGCCGTGCCATCGCCGGAGAACCCCCTCCGTTGCTGCCTCGACACCTGAACCACTACCTCGAGCAGCAGGTGAACGTCCTGCTCCTTCCCTCTCCCCCCGATCCGTTCGCTTCCACGCCGCACCTGCACACCGTCCACACGCCCGCACAACCATCCGCGAGGTCGCCCCACCGATCACGGATCGACAGCAGCCACCGCAAACCTTCCCTGAACCGCAGCAGAAAGCCTGCACCTTGCGGTCTGTCAAAAATTCAGTTAACGCAGACGAACACTATATCCTCTGTCAGTTCCTTCTACTATCACAACCACCGAACAGCCGCACTGGTTAGCAGAGCCAACAGCACAGCACAGGGGGAGGGGTTCGACTCCCCCCTCTCCCAATTAAACCAAACATTTTTTGTTTCCTTTTGTTTGGTCACAGAACCTTCACCAAAATCACCAATAGGCCCTTACAATTTATTTTAGCCCCTGGAAAATATTTTGCTAAGCCCCTAGTTACCAAAAAATGGCAGATTTGCATCAAATGTTCTAAAATGCATAAGAAATTCATCCCAACTCCAATTTTAACTTTTTAAATATGTTTTCTGTCCCAAATTAAATGCTCTACCCAAATATAAAATTTGTTTACTGTTTTGAATATTTTAAATTGGTGCAATATTTGAAAACTTGTCAAATTCACTTAAACTTGCAAAATTCATAACTTGTTCATAAAAATTCCAAATTTCACAAACCAAATATGTTTTCCAATCAATTTTTCATGTACTTTCCAAATATAAATTTTGTTTGCTGTTTTGAATAATTTAAATTGCTGAAAACAACTGTTTCTTGTTTATTGCATTTAAAATTGCCAAAATAATAACTTGCTCATTTTAAATCCAATTTCCACAAATGAAATATGTTTTCCATGCAAAATTAAACCACCTTTCCAAATATAAAATTTGTTTCATGTTTTGAATAATTAAAAGTGGTTAAATAATTTAAATCTTTTTAATTCATTTAATATTGTTAAATTTATAACTTGATCAAAACAAATTCTTTTGGGGCATATAAAATATGTTTTCCAACCATAAAAGTATAAACTTTTGAAATATGAATTTGGTTTAATGTTTTGCACAAATAAAAATTCAAATAAGCTCATGTTTGAATTAAATTCATTTAATTCTTGCTTAAACTTGTTTAATTCATAAATAAGTTATTTGAAATCCTTTTTCAACAAGTGAAACATGCAATCCACCTAAAATTGTGTGTTCTTATCAAATATAAACTTTTTTATCTATTTTGAACAATTAAACTTGATGAAAACAACAAATGCTTGTGTGACACCTTTAAGAAACCAAAATTCCATAACTTAATAACTGAATTTCTAAACTTGTTAAGCCTTATTTCCATTTGATTCTATTGTTGTTATTTTGCTGTTTTCCTCATCCATGCATCATGCTAATCCACTTTCATATGATGAGTAGTTGTAAAACAATTAATTCAACCATAATTCATGGGCTTCCAGATGCAATCCAATTGCATATGGGTCCATTTAATCCTGTTTCTATCTTGTCAACTAGTTTATTTTGATGCAACCCTTAACTTGACATGCATCATATTTGATTGTGCACAATGCCATGATAATGATTGTTTATCTTTCTGCATTGTTTGTTTGCTTCTTCCCGGATAAACGACGACGTTGAGACCGACGATACTTTCGACATCCCTTCTAAGGAGTTAGCTCAGTACCAGGCTACTGGGTTTTGCAGGCAAGTTATCACTCACATGAACCACTGTGTTCCTTTCAACATTGGTTACCGATACTTTCTGTTGTTCTTTTCTGCTAAGCCTTAGTAGTAGTTGTTTCTGTTACGAACCCATCACATGAATCCCTTAACCTTGATATTGCCTCACCTCCATACCTAAAACCCCTTGCTTGTTGCCTTAGTCTTATCTAGCATGCTTAGGTTGTTTTGCTCGAGTCTGTTACCCGTTACTTTCTGTTACTATTTCATTACGTTGTGGGGGCTCGATGTTTAATCAATCAATCATGCTAATGTTACTGTTAATAATAAATTTGATGATAAGGCACCGGCAGGAGGCCCATGAGAGGTTTTGGAGCCTGCTAGTGTCGACCCTAATAGGAAAAGGGTCTTGTCTACTGATCCATGATGAGCGCACTACCCGCATTTGGGAAGCGAGTATGGGCGCCCCCCTCAACTTGACCTGATTCGCATCTCGTCCAAATCGCCTCATTTAGTTCGTGTTTTCCATTTGCCGCATGCATGTTTTTGCGAGCCCAGGCCAGGGTGGAACTTTTGTAGTCGGCATATAGGGGGACACGTTCTTAGAGTGCTATGAGGGTCCATTTTCTTCTGGGCTCGATTAGCCGTGCGCCCAAGGTTCTTTGGGCTTGATGCGAAGAATGGTTGGTTGTGTAGAGTACCCCGCTTGGTGGAAGTGCATTTCCATCTGGCGGGTTATTCTTGAGTGTACGGCCAAATTGGTGCAACCCTGCAGGGATAATCTTCTCGAGAAGCCGTGTTTTCCGCGGTTATGGATTACTTGGTGAAAGTACTGGCTAACAAGTACTCAGGACAACTTAAACATAACGATCAAACATGTTACACCCCATGATTAATAACTTGACTAGTAATAGGCTTATTGACACAATAATTTGAACCATCATTAACTCAACGGTGTGAGTTATCCTCGGATTGCTTCTTTGGATAAGGGGCGAGATCCAGGATGGGTTTGTTTGAAGTTATCTTTCAGTTGGTTACAATCCTCGATCTTATCTCCGTTCTGTTAGCCGGCAGTTGTAGTATGTCTCTGTAGTTGGTTAGCGCAGCCAGTTGCAGCATCTTTTATATCCCCTTTCCTTCCGTTGAACCCAAAGCATCTGTGCTTGGTGTTGACGGGTTACACTTTGGTGAACTGTGAGTCTTGCTTGCCAGTACGTTGGTGTACTGACCCCTTTGGGGCTGTGGTTTACGCAGACGACGTTCCGAGGATCTACATGGTGGCTACTACGTGGAGTATGATGACGAGACTGCTGACGAGTAGATAGCGGACCCGGGCAGGATCCGAGACTTCGTGGATGGGCTCCGTCTTTTCGTTTCCGGCCTCTTAGGCCTATTTGGTTCTTGTCTGTACTCAGACATGTTGAATGCTTCCGCTGTGATGTAATGATGAATTGTTGGGGCATGTGCCCTCTGAATGATTGTATTTGCTATCTCTGCTCTAATAAGAGCCATTTGCAACTTATTTCAATCTTTTGTGTCGTAGAGATCTGTTGTGATATCACTTGTTAAACGCTGTTGACGTACCATGTGTGTATGGTTTGAAGTACGTCGACGGAAGTGCCTTTGATCTCTAGTGGATAGTTTACATCGACGATGGAATAGCAGGGCTTGTGTTGTCGCGCATAAGCGCAGGCCTACCAGGAAGCTGGGACGTGGGAGCAGTTATGCCCCATAATCCAAGCATCTGCTATCCAGTTCGTACGGTGAGTATCCCCTAGAAATCAGGGTGCGACAAAAATAAAGATACAAAGGAGTTTCTAAATAAGTATAAAACCCCTTGAATCAAAGAAAACAGAGAAAAACAAAGCAAAAAATAAAACCATGGGTTATCTCCCAAGAAGTGCTTTTCTTTAACGCCTTTTAGCTAGGCCCAGAAAAGTCGAATCAAGTAGATGCTTGCATAAGAAATATGAATTGAGGCAAAAGAGAGCATAAATAAGTAAGTATTAAACAAATTTAAGTTTAACCCACTTCCTATGCATTGGAATCTTGTAAAGAAATAAATTAGAGAAGATCAAATTAGAAATCATGGGAAGGTAGAACAAGAGCAAATTCAAAACTTTCAACAAAAAGAGAGGTGTTTTAGTAGCATTGTAATTTATAACATCAAGTAACATAGGACCATCATCAAGAGCATTATCATAAGATTTATCCAAGTAGCATGGATTATCATAAGTAACAGTAGCAATAACATTCTCACAAGTTTCAGTCATAGTAGTATCAAGGTCACAAGTATAGCAAGTATCAATTTCATAAAATAATGTATAAGTTAAAGAGTTACTATGATTGGAAGGTAGACATGGGTAGCTCCATTTTTCCTCCTCTTGATCATCACTCTCCTCCTCTTTTTCATCAATGAGCTTCCAGAGTCAGCAATTTCTTCTTCCATAGGCTCCTGCAAGGCATTAGTCTCTTCCTTAGGTTGAGAGCATTTATTAAGATATTCCATTATGTAGTAATTACAATCCTTGTAATTATCAAAGAAAGATTAGAGTATAGCATAAATCTCGTATTTATAAGGTGCATCATCAATACTTTCAAGCAAATAGGCAATTTCGAATGCACCCTTCCAAGTAATAAATTCTTCAATTTGTTCCACATAATATAATTCATAATTTCCCTTAACATAAGAAGATATGGTAACATTATCATTGTACTCACATTGAAAACGGAGGTGTTTATACCTCCTACAGCAGCAAGATTTATCAAAGCAATAAGTAACATCATAAGTAGAGCACAAGTTTTTAGCATAGTCATGCAATTGATTAATTTACTCCCATAAGTGTATCCCTTTTTGTGACAAGAAGTGTTCCTTATAATAATTTTTTTGTTCATCCGTGAACCCACCTTGCCTATAAGATCTAGTTTCAAAGACATCAAACATTGATAGAAAGCATGATAAAGCAAAAAAATAACAACTAGAATAAGAACTAATTTTTTGTGTTTTTGATAAAGAGAAGCAAAAAAGGAAAAATAAAATAAACTAAGCAAAACAAAAATAAAGTAAAGAGATTGGAAGTGAGAGACTCCCCTTGCAGAAATTCTCTTCCCCCCGGCAACGGCGCCAGAAAACTTTGTTGATGACTAACGTTGGTAGACCCCAAGTGCAAGGTGTGAAGAGTGCAGCAAGTTTTCCCTCAGAAAAGAAACCAATGTTGAATCGACCAATAGGAGGAAAAGCAATCTCTGAAGGTTGATGCAGCTGAGGTGGCAGGGCACACTACCGGTTCAGCAGCAACGTGGAACCTACACAACACAATCAAATCACTTTGTCCCAACGTAGAAGTGAGGTTATCAATCTCACCGGTTCTGCTGAACACAAAGAGGTTAAACGTATGCTGTGGAAAATAGTAGGAAAATAGTAGTAACAGTATGAGAGCAGTATGAAAGCAGTAGGTGTTTTATAAGCATGAGGAAAAAGGACCGGGGTCCTTAGTTCACTAGTGGTGTCTCTCCGTGAAAGATAAATAACATGTGTGCTGAACAAATTACAGCTGGGCAATCGACAGAAATGAAGGCTGCACCGTAGTGCATATGCAAAACATAAAGATTACTATGTGATTCATGCGGGCATTACAACAAAATACATAGACCGTTATCCAACTGCATCTATGACTAATAATCCACCCTCCGAATATCATCCGAACAAACGTTGGGTATTAAGTTGCAAGCAACAGATAATCGCAGTAAGGAAAGTGTGTAATGTAAACAATAACATCATCCTTAGACAAAGCATTGTTGTTTCTCCCTAATGGAAACAACACATCCTCCATCCGTCACGTTTTTGTAACTCGACCACAGATGAAAAGGAGGCATGAACGCACTATCGAGCATAAATACTCCCTCTTGGAGTTACTAGCATCTACTTGGCCAGAGCATCTACTAACAACAGAGAGCATGCAAGATCATAAATAACATAAGCATGAAGATAACATGATAGATTGATAATCAGAAGAGATAGCATTCAACATTCATCAGATCCCAGCAAACACAACATGTAACATTACATAAAGATGATCTTGATCATGATAGGCAGCTCACAAGATCTAAACATGAGGTACAAAGTCGCGAGAACAACCATCTAGATACTTCTATAGACCCGTAGTCTAGGGATGAACTACTCATGCATCACTTCGGAGGAGGGCATGGTGGTGTAGACCCCTCCGGTGATGATTGCCGGGGAGAGCTCCAGAACCCTCCAGATCTCGGGACGACGGTGACGGCGGCCTCGGGTGTTTCTCGGGTAAAAGTGGTATCTCTTTAGGGTTTACGTCTCGGGGAGATTATATAGGAAAAAGGGCAGAGGCGATGGAGGCCTGGGGGCCCCACCCCACCCCCTGGCGCGGTCAAGGGGGTTCGCGCCATCCTTTTGTGTGGCCCCCCTGAGGCCCCCTCCGGGTCTCTTCGGGACTCCGTGGAACCTCCGGTATTTCTAAGACTTCCAGGATTCGATTTTCCAATTCCGAGAATATTTCCAGAACAACTTTTCTGAAACTAAAAACAGCAGAAAACAGGGAACTGGCTCTGTGGCATCTTGTCAATAGGTTAGTCCAGAAAATCGATAAAAATGAGATAAAATGTATAGAAAACATGTGGGAAACAATAAGAAAACAACATGGAACATCAGAAATTAAGGATACATTTATGACGTATCAGGTATCAACGCCTCTGGAACAACGTGTAGGATTTAGGAGAGACCCGCTGATTTGACGGAGCTCTATCGAGGAGTTACCGATGATGATGACCGCTCAGCTCAGCTCAGCTCGGGAAGATAAGGAATATTCAACTTCCTGCTATCAGATATTTTACTTACTATCTTGCTACTAGTGTCCTTGGCAGGGAGAACACTAGCAACATTTCAAACTATCATATTTCTTTTCTTGCTGCTGCACTTAACCGCAGCGACAAGTATAACCTTGGTTCTCTCATTGCTCGCCGCCTAGCTGCTAAAGGACCCATTTATGGGGGAATTATTACTACATATATAGTAACTGCTCTCGGCCTTCCTATTGCTCCCCATGATGAATTGATATCTCCTTATAGACTTGATCTTGCTGCCATGAAGGATCATCATTTTATTACTGCCAACTCTACCGCTGAACATTTAGTATATAGACTTCTATTTATTGACGAAGATGGGAGGGAAGTTACTTTGCCGCAGCCTGTTTTGTTCCAGGTTGACAGGATGCCATGGTCACGCCCAAAGGGAGAGCTAGATGAGCAGCTGCGCTTGATGGAGTTCCATAGGCAACAAATGAGGCAAGATGCGCCTTCCAAGGACTACACATCCCAGTACACCGGGGCGTCCTCGAGCACATATCAGGAGGATAGCTAATCCTCGGCAAACTATGGGGGCACCACCTCATGGCCCGCTTTGGATTGATCTCCACTTAGGCCAAAATCCTAAACTTGGGGGGAGGTATACCAACATCACACTCATCTATATATCATGTTCCTGTCGGTCCCTTGTATATCCATGTTTTCGTTTCTTTCGCATCTTTTTGTTTTTATTGTTTTGTTCTTTCTTTCCAAAACACAAAAAGACCAAAAATATTTCTGCCGTTTCTCTTTATTTTCTTCTTTATTTTCTTTTGTTGGTTTGCTTTACTTTCTCGTTTTGGTTTAATATTCAAAAATCCAAAAATAGTTTGCTTTGTTTGCTTGTTTCTTTCTGTTCTTGTTTTAATTTGAAAACCCCAAAATATTTGTTGGTCTTCTTTGGTTTTGTAAATTTTGTTACAGTGTTCATCGGTCTTCCGTGTCTCCATTGGAGTTTGGTTATCATTCTATATTTTTTAACCCACTAGAGTAAAGAACAATAATGACGATTTACGACAATTCAAGTTGAGGTGAGAGGCTGATATGAACTCTATTTGTTTTCATTTTTGTACATATACTCATCCATGTGGACATGCTTAGTTTGTTCATGTAAGGTGTATGTTATTTAATTGATTCTCAGTGGTTTGTAGTCTCTCATGTTTAGTTCCAACTTATTAATATTAGATAGCATGTCGTATAAATGTTTGTTTGTTTGCATTGTTTTATTCATAGAAGGGTATGACATTGTGGTATCTCTCTCTGATAGTTTCGCTCGAATCGACTTGGCACATGCTCACGCATGCATATGACTGAAAACAAAAATTCAATTATGCCTCGATGATTAATTTTGCCTCAGAGTATTTGTATCACTTTTATGCCCCTGTTAAGTTTGTTTTGTCACAAGCATGATTATGACAGTTGTTGCTCTCTTGATTGTCGCTCCCTGTCTATTGCTAGCCTTCACCTGTACCGAGTATGAGCTCTACTCGTGCATCAACTCCCCAAAACCAAAGTTTTCCAAATGTGTCCACCATACCTACCTATATGTGGTATTTAACCGCCACTCCAAGTAAATTTCTCATGTGCTACCTTTAAAACCTTCAAAATGTATTCCTATTTTGTGCCCCAGTTTTAGCTCATGAGGACGTAAATAGTGACTCTTTATCTCACTTGTTGATTGGACTTTCACACCCTAGACTAGTGGCTTCATCCGCTTATCCAATCGATAGAAGAGCTGGCAGCAGGGTGCCCACCCCAAACTTAATACAACAAATTATCTTCACTATTTTTGCCCCTGATTTATTAGTCGAAGCATAATTGTGTAAAGAAAAGACAAAGAGGGATGACCTTCTACCCAGATGCGTCCTTCTATATGAGCCGCTCGTGTGAAGTCTAGTTGGCTTGTGACGTACTATATTGTCTGTTTACCATTCATTGACATAAGCATACAGCTCTCTAAAAAATGTTTTCAGTACCACTGTTTAATAAAATAAAAAGCTCTATCACATGAGTTAATCACTGCTTCCCTCTGTGAAGGGCCTTTCTTTTACGTTTATACTGAGTCTTCACCTTCTCACTTTATGCACCTTCTTGAGAGCATGGCTGTCATTCTTAGTGTAATGTGTTTGTCCCAGAACACGGTTGATTGTGGTATAACTTTGATGCTTTTATCTTTGATATATTTACTTATAGTCTTCACTTGAACTTCAGAGGTGCCCTGGCATCTATGTTTTGCTCCATTATTAAGGGCAAGCGAGTACACTTTATCATACCATATTATGATCAGTGCAATCCTGCAGATGGATGTATTTCATGTTGTTTATTATTAGTTTGTTGGTATCTCTTCATGGTTTGCATAAATTCTAGGTTACTTTTATCTTGCATATATCTTATTATGAATTTCCTAAGCACTTGATCATATAGTGAGTATATTTACATCATATGAAACAAATGTGTTCGTAAAAGTTCTTTTATCGCACTCAGTTGTCACTGATTTGCTTGAGGACAAGCAATAAGCTAAGCTTGGGGGGAGTTGATACGTCCAAAACGTATCTCATTTTCCAAAGACTTTTGCTATTGTTTGCCTCTAAACTTGTGAGTTTTTTATACAACTAACACAGACTAACGCAGTTTTCAGCAGAATTACCTTGGTGTCTTGTTTTTTTGTAGAAAAATCAACTTTCGGGAAATTGCCCAGAAAATATCCCAAAGACCTTATTTCACCCAAAGACCCCCGAAGGCAGAAGGTGACCCGAAGGGGTCCACGCCACCCCTGGGCGCGCACCCCTAGGCCATGCCACCAGGTGGTGTGGGGCCCCAGGAACCCACTCGGGCTCCCCTTTCGACTAAATATCCCCCGTAGCCCTAAAACATCAGGGGGTTCGTCATATTCCATAAAAACACCACAGAGCGCCGCCGCTACCTTGAAACTCAATTCGGGGATTGATGAACCACAAGTATAGGGGATTGCAACAGAATTCGAGGGAAGTAAAACCCAAATTTATTGATTCGACACAAGAGGATACAAAGAATATTTATTAGCCTTAACAACTGAGTTTTCAATTCAGCTGCACCTGAAAGTAGACTTGCTCGCAACAATTTATCAATGGTAACAGTTTTATAGCAGCAGTGGACATAAAATAACAACAGTAGTAAAATAATAACAACAGTAGCAATTGCGGAAAACAGCAGTATGGAAAGTACCGTAGGCATAGACGGAATGGATGGACGGGCGTTGCATGGATAACATAGATCATGTAATAATCTAAACACGGGCATTGCCGATAATAATATAAAGCATCAGACATTTAGGCAAACCATAGGCATGTGTTCCAATATAGTCGTACGTGCTCGCAATGAGAAACTTGCACCACATCTTTCGTAAAATCATTAAGCATAACAAGCTGCAACAACGGTAGAAAACACTAACAATTGATACTAGGCACTATGCCCTAACAATCAGGCATTATTACATGATCGATATCATCCAATCCCTTCCATCCCTCTTAGCCTACGCGGTGTTTACTCACACATGGATGGGGGAATCATGGATGGTTGATGGAGAAGAGGTTGCGGGTGTCAATGGCGATGATCTCCTCCTTATCCCCGTCCCGACAGGGCGCCAGAACAAGAACTTCTGATCCCCGAATCGAGTTTTGAGGTGGCGGTGGCGCTCTGTTGTATTTCTCTGGAATATGACGAACCCTCCTCATTTTTTAGGTTACGGGGCATATGTGGTCGAAAGGGGAGTCCGAGGGGGGTGAGGGAGTGGCCCACACCACCTGGCGGCGCGGCCAAGGAGGGCCGCGCTAGGGGTGGTGTGGCCCCCTCCTGGCTCCTCTCCTGGCCCCCTTCTGGCTCCCGAGGTCTTCTGGTGATTTAGGACCAAAGGGATATTTTCTGGGCAATTTCCCAAAAGTTAATTTTTCAACGAGACACCAAGGTAATTCTGCTGAAAATAGCGTTAGTCTTTTGTTAGTGGTATCCAAAACTCACAAGTTTAGAAGAAAACAATAAGAAAAGTGTTCGGAAAAGGAAATACATTTTGGACGTATCAACTCCCCCCAAGCTTAGCTTATTGCTTGTCCTCAAGAAATTCAGTGACAACTGAGTGCGATAAAAGACTTTTACAAACACATTTGTTTCATATGATGTAAATATACTCACTACATGATCAAGTGCTGAGGAAATTTATAATAAGATGTATGGAAAATAAAAGTCACATAGAAGTTATGCAAACCATGAAGAGATGCCAACAAACTAATAATAAACAACAGGAAGTATGTCAATCTGCAAGATTTTAATGCTCATAATAGGGTATGATAAAGTGTACCCACTTTCCCTTAATAATGGAGCAAAACATAAATACTAGGGCACCTCTGAAGTTCAAATGAAGACTAGAAATAAATATATCAAAGATACAAGCATCGGAGTTATACCACTATCAACCGTGTTTTGGGACAAGCACATTACAATAAGAATAATAGCCATGCTCTCAAGAAGGTTCATAAAGCGAGAGGGTGAAGACTAAACATAAAAAAATAAAAGAAGGCCCTTTGCAGAGGGAAGCAGGGATTAACTCATGTGCTAGAGCTTTTTATTTTATTAAACAGAGGTATTGAAAACATTTTTAAGAGAGGTGTATGCTTATGTCAACGAATGGTAAACAGACAATACAGTACGTCACAAGTCAACTAGACTTCACAAGAGCGGATCCCATAGAAGGACACATCTAGGTAGAAGGTCATCCATCTTTCTCTTTTGTTTATACAATTATGCTTTGACTCATAAATTAGGGGCAAAATAGTGAAGAGAATTTGTTGTACTAATTTGGGGCTGGGCACCCCGCTGCCGGCTCTTCTATCATTGGATAAGCGGATGAAGCCACTAGTCTAGGGTGTGAAATCCAGTCAAGAAGTGAGATAAAGATTCTCTATTTGCGTCCTCATGAGCTAAAACAGGGGCACAAAACACGAATAATTTTTCGAAGTTTTAAAAGGTAGCACACGAGAAATTTACTTGGAGTGGCGGTTAAATACCACATATATGTAGGTATGGTGGACGCATTTGGGAAACTTTGGTTTTCGGGAGTTGGGTGCATGAGTTGAGCTCATACTCAGTACATGTGAAGGCTAGCAATAGACGGGGAGCGACAATCAAGAAAGCAACAACTTTCATAATCATGTTTGCGACAAAACAAAATTAACAGGGGCATAAAAAGATAAAAATACTCTGAGGCAAAATAAATCATCGAGGCTTAATTGACTTTTTGTTTTCAGTCATAGCATGCGTGAGCATGTGCCAAGTCAATTCAAGCGAAACAATCAGAGGGAGATACCACAATGTCATACACTTCTATGAATAAAACAATGCAAGCAAACATTCATACGACATGCTATCTTATATTAATAAATTGAAACTAAACACGTGAGAGCATGAACTACTAAGCATCAATTAAATAACATACACCTTACCTGAATGAACTAAGCACATAGGTGAGTATATGTACAAAAATCATCATTACCGCTCACCACAACTTGGATGTCCACATGGATGAGTATATGTACAAAAATAAAACAAATAGTGGTCATACCAGCCTCTCACCACAACTTGTACTGTCGTAAATCATCATTACCGCTCTTCACTTGTGTGGATCGAATAATATAGAACGATAATCAAGATCTAATGGAGACACGGAAGTCCGGTGACTCTGCAACAAACTTTACAAAACCAAAGAAGAAAAACAAATATTTTTGGGTTTTCGAATTAAAACAAGAACAAAAAGAACAACCGAACAAAGCAAAATATTTTTGGATGGATACTAAACCAAAATGAGAAAAGAAAGCAAACCAACAAAAGAAACTAAAGAATCAAACAAAGAGAAACAACAAAAATATTTTTGGTCTTTTTGTGTTTTGGAAAACAAGAACAAACGATAAAACAAAGAGAAACGAAAGAAGCGAAAGAAAACGAAAACAAACGAAAGAAATGAAAACATGGATATACAAAGAACCGACCAAACATGAATTATAAATGAGTGTGATGTCGGTATACCTCCCCCAAGATTAGGCTTTTGGCCTAAGTGGAGATCATCCCCAAGGGGACCATGAGGTGGTGCCCCCGTAGTATGCTGAGGAGGAACCCTCCTCCTGATATGTGCTCGAGGACGCGCCGGTGTACTGCATGTTGTCGTCCTCGGGAGGCGCGTCTCGCCTCTCCTGCTGCCTGTAAAACTCCGTCATGCTCAGATGCTCCTCTATCTCCTCCTAGGATCCCGACCATGGTGACATGTCCACTTCGAACAAAACAGGCTACGACAAAATAACTTTCCGCTCATCTCCATCCATAAATAAAACTCTATATACTAAATGATCAGCAGTAGAGTTACAGTGATAAAATGATGAGCCTTCATGGCAACAAGGTTGAGTATATAGGGAGCAATCAATTCATCATCAGGAGCAATAGAAAAATCTAGAGAAGTTTCTATACGTGTAGCAACAATGCCCCCAAAAATGGGCCCCTTAGCAGCAAGGCGGCGTGCAACAATTGCACCAAGGTTATACTTCTTGCTACGGTTAAGCGCTGCATCAATGAAAGCAAGGTGGTAACTAGAAATGTTGCTAGTGTTCTCCCTACCAAGGATACTAGTAGCAAGATAGTAAGTAAAATATCTAAGGGCGGGAAGTTGGATGTTCCTTATCTTCCCACGCTGGGGTGAGCGACCACCATCATTGGTGATTTCTCGGTAGAGCGCCATGAGATATGCGGGTTTATCCTGAATCCTGCACGCTGTCCCGGAAGCGTTGATACCTACAATGGTACAAAAAGCCTCCAAGGGCAAAGAAACGGAACTACTACATAACTTGAAGGCAACAGTGGGACCAAATTGTGTATTCTGAAATTTAAAACTCTCAACAAAAGTTTTTGTGAGAGCGGCATATTGAAGGCTTTCACCCTCCATATAGCTGGTTAAACCAACTCTTTCAATAAGCATCAAAAAGTCATCTAACAGACCTACACTTCTTAAAAATGACACACAAGGAAAGTTAAGGGATTAGCGGTACCATCACCTCCCGCATCGTTGATATTAGGTTCAATAAAGTCTTCATTATATGATGGCCTCAATAAAGTGGATGAGCGTGAGGGCTTTTTCCTCCTAGGAGCATCACTCATAAACATATCTCCAAAATTATGGCTATCCATCTATGAGAATTTTCAACAATCATCAGAAAAATTAATTTCAAGCAACTATAAGGTGGAAACTACCATACGGACTTATAGGAGAGCTAAACTTGCATCAAAACTACATTATTTCTACTCAAATAGAGCATGCAAACTCACATAAGCTGTCACCTACAGTATCAAAATACTCAAGAAATACTTCACCAAACAAAATTCTACCCGGATAATCGGAGGAGTTGCATACCGGAGAGCAAATGCACCAAATTTCAGCACAAATGATGGGCTGAGCAAAGAAATCGGAAAATCTCGAGGAAGAACAGCAAGAACTTGGGTTTCAGGAAATGTTTTGAGTTTGGGAGGTGAGAGAAGGAACTTTGGCAGAGAGACAGTTAGTGGGGGGGGCAGGGGGCCCCACACCATGTGCTGGTGCCACCAGTGGGTAGGCCGCACCACCCCATGGTGTGCCTGACTGGTGGGTCCCCCTGGGTCCTGCCAGGTGGATTTCTGCCTCATTTTTGACGTAAAAATTTATTATAATTTTTCTGGAATTTTTCGAGAAACTTTATTTTTGAGGTATTTCGAAAATTTTAATAATTAATAAAAAGCCAGAAAAACAAAAGTGAAAAGGTGGAAAATAAAATCAAAACCAGAACTACAAAGGTTCTATGACACTCCAATGGAAAAATATCCAAATAAAACAAAGGTGGTAGTGGTGAAAACAAAAGTATGGGTGGTGAAAACATGCATAACCATAGTAATCATGGTGAAAACATGATGAAAACATGAATATGGAATATGGAAAACATGATTGTACTCAAGTAGTAATGTGATAACATAAGTAAACATGGTGAAAACATAGTGAAAACATTGTCCTCTTCATTCAAAATCATTTTGTTAACAAGGGTGATCAAGTCTTGTTACCAGAACAATTTTCGTATGAAGCAAAACTTTGCTAATAACTGAATTATTATGTTACCTCAACCTTGATAGACATAGTCCCAGTCATAATAATTTCATATTGTTTTGGCGGTACTGTAATGGGACAATAAATTCTCGAATTTTGATGGTCTCAATATTTTGAATTGAATTAAACCATATCTTCTATCAACCTTCTTGGGAAAATAAATAATACGCTCTTTATCATTAACATTAACAGTTACTTTTCCCTGATTGCAATCAATAACAGACCCTTCAGTGTTAACAAAAGGTCTCCCAAAAATAATAGACATATTTTCATCTTCAGGCATTTCCAACACAACAAAGTCAGTTAATATCAGACAATTAGTAGCAATCTGAACAGGAACATTCTCATATATACCAACTGGAATAGCAGTAGATTTATCAACCATTTGCAAAGATATATCAGTGTGCATCAATTTTTCAAGAGAGAGCCTCTTGTAAAGAGAGAAAGTCATAACACTAACTCCATCTCCCAAGTCACGTAAAGCAGTTCTAACATTATTATTTTTAATAGAACAAGGGATAGTAGGAATACCATGATCTCCAAGCTTCTTTGGGACCTTGCCATTGAAAGAATAATTAGCAAGCATAGTGGAAATTTCCTCATTAGGAATTTTCCTTTTGTTGGAGACAATATCTTTCATATATTTAGAATAAGGAGGCAGTTTAATAGCATCAGTCAAAGGGATTTGCAAAAACAGAGGTTTCATCCACTCACAAAACTTGTTATAATGTTCTTCTTCCTTTGATTTGTGTTTCTTATTAGAAAAAGGCATTCTTTTTGTACCCAAGGCTCTCTTTCATTACCATGTTTATTAGCAATCAAATCCTCCTTAGTATACTTTGTTGTTTTAGTTTGCTTTTTAGGTTCAGCTACAGTTTATTCTTTATCAGAATCATCACTTTTATCATTACCACTTTCCGTTTGAGCATCAGAAATAGATATACTATTAGGATCTTTAGCAGGTTCAGGAGATTCTACAACATTTTTATGTCTCTTCTTCTTTTTCTTAGAAGGAGAACTATTGTTTTTAGGTTGTTGAGAATCTTGTTCAATTCTTTTAGGATGTCCTTCAGGATACAAGGGGTCCTGAGTAGAAACACCACTTCTAGTAATTATTTCACAAACGTGTTTATCTCTAGAAGCATTAGCTAGCATGTCTTTTTGCACTTTAGTAAGTTGATCAATTTGAGTTTGAACCATTTGAAAATGTTTAACAAGCATTTTAACATCATTAGAGGTTCTTTCAATAATACCATGCAAATTATCAATAGCTCTAGAGTTTTCCATAAGGTGATTTTGCAATCTCCTATTAAAGTTGTCTTGCTTAACAACATAATTATCAAATTCATCTAAACATTGATCAGGTGGTTTAGAATAGGTAATATCTCTATTATCAATGTATTGGAGAGTGTACCTCAACAGTTGATGGATTAGGAATAGGCTTACATAATTCTTCTATAGGAGGTAAATTCTTCACATCTTCAGATTTAATACACCTCTCTTTAAGAGATTTCGTGGCTTCCTTCATCACTTCATCATTTAATTCAATCAACCCTCTCTTCTTGGGTGTGGGTATTGGTGTTGTCTCTAGTGTAGGTGTAGGCTCAGGTATATTCCAATCATCATTATTTTTGGCTATTTTAGCCATTAATTCCTCAGCTTCTTCTAGAGTTCTTTTCCTGAAAACACAACCAGCACAAGTATCCAGGTATGTCCTAGATTCAATAGTTAGTCCATTATAAAATATATCTAGGAGCTCATTTTTAGATAATGGATATCTAGGGCTAGATCTTATCAAAGAACAAAACCTTGTCCAAGATTCATGCAATTTTTCTCCTTCAATTTGCTCAAAATTAAAGATATCCTGCACAGCAGCATGTTGGGCACTAGCATGATTTTTTTTGAAAGAAAGCATTAACCAAATTTATAGGATCAGTAATAGACCAAGGTGATAGATTATTAAACCAAATTTTAGTTTCATCTTTCAATGAGAAAGGGAAGATCTTGGTAGCAAAATAAGTACGCAGCTTAGTATCATCAGAAAATAAAATACTCAAAGATGAAAGCTCATTCATGTGTTCCATAGCACTTTTACTTTCAGTTTCACAAAAAGGTTCCTTCTCGACAATAGATATATAAGATAAATCTAAAGAGAAATCATAATCCTTGCCTCTAATGTGTATGGGATATGTGGCAAACTTAGCATCAAGAGAAGATTTAGATTTCACAGCATATCTTGCAAGAAGACTCTTAAGAGCACTTGCACCAGTAGTAGCACGAGCTTCTTCGATAAAATCATCATTAAGCTCAATATAGGTTTCATCAAGATCATCAATAAACTCAGGTGAATTAACACGTGTACCAATATTTTCAACATAAATTTCAGCATTTTTAATTTGTTTGGATTTAGCAATAGTAGAATCTAGGAAAGGACCTAGAGAACCAGTATCATCAAGCACAGTAGAAGCATTATCAAAAGTATCAGAAACATTTTTAGACTCAGCAGAAGTAACAGTATTATGTGGTGGAGTAAGAAGTTTACTCATAACATACGGTGAATCAAGAGCAACAGAGGTGTTCAGAGTTGTACCTCTTCTTGTAGTAGATGGTAATATAGGAAATTTTCCATCACGAGTCTTGCCCATGATGAATGGCTTGCAGCAAACAATATCACGATCAATTGAGCAAATAAATAAAGCTATGCTCTCCGGTAACGGCGCCAAAAAATAGTCTTGATGACCCACAAGTATAGGGGATCACAACAGTCTTCGAGGGAAGTACAATCTAAATTTATTGATTCAACACAAGGGGAGCCAAAGAATATTTATTAGCCTTAACAACTGAGTTGTCAATTCAGCTGCACCTAAAAGTAGACTTGTGATGCATGTAAAATGCATACATGAACTTTGCATGTTATTACTTGTTTTTCCTACATATTAGCAACTTATATTCATGTTTTATAATGATTTGGGGGATTTTCTAAACAATCCCCCTTCTTTTGGTTCTAACCCTGTTTTTTCAGAAAACGTACTTTTTAGTGTTTCAGACTTTCCGGGAGCTTCGGGACTCCAAAAAGGGCAAGGCCAAAGAGCACGGTTCAGAATTTTCGAGACAAAGACCATGGGCCAAAGTAGAGGGCCAAAAGGCCAACCAGGTGGCAAAGAGGACCCTCCATGCGGCCAGATTCCTTGGCCGCGTGAGAGGCCCCCTTTTTGTCCCCGTGGCTTCGATGCCGTCGATCTTTCTTCTCCCGAGTGTCTCGTGACCTAAAAACGACTATATAAAGGGTCCCCTGGCCTTTTCGAGGAGGAGGCGGCGCCGAGAGACGAAACCACGAAACAGAGAGACAGAAGGCTGCCGCCGGAGAAGACCGGAGGGGGGAAACGCCGCCGGGATCACCCCCGGAGGGCTCCACACCCTCCGGCGTGTTCATCATCAACATCTACAGCAAGATCAGCTCCATCTCTCCACTGTAATCTCTTGGCAAACACGATGTATGATGCAATACTATATTCCCTTGATGTATTGTGTCTCCCCGTCTATGTTTGAGTAGTGAATTGTTCTTGGCAATGGTGAAATAGTTCGTTGATTGGTTGCATACAAGTTTGTTATCTTCTATGATTTTCTTTATGTACAATATATGAGTGCACGCATATGTTGGGGAATGCATGTAAGGTGATCACCGGTAGCATAATGGAGTGGTGGTGACTTGGGAGTGACAGTAACCTGAGACCGAGCCACAAAGTTAAGTTATTGGGGGATATATATAGGGGACCTTAGAACGTAAGGCTATGGTGGGACTTTATGTCTTAATCAATCTTGTGCAGTCATTTAGTTGGCCACATGATCCATCATAAGGGGTTGTAGATCATTTACTTGACTATACCTATTCATGGCTCCTTCCTAGAAGAAACAACTAAGACTAAAACATGTGCTTCACTAATTGTGACAACCACACGAACGAAACACCTATTGCTAGAACACTTGCTCCCTTGAGATACTTGAGATATTTGCTGCTTGCTACTTGTGAAACTTGCTTAGAAACTTGCTTTAGAAACTTGCTTTAGGATTGCTTGCATTTTAAACTTGCTTCACTAGTTACTAGACAAACCACACTCCACGTCACTTGCTTTTAATTAGTTAGTTCCTTTTAGTCAAACTTATTGCTTTGTATAAACAGCCATATAAGAGGGTTATAGGGCTTTAGAGAATAGATAGCTTACCTTCAGCTCCTCGTGGGTTCGACACTCAAATACTTATCGAAAGGTACTACAATTGATCTCCTGCACTTGGGAGTCATCAAGCACTTTTCTGGCGCCGTTGCCGGGGAGCGTTGTGCTAAGCTTTTATTCTTGTTTGCATTGCATACTAACATATAAACCTAAAACATAAAAAAAATTATAAAATGGAAAACAACCAAACAATTTTAGAACTGTATAATATCTACCTTGAATTAGGACATGAAGTGTTTGAGGATAAATTGAAAAATTATTTGCACAACAATCATATTTGTGGTAGTACTAATTCTTTGAACACCTTTATTGCTAAGGAAAACCTTGAGCTTGGGGAAGTTTGTCTTGATGAATATGATATTTTTAGTCCCCCTACTATTGAGGATAAAAATGATATACTTGCTGATTCTATGGAAAGTTTTAAGCTTGGGGAAGTTGGTTTTGATGAGCATGATATTTATAGTTCCCCAAGCTTGGAGGAGAAAATTCACTTTGATGATACTATGCCTCCTATATATGATGATTGGAATGAAAATTATGAAAGTTTAACTCCCACTATCACTAATGAGGATTTTACTTATGTGGAGAGTAGTGATTCTTTTACGCATGTGGCTCATGATAAGAATGTTTTATGTGATATTCATATTGTTGAATCTATTAATGATGCTACTGAAAATTATTATGAGAGAGGGAAACATGGTTACACATATTTCAACAATATTAAGTTTCCCCTCTTTATGCTGAAAGTATGGAAGTTGCACTTGCACTTGATCTACCTTTCTATGCTTGCTATTATGTGCTTCTTTTATTTGTTTCATTACAAAATGCCAATGCATATGAAATGGGTTAGACTTAAAAATAAATTGTTTAATATTTTTTAGTGTGTTCCTTATGCTTTAATTTCCTATTCGGTTTGAGCACACATTTATGTATTTACAACATGTAAAATGCCTTTACCTACTGTTATGTATCATTTAGTTTAAGATTTTCATTTTATAAAAAATTTGGGAAAGTAAATGAGAAGGATGAGTAATGGAGAAGTTGGGGTCGACCTTGAACATGTGTTGTTCATGCCAATAAAACCATTGCAAAGTCTCTATCATTAAAACTTTTTCCAAAGCTAAAAACAATAAAAATATCAGTTCACTACTGTAAAATCACATTTCTGTCTTATTTCTCATCTTAAATGGCAAGAATAATCTTATATGAGAGATAGGATTAAACAATAGTAATTAGCTGTCCAGAAAACAGATTCCTGAACTTCACTGCGAAAAATGTTTAAAATCACAGAAGTGGAATTTTGACCTGGTAATTGACGAAAGCAATATTTAGTTATCACTACATATTTCATTAGTTTTAAGTTTTCTGATTTGAGCAACTTAAGTGCCTCTAAAAATTCACTCTTTACGGGATGTTCAGTTTTTGGCAGATTATGTCTTTATTTTGCATTGCTCTCATTACTTGTGTTTTGTGTGGTTCTTTTGATCAAGGAGCAATGCACAACTGTATTAACAGTATTTAATATTTAGAATCAACTCATGATGTGTCTTTGCTGTATCTATGTGGATTTTATTTATGGAGGCACTAACCCCTCTAATCAAGTTTTATGTTGAGATTTGTGTAAGAAGAATTTTTCAGGAGCAAGAGTTGAGTGAGATGAACAAAGATCAAGAGGGACAACCAATCAAGCTTGGGATGTACCCCTGGGCTCACCCTACATGTATCAAATAAGTACAAGAATCCAAGCTTGGGGATGCCGAGCCACCTCACTCCAACCATCATGATGTTAAGTAAGAAAAGCCTAGCTATACGGCTATCAATAAAGTGCTTTACGGGAGGCAACCCGGTTGTTTTTGTTTGGATTTTCCTAGTGTCCTCTTGCTGTATCAAGAGATCAGTTTTTTTTTAATTCTGGAGTTTTCAATAAAGAGTCAAGTCAAATCCATTTGGACTTATAAGTTGCTATCCTAGTGCATGAAATTTCTGTTTCAGCACGAGTCTGCTCACAGTATGATTTTACGTTTTTTATTGGTATGTCGGATTGAGCTAATGTTTTAGTATGTTCTGCAACTTTTCGTCCTCTGTAAGCACAAAAATTGGCTTAATTTTTTTGACGAGTCTAGCTTATGGAAAAACGTTCCTTTTGCTGCTGTTGCTTTTCTGGACAGATTGTGCCTTCTTTTGTTTTATGCACTCTTTGGGCTTGGGAATCGAATTTCCATGATTCTTTCAAGCAAGAGAGTGAACATACAACATAATGAACCTTATTGTCTATCTACTGGAGCATTTGATTTGGAATTTTGCACAGCAAGCATGTGATTTGTTTGTCCTTGCTAATCTCATCCCACAGAAAAAGAATGGGAGAAACATGTTTTGTGAAGTTTTTTCACAGGGAATAGAGGAGCTGCGCCTCAAGACATCCAAGAATGGTGAAAGTCATAAGTTTGGGGATGTGATGAACACCCCACTGGAGCTACACTCTTTTGGTTAGCACACGTCTACTTTCTGTTTTTCTAAGCAAAGCATTTATCGTAGAGACTTGAAGCGTCTAGTTTTTGTTTTTATTTTTGTTTTGATAAGACCACACCCATCATTTTATATGAGATTGAGCTACTGGAGTTTGGGGTTGGAATGTATTGGATGCTAGTATTATGACTTGGAATAGGGATTCCATGGTTGATTTGAAGAGCTACATATGTTTGCATGATTTATAGACTTTTTATGTGTAGAAATTTGCAATAATGTTGTCTTGAGCTATCTCTTATTCATGTCCTTGATGTTAATTGCTGGTTTATTTAGTTTGTCATGAAATGAGTAGTTCTATGGACATATGCATGCATAGTAGCTGGTCAACTATCTCCCTCTCGCTAGCCAAAAATTTAAAAATTCCAATAAGTAAAAACTTGTTCCCAACACTCCTTAGCCAAGTATTTCCAGTGAGTCCACCATATCTTCCCATTAGCTTCATTGCTATTCCGAGTATGTTCACCATGTTATTGTGTTATTTATGTTCTAAATTAAGATATTCACTTTATTAATTGTCATGGGTTGAACTTGGGATAGGACTCTCACGAACTTTTGAAGGCACACTTTACTTTTTATGCATCTAATAAACATGACCCAATAATGGGAGCCACAAGTTTTGCGTTTGACAAGTGTGTGGTTGGGAGCTAGCTATAAACGTGTATCACCGGAAAGCTTTCAACATTGCACAAAAATTTACATTTGGTTGATATCATGTACTTTTGTTTTTGGACTCCTGCCATGCCGAAATGAAATAGAGGAATAGTAAGTTTTGATGAGTAAGTATCTATATGACTAGAGAAACGCATTGGGCCGCTAACCCAAGCCATGCTTTATCATGGTGGAAATTTACTTACAGCTTGAGTGACTCTACAACACATCCTACAATAAAATAAGAAGCTATGCATAATAGTGAATGAAAATAAAAAGGAGATGAGTCTACTCCGTTTGTTTGTCTTGTCATTGTGACATGGGCTTGTTTCCATGTCATGGGGCAAGAGGTACCTCTTTGCGGTTCTCTATGATGTCATTAATACTTATTATGATTGTACAAAGCTTATTAGGAATCTTAAGTTGAGTAATCATGGAGTAGGTTTTCACACTCACGGGGCATGAGGCTTTCAACCACCTTGTCATTCACATTACTTCAACATTCACCATTTATGATGCTAGTGATAAAGGGGCAATGAGAGTCCTAGATCAATGGATACCACATTTCAATTAGTAATTTTAGTTGAATAATTTAGAGGCTAAATAAGACTTGATCATGTTTTACCTCTACTCAATTTTCTCCAAAGTGTCCACCATATTTTCTATTTTCCATTATGCTATTCTTTGACCAATATAGGATTTTATTTTTCATTTTGTGTATGCATTTGGTCCATAGTGCTTTTATTTCATTATACACTTTGTGAACTTTCATGAAGCATCTTTGCTTGCATATTTGATATTTCTTACAACATGAATTGTATATTGCTACTCATTTCTATTATTAATCATTTTATTATATGTAGCATGAATAATCCTCCTTGATATCCCATGATTGTTTCAATATGCAAAGTCCATGTTAGTTTTATCACCTTCATACTCGAGGACGAGCATGGGTTAATCTTGGGGATGTTGATGCATGTAAAATGCATACATGAACTTTGCATGTTATTACTTGTTTTTATTACATATTAGCAACTTATATTCATGTTTTATAATGATTTGGGGGATTTTCTAAACAATCCCCCTTCTTTTGGTTCTAACCCTGTTTTTTCAGAAAACGTACTTTTTAGTGTTTCAGACTTTCCGGGAGCTTCGGGACTCCAAAAAGGGAAAGGCCAAAGAGCACGGTTCATAATTTTCGAGACGAAGAGAATGGCCCAAAGTAGAGGGCCAAAAGGCCAACCAGGTGGCAAAGAGGACCCTCCACGCGGCCAGATTCCTTGGCCGCGTGAGAGGCCCCCTTTTTGCCCCCGTGGCTCCGATGCCGTCGATATTTCTTCTCCCGAGTGTCTCGTGACCTAAAACGACTATATAAAGGGTCCCCTGGCCTTTTCAAGGAGGAGGCGGCGCCGAGAGACGAAACCATGAAACAGAGAGACAGAAGGCTGCCGCTGGAGAAGATCGGAGGGGGAAACGCCGCCGGGATCACCCCCGGAGGGCTCCACCCCCCTCCGGCGTGTTCATCATCAACATCTACAGCAATATCAGCTCCATCTCTCCACTGTAATCTCTTGGCAAACACGATGTATGATGCAATACTATATTCCCTTGATGTATTGTGTCTCCCCGTCTATGTTTGAGTAGTGAATTATTCTTGGCAATGGTGAAATAGTTCGTTGATTGGTTGCATACAAGTTTGTTATCTTCTATGATTGTCTTTATGTACAATATATGAGTGCACGCATATGTTGGGGAATGCATGTAAGGCGATCACCGGTAGCATAATGGAGTGGTGGTGACTTGGGAGTGACAGTAACCTGAGACCGAGCCACAAAGTTAAGTTATTGGGGGATATATATAGGGGACCTTAGAACGTAAGGCTATGGTGGGACTGTATGTCTTAATCAATCTTGTGCAGTCATTTACTTGGCCACATGATCCATCATAAGGGGTTGTAGATCATTTACTTGACTATACCTATTCATGGCTCCTTCCTAGAAGAAACAACTAAGACTAAAACATGTGCTTCACTAATTGTGACAACCACACGAACGAAACACCTATTGCTAGAACACTTGCTCCCTTGAGATACTTGAGATATTTGATGCTTTCTACTTGTGAAACTTGCTTTAGAAACTTGCTTTAGGATTACTTGCATTTTAAACTTGCTTCACAAGTTACTAGACAAACCACACTCCACGTCACTTGCTTTTAATTAGTTAGTTCCTTTTAGTCAAACTTATTGCTTTGCATAAACAGCCATATAAGAGGGTTATAGGGATTTAGAGAATAGATAGCTTACCTTCAGCTCCTCGTGGGTTCGACACTCAAATACTTATCGAAAGGTACTACAATTGATCTACTGCACTTGGGAGTCATCAACTTGCTCGCAATAATTTATCAGTGGTAACGGTTTTATATCAGTAGTGGAAATAAAATAACATCAGTAGTAAAATAGTAACAACAGTAGCAATTTCGGAAAACCGCAGTATCGGAAGTACCAAAGGCATAGAGGGAATGGATGGACGGGCGTTGCATGGATAACATAGGTCATGTAATCATCTAAACACGAGCATTGCAGATAATAATATAAAGCATCAAACATTTAGGCAAACCATATGCATGTGTTCCAATATAGTCGTACGTGCTCGCAATGAGAAACTTGCACAACATCTTTTGTCCTACCAGCCCGTGGCAGCGGGGCCTCTAGGGAAACTACTGGTAATTAAGGTGATCCTTTTAATAAAGCACTAGAGCAAAGCATTAACACTCCGTGAACACACGTGATCCTCACATCACAACCATCCCCTTCGGTTGTCCCAATTTCTATCACTTTGGGGCCTCGGGTTCCGGACAATGATATGTGTAAACAACTTGCAGATATGATCAAGAAACATAATTATACTCATGAAACAATAACATGTTCAGATCTGAGATCATGGCACTCGGGCCCTAGTGACAAGCATTAAGCATAACAAGTTGCAACAACAGTAGAAAACACTAACAATGGATACCAGGCACTATGCCCTAACAATCTGGCATTATTACATGATCGATCTCATCAAATCCCTTTCATCCCTCTCAGACTACAGCGGTGTTTACTCACACATGGACGGGGGAATCATGGATGGTTGATAGAGAAGAGGTGGCAGTGTCGATGGAGATGATCTCCTCTGAATCCCCATCCCGGCAGGGCGCCAGAAGAGGAACTTCTGATCCCCGAATCGAGTTTCGAGGTGATGGCAGCACTCTGTTGTGTTTCTCTGGAATATGACGACCCCCCCCCTCGGTTTTTCGGTTAAGGGGCATATGTTGTCGAAAGGGGAGTCAGAGGGGGTGAGGGAGTGGCACACACCACCTAGCGGCGGCCAAGGGGGGTGCGCCAGGGAGTGGTGTGGCCCCCTCCTGGATCCTCTCCTGGCCCCCTTCTAGCTCCCGGGGTCTTCTGGTATTTTAGGACACAAGGGATCTTTTCTGGGAAATTTCCCGAAAGTTGATTGTTATGCACAAAAACGACACACCAAGGTAATTCTGCTGAAAACAGCGTTAGTCCGTGTTAGTGGTATCCAAAAATCACAATTTTAGAAGAAAACAATCAGAAAAGTGTTCGGAAAAGAAGATACGTTTTGGACGTATCGGGGATCCGAAGTTCCTGTTCTGGCGCCCTGCCGGACGGGGATTCGAAAGAGATCATCGCCATCGTCAGCGCCACCACTTCTCCATCAACCATCCATGATTCCCCCATCCATGTGTGAGTAAACACTGCTGTAGGATGATAGGGATGGAAGGGATTGGATGAGAGCGATCGTGTAATAATGCCAGATTGTTAGGGTATAATGCCTAGTATCCATTGTTAGTGTTTTCTACCATTGTTGCAACTTTTTATGATTAATGCTTGTCACTAGGGCCCGAGTGCCATGATCTCATATCTGATCATGTTATTGTTTCATGAGTATAATTATGTTTCTTGATCATATCTGCAAGTTGTTTACACATGTCATTGTCCAGAACCTGAGGCCCCAAAGTGACAGAAATTGGGACAACCAGAGGGGATGGTTGTGATGTGAGGATCACGTGTGTTCACAGAGTGTTAATGCTTTGCTTCGGTGCTTTATTAAAAGGAGCACCTTAATTACCAGTAGTTTCCCTTGAGGCCCCGCTGCAAACGGGCTGGTAGGACAAAAGATGTTGTGCAAGTTTCTCATTGCGAGCACGTATGACTATATTGGAACACATGCCTATGGTTTGCCTAGAACTTGGATGCTTTTTTATTATTATCTGCAATGCCTATGTTTTGATTATTACATGAATTGTCTTATCCATGCAGCACCCGTTGATCCATTCCCTATGCCTACGGTCTTTAATCCTGTTGTTTTCCACGATTGCTACTGCTGTTACTATGTTACTCCTGCTGTTATTTTACTATTACTGCTGCTGTAAAAATGTTACCACTGATAAACTGTTGCGAGCAAGTCTACTTTCAGGTAAGGCTTATAAATATTCTTTGACTCCCCTTGTGTCGAATCAATAAATTTAGGTTTTACTTCCCTCGAAGACTGTTGCGGCTCCCTATACTTGTGGGTTATCAAGATGCCTCAAAGCCGTGGAGTGAGTTTAACATGCAAGTTTCGAGAACGGTGACACATATGTTCGAGCCAACTACCACATCTGTGCTTGGCAATGGTGCCACCACGCTCTTCTGGAACGACAAATGGTTGGCTTAGGGAAGGGTGAAGGATTTAGCTCCTTCCCTACTGAAGGGAATACCCAAGACGGCCCGGGCAAGCCGCCGGGTTAGGGAAGGCCTGGCGAGGGATGGTTAGAAGATGTACCCCAAACTTGAACGAGTTTGAACTACGAGAGCTTTTGGCAATGGCAGACAGTGTGGAGGGGACTACCCTTAGAGAGGGCCTGGATGATGAGCTCATTTAGAACTGGGATGCTAGCCATGTTTACTCAGTTAGATCGGCTTATAGAGCCTTGTTTGCTGGAATGGAGGGTCTCGATGGAACACATCAAGTATGGTGCTCCCGTGCGCCAAACAAATGTAAATTCTTCATGTGGCTAGTGCTGCGGAACAGGTGCTGGACAACAGATAGATTGAGTAGCGGAGGGTTGCCACACCCAGCGGCTTGCCATTTCTACGATCAGCACGAAGAGAACATCGACCATTTATTGCTGGGGTGTGTCCTGTCCAGAAAGGTGTGGACTGTGCTGATAGGCAATTGGGGGCAAGCCGATTGGATTCCGAGTCAGCTGGACAGGGTCGGAGTTTTGCTCCCGGCCCGCACGATGGGCGGGCTAGATCGGAAGGATCTTTGGACATCGATTACCCTTACTTGCTGGTGCCTGTGGAGGCACCGCAACGGGGTGGTGTTCGAGGGACACCAACTTTTAGTGGAGACAGTGCTCATGATGGTTGAGGCTGAGGCGGCCCTATGGTGTGTCGCAGGCATCTTCCGGGGTAGTTTTCATCAGGTGGAAAGGTGGAGGGTTGACGAGTAATCCCGTAAGTGTTGTGCGTGGGTTGCGTTCTGTGCGCCTATGCCACACGCGTTGTAAATTGCCTCGTCCACTTCAATGAAACCGATAGGTCTTTCAGGACGTATCCTTAAAGAAAAGAATTATTTAAAATTTAAAATTTTAAAAAAATATCAGATGTTCTCGTACCCAGGTTCTCATATGTATTTTTGACCATATATATCACTTTGTATGACTCTCCGTATATTTTCGACCGTATATGTCACTTTGGAGGGAAAAGCTGAACATGATTCACGTGAGTACATACATATGTTTCATTGAGCAATATTTTGGTTTCATATTTACTTATTTATATTAATACGGTGACGTACTTTAGAAGTCAATTGTGCCGGTCAGGTAAAGTCGAATGAAACGGGAGTTTGACTGATGTCTGCAGGTATATTGCTTAATACAACTTGGTTGCTTACGTACAGTATCCGGGCCCCATGATGTTGAGCTGACGATGATCGCGAGCTCTGTTGACTGACTCGAAAGTTGTAAAATTTCTACGCGTACTTGTTCTCAGTCTCGATCATCCAATTCTTGGACACGTCAGACATGATCGAGAGAGTATATGAATGGTACGGGGTGACGCTTGTTATTCCATTAGTTATTACTCCATATACCTGTTCCTGCACTGGGTAGAATCTTCACATAGTGCCGACCAGAAGTTCTAAACCTGCCCAATATTTTGCATGTTGACTACGTACTGTATTTAAACCTGCCCAATATTTTTCACAATACTGATGAGCTACAAAACGTAGGCCCTAGTAATTAATTCAGGGATGATTAAAAGAATCTTGTATAGTACACGCCAACCTACAATATTGTTGCTAGGAAAATATATGTACCCGTACCCTAAGTAATGATTCTAAATTTGTAATGCTTTCACACGTACACGCATATAGGTGATATGATTGAGCATATCATGCATGATGGATTGGGGACACAACCATGGTCCTAACAAGTCCAACCAATGGTGGTTTAGCAAATTTGAATCATAAGAACAAAAATATAGATAAAATAAACTATATATTTATCACAATTTATCTATTTTAGGTAGTATGTATCTGTAGATGCATGGTCTCCTTGTGATTGATTAATGTTTAATTATAATCTTTTAATAGAAAACCTGAAAACATTGTTAACGGTAGATTAGAGCACATGGATGCCAAGCAGCATGCATTTTTTTTACATACGCCTCGCGTAGGGGAGCCTGTTTCCATTATCAGAAGATAATAGAACAAGGTTTTTTACAAAAGCGCAACAACTGAAATAGAAAGGTCTACGAAGAAACAAAAACAAGTTTGTCCAGACAGCTAGACGAAGGCCCCACAGGTAGATAGTATCACAACCACGGAAACAACAAATTTTTAAACTTCCAGAGCCAGACTTCACCAAAACCACAGTTTTCCAAAACGACAGCAGCATCAAACTAAAACATATTCGTCTTCATCATCCTCCCCCTGAACCGGATTTGATCTGCTCGACGCCCTAGAGGACGTAGCCTCGTACGCAAGGACCGCGACGCTCAGAATCCGATCTGCTCCTTCCACCACCAGTTTCATGTCTGTCTCCTACTCCAAATCTGCCCAATAACGAAGAAATACACACATGTAACAAACCATCTCGACAGGAGACGATATAAGCTTGCCTTCAAAGCAGGCCTTGTTATGTAGCTTCCAAATTACCCGGCACAGAGCAGCCACCCCAACAATATGCAAATTAGTATTCGAGGGAAAAAACCTAGCAATCCACCAGAAGTAGTGGGTGAAACCAGATGGTCGGGCATTACCTCCCAAAGCAAAACTGAGTGAACTCCACACAAAGCTGATAGCATGGCAGTTAAAGAATAGGTGTATAATAGATTCATTTGCTGGGCAGAACCTACGGAGGGGACTCCCCACCCAATTTCTTTTAATCATGTTATCATTTATAGCAATGGCATTATGCCAAATCAACCACAACCAAATTTTAATTTGTAAGGGGATTTTTGCTTTCTAGAGATGTCTAAAGGTTCTATCCGGCCCACAAGAAGACAGCTTATTGTAAAAGGATTTAACCAAAAAAACACGACTTTTGGTGAACTTCCACTTAGGGACATCTCTCCCCACACCTAGCGCTACAGTAGTGAGGGCAATCCTTAATTGTTGCACTTGATTTTAGAATTCTGGGTTGAGCCATCTTCTGAAGAAAAATGCCCACCCAGCATCAAACATCTCCTGATAAATACAGATGTCAAAAGGCCGAGGGAAGACAACACAAAGAGGGTTGTATCCTAGCCAAGCATAACTCCAGAAGCTAGTATCATTGCCACCAACAACACACATTTTTCTCCCCCACAAATAATACTTCCTAACTTTCAAAAAATCCTTCCACACAGGAGAGTCATCTTGCTTCAGTTTTAGAGCCAAAATCCCCCTGACCAGTTTGTACTTACTCCTAACCAAACTTTGCCAAACTCACTTTCCAGCTTCCACCACCACTTACATATCGCCAAGCAGCATGCATGCATTGTGAACTTACGGGAACAGCATAACTTCGTCGAGTTACAAAGCGACTTCGGCAGTATGAATTGCATAGTCCGGTTTGGGTAAACCCATCCCATGTCGGCCCGAATAAAAACTTAGACCTTCAAACTAGGTAATTCACAAGGGCATGATTTGTTCGTGCCAACACAAAAGTATGAGGAGAAGATCAATATATCCTTGTGTTTATCAGTCCGACTGGTTTACACTTTCCGGCTAATCTAAGCTATTCGTCTAGTGCACCGGCTATTTTGCATCTTCTTTTCGCTATAGAGGCACGCATGCAAGATGGACTGCCACCTCATGGTTGCATCATCAAATTAATTGCTAAATATAAAAATAACTAAATGATCTATCTGGATCTGATTATGCGTTAGTGAATAGTCAGACAAAGAAAGAGTCGATATACTAGGTACAATACTGCCTAAGGGGCCAAACTTTCTCGGTAGGAATTCTAGGATTCAATTCTTTTATCACATTGGGATCTGCTCATCAAATCATATTAACCACTAATTTTGTCTCGATGAGGGCTTCAAAACTAAATTATGTGGTTTTCAAATTAACAACAAACAATTGTCACGATAATTGTGTGGAATTGCTGGAGAATTTTTTACATGGTTTTAGCCACAATGTTTGTAGAGCAATTGAGACGATATCGTTCCACCAAAAATTGTGCCATGCAACATTGCATTGGTCATATAGGAACCTTACAACTAATTTATTAAAATTTGTCAACTAATTAGTGTATAATATGAAAAGTGATAACAATATGGAAATTACCAACACAATTTATTGAATCTTGTCAATACAAAGCCTGAGTCGGGTTTGCGATTGAGAAGAGAAAACTTGAAATCAAATGTATATTTGTTGATGTCATGTTTGTTTTATACGTATTATTGTATTTTAGCTATGAAGAGAGGGGGAGGAGAGAGAGAGAGAGAGAGCAATTGGTAGGGTGTATGTGCCCTAATTTTCTATGAATCTATGTATTTATACATATTTCACTCTGCGCTCTTGGTTATCTGGGTGTTTGTTATTTCAAAGTACATGTGAACTTTGCGTCGAACGTAGTAAAGGAAGTTGTGCTCAAGGACCCTTTTATCGTGTGTGGTCTTGTTCGTTGAAACATAGAAAGTTCTCATATATAATGTATAAAAGTACTCATAATTAATGTATATATGCATTTCCATCCAGGGGATTTTTTTTTTTTGCCTAAGAAAGTAAGAATGCAGGGATCATTAACATGAAAAACTAACAAATTAAAAATCACTTGCTAGCTTTGGTCTGGTGGTGAGCTGTCACGAGATTAACTTGAAGTTCCGTACTTTACACACCACTATAAGAGTTCCCTTGAGATAACTAGGCTGTAAAAGCACCTATACATGAGACTAAGCTCTTTTTGTTTTTACAACAGCTACCCTCTCCATATCAAAATATAAAATGTTTTAGATTTTCCTAAATAAAATATATCTAAAAATATTTTATTATGTAGATTCATATGCATTTTGCATTAAAACATGTCTAGTCATATATTGTCGGTAAAACATTTTATGGGTGTAGCTAATAGCTCATAGCTCATGTGACCCAAACGGCCAATCTGGCTCGCATCCAAAAGCAAAGCGATTTTTCTGACTTCTGAGCTGTTCCAAGTGGTCGCTGGCAGACCCCCTTGTCGTGTGGATCTGAGCGTCCTCTCCGTGATAAACAACGCTTTGTTAGTTGACCTGTGCAGGCACGAAACCCGCACATATTGTCACTTTCTTTCTTTTGTTTTGAGCAGCAACTTGTTCAGACAGGTAGAGAGAGCTTGGTTGGTGAGTTCATGACATGCATGTCCAGTTTTTTTATTTGTTTCTTTGAGAAATGTATGTCTACGTCACCGGGATAGATTCTCTTAATTTGCTTGTAGAGAATGAGTCCACTTGGACATTCTGATCCAGGATCTAAACAAGCGGGACCTAGCTTTCCTGGAGACTGGAGTGTCAGGTTAGCCATAGTAGAGTTAGCCTAGAATATTTGGCCAGTTTGTAGAGTTAGCCTGGAGTATCTGCACGAGCGTGACAGTGACGACTGAGCGTCCGTCAAATATCATGGCTGCGCCCTGTCTTTGTTAGGGCATCTCCAGTCGTTCGACCCCCCCCAGGTTTCAGATCGGCGCTTTTTAGCGATAGCGCCGGCCCGCACCAAAACCTGGGGGGGGCGATTTCACCAGCCGTTCGGCGTCCCAGAAAATAAAGCACCGATATCATTCGAAAAGTTTCTTCCCGCCCCCAAAAAACAGAGCCCTAGTTCGGCGATCGGCAGCCATAGTTTCGGGCGATCATATTACAAAAAACGCCACAGGTGGGCGATCAAATATAGTTCAGATCGAATCACACAGATGGGCGCGCGCGGCGGTGGCAGACGTAGGCGATCAGACAGACGCGTCGGCCGGCGTCGGAGCAGGCGGCGAGCTCGGCGCAGCATCCAGGTCGATGACGGCATCGGAGCGGACAGCGGGCTCGCCATTCTCCAGGTCGACGACGGGCTGGGCATCCTTGTCGACGGCGGCATCCTCCTGGGCGGCGGGCGGGCTTGTCGGCGCGGTGGTGTAGCTGGCGCCGCCAGACGATGTCGGGGCCGGGGGCGCGCTGATGTCGGTCAGGATGAGGTTGCACTGCGCCAGGAACCAAGCTCTCACCTCGGGGGTCATCGCGGCCGGGTCGCCGCCCGTGAGGAAGGCGAGGTCGTTGTTCCTCTTCTTCGCGGCGGTGCCAGTCCGGAGGAGGTCGATCTTGACCTGCGAGTTGGCCATGAGCGCCGCCCATCGCTGTTTGGAGACCTCCTCCCTCTTGCCGGCCTGGACCTGAGCGTCGGCGATGCAGGTCTCGATGGATGCCTAGAGTTTTGCCGCTGCAGGCGCGCCGTCCCTAGCCAGCTTGGCTTTCTTGTGGCCCATCGGCGGACGCCCTTCGGATGCGCACGCAGCCACCGCGTCGGGGACGTACTCCTTGCCCTTGCCGATCGAGCGACGCACCTCCGCCCACTTCTCGCAATCCTCGATGAGAACAAACACGTGGAGGAACTTGAAGTCGGTTCCCTCGTCGTTCTTGTACGCCTCGAGCATGCGGACGATCTCCATCTCGCGGTTGGCGCCGCTCTGCGGCCTCGCCGAGATCTCCTCCTGGATGCCGTGCCACTTGTTGCACGACGCCTGGATGTTGGCCCAATGGTTCGCCATGGCTTTCTGGCCGCGGTCGAGGACGCATGGGGCGTAGTAGGGATCGATCATGCGGCGCTCGTCGTAGGCCGTCTTCACCCGCTTCCAGTAGTTGTCGGCGTGCTGGTTCGCGCCGATGATCGGGTCCAAGCTGACCGTCTTCCACGCCTCGGCGAGGAGCGAGTCCTCCCTGTTCAGCCACTTGATGCGAGGCTCGGCGGGCGGCACGGGCACCTTGGGCTCCTTGCGGGGGCGGCCAGGGCCACGGCGCTTCCGTCCTTCGCCGGCCGGATCTGTACTCTCTGGCACCACGGGCGTCTCGTCCACGTCGTCGTCTTCGCCCTGCTCCTCCGTCGCCTGCGTGCCGGAGCCGCCTTCGCCGTAGTCGCCACCGACCTGCGTGAAGAACTCGCCGCTGGCATCGAGGAAGCCCGGGCTCGCCGCCGCCGCCATCGAGCCGGACGCGATGATCTCCTCCATGTAGCTGTCCTGGGGCTGCAGCCCGGCGAGAATCGCGCGGCGGTGGGATGGGGAAGCTGCGTAGCCCGGCGCGTTGCCATACATCATCGGCGGGTGGTAGGGGAAGGTGAGGTTGGGGTTGAAGCCTCCCAGCGAATCACCTTCGACGAACCATGCTGGCGGCGGGTGCGGCGACATGCGGGGCGACGGTGACGGCGACTGCTTCCAGCCGGCGAAACGTGGGCCGAAAGGGCCCTTCTTCTTGGCGAGAGGCGCCGCGGCCGGCGTAGGTGGCTCGTCTGGGACCTCCTCCTCCTCCTCCAGCTCGTCTTCCTCGGCGGCTGCCTGCTCCTCCGCTTGCAGCTGCGCCATGAGCTGCCTCTGCCGCTGCGCCGCCTCCCTACCCCGGCGCTTGATGTTGGCTGTCTCCAGCCGCGACCTCTCGGCGATCCACTCCTTGTTCGACATGCCGGGTGGTCGCTCCTTCGGTGCTCTTGGCTTGCGGGGTTTCTTGGCCGGTTCGGAGGCCGCGGGAATGGAGACGGCGGCGGCGGCGCGGGGTCCTGTAAATCGAGCGGGAGCCATGGCGCGTAGATCTCGGGTGCGGGGGGGAAATGGCGGGAATGAACCGGGGGGAGAGGTACATGTGGGGGAAAGTGGAGGGAAGCGCCGAAAAAAGAGAGGAAAATCGTCTTCCCTCGCCGACTAGCGTGGCCCACGCGAGCATTTTGCCCCCCCAGGCCGAACCCAGCGCGCTGGGTTTGGCCTGGGTTCGGCGGCGCCAAACGGCGCGAAAAACGGCGGAAAGCGGCGCTAAATCGATTCCTGGGGGGCGACTGGTGCGAAACGGCGCGAAACGGCGCCAAAAACGCCGCTTGGGGGGGCTCTGGGGGGGACGGCTGGAGATGCCCTTAGCTAA
The DNA here is from genome assembly GCA_028641055.1 of Alopecurus myosuroides. NCBI lineage: Eukaryota > Viridiplantae > Streptophyta > Magnoliopsida > Poales > Poaceae > Alopecurus > Alopecurus myosuroides. The sequence continues at coordinate 42,149,393 of CM054062.1, forward strand.
ACCAGATAAAGGTGTTACTATTTCTGCAAGGTGAACAGCAGACATTCGAAGAAAAGTACCGTGACCCCCTTACCCCGGATGGTCCTATGCCGGGGTATTTTTTGACAAAAATGTCCTTTGGACGAAACTAATAGTGTATCAGGCCCCTCTGCAAAACTATTTTAAAATCCGACCCTTAATTCGGCGTCAACGAGGATGGAGCCGGCATTGTGTAACTCGGCGACTGCGAAAATCACGAAAAACATAGGTTGGTGCCGTTTGCATTGGAGCCGACCTATGTCGACTTGTCTAAATGTCAAAAGATGTCGGCGCCGAACTGCACAACGTCGGCTCCATTCGTATTGTCGCCAAACCGAGGGGCTAGATTTGGAAATAGTTCCATAAAGAGGCCAGATGCAAATATTAATTCTCTCTAGGGCCATTTTATCAAAAAAAATACCACAAGGGGAGGTCAATTCCAAAATCTTCAATCTAGTTTCAGTAAAGGACTAATTGCTTGGGGAGATAGTTCCGGTGCGCAAAGTGTGTAGGAGCTTCTTATCAAAGTGCTATCTACGCATATCATGGAAGTGTCCAAACCACCGGTTTTAGTTTGCCATTACCTCACTCTGTTGATTCGTAATTATCGATGGGGAGAGGATCATGACAACCGTAAAACTTATTGGATGAGCTGACCTAAACTGAATGAAGTTGTTAGTTTGAGATAATGAGAGAAGCTAAACTCGTATTTTACTTGTGGCCTCGAGGGCTAGTATTTATATCAGTATAAACTTGGAGTCCAAGGCTAACCGAACCCTAACCGACTATACTCTAATATCCCCCCGCAGTCTCACATCAGGAGGAACAATGTTGAGACTGGAACGTATGTATGTGAATGATGCAGTCGGGAGGCCTTTTGTAAAAATATCAGCAAATTGAGCCGTTGTGGGAACATGAAGAACGCGCACTTCCCCCAGAGCCACCTTCTCCTGAACAAAGTGTATGTCGATCTCAATGTGTTTTGTGCGACGATACTGAACTGGATTGGAGGCCATGTAGACGGCAGAGATATTGTCGCAGTAAACTATAGTAGCATGCTCAATAGGTTGATGAAGCTCAACGAGAAGCTGACGCAGCCACACCGCCTCGGCCACGGCATGAGCAACCGACCTATACTCAGCCTCAGCAAAAGACCTGGAGACTGTTACCTGCCTTTTAGAACACCAAGAAACAAGATTATCACCCAAATAAACACAAAATCCGGATGTGGATCGTCGAGTATCGGGACATCCTGCCCAGTCTGCATCAGAATAAACTGTCAAGCTTGTTGGGGAAGAAGAATTAATGAGAAGACCGTTATCAAGAGTGCCTTTTAAATAGCGAAGGATTCGTTTAACATGAGCAAGATGAGGGGCGCGAGGATCATTCATAAAGAGACAAGCTTGCTGAACAGAATAAGAAATGTCAGGACGAGTAAGAGTAGCATATTGGAGAGCACGGGTAATGCTGCGATAGAAGGTGGGATCAGAAATAGGATCACCAGTGGCTGATAATTTAACACCAGTGTCAGCGGGAGTACGAGAGGGTTGACAATCAGACATTCCAGCACGAGAAAGCAGATCTAAAAGATATTATCGTTGAGAGAGAAAAAGAGTAGACTTAGTGCGAAAAACATTAATACCAAGAAAATGATGAAGAGGACCAAGATCAGTCATGGAAAACTCACGGTTAAGAGAAGAAATAATATGTTTGAGAAAAGAACTAGAGCTAGCGGTGAGAATTATATCATCAACATAAAGTAAAAGGTATGCAATATGTTCTGAAGAGCGAAAAATAAAGAGAGAAGAATCACATTTGGAAGAAATAAAACCAATTGTTTGAATAAATGTGGCAAAGCGTTGAAACCAGGCACGAGGAGCCTGTTTGAGACCATAAAGAGATTTTTGGAGTAAACAAATGAGATTAGGAGAAGAGGAATTCTCAAAACCAGAGGGTTGCTGACAATAAACAGTTTCATTAAGTTTGCCATGAAGAAAAGCATTTTTGACGTCTAGTTGGTGAATTGGCCAAGAGGTGGAAACGGCAAGGCTAAGAACAACCCGAATAGTGCTTAGTTTTGAAATTGGAGAGGAAGTTTCATCAAAATCAATGCCATGTTGTTGGGAAAAACCGCGACAAACCCAACGAGCTTTGTAGCGAGCAAGAGTACCATCAGCACGAAATTTATGGCGAAAAACCCATTTGCCGGAAACAACATTAACACCAGATGGTTTGGGAACCAAAGTCCATGTATTATTTTGTTCAAGAGCATCAAATTCATCACGCATGGCGGAAAACCAAAGAGGATCAAGAAGGTCACGTTTATAAGATGTTGGTATAGGGGAAATGGTGGTAGTGGCTGTGAGATTGAGGCGTTGAGTAGGAAGAGTAAAACCACGTTTGCCGCGGGTGCGCATAACGTGATCATTGTTGCGGGGTGGAATGGGTACGGCACGAGGTGGTAGTGGTGGTGTGTCGGGTGACTGTGTAGGTGTTTTGGTGTGTGTTTCAACGTGATTAGTGGGAGGCTCGATGGGTGATAAAGGGGAGGAGGGGTTTGGTTGCTCGATAGTGGACACGGGGGAGACAGTGGGCGGCTAGTCGGTGGGTGACGGTGGCTGCGAGGTGGACGCGGTAGGAGGGATGGGCAGTGGTTCGGCTAAGGGCTGCCGCGGCAGAGAGTTGAGGGAAAATTCTGCCGCGGTGGGCTGCCGTGGTTGAAAAACGGGGAGAAAGTCTGCCGCGGCAGAGATGACGGCAGCGGGAACCAGTGGACTAGGGGTTTTGGGGCTGGTTAGTGGGTTAGGTTGAGCGGAGGTTTGCGTGGCAGCATAGGGAAAAACATTTTCATCGAATACAACGTGACGAGACACAAGAACACGACCAGAAGATGGATCAAAACAGCGATAACCTTTGTGATCGTCAGAAAGACCAAGATGAATACAAGGAAGTGAGCGCGGTGCTAGTTTGTTCTGAGTGGTGGAGGCAGTGTTGGGAAAACAAAGGCAGCCAAAAACACGTAAAGATGAGTAAACGGGGTGAGAAAGAAAAAGAGATTCAAAGGGCGAATAAAGCGGGCATGTTTTGGTTGGTCGAATATTTATTAGTAGTGTAGCAGTGCGAAGAGTTTCAGCCAAAAATTTAGAGGGAAGAGAGGCTTGTAAGAGCAATGTGCGAAGAATGTCGTTAATAGAGCGAAGAGAGCGTTCAGCTTTTCCGTTTTGAGGAGAAGTGTAAGAGCAAGAAAAACGAAGAAGACTACCGTGAGAGAGAAAAAAAGTTACGGTTTTGAGTGTTATCAAATTCACGACCATTATCACATTGAATAAATCGAATTGGCAAACCAAAGTGAGTAAGAACATACTGCCGGAAGTTGAGAAAAATTGTGTGCACATCAGATTTACCTCGAAAGGGAAAAGTCCAAATATAATGAGAATAATCATCCAATAATACAAGATAATATTTATAACTAGAAACACTAGGGACCGGAGAGGTCCATAAATCACAATGAAGTAGCTCAAAAGGAAAAGTGGCATAAGTAGTAGAGGTACCAAAGGGTAATCGAACGTTTTTTGCCGCATTGACAGGCAGTACATAGTGAAGGATTATGAGAAGCAGTAGAACTAGGGATACAAAAATCTCGAAGCAACGAGGACAAAGTGAATTTATTTGGGTGGCCTAGACGACGATGCCACAAATCTACCGAAGCAAGCATGGCACGTGGGGTGGATGTAGGAGCACCATGAAGTGGATAAAGATCACCTGTGCTATTGTACCGAGCGAGAACCTCCCCCATTTTCAGATCCTTCACAGACAAACCAAAGGGGTCAAAAGCCAGAATAACTTGATTGTCAATGCAAAATTGTCGAACAGAAATAAGATTTTTGATTAAAGAGGGAACTACAAGAATATTGTTGAGAAGAAAATTGGTAGAAGAGGAAGGTATATAAGAATTGCCGGTGCAAGAAACAGGAATTGTGGAGCCATCGCCGATAGTAATGGTGGAAAACGGCAAGGGAAAACAAGCTGACAGTAAATTCATATTGGAGGACATATGCGAGGATGCACCAGAGTCGAAGATCCAATCCGTACCTTCGTTATTTAGGGTAAAATTGTTCATGGCGTTGATGAAGGCGGCTTGGTCCCATGTCGGCTGCTGTTGCGGAGAAGAGGGGCCAGGAGCTTGCATGTTGACGTGAGGAGGAGGTGGTAGCCGGTGCGGGTACGAGGCCTGCATGGTTCCGTAGGCCGGCATGGTGTAGTAGTTGGGCAGGGGCCCTGGCGCACCAGGAGGTGGTGCAGGGGTGGCGGTGTAGACGTGCGCAGGTGGCCGGGATCTGAGAAGACCGGGGGAGCCGGTGGCCGGACGGAGACCGGGGTTCTAGGAGTCCGTGTATGCAGGAGGAGCGCCGTACGGGGAAGGAGCCGACCAAGGCATCGACCATGCTTGGACAAGACCAGTCCAGGGATCATGCTGGGGTGACCATGTCGGTGGAGCGGGAGGCGACGGAGTCGTGGTCTGGGCAGGGGCGGTGCTAGCAGGACGAGGTTGAGGAGGCCGGTAAATCGGATGCTTGCCTCTGTAGTTAGGGCTTGGGCGCCACCCTGGGGAGGTTGGGGAGTCGACGTGGAAGACGGTCGGGGCAGCGTAGCGGCAGGAGCGGCAGCGTGGAAAACCTGCGACGCCCGTTGGGCTTTGCGTGCCTGGTTCTTCTCCTCCTGCTAAAGGATCGATCGGACCTCCTTAAAGGAGGGGTAGGGATTGAGCATGGGGACGAAGGACTGCTGCTTCTCGAAATTGTCACCAAGGCCGACGAGGAGAGCGTTGATGAGAGTGCGATCCTCAACGCGATCGCCGAGTTCGCGGAGTTCATCGCCAATGGCCTTGATCCGCTGACAGAAGACGGTGACCGGGGCATCTCCTTGAGTGATGGTGCGAAGCTCGGTGTTTAGGGAGTTGATGCGCGCGTCAGAATTGTCCTGGAACAGCTGTTGAAGAGAGGCCCAGAGCTCGGCGGCGGTGGCGTCGTCGTTGGAGACTAAGTTAAAGAGCTCCGTGGAGATGCGCGTGTAGATCCACTGGATGATGGCAAGGTCATCCTTCACCCAACGAGGATCGGAGGGCTGCGGAGGGTAGGATCCATCTATGTGGTGACGAAGACCGCAGCGACCGAGGTGGATGGAGAACAGGTGACGCCAATGGTAGTAGTTGTGGGCGCCAAGATCCAACGAGATCGGGATGAAGGAGGAGACATCGGCAATGGTGTCAGCGAGAGAAATTGTGGAGATTTGAGGAGGTATTGATAGGGTGGTTGTAGACAAGGTAGTAGATGGAGGGGGTGTGCTGGTAGCTCGAAACTCGACCAAGGAGAAGGGGGACCGAGTCGGCAAGGGCGGCGGCGCCGGCGGACCTGCCATGCTAGGTGCGGAAAACCTAGGCGTCTGATACAATGTTAGTTTGAGATAATGAGAGAAGCTAAACTCGTATTACTTGTGGCCTCAAGGGCTAGTATTTATATCAGTACAAACTTGGAGTCCAAGGCTAATAGACTCAAGGTGTCATGGGTTTCCGTGACATGTGGCTATTCAATCATGCATTACTAGCTCGACATGCTTGGTGATCGATCATTCTCCCCGATAGTTTTTTTACAAAATGGGAAAGCCCTGGCCTATGCATCAATTGATGCGTGCAGCCTTTATTAACTTCATTGAAATTTAGTTACTGCAAAAGATTTTTTTTTGAAATGGAAACCTTTCGTCCCGGCCTCTGCATCAAAATGATGCACACAGCCAGAATTAAATTAAGCAAAACGTTAAAAATCTCGTGGAGAACCCCTTACAGTCACACACACATGAGTTTGCGACAGAGGAAAAAAAAGGCAAAACATCGTAGCCCTAAACATCGAGACGCCGATGATTAAGCCAGCCATCCCGACTGTAGATGGCCCGAACGACCGCCATCATTCGAGCACACCCTGTATCTATAAGTCCTCGCTGATCGACAGGCAGCAGGAAGGACCAAGTCTGGATAGAAAACACCACCTTGTTGATAACCTAGAATAAATGAGCATTTGGCTTTTTATTAAACACAATATCGTTTCAAAAATTCCACACCTCCCATAACACCGCAGACACGCATATTCGAATACGTGCTTTAGTAGAGGCATCTATCCCATTCAACCATCCACCAAACATATTCGCAATACTATTTGGTGGATGGATACTAAACGTAAAGTGAATCAAACGCCACATATCTCTAACGAAAGAACAAGAAATAAATAGGTGATCCACTGTTTCACTCGAACCACAAAAAACACATTTCTTATCACCATTCCAACCTCTCTTAGCCAAATTATCTTTAGTCAATATCACCTTTCTATTAACAAACTAGAGAAAGATTTTTATTTTGAGAGGCACTTTTAGCTTCCACAAATATTTATGTAAATATCTTGTGGAACCATGCATCAAGTCTGCATAATAAGATTTGACAGAGAACACCCCGCTTGGTGTGAGATTCCATCGAAATGCATCTGATTCCTGGGATAACGAAACATCCATCAGACGCTCGACGAGATGAATCCATTGTACTCTCCTCTCACCGGTAATGAACCTCCTAAAGTGAACATTGAGTGGATTGTTTGCTAACACGCTTGCTACGGAAACATTCCTATGATGCACAATGCTATACAATGAAGGATACTCATGAGACAACGCATTATCCCCTAACCAGATATCCTCCCAAAACCGCACCGATTGTCCATCACCCAAAACGAAAAGAACATCTATCAAAAAGGTCGTTCTTAACTCTCATCAAACCTTTCCAGAAAGGTGAGTCCGAACCCCGGGCTTCAACTTGGGACAACGTCTTAGCCCCTAAATATTTATTGACCAGTATCTCCTGCCAAACACCTTCCTCATGTAAAATTTTGTGAAACCACTTACTGAGAAGACATTTATTCTTCACATCAAGAAATTCAATACCCAAACCCCCTTGATCCTTTGGACGACACACAATATTTCATTTAGTTAATCTATACTTTTTCCTCTTGCTATCACTCTGCCAGAAGAAACGAGATATGTAAAAATCTAGTTTCTTCCTAACTACTTTCGGAATTTCGAAAAACGAAAGGAGAAACATCGGCAGACTAGTTAAAACTGAGTTGATTAAAATGAGGCGATCCCCATATGACAGAAGTTTCCCAACCCACGCAGCTTCAGTTCGAAACGATCTTCCACTGGTTTCCATTCTTTATTTACAATTTTCTATAATGAATGGGGATCCCAAGGTATTTAAAAGGTAGGCATCCTACGCCACAACCGAAAATGTGACGATAATACTCTTGAATATCCTCGGCCTTACCAAAACAAAAAAGCTCACTCTTATGAAAATTAATCTTTAAACCCGGTAGTTGTTCGAACAACGCGAGTATAAGTTTCATATTTAGAGCCTTCTGCAAATCATGCTCCAAAAAAAGTATCGTATCGTCCGCATATTGGAGGATTGATACCCCACCATCGACAAGATGTGGTATCAACCCACCCACTTGACCATCCTCCTTTGCACGAGAAATAAGAATAGCCAACATATCCGCCACTAGGTTAAAAAAGATAGGGGACAACGGATCCCCCTGCCTTAAACCTTTTAAGGTTTGAAAATAATGACCGATGTCATCATTAACTCTAACACCCACACTTCCTCTGTGAACAAAACGAGCTACCCAATCACACCATTTTGGATAAAAACCCTTCATTCTCAACACTTGTTGCAAAAAATACCAGTTAACTTTATCGTATGCTTTCTCAAAATCGATCTTAAGAAGCACCCCATCCCTTTTTTCCTTTTTTAGTTCATGAATAGTCTCATGTAAGACAACCACTCCTTCTAAAATATTTCTCCCCGGCAGGAAAGCTGATTGAGACGGTCGGATAACTCTACTCGCTATAGATGTTACCCTATTGGTCCCCACTTTAGTAAAAAATCTCGAAACTGACATTAAGGAGACAAATGGGTCTGAACTGCTCAATACGAATAGCATCTTCTTTCTTAGGTAATAACGTAATTACCCCAAAATTTAATTTAAATAATTGAAGTTCCCCCGTAAATAACTGAAAGAAAAGATCCATCAAATCACTTTTGATGACTTCCCAAATTTTTTGATAAAACTCCGCAGAAAACCCGTCTGGTCCTGGGGCTTTGTTATGCTCCATTACAGAAATCGCCTCAAACACCTCCTTTTCCGTAAACGGAGATGTGAGAATAGCGTTTTCCTGAGAAGAGATCTTAGGCACGTCATCATTCATTCCCTCTACTAGTGAAACAAAACTTGGATCCGGTGCTCCAAACAGTTTCTTATAGTACTCAGAAATGAAAACTTTTAAATTTGCTTCCCCAACAATTGTTCCTTCATCCTGCTCGAGTTGAAAGATTTTCTTCTTGCGGTGGTTACCATTAGCAATAAGGTGGAAATATTTCGTATTACTACCACCCTGCTGGATATGCTTAACCTTAGCCCTCTGAGCCCATTTAGTCTCCTCGTCGCGTCTCAACTTAGCTAACTCATACTCCGCTTCCTTTTTTGCAGCTCGCTCATCCGCACTTAAAGGAATTGTCTCAGCTTGAATGTCAAGCGTATCTATCAATTGCGTAAATTGATCTCTCAAAACTTTGTATTGACCACACAATTTTTTGCCCATCCCCTCAAGAACTGGCGCAAGTGGCGAATCTTGTTCTGCCACCCTTCAATAGGAGATGCCCCCGTAGTGACCGCATTCCACTCACGAAGGACGATATCATAGAAACCTTCCTGACGTAACAAACAAAGCTCAAATGAAAAGTGGCTCTTATTCCCAACATGAGCATGTTCCCCAGAATCGAGAATCAGCGGTGTATGATCTGACCCCGCACGGGTCAAAGCATGAACCGATGATAAAGGGTATTTTTGTTCCCACTCTATGCTAGCTAGAAATCTATCCAACTTTTCGTACGATGGAATAGGTCTCCTACTTGCCCATGTGTATTGACGCCCCGACATTTCTAAATCCTTCAGATCAAGGCTCTCAATAATTGCATTAAAAATCGATGGCCAACGGTTATTAAAAAGGTCATTACTTTTCTCATTTTGACGCCTTATAATATTAAAATCCCCTCCAACTAGAAGTGGCAACGACTCATTTTCACACATACGAACCAACTCATCTAAGAACTCGGGTTTTTTAGAATCTTGTGCAGCTCCGTAAACTATCACGAGGCTCCATAAAAACCCATCCGGTTTAGTTTTGACATGGAACTTGACAGAAAAATCACCTGACACAACGGTTTGTGACACCAATGATTGGTTGTTAAAACCAACTAGCATACCACCAGAACGGCCGTGAGGAGGTATAAAGTACCACGTAAACTCTCTACCCCCGCTAAGAACTGCAAGAAATGAGAAGAAATCGCAGATCTTCCCGTTTCCAACAATGCTATAAAATCAAGTCGATGTTCTTTCACAAATTCATTGACAGCTAAATGTTTCGTATGATCACCAAAACCATCACTATTCCAAATTATACCTCTCATTGTTTATTTAATTTTCTAATCCTAGCGCCTCTTCTTGGTTTGGAATAACAGCCAGTAACTTTCTTACGAGTACGTTTACCCGTTAGAACTATCGGAGAAACTAAAGACTCTAAACCATCCACCTCAAAACCCATCTCCTCCAACGTGCTAGCATCTCTATCACTATCATTAATAATTTTAGTATCTAAAAAAGACCGAACTCTATAATCTTCTCTCTCTAAAATAGCAGAGATTGATGAATTAATTTGATTCTTATCCTTTCCCAAAGAAATACCTAGTCTGCTCGCCCTAGTCAAGATTTCGGAATAATTGAAAGAGCGAAGAGATAAAGAGGGACGTGGTGAAGTACCTGATGAGAATGCAGCGTCTCTACGCTCAGCCAGACCTATCGCACGCTGTGGTTGGGGCAGATCAGCGTCATCCTTAGCACACAGACAAGGGCTAGAAAGAATCTCCATCGTCGTGTCTTGAAGTCCCCCGAACGCCATCACCTCGGCCTCGGAATAACGAGAGCGCAGAGTCACCATCTCCCTCCGTCCCAACCCGCCTGGTTGAGGCGTAAGAGTGACACACTCCCTCTGACCAGCACCCACCTCGAATCCCAACCCGTCTGGTTGAGATGAGTAAGTGTGTCCCTCCTTGAAATCACATTCCAAACGCCGAGGTATAACCCCGTGAGTGAACGAAGCAGACGACATAGAATTGGTTGACACTAACTCCAAAACAGCACCCGCAGAACGAGGGGCAAGCCCATCCCTCGCGTTAACACCACGCCTAGATTTCAGCAAAGTCATAGGTTCCGTATATCCAACCTCAGCCGAGCTATTTGGATCAGCACGCACAGCAGCACGTACCGCGTTAGAGAAACCCACAGCAGCATCCGCCACGGCAGCAGAAACACTCCCGGCAGCGTGCCCTGGGGCAGCGAAATCTACCGCGGCAGCCTGCCCTGGTACGAACGCCCGTGCTGCGGCAGCTTCACTTGTTCCAACGCGTACCGCGGCAGAAGAATTTTTCCGCGGCAGCTCCCTCCCAGTTACTGCAAAAGATTACATCATGGGTCACACTAGATCGATACATGCATATACCAACCATCTAAAAAGGAATGACAACATGTGGTGGCACTACATCAACATGTTATCCTGCAATCAAAACATCGGATTTACCCTAAAGGAAGGTATCAACATGGTATCCCTGATAGCTTTTGTGCATGGGTTCTTAAGGCAAGGTATTACCGGCCTTGTGGTGACTTGATCTACACTCTTTTTACTGGTAACCGCTCTTCCACATGGACCTTGATTTCGTTTGTTCTAGAGTTGCTAAAAATATGACTTGTGGGTAAGCTCATTCCATCAGAGTTAGTAGGGCATGACACTTGGATCCCTCAGAAAACATATTGCAAAACCCTAATACCCACAAACACAGTTGGATTCGATGTTTAGCTCAGCTACTTGAATTATGGAAACTGGAAGGTGGAGCTGATTCAGAAAAAAAATTGCCTATTGATGTTGATACTATTATTAGAATCAAACCCTCGGGCCGAGCTGAGGAAGATACCTTGGCATGGCAATCTGAGAAATTAGATTCCTTCTTCGTATGTAGCTTTTACAAGTTGGTCCTGTCTAATCAGTGGGTGTAGTGAAACTTTGGTACTTTGAGCTATTTGCGAGAGGGGAAGTACCCATGTTGGGCCAAAACTTGGCGCTCATCAGTTCCACCGAAGGTCGATCTATTTACATGGAAAGCAACGCAAACACCCTTGCAACGGAAGGAAATAAAGTACGAAGGAAGATCCAGGTTACTTTCTACTTTACCGTATGCGGGGCAGGAGTGGAAGATGTAACTCAGGCATTGTCCATGCAGATCATATATGGAAACAGTGAGGGGATTCTTGCTTCTCCCTTCTTATCCCGATCCCCACACACCGCTAGGTTACTAGTTTCAATTTATTTTTACTTTGGATACCTAAGAAGATAGTTGACAACACATTACTGATAGCTGGCAGACCTGACACATGATGAGTTCCAAGTGAAGGGACTACGTAGTAGAATAACGAAAAAAAAATCCTACTCATGATAACCAAAACAAGTCAGGATCTATAACTATGCAGATCTTTACTAAAGTAAAGAAAAGGATTAATTCGCTTTCCGGCCATGCCTCTATGGATATGAAGTAATAGATAAGATCGGAGATCATACCCTTGATAACCGATAGGGCGGATTACGCTCCCGCACAAGCGTTGACGATGGAGTCGTCCGAAGCCGACCTCAAGGTCGTTTAGTCGCGATGGAGTCGTCTGAAGCCGACCTCAAGGTCGTGTAGTCGATGGTCATGCAACTCTAGCACCAAAAGTACGGTGCCTCGTAGGGATTACACACATACGGTGTAACCAATGCCTCCCGAAGCTCCCATCCAGCAAAGCAACGGAGGTACAGAGATGGACCGGAGAGAACTCTACATGGTGGTGGGTGTAGGATGGAGAGAACCTCGACTCTTGTACAACTCCAAAATGGGAGCCACTGGATGAGAGAAGAAAGAGAGAAATTGGTGCTGAAAAGGGGAGGGGTGCCTCTCCTTATAAACGAGGGGGAGGCAAACCTCTTGCTAAGCCATGTGGTACTAATCTCACATGGATGGTGTGGCTAAGAGAGGGTAGTCGCACACCCTAATGGGCCCCAAGTGGCCCATATAGTTGGCTCCCTTTTCCCTCCTTTTCGCCTAATGGGCCTCTTTTGCCAATTCTGACCCATTAGTGGAAAACAACCATTAAATATTAAATAAAAATATATTTAATTATTAACTACATAAGTTAATAATAAATACATATTATTTAACTTATTCTAGCACCTAAACACCTTTTATTGACCTCCGATCTCCATCGGATAAATCCCGGAACTATTCCGGCTTCGTTCTCTCTTGTTTTCTCTTGTAATAAATCACTATGTTCATTGGTCACCCTTAAGTGTGAAACCCTAATGGTTCGATACCACTACAGACATGATCGATATTCCTCTCTGATCAATGGAAAAAGTCAGACCTAGAATCCCTCTCTTGGTCATTGTGCAATCTACGATTATCATCGTCGCTGAACCTTAAACGAAAGTTCCCCTACCTTCTGTCATCGATACTTGTTTATTCGGAGATTCGTTCTCCGGTATCTCCGTACCTAGTAAAATCTCGTTACCGACAAAACTATCTACTCCTTACCACGATGTTTCATCCCTATGACATAGTCACATACTTGCAAGATTTTCTTGATAAAAACATCGCTTAGTGGGCCCAGAGTATCTGTCCATTATCTGGATTGACAAATCCCGCTCTTGATGCATATGCATCAACATCTCCCTCCATTTATTCAATATACACTTTTGTAGCCACCCTGTTAAGTTGATGACACAGGGTATAATTTTGATGTTAGCTATTAAATATCATCTCACGATTAAAGGTTTGGGTACTATGTTTTCTGGATATATAATAAGTCGGGTGTGTGTCCATCACATTATTTGACTATTGATGTGACTCCATTGTCAATGACGTAATTTCCCATGATTAGGAAACTTTGATCATCTGTTGCCAAATGGACTAGTTAAATAGAGGCTCACTAGGGACATGTTTTTGTTTCATATCACACATGCATTAATATTCCGCTTAATAGAGTTATAGCATGAATTAAGATATATTATGAACTTATATGAGTTACGATAATAATAATAATAATAAAGTAACTTTATTATTTTCCTCTAGGGCACAACTCTTTAGTCTCCCACTTTCACTAGAGTATAAATAATCTAGTTTGCGTTTGATCTAATCACCATTAGCCTCCTGATGGTTTGACTGTGTACTGCTCGTGGGGAAAGACTTTGTTAACAGATCTACCACACTGAGATACGTATACTTTGCAAAACTCTTATGTCACCTAGTTTTACATCTCATTTCGTATCTTATGATAACGGTTGAAATATGTGTTTTGGCGATGGGGTGAGATTCAAAACCTTCACGTAGCATGGGCCTTGAAATTCTAAGAGATCAAGGGAATCATACATGCTCGGAAAAACCCTCTCAATACAATCACACTTTACACTTCTAAGGCAACCATATACTCCTATACCTATGTAGATTCTGCGACAGTGCATATACGAACCACTTCGCAAGCTAACCATGTCTTTTCTCAAACAACAGACCTTTCCTATATGAGATTTCTAGTCGTATAAGTCTTGCATCATCGTAACTCCTCACGGTAAGTTTTTGCTCTCATCACAGACCAGAAAACATATCCTTAGTTCTCTTTAGACACTGAAGGATATACTTAACATTTTTTCATCGATCCATCCAGGGATCGCTCTAGAACTTGCTCTTCAATCAAGAATTAGGGTCACATCAGGTCGAGCATTCAACACGACAATTATGGTAGAATCTATGACTAAGGCATAGAGGATGTCAGACATGCTTTTCTTTCATTGGTTATCGTTGACACGCTGAGATATACTCAATATTTTGCCTAGTCTTACAAGTAAGAACTCCTTCTTTGCTTGTTCTATTATGAACACCTTCATAATTCAGTTTAGGAAAATATTCTGACTTAATGTTATTAAGCTCCATGATCTATACATTATAGATCAATGCATAATACCTTTTTAACTTCATTCATAGAAAATTTATTCACTTAAATATTTATTTATACTTTACTAGAGGATCTGTATCATTCCCAATATGTCACCACATATCAAAATTAGGAATGCCACCTAGCTCCCACTCAAATATGCTATCCACATATAAGACCAGGGAATTTGTCTTAGCTCCCACTCAAATATGCCATTCACATATAAGATTATGAAAAACTACTTAGATCCCACTCACTTTCTTGTAAATGCGGGTTTCTTCAACTATTTTGGACGACTCCAAAATTCCTTTGATCACATTATGAAAGTGAAGATTCCAGCTCCGATATGCTTGCTTCAGCCCATGAATGGTCAACTAAAGTTTGCATGCTTGTCTAGGATCCTTAGAATCAACAAAAACCTTCTCGTTGTACAATTACAACTCTTCCCTTAATGTTTCCATTAGAGAACATGGTCTCTCTAATCCGTCTATCAATTTCTTACTTGAAATTGTAGTAACTGCTAAGACAATTCTAAATAGACTTGAGCTTTGCCAGTTGAGATAGAATATCGCTGTGGTCAACTCTTTGAGTTTGTCAAAACCATTTCATGACAAATCAATCTTTATGGACGGTTTCTATCCCATGAGTCTCTATTTTTCCATAAAATTCCAGTTGCTCTCAATGGCCCAGAGACCATCGAGAAGATCTACCTAAGTCACCACTTGATAATCATACATGGATTTTTATCTCGGATTATATATGGTTTATAGCCATTTCTAGGACTTAGGTCCACCATCACTTCCTTGTATTCGATAGGTTTTTAATGTTTCATGAACACGAAAGTCATGACTGAATAGTCATACCTCTAAGTGCAAAACACTTTATCGCATGCCTACGGTCTTAGTAATTCCTTCTTCGTTTTTTTTATAACAAGATTGTTATACCACTTAGTGCGGAACATATTCTCGCGCGCTCCTACGATCTTAGTATTGGCTTTGATCAGAGTTTCGTGATTATTATCACCAGCTTACTCCAGTGGACGATTCTGGAACAACTTCCGTTGCGCCACTCGATGTCTAGAGGGACAATTTGTTAACTCCGACTTGCTCTACTTTCTTTCGCACGTATACCCTTGACAAGATACAATTTCTTGGGTAAAGGACTAGTTAAACACAGGCTCACTAGGGACATGTTTTTGTTTCGTACCACACGTGCATTAATCTTTCCACTTAATACAGTTATAGCACAGCATAAAATATATTATGAACATATATGAGTTATGATGATAATAATAATAATAATAATAATAATAATAATAATAAAGTATCTTTATTATTTGCCTCTAGGGCATACTCCTTCACCAAGCCGCCTCTTGACCAGCTACCTAAAATTCTTCAGAACGTTGTTGAGTTACCAGTTGATACTTAATTCTTGGATTAGTCAAAGTCAAACGGTAAATTTCAACCAAGTATGTATACGATCTCGATAATACCAAGTGCATATAATATGAGATTATATTTTGTGATGATTATTATATTTATTTGTATTGTGTGTCCATAATTTTTTTCAGTATATTTAGTCGAACTTTATAAAATTTGAGTTTGACTAAACGTAAAATGCACGGTAATTAAAAAAAGGAGGGGTATGTCTACAGTGTTAGCAAATTCAAAAGGCACACCTTTGGCACACGCATGTATTTTACTGCTATACCTATATAGAACATTGCATTGTGATGATGTACCAGGATCATATTTTCTATATAGAAAAAAGAAAAAGCAAGTATGGACTTCGGAATGAGTACAGCCGGATGGAGTAGACCCGGGGCTTTGAGCAGACAATATATATGTTGCCCACAAGATGTATCTCTACACACTGCTAAAGGCTCAAGTGTCCATATCCCCCAGACCATTTCCCTCAGTCCAAGCCATTACATTCCGGCCGGAACATTTAGCTCTGAGCTATATTTGCTCAAAGGCAAAAGGTACTTTGGACGGTATGTCGTGGTAGCGGCATGAGACAAAACGACAACCTGCAGTTTGTAATTTCGATGCGTTTTTTTATGGACAGCATCTAGGGAATCAACTTGTGTGTTTTATGTGATGAACTGCTGATCATCATATGTCTGTTAGTGTATTTCTTAGTTGCAGATAAGATGGGTAGCCTGGGGAGTTGAGAAGGTCAACCGTGTGATCTTGGAATCATTCACACATGATGCTGTCAAGATAGACGCCACAATAATTATCCGGGCATCCTTGTGGACAGGCGTGGGTACTTGAATCAAACGAAAGTTTATTTTTTTTACACCAAGCAAAATTCCAACCTTGTCGGCAAGGTAGCGCGGGGCTAATGCCACCATAACTACTCCAATCGTGAGAGTATTTTTCTCTTATTTTTGTTACATGTAAAATCTTGTTAAATTTATGCAGCAGCTAACACAAACAAAAGTCCGAACTCATAGAAAGAGAGGGACAATATATTTCAACACTCCTCACCTATAAGCTATTTTAGTCTTTAGACGTGAGTGTAAAATCTTTTTTGCATACTGCAGTGGCATGGTCTTGAACTGGAGACCACTTTTGGAGGCGTAAAATCAATCAAAACCTCATGACTAGTCTCTTGTATCAACTATTATATGAGTGTGATCTGTGATGCTCTCATATGGAAGTATCAAGTACTGAGTTTACTCTACCTCCACCCTTTGTCATGTCATCAATTTTGGAGAAGTGAAACGTCTCTTTATTCATTCTGTGTGGAAACTACATATTCCACCTAGGATACACACATTTCTTTGGCTCCTAGCGTATAATCGGCTAATGACTAGAGATAATCATCAAAAAAGACAAATGCATAATCCTAAGGACTACATTGTCTTCTGATTTTGAATCAGCCCATCACCTTTCTTCAAGGTTACTGTTGGCAATACCTTTGAATATGTTGACAGGTTCTTGGTAGCAAAAAAACATAATCTTTCAGATTATGTCTTTCATGATGTTCTCTTAAGTCTATGGTATCTTAAAATTGGTTTGATTTTTAATGCTCAAGTTTTTTAGTGGTTTAACAAGTTTGGAGGCTGGTCCTGAGCTCAATCAAGAGCTAGAGGTTGATATTCAACGAACGTATGTGTTGGGACTGATAGACAACTTCGAAATTTTGATAAAAAAGACCACCTTCGAAAGTGCAATGTCAAAAAAGATCACCTCTTAAAAAAATTGTCAAAAAGGACCACCTCTCTGTGGCGGCAGGTTTTGCTAGGCGACACGTGTCAATTTTGGATGTGGTCTTTTTTGGCATTGCGCTTTTGGATGTGGTCTTTTTTGTCAAAAATTCGACAACTTCAGCCAGAATGTTTTGAAGATACTATGAACCCCTATACAAGTGGAATGTTGCTGAGTGTGGAGAAGAAAATGACATGCGACGGAACTTTGATGACCAGCTGGCAAGTCCCTCGTGCCAAACAGAGTTGCCGGACCAGGCACCTGGGCCACTCCCATCTCAACCTTGATACATGCTGTCAAGTTGGTGTTTACTGCACTGTTCAGCTGTGTAATAATTTAGCTTTCACAACTACTTTTTTGTCACTTAGATGTCTTATCCTAGGATAAGTTCAGCAATATACCATGCTAGATATTATACTTTCAGCCATTGATTTCCATTACCTTCTTGATTTTGATTCTTTTGGTCTAGAGCTTGAAGATTTTGGCGTGATGTCATTTTTCCTATGACCATTGATCCACGATGAATGTCAGAGCCAAGCTTTTGTACCGTCTCTCATGGTCTCCACATCCACGGTAGCTAAAATAGCCAGATCTCTATCTTGATCATCGTATGGGTTGCCCAATTCAATCCAAGATTTGGAGTTGTCAGCTACTCTAGACAAGGTCACCTGAGGCCGAATGCTAAAGAAGGTAAACAGGGAGAGTTCCTATTAAATAGGGTAATTAGTGTCACAAACACGAAACTACGGGGTAAAAGATGGAATTGACTCTAAATAAAAGTAGACTGACAAATAAACTTAAGCCGTTAGTTGGAGGGCATCAAATTACAGAGTGCAATACGAACTGCTTTATTATCACAATAATCATCAATTCAATATGGGTGACACACAAATCAAACATTGTTATCGGTTTCATAGGAGATGAGGCCAAGAGGCCAATTACAACGACACAGCCGCGGACACAACCCACCAGGAAAAGGAAAAGGAATCACTCGCGAACCCTCCACCTCTCCACTAGGCCTAAACTACCTCTAAATAGCCGAGCAACTCGCTAGAGGTTTGCCTCAGCCACAACGACCACCATCCGGACCATCCTCTTCACTGACGGTAGATGGCCATCAAAGGCTACCCATTACGGTGTCTCCACAAGCACCAACAAATCGGTGTGGTCCTTGTCCATACTCCATACATCGCTCACACCTATCCTAAAACCTTGTTCCTAGAAACAAAACTAATATTTGTATGTGTTGGTTGATCTCACTGTTCAAATTGAACCCAGGACAAAGAGATGAGGGAGATTTAAAGATAAAGAGTAACTCTCTTCTAAATACGGATCTGGAGGGAGGCCCACCAAAACCAATGTTCGGTACTCTCCTCGTACGTTAGAAAAACGCTCTGATCGGGGGCACCAAACCAACGAATGGTTCTGGCCCCCCGTTGCGTGCGCACAATATAAAGAGGGGGAGCCTGGCAGCTAGCGAACTACCCTGGTTAGCGTTCAGTCACACTGCTCCCCCAAAATTCCTAATCTGCACCGATCGTAGAAGGCGCACAGCAGCGGGAAGAGATGGTACCTCGCCGTGCCGTCCCCGGACAGTGCCGGTGGAGGCCTGAGGGTCACCGTGAGATCCAGCGATCTTCATCGACCCCTGCAACGTCTACACCGACTCTCAACCTCGCCTGCACCAAGCAGGCGACGATGTCTTCAAATGCTGGAGCCTGTAAATCCTCTAAACCCCTCTGTTGTCTTGATCTGATCCAATTTTGTGTTCTAGTTTGACTGTCACTTACGATCTAGAATTTTTCTAGATAGAATTATGTCTAACAATGGTATCAGACGCCAAAAGTGATAGCATTAGAACCCTAATGGATCTGTTTGATCATGTTTAGGCTAATAAACCAATGAATTAGGCAATTATGTTTATGATCAGCCTTGGATTAGTCCCATTACTGCCCTGTTATGTCAAACATCAAGTCCATTAACCTTTATGAGTTACTAATGATGCAAACCTAATCCTCGGGTTGGCCCAATTGCTCTTTGAACGTGCACTGTTAATGATATGGATCAATTATAATTAACAATTTTTGTTTTAGTCAAAGCAAATCATGTTTTCGGTTAATTTTTTTATCTCATGTTAGTCACGATTAAGCAATTAGGAGGGGAGTACAAAAACAATTAGAAAAAGAAGCTCAAATCCCCTACTGCCAGAACCCTAGCTCCCCAAATTACAGATGCAATTCTGAACACCACACAAAAAATTAAGAGAGAGGAGGTAGCCACGTACGAAAGCACAACGCCGTTCATCTCCCATCGGAGAAGGGCGTGTGGAATGAAAGAGGCCGCCAGTTCACCGGCGGGCACCACCTCCTCGATCCCATGCGCTAGCACGGAGCGCGGCAGACGCACTCGTCGCGGAAGGACGCCGGGCCCGTGCGCTTGTTGCCGTCGAATCAAGAGCGCGCCTCGAGCGCGGAATGGAAGAAGACGGCACCGTGGCTACGTGCTCGTTGTCGTCGCTCGAACGAACGCCGGTCTTTGCTGGCGTGCACCACTCGTCGACGCCCCGTAAGCAAACGGCGTCGTCAGCCACCCTCAACGGACGAGCGCGCAGGACTTTGTCCACCGCACGCTCCTCCGCTGAGCACGGCCACCGCGCCGGCAGGGAAAGGGGACGGCCATCACGCTGGAAGAAGAAAAAAAGGGGAAGGGGGTGCGGCGCGCCGTCGCCTTGCTCCAGCCCGCCTCCCCCTCAATCGCTGAGCACGGCCACCGTGCCGGATGTATAGAGGCAGGGCGGGGCGCACCTGCAGCCGTGGAAGGGAGAGGGCGGCGCGCCGTCGAGGCCGTCGCCACTGCTCGCTCTCGGGAGCGATTCAGAATGGGGAATAGGGAATTAGGGTTAGGGTTGGACCCGTTTTTTGTTCAGCCGCTAAACAAGACCGACCGTCGGATCCAATCCGACGGTGGAGATCTCTGCGGGACTCTGTGGGGCAGAGTTGTTGGGCTGGGCTGGTTTGCTCCGGTTTCTGGGCTGCGACAGGGCTGTTTTGGGCTGCTCTAGATGTTTTTTCTGCATTTTAAGTGTCTGTTTCTTTTATTTCGGTGCATTTTTTTAAGTTTCATTATTATGTTTTGTGGACTGTTTAAAGAACAGAAAATAGTTGCCTAAATTTATGATAATAAACATGTTATTGTTCTGAATAAAAATGAACCAACGGGATTTTTTGTTTACAATACTTAATATGTTTTAAATGTTGTATAATCAATTTAAGCATTAAATAATGTTATTTACTTTATGTTATTAATTTTAATGCTTATTTTTGATAATGTCATGACTGTAAAATTAATTCTGACCAACGTTGTGTTAATTTTACATGTCATCCCCTTACGTTGTTCTAAATTTGTGTCATTTCTGCCCAACGGTGATTTGGCATATAATTAGAATTTTTGATGATTATGGCATGTTTATTCCTCTTTACCAACGTAAAGTTTTGTATTCATGCAATTTAACGTCCATGTAATTTTTCAGCTTCCACTGCGATACGCTACGACACTGTCGAGCAACTGACGGGGAGTAATTTCCCACGTTGGAAGAATTCAATCGAGCTAAGTTTGTCTTTCAACGAATTGGATTATGCCTTAAGGGAGGATAAGCCCACGACACCTGAAAATGGTGTCGCGGGGTATGATGATCTTAAGAAAACTTATGAATCCAAAATGGAGAAGTGGAACAAATCAAGTCATGTAGCAATGCTTCTGATGCGATCATCCATTTCACCTGAGATTATTGGGGCTCTCCCCAAGAAAGATACTCCTAAAGATTTCATGGCAGCCTTGGAGGAGCAATTCAAAGGCTCCGAGAAGGTCTATGCAACTGAGCTATTTCAGAAGCTCCTTGGGAAGTATAAATGTGATGGTGATAAGGAGTCACGTACTGAGAATGATTAATGCTTCTCGCAAGCTGAAGGCTTCACAATGTGAACTCAATGATAACCTACTCACCATAATGATTTTGGAGTCCCTCCCTGAAGAATTTGATCAATTCTAGATCAACTATAATTCTATGAAGGAAAAGTGGTCACTCGATGAGATATGTCCTCGAATTGTCCAGGAGGAGGAAAGGCTGATGAAACAAAACAAGGACCAAGCTTTTCATTTTGGCTATAACAAGAGAAAGTATGATGGTCCTAGTCCTTCCAAGCCTCCAAAGAAGACATTCAAAAAGGATATGCACAAGTCTAAAGGAAAGGAGATTGGACAGTCTTCTGGAAGCTCGGCTGTTGTTGAAAACACTTGCTTTCATTGCAAGAAAGAGGGTCATTTCAGAAAGGACTGTTCAACCTATATTAAATGGATGATGAAGAAAGGTACAAATGAAACCACTTTTGTTGATGAATTATTTTATGCTGATTTCTCCTCTAGATCATGGTGGATTGATTCAGGAGCAACTACTCATGTTGCTAACTCTATGCAGGGATTCCATATGATCCAAACCACAGCAAACGGTACAAGAAGGCTTAAAGTAGCAAATGGAGTTGAAGTTGATGTTGAAGATGTAGGGTCACTCACCTTGGAGCTCCATACCAACTATCGTCTTCATTTAAATAATGTTCTTTATGTACCTACTTTGAGTAGGAATTTGATTTCAGTCTCTTGTGTTGATGATAACATGTATGAATGTTTGTTTGGTCACAAAAAATTTGTTTTGAAATATTGTAATAAAGATGTTGGCTTCGGTGTCAGACGAGGCAAATTATATATGTTATCATTGAATGATCATGTTATGCATGTGAGTAATGTGTGTATTGATGAGAATAAATGGAAGGGTACTAGCACTTCTTCGAAATTGTGGCAACGTCGTCTGGGCCACATTTCGAGGGGAAGAATTGAACGACTCATTAAAAATGATGTACTACTTCCATTAGACTTCTCCGATGCAGAAAAATGTGTTGACTGGATAAAAGGAAAATACGCAAAAACAATTAAGAAAGGAGCAGTACGAGCAACAGGTGTCCTAGAACTTATTCATACTGACATATGTGGACCCCTTAACGTTAAGTCTATAGACGGTTTTGATTCATTCATCACGTTTACGGACGACTTTTCCCGATATGGGTATATTTACCCTATACGTGATCGATCGGAAGCTTTGGAAAGTTCAAATTGTTCAAAGCCGAAGTTGAGAACCAACTAAATGTTAAAATAAAAGTTGTACGATCTGATCGCGGTGAGAGTATTATGGTAGACATGCTCCTTATGGGCAAATTCCAGGACCTTTTGCAAGGTTTCTCGCTGAGAATGGAATTGTTGCCCAGTACTCAATGCCTGGTGAACCTCAGCAGAATGGAGTGGCTGAGCGTCGAAATCGCACACTTATGGATATGGTGCAAAGTTTGCTTAGTCATGCAAATTTGCCAGTAAGCCTATGGATGGAGGCATTAAAGACTGCCGCACATATATTAAATCTTGCTCCCATTAAGTCAGCACCGAACACGCCTTATGAGATGTGGACGGGAAAGAAACTGAGCTTGAACTATTTACGTGTGTTGGGCTGTCCTGCTGAAGCTAGAGTATTCAATCCACAACTTAAGAAGTTAGATCCAAAAACAGATAGTTGTTTCTTTATTGGATACCCACATAGGGGAAAGGGATATCGCTTCTATTGTCCAGGTCATACCACTAAGTTTGTGGAGACGCGACAAGCGGTGTTTTTTTAGGATAATGAGGTCATTGAATTAAGAAAGATCGACCTTGAGGAGAAGCGGGTATGTGCTCCATGCCCGACCATCCAAGAGATCGTTTTACCCATTCAAAATAGAGTGACGTCTAATGATGGTTCTGAATCTTGTGATTTAGATCATGAACCCAATGGTAATCCTGAAAACAATAATGACATACCAGAAGGAGATGATCACCATACAGATAACGAAGAAAATCCTGAAAATAATGACGCTCCTCTACCACCCCCTCCTGTGAGAAGATCACAACGACCTAGGAAGAAAGCCATCCCAGAAGATTATGTCACTTACATGAGTGAGGATGTATGTGATGTCGGGAAGGTCGATGATCCAATCTCATATAAAGGAGCCATTAAAAGTACGAATTCGTCTAAATGGCAAGTTGCCATGGAAGATGAGTTAAAATCTATGAGCTCAAATGATGTTTGGGACTTAGTAGAAGTTCCCAATGGTGCTAAAAGGGTAGGCTGCAAATGGGTCTACAAAACCAAGTATGATTCCAAAGGGAACGTCGAAAGGTTCAAAGCAAGGCTTGTGGCGAAAGGTTTCACACAGAGAGAAGGTATCGATTACAATGAGACCTTTTCTCCTGTGTCATCAAAGGATTCTTTTAGGATTGTAATGGCTCTAGTAGCTCATTTCAACCTAGAATTGCATCAAATGGACGTTAAGACGGCATTTCTAAATGGTGATCTTAATGAAGATGTTTACATGACTCAACCGGAAGGTTTTGTCGTGGAAGGAAAGGAACACCTGGCATGTCGTCTGAAGAAATCCATTTATGGCTTGAAGCAGGCTTCAAGACAGTGGTACCTCAAGTTCGACAAGATTATTCGAACTTTTGGTTTTACGGAAAATGTTGTGGACAACTGCATATATATTAAGTTTAAAGGCTGTAGGTTCACAATTTTAGTCCTATACGTAGATGACATATTGTTGGCCTGCAGCGATAAGGATATGCTGCATGATACCAAGAAGTTCCCGTCGTCAAATTTTGATATGAAGGATCTCGGTGAAGCCTCTTATGTCCTTGGCATTGAGATTTACCGAGATAGGTCAAAGGGGATGTTAGGACTATCCCAAAAGGCATAATTTGAGCGAGTACTGAAGAAATACAATATGCATAAGTGCTCTCCCTCACATGCTCCTATAGTTAAGGACGATAAGTTTGGGACTTTCCAATGTCCGAGGAACCAAATTGAAACTGATCAGATGAAGTCGGTTCCTTATGCTTCAGCTGTCGGAAGCATCATGTATGCACAAGTTTGCACTCGCCCTGGCTTGGCTTTTATAACGGGAATGCTTGGCAGATTCCAATCAAATTCAGGACCAGACCACTGGAAGGCCGCAAAGAAAGTTTTGTGTTATATGCAAGGCACAAAAGATTACATGCTTACATATAAGAAGTCTGATAACTAGCAAGTTGTTGGTTATTCAGATGCTGATTATGCCGGTTGTGTGGATAGTAAAAAATCCACATCAGGTTATGTATTCACACTAGACGGAGGAGCCATATCGCGGAAAAGCTCCAAACAAAAGCTGAATGCTTCATCTACGATGCAGGCAGAATTTATAGCATGTTTCGAGGCCACTGGGCAGGCTGTATGGCTAAAGAATTTCATTCCCGGACTTAAAGTGGTAGACAGCATTTCGAAACCACTTGTACTATACTGCGATAACGAACCCGCAGTCTTCTATACAAGTAACAACAAGTCAAGTGCTGCTGCCAAGCACATTGACATTAAGTATCATGTTGTGAAAGATAGAATCCTGGATCATATAATAGAGGTTAAGCATATAAGTACAAGTCGTATGCTTGCGGATCCGCTGACGAAAGGTTTACCACCCAGTATTTCTCGTGATCATGTTGCCGGCATGGGATTATTGGAAGCCTTATGATTCAGGAATAAAGGGACCACTACAAGAACCACTCCCAATAAGAAATATTATATTCATTTCGAAATAGGCTAGTGCACCATAAGTGTTGAGGTTCAACGGCATTTTATTCGTTGTTGTAACACCTCACTTTGGTGTATTATTCCTATGGAGAATGAGCAAATGAAGTTTAAACCGAACGATCAAGGTGGAGAATGTTGGTTGATCTCACGGTTCAAATTGAACCCAGGGCAAAGAGATAAGGGAGATTTAAAGATAAAGAGATAACTCTCTTCTAAAAACGGATCTGGAGGGAGGCCCACCGAAACCAACGTTCGGTTCTCTCCTCGTATGTTACAAAGACGCCCTGATCGGGGGCACCAAACCAACGAATGGTTCTTGCCCCCCGTTGCGTACGCACAATATAAAGGGGGGAGCCTGACAGCTAGCGAACTACCCTGGTTAGCGTTCATTCACTCTGCTCCCCGAAAATTCCTAATCTGCACCGATCGCAGAAGGCACACAGCAGCGGGAAGAGCTGGAACCTCGCCGTGCCGTCCCCGGAGGGTCACCGTGTGATCCAGCGATCTTCGTCGACCCCTGCAACGTCTACACCGACTCCCAACCTCGCCTGCACCAAGCAGGCGACGGTGTCTTCAAATGTTGGAGCATGTAAATCCTCTAAACCGCTCTGTTGCCTTGATCTATCTAGAATTGTTCTAGATAGAATTATGTCTAACAGTATGGACATGAATACATATTTGAATGCATGAGCAACGCCGACAACCATGCCCAAAAGTCCATGACAAGTGCGTAGGGATTCCAAATTAGTACACGACAAATATTCCAGGGTTACCACAAGTAAAATAGCACGTCCCCTAATGTACTTGGACTACTCAAACTGGCTGAAAAGTATTCTAAACGGCCGGGTTGTGCGCATGTTGAGAGGAAGCGGATCGTGGGACTGAGGTGGCGAAACTGTAAATGTGCAGTCTAGCCATCTCTGCCGCACACATGAATGCAAGCTACACATAACGGTAAAATACGTGATGAATTAGCCTTTAGAAGACTGAAGATGATATCAGTATTCTGTGTTCCTTTTATAATCAGAATATAAGAGAATAGTGCACGCACGTACGCCTTCAGAAATTCAGGCGCTCATTCGACCACATGCTCATATTCTTCGAGCATAAATTGAGTAGCTGGATCAGCGTTGTAATGGCCTAGCGAATCCTGACTCTAATTATGTTTATGGCCAGATCTGCGCTTCGACTGATGCTCAGGAAGATATCAATGATTAACAGGTACTTACAAGAACACACCTTAACTCAGACTAAATCAGAATATGAAAGAAAGTGAAGTCATACCGCCGATGGTTCATTTGATCTCAGACTAAATCAGCACTACATGCATCACGAGTATTTTCATTGCAAACTGAAACCTGAGAGTTCTTTCAGCTGAAATTAGTACAGTTCTACAATATATTTGTGGTTGTAGAGGTGGTCTCCACAGTACTACCAACTACCAAGTAGTATAAATACCCGGACCCTGCTCTGCTGAAATGGAATATCTTGTAGCATTAAAATACAGGAAGGGACAAAATGCAGCAGGATAGAGCACGAGGGGCACAGACATCCTCCCCTAAACTCTAGAGGACAACCTGTAGTTAACTAGTAAGCCGATACTATTTAGCCCACATTGGGATAATAAAGTAGTACGGACTCAGAGATCTAGCTCAGAGACCCTTGTCCCTGCCCTAATTAACTAAGCTCTGCGGCTCAGTACTTGCTCAGCCCTAGCAGTTTCCTTGTGGACTTCCTAAGTGTGTCGTACTTTTCTCCAAATTTTTAGGTTTTGGTTTCTAGCCTGTACATGAGCACTGCTTAGCTGAAGACCCGCCGCGAACACAGGCAAACATATTCCGTCGGATGCAGATCTTCTGCGCATTCGCAGTGTTGGCTGGATGCATGAACTGTGGAGAGCTTAGCTAGCCTGTACTGGCCATACTTCTTTCGTACAGCTCCAATCCCTGTGTAATCCAATGGTGCTACTAGTACCAGCGGCAGAGGAAATGAACGGGATGCTTGGAGTTATATGCAGCCTTTGACGTTTCCCGATCTTGTTTGCTTGCGATGTTTCAAAAACCAGCTCTCACCCATCTCAAAATGTTCCCTGTGGAAATTCGCATGTCTCGGTGGTAACTTACCCTGTCTAAATATAGTAACTCTCCGGTGAATAAACTTGTAATAAGAACTTCTCTGCCTTTTCCCAGAAAAACAAATATATTTCCCTTATGTTTCCTTTTCACGATGTAGTGGGATTTATAGCGTATGATTCCTGTGAAATACATACCATCCGGTACTGAAATGCAAATTTAATTCACGCTGTTGTATAATTTTATGTTGGGTCGTGCTCAGCGTCCCTCGAGGGATAATTTCCTCCGATCCCCCGGGTGGACAGGACGACATGTGTCCTTTTAGTCAACGCGGAAAAGGTCCCCCGTGAACCTCTCATCCTCTCACTCGAAAAAAAAAGAAAAAAAACACCAACAAAAATCCGGCTCGCCCATGGCGCAGCACCTCTGCCCACAACCTTTCCCCTCCGGTGGCTTAGCCTGCCATCGCCGGAGAAAAAAGCGCCGCCCCTCCGACCGCCATTGCTGGAGATCACGCCCTCGCCGGAGAAAATACGGCGTCCCAAGAGACGATGGCGTTGTGCACCATCCCCGTCGCTCGAATCCCCGGCGAAGCATCGTCGGCGACGCCGTCGAAATCCATGGAGCATCCTATAAAAAGCTTTGGCAGCATCGTCGTTGACGCATGGGAGCATCGCCGCCCTCCTTTGTAGCAACGTCGTTGGCTGACGGGAGCAACGCCGCCCCGCCTTTGTAGCACCGCCGCTGCTGACGGGAGCACCGCCACTGGCGTGCGGGAGCATCGCCGTCCCGCCTTTGTAGGAACGCCGTTGGCTGACGGGAGCAACGCCGCCCCGCCTTTGTAGCACCGCCGCTGCTGACGGGAGCATCGCCGTCCCGCCTTTGCAGCAACGCCATTGGCTGACGGGAGCACCGCCGCCCGGCCTTTGTAGCACCGCCACTGCTGACGGGAGCACCGCCGCTGGCGTGCGGGAGCATCGTCGTCCCGCCTTTGTAGCAACGCCGTTGGCTGACGGAAGCACCGCCGCCCCGCCTTTGTAGCAACGCTGCTGCTGACGGGAGCACCGCCGCCCCGCCTTTGTAGCACCGCCCTTTGCGTACGGTAGCAGTACCACCGGGCACCTCTCGCAGCACCACAACTCGCGGCATGCGAACACCTCTCCGGCGACGCTGGCCACCGCGGTGGGCGCCTGTGGCATTCAGGCGCAGACGGAGGAGAGCTTGAAAGGTCGCGTGCGGTGGGAAGAAGGCGTCTCCGACGAGCGGGCGACACACAGAAGGCGTCTCCGGCGAGCTCGAGGACATGAAGGCGTCTCCGTCGCCGGCTTCAGTAGCTCGAGGACGTGAAGCCGTCTCCGTCGCCAGATACTTGAGGGGAGAGGATATGGGAGGAGGAGGTACTGGGCACCGGCGGTAGGAAAGGCACCTGCGTGCGGGGAGGAGGCGGCGCCGCAGCGGCACGCAGAGGAGGCGGTGCTCCGCATGTGGAGATGCTGGAGGTAGAAGAACGAGGGTGGGGGATTTTTCTGTATGGGAAGGGATAAGGGATAAGGCGACCATGCGTTTAGTGCGGGGCCACCTGGACACGCGTCGGGGGGAGACGGAGGATGCGGACGCGTAATCCTCCGGCTGATCCACAGCCTTTTCCTTTTATGTTTATTAAGTAAACAGGATAGATGCTAACTACTGTACTACGATACACTACTATTGTACTAGAATCTACAGCCGTGATAACTGATAAGCAACTACCTTTCCGATAGTGCTTCACATGCCTTGTTTCGTAGAAAAGATAATTGTGTGATTCATTGCGTCCCTATGCGCGGGAGCGTCGAGAGCTCAGGAATTCATCCAACGATAGTATCGTCAGTACGCTCATCTCCACCGGGCCAAGGCCCTTCTCTCAGGTGTCAAGTGCGAGCGCCAGCCCGCTACGGAGGAGGACAGGCCGGTGTTGAGACTTTTTAATGGACTGGACTTGGTTGGGCAAGGCCACTAGGAGCAGTGCCCGTGTCAGGACAACGGCCAAGCAGTTTTCTTTTTTAGAAGAGAGAATTCCTTATTTGGCCCTTATTTAAGATCTTGTTCCTTATTTGGTTCTAAAATAATAATTCTTACCTATTTGACACATTAACTTCATTTCCTTCCTAACATGGCTTTATAGTGTATTCTAAACACAAATGCGGATGTAAAAAGACGCTTTGCCCCTGATGTATTTTTGTACAAAAATTTATAATAGAAGTTGGAAATATGCATAGTTAGATTCTATATCATGTTGGACCCGCACGAGATTGGATAAGTGGTGATGGAACAAATATATTTGCGCACGCATATATGGACTTTGGAGTCGGATGGGAAAAAAAGTAAATGATATGTGATGGAACAAATATATTCAGCCACATATGGACTCGCATGGACTCTGGAGTCCATCCCGGATGGTATCTTTGCGGACTAATGCGTTAGCTCAAAGGAAGAAAAAAAAAAAGGTAAATGACCTGTTATGGAAGCCACGTATGGACTCTTGAGTCCTACATGCAAAAAAAAGAAAATGTTAAACGATATGGGACGGAACAAATATATATTTAACCACCTATGGAGACTCGAGTCCTACATGCATCCCGGATCGTGACTTGCTACTATCTACCTAAATATGCTAGGTCAAAAGGGAAAATAGTTAAAAATATGGAGATTTAAAACGTATGTTAGGTTAAAAGGATGCCATGCGATTTTGTTTTGTTGCATATGTCGGGTGGCAGCCTATTATATTTTCCATGGCAGCCTATTATATTTTCCTAAACTAGGATGCCAGCATCGATGTTATATGAGCTAGAGGCATGCCGCGGTCGCTAAGGGCTGTCCTGAAAGTTGGCTCGTGCGGAACCAACATGGCTAGAATCTAACCATGATTATTTTCAACTTCTATTATGAATTTTGGTACAAAAATTTATCAGGGGCAAAAGAGTCTTTTTCATCCCCATTTTCTGTTTAGAATGCACTATAGGGCCATGTTAGTAAGAAAATGAAGTTAAGATGTCAAATAGGAAAGAACTTTTTTTAGGGCCAAATAGGGAACAAAATTTGAAGTAAGGGGCCAAATAAGGAGTTCTCTCTTTAGAACGTACTCGACGTCTTCATACATTATTAAAGAAAAGAAAAAACTTCATTCAAGAAATAAAAACGAAACTGTGTCAGGATACTGGAAGCCGGCAAATTTTCATGTCCCCTGTCAAATCCCAGGGCTCAACCCATGATAAGAGCATCTCTAGCAAATTCTCCAATAAAATTTTTTAAGGATACGTCATGAAAAGACACAGGGGTTTTAAAAGAGAACCAAGGGCCAATTACAACGCGTCTGGCACGGCCGCACAGAACGCAACCACACACACTTTACAATGGGATTACTCGCCAACCCTCCACTTGTCTACCTGCCTAAGACTACCCTTGAAAAGACCGGCTGAAACCGACATGGCAGCTTCCGATTCAATCATCTTGAGTACCCTTTGAACGAAAGGTTGGTACCCATAAAAAACCACCCCATTACGGTGTCACCATAAACACCAGCACGCAAGGGTGATCGCCGTTCACAGATCTCTCTCATCCACACCCCCACCAGTCCTGGCAAGAAGCCACTGTGCCACGACGTCGTGATGGCTCGGGATCCACTCATCCATGCCCCATCTGTGAAGAAGCTCAGACCAAACTTGCCTAGCGAGGACACATCTCAACAACAGATGCTCCACATCCTCACCGTGTTGATCGCAAAAGGGGCATGATGGCGGGTGCGGAAGGCCTCCGCGGTTCAGTTTGTCAGCCTTCCAGCATCTGTTTTTTAGGGCCAGCCACATGAAGAACTTGTAATTGTTGGGAGCCTAAAAGCACGAAACCTAATCAACACCCGCAAGGCCTATGGTCCCTCTAAACATGGCGAAGTAGGCCGAACGAGTAGAGTAAACTTTATCTCGTTCCAGGATCCAATGGACTACATCTTCCACGTCTTCCACGAGAGCGAACTCTGAAATCAGGTCTCCCAAGCCTAGCAGTTCCTGTAATTCTCGCCCTCCCAAGTTTGGAGGAACATCCTGAAGCCAACCACCTGTTAAGGCTTCCTGAACCATGCGGCTTCCTCTAGCGTGCTTGGGCACAATATTCCATAGCCACGGGCCACATGCTTGATCCTCCCCGCATGCAGCCATTTGTCAGTCCAGAAGAGGGTGATGTCTCCGTTACCTACTACGAAGGTAGATCTGGTCTCAAAAAGTTTTGCTAGTACTTTCGGCACCTGCATGTTGAATTCACTCCACGGCTTCGAGGTGTCAGTTCTATGAAGCCAGAGCCATCTGGCTCTCAACGCCTGGTTCAACAAACGGAGGTTTGGAATTCTGAGCCCCCAAGCTTCTTGGGCATGCAGACTCTGTCCCACGCCACGATGCAGTGACCCCCATGCACCTCTTTTCTCCCCTTCCACATGAAACCTCGGAGGATCTTGTTAATGTCCGCGACCGTCTTAGCTGGGAGATCGAGGGTCATCATGGTGAAGACCGAGACGGGAGGTGGTTGGCCACGCTATCCACAATGTACTGTAGCTGAGCTGCCAAGAGTTTGCTAAGGGAGAGCAACATGCCGACATAACGCATGGGGAAGGGCATGATGGGGCACTACAACTCCTGCTCCACCATCCCTGCCACTTCCCATCCACAACTGATCAGGTGCGCTGAGAATTTGTCCAGGTTAACCCGTAAGCTCGAGGCTTCTCCAAAGATCTTTAAAATATCAGCAAAGGCCATGAAGTCCCTCAAAGACGATCGCAGGAAAGTCACCAGGTCATCCGCATAGATCTATGTCCAGTGCCGCAAGCCAGTCTGCGATAGGTGCGCGAGCAATCCACAGTCTGTGGCCCTCTCAATCATAAGGTGCAACACCTCCATGACTAGGATGAAAAGCTACGGGGAAAGAGGACCCCCTTGTCTTAGTCCACGCCTGTTAAACATCCTAGAGCCAAGCCAACCATTGAGCAACACCCTCATGGAGGCAGATGACAGAAGGGCGCAGATTATGGAAATCAGTCGGTCGTCAAATCCCACCTTCCTCAAAACCTCGAGAAGGAAGGCCCAACTGACCAAATCGAAAGCCTTTGAAATATCAAGTTTTAGGAGGACTGCTAACGTCGCACAGATTTGCAATTTTCTCGCTGTTTCCCGCATCGTCATAAAACTATCATGAGTGGAACGTGCACGCACGAATGCACTCTGATGCACACCAAAAAGTTGTGGCAGTACAGGCGCGATCCGGCTTGCTACGACCTTGGCCACCAGCTTGGCGAACCCGTGTATAAAAATGATGGGACGGAAATCCTTGGGCTTTTCCTCGCCTAGATTTTTTGGAAAAAGAGTGATGAAGGCCTGATTCACTACACTGAAACCACATGCGTCGCGACGCTCCAAGGATTTGAAGGCATCCATGACATCGGCCTTGATAATTTCCCAACATACCACATAGAATCTGTTGGTAAAGCCGTCAGGACCGGTCATTTGTCTAGGGGCATTCCCTTTATAGCGTTCCATACCTCTTCTTCAGAGAAACCCAACTCAAGGTGGGAAAGATCCAGAGCGGGGAGCTGCAGAAAATCCAGATCCACTAAGAAATCCCTTTCCACTTCCACGCCCAAAATGCCCTCGTAGAAGTCATCCAGGCGTCAGCTTTTTCCTCGTGACTAGTCAGCCTGTCGCCCTCCACTACGATATGGTCAATGAAGTTTTTCCTCTTTCTGTGGCTAGCTTGGATATGAAAGAACTTTGTGCGAGAATCTCCCTCACGAAGCCACAAGATCCGGGCTCTCTGAAGAGCCAACGATCTCTCCAACGAAGCAACTCCCAACATCTTGCCCTTAAGAAGCTTACGCAAGGCCCGCTCCTCTGCTGAGAGCGCCCTAGTCTCCATTGCCACATCCAGACGCATGATGACCTGATTTGCCAACAAAGATCTGCAGTTTTATATTTCCGATGAATTTGCTACTCCAACTAGCTAATCTCTTTGTCGTGACCCTGAGCTTTTTGTCGAGGAGCTTAAAGGAGTTTGCCTCGAATTCCATAGAAGCCCAAGATTCCTAAACGACGTTAGTGAATCCTTCCACTTTTGTCCAAAAGGATTGGAAGTGAAATCTACACCCCATGTGAAGATCTGGGGCTAAGCTCATGATCAGCGGGCAGTGGTCCGACGGTCCTGACGAGCCAGCCAAAAGGAAGGCGTCGGAAAAAATGGCTTCCTAGTCCACGGTCGAGAAGACCCTGTCAAGCCGTTCCAGCATAGGCTTTTGCCGTTCATTGGACCAGGTGTATCTTCTCCCATTAAGGTAAACATCCTTTAGGTCAAGGGCCGAGAGTGTGCGACGGAATCTGCCCATCAAGGAACTATGCAGAGTGCCCTAATTTTTATCTTCGGGATTTGCGATGAGGTTGAAATCGGCGGCCACCATCCATGGACCTACGTGTAGGTCCCTAATGTCCCGTAGCTCTTGAAGAAATGCTCGTTTATCTTCCACACCCTGCGGCCCATAGACTCCCGTGAACCACCAGTCCTGTTCACCCTCAATCGAGACACTAGTTGTTAGGGCATACTTTGAGACGTGAGGATTCGAGATGGTCACGTGTGTGGACTGCCACGCCAAAAAAATGCCTCCACGCGTGCCGATAGCCGGCATGAAGAAAAACCCGTCAAAGGATGGACCCAGATAGTCACGAACCACCTAGGCCGTTATTACTTCCATTTTTTGTCTCTTGGAGAAAAACCACTTTGGCCCCAATGTCAGACAGAACCTGAAAGACGGCTGCTCTCCGAGCAGGCGAGTTTAATCGACGCACATTCCATATGGACAAGATCAAATGAACTCTCAGCATATAGTGCGGAGGATTACAACTAGCTCGTTATACAGCCCACGGGCAGAAAAGAGAACACGCAATTCACGCCCTAAACTAGGCACTCCAGCAGTAAGTCCTCTCTCAGCGGCAAAGCCTCCGGCTGCCACCGAACATGACAAGGATCACGTCAATGTGTATCTATGGAAGAGGATGGTCGAACAAGTTGATGTAGGCATTTAGGGCTTCGTCGCCAATCAATTCCCCCACCCTAGAAATCTTCATGCGGTGAATCAGCTCTTTTTGCTGACGCCGAACAAGTGTCCCAGCGGCAAACTTCCCCTTGTGACGGCAGCTGCAGAGGACCGGTCCTGTCAGGATACTCTTGGCACAGCTCCTCCTTGACGGCCTGTGGAGGATAGGCGGGGAAGCTCTCGCACACGTCGAGCGAAAAACCTCCACGGGATCGCCAAACCCTTCTGACGCCAACAGGTGGGCCCTAGGATTGCCGAGAGAAGGGGTCAGGCTACGGATCACGTGCGCTGACCCCTCCCACCCCCCTCCCCATCGACCACATTGGGCTCCCAGGTGACAGATCCACGACAAAACAGTTGAGAACTGAGACCGGTGACTTCGGTTGCCAGTCCATTTGGCCCGAGGAGAAAACCATTTCTTCCCTCTGCAGCCAAGCCTGGGCCTAATCTGTACCAGTGTTGTCTCTATCTAATGATTCAGAAGTTTTTGAAAACAGCCACCGGTCACAGCTACGTGCGGACTGCCCACCACCATACCACCGTCAAAAAGCATCGAGCCAGCTTTTCTAGTCGGGCCCCCGTCAGACCCAGTAGCGGATCCCATGCACTACGCAGGTACAGAGTCCGCACATGCTGCAGAGGCTGGCGCAATCCACACAGGCTGGGCCTGCACACCTGCCGCCTGGGCCCCGCCAGGGGCAGCTTTTGACCACCCGAAGGCCATTTCAGCTTCCCGAACCATGGGGTCCCACC
The DNA here is from genome assembly GCA_028641055.1 of Alopecurus myosuroides. Lineage (NCBI taxonomy): Eukaryota > Viridiplantae > Streptophyta > Magnoliopsida > Poales > Poaceae > Alopecurus > Alopecurus myosuroides. Next base: position 42,184,411 of record CM054062.1, read on the forward strand.
TGTCATCCTACCTCGGGGGGAGGGAGGGGGAGAGCCCACAAGCACCGAGTCGACGCCCACCAACCGCTCAGAAAAAGACGCGGGAGGGCCCTGCGCTCGGATCCTATCTGCGCCAGGTCTCCAGTGACTCGCGCTGACCGATTTGCACCATGCTCCCTGGCGTGCCCCACTTTCGCATGCACCTCCACATCATCGTCGACTACCTCCCGCCACGGACGAACCTCCAACGGGCATCCGAACGCGCGACAGCGGCCCGCGGCGCCCCTGTATCCAAATTTCTCACAATCAACCAAGGAATGTGTGGAACCGCCAGAATCCCTCGAGTGGTAGCGCTATCTGGGGCCTTTGTCCTGTGCACGCCCACCACCGAAACCGACATCGCGTCCATCGCGAGAACCACCCGCACGGTCATCGTCGTCTCCACGGGCGATCTTCGACGGCCCCGCCGTATCCTCCGAACGTACAAGAAGGATCTTGACAACGTAGCGAAGCATGTGCTTCTCTAGCGGGATGAGGGCATCTAGCGGCAGCACGAGCCCCTCGTCTTGTGCTAGCCGGTTCCATGGCGCAAAACAGAGGGAGAATCCATTTCCATCCGCAGTGCCCGACGTGAGGACCTCGTCCCGGACACGCCTACTCAAGCAGACCACGAGGAGCTCTGCCGGCCAGAACCAGTGAAGCGAGAAGTTGTCACCGCCGCGGGGAACCCGAGCCTTGATCTCCTTTGCCGCCTCGCTTAGCGGCGCCCTCGCACGGCCTCCCGTGCGATAGGCCACCAGAGCCCACTGCAGTGAATGCTCCGCCGCCCCGAGCTCCTCCGAATGGTGAATGAACACCCTATACACGCGCGGTAAATCCCTCGCCGAGCTTGCCCCCACGGCGCACGCGCTTAGCACGGCCTGGGGTCGGTGGCCGCTGCGGCCTCGATGAGCCCTGCTCCTCCACCCGAGACGGCAGCGGAAGGTAATCCACCAGGTCAGGCCGTGCCGCCTCGCGACCCACCTCATCCACGCCGCGCTTCCCAAGCACAGCGACCGCTCTCCTCGCCACCTCCGGCGGGAACGACCGGCCAAGCCGCAGCAACTCCGAGTCGCGAGGAGCCACCCTCGAATCAGCCGAGCCTAGCGCCACTGGAGGAGGGGGAGAAGGGGCCCTCCACCTGTAACATCCCAAATTTGCTAACAAAAGTGTGCTGTGTTGTGTTCATCTCATACATGCATGAAAACAAATTTTTAAACCATGTTTGAAACAATTTAAATGGTTTGATAAAAATCCCACAAATAGTACTTATTTTGGTTCCCAAAATTTTGTGTTGGAAAATATTTCAAATACACCAAAGAAATACATGTTTTTGTCAGAATTTTTGTGAGGTTTCCAAATCTAATTTTTTCCAAATTTTATTCTTTCGAAAAGGCCCAGAAAACCTTGTTTTCTTTGCAGTGTTCTATAGAAAAGGACCTCTTGGTGTTTTCCGAAACCTCCAGGGGGGTTTGTGCAAAAATGTTGTCTTCAACCTTTGACAGTAGGAGCTCCTGCGTGGCAGAGCCGCCGTCGCCGTATGCCACCTCATGCTTGCCTTCAGCAGAGGGATAAGGACACCACGGAGACCCCGCGTCTCCCTCCTTCACCTCCCACTCGAAGTCCCGCTCTCTATGCCTCCCAAGGACCCGAAAAACCTAACCCTAGCCGACGAGCCGCCGGTCGCCGCCGTCGCTATGGATCATCTCGATGCCCGCCGTCCGTCCCTGGAGCTCCGACGTGCCCCGCTCTTCCTCCTAGAGTTCTTGCAGAGGCCGAGAGGACCCGCATCGCCAGAATTTCATCGCAGTTTCCGCCATGGCCGCCGGCTTCCCGAGCTCGCCGCCGGCGATTCAAGCTCCGCCTCGCCTCACAGACCCCGTCATCGTGCTCTACTCGCTCCGGTGAGCCTCCCCTGGGTCCCTCTCGAGCCCCTCTACCTCGTGGTGTGATTGGATTCGCGAATTGCGCGCGAATTTGATCAATTTTGATCTCATCTGTGAAGAACAGAGTGGGGTGACGTCATCATTGTGTCACGATGACGTCATAAAACGTTTTCCTCAGTTTTAGAAAAAGAAATTACTATGACACGTGGACCCCACCATTTTAATTACAGAATTTGTTCAAAACTTGTAAATTCAATATCTTTTAATCTGTTATTCAGAAAAATGAAAGTGAGGTACCAAAATGTTCAGAAAAATGTAATCTACCCAAATATGCCATTTTCATATATGTTTGACCAATTTGAAAAAAATTTAATGTTGCTAATTCATTTAAAATAGAGAAAATAAGTTTTTATTCACTAAAATTAGAAAATTAAAAGTTATATACCAAATTGCTCAAAATGACAAATGCAATCTAGTTATGGTGTTTTCAAAACCATTTGAGATTTTTAAATGGTACTTACTTTCATAATTGCCCGAATTGCCCTCCGGGGTCTATTTCGGGATAATTTCAGTAAAGTTGCATAACTGACATACGAACCCTAGCAAATCATCGAGCATGTTTAGGGCTTTATTTAAGTGCATTAATTTGCTCATGCATACATATTGCGCATTGCATCGATGTCATGTTTGATTGTTATTCTTCTTTTCGGTGTTTGTTCCCCCTTAGTAGAACGTGACTCTGAAGAGAAGCCCAGCAATCCAATGGTGAATACTTGATCTTAACCGACAAGTCAAGCACTTATTCCAGAAGATCTTTATCTGGTTTTCTTATAACCAAGGCAAGCATAACCTCTTATCTGCTCATATACGTGTTCCAACAACATTTGATCTCGTACTTTGCATTCGATTCCAAAGTATTTGATGCTAGTAGACATAGTTCACCTATATGCTGCATTGCCTCAATATCCTGATCCACTGCTCCTAGCTGCCATAGAATTGCTTGTGCGCATCGCTAGAGCCTCATATCTGCTTTGCCTATTCATACATGTTTGTTTCCCTCTGCTCCATCCGGTTGATGAATCAGAGCTGCGATAACCTAGTATGATATGATGACGCGGTGAGATGAGCATTGTGTGGTTAACCTGACTAAGGCGAGGACGGGAGGCCACTTGGGAAGTGGTTCTTTGTCCTGTACTTGCCAACCCTAGGATTAAGGTCTCGCCGCGGAAACCAAGACTGAGTGTGCAACCACACGCGCGAGCCAATGAACCTCGCTCGACTAACTAACTTGTTTGGCCACATCCATGAGTCACGTAGTTTGCTATTTCCATCTGCGTGTGAGTCAGAAAACGATTTGGAGAAAAACTAGGGCGTGACCGGGACAAGTGATGGACGTACACGGATCTTGATCCCGACTCACATAACAGGTGCCGTCAGGAGGTGGCCAACTCCCTGTTGACGGGGTGGCCCTGTTTGGGTTGACTCATGGATAGGGTCGAGCAAGGTAAAGGTCAGAGCCAGCCACCCTCTGCCGCGCTCCATGGAAGAGCGTACATGTGGCGCTAAGAGTCGGAGGGTACGTGTGGGTAAAGTGTACCACCCTGCAGGGATAAATCTTTCGGAAAGCCGTGTCCACGGTTAAGGACAACTTGGTTAATGTCACGTGGCCATAGATAACTTGAACGTGATGTAAAAGATGTTGACAATGCATGGATGCAATATATGAAGGGTGCCTCCTCGGAGATGCCGAGAGGGGTGATCCTTGTAGCATGTGAGATGCTGGGAATTGATGTTGGTGGATTGAATAGATGATGATTACAGTAGTGAGTTTCTCATCTGTTTTGAAAACCTTCTATGAGACGTGCTATTCCTCCTCGATTTGGAAATTAAAGATTGCTTTACGCAAATCAACCTTCATAAAACCCTTTACGAAACCAGCGGATATATGATAGGTTAACTAAGTCTTGTTGAGTACCTCCTGTACTCAGGTTTGCTTAATTCTGGTTCAGGAGAAGATCTCCCATCGGTGATGATTCAACGTGGACATCGACGAGTAGTTCGGGGTTCCCAGGTAGCAGCCTGGAATCTATGGGCTGGGACGTCGCCTTATTGCGGCCTCTTAGGCCTTTTTGGTTCTTGTTGATTAGAAACATAATTTGCCTTCCGTTGTCTGATGTAATGTTGGGACCTCTGCTTGTAAAGCTACTCTAGTAACACCTGTTTAATAAAGATTCATGTCTAGAGTGCTGCTTTGATCGGTTGTTGGTTTCGAGCTCATTGTTATACAGTTTTGTCTATGCCTGCATAGTTGTGCAGTCGAGGGGTTGTGGAGCCGATGATCCATGTCCGAGCCTGCCTGCCGATGTGATCGGCCTGGGGCGAGGTAACCCCAGTAACCCTCGATTGTTGTTGCACTTTCTGGACACATAGCATCTCTGTATAGCTTTGGTTCCGTTTCCTTCAGTTTCATACGATTCGTGGACGCTTTGATATGCATAGTTGGTCATGACTAGCATGGACACAAGGAGTAGTAGACTGGGGATCCGGACTACGTGCCGATGAATCTAGTCTGCCTGCCGTTGTTTGTTGCGGCCGAGGCTGGTAACCCTGAATCCCTTGTGGGTCCATGACTAGGAGCACATAAAAGTATGTATACCTTGGGGTCTGGGGTCGTGAGAGTTCATGGTATCAGAGCAGGACTGCCTGTAGGAAAACCTTACTGCTTGGTCGATGTGGAGTCTAGTGTTTGTGAAAACTATTTGAAAACTCCAAATGGATTGCGAAAAACCTTCTTAGGATTCTTTTTACCCCGTATCTGGTATCGCTCTAACTCTGGGTCACCTTACCTGTTTTGATTTGAAAAAGGTTCCACTCATTCAAAACCTAGGTGCCTTCTTTGGCAAGGACGTCTTTTACCCAAGTTGGCCTAGTGTTCAGTTTCTGGAGTCGTGTGTGTTCCATCCCCGTTATCTCTTAATCTGGGAGATTTCCTTTTCATCATAATCTCTCATGTCCATGTGGATTCCACATCATCATGTTCTAGAGTTTCAAATCCTGAACCTCGAGATTTCCTTTTCATCTCGAATGTATCTGTTATCCTTTGCTCCAATTCTTCCGGAGCCATCGTTGTCATTCGAAAGATACTTTGTGATTTCTATTCATAGTGTCCTTTAAGACACTAAGAGAGTAATTAATCCTTTCTCTTGGTTTTAACCTTGGACTTGAACCGAAGATTCCGGAATGTGCTGACTTGTGGTGGGTTAAATCATGTGGTTTCTTAACCATGTGATGCTACTGCCATCAGTACAGGATGTTGACCTTTAACCCAATTTATGTTTCTTTAGATCCTGAGGAATATTTTCTACCTCATGATGGCTAGGCAATTTCAACTCCAATATCCATAGGTTTTCTCTAGGAATCAAAAGGATCCCGTCAAGAGTGTTCTTTATGATTCTCATATCTTTGTTCCTGGTTCAGCTATACCAATCTTTTGGCATGGTTTCTACACATGAGTATTACCCCGTGCATCCAACGTGATCTCAGGATTTTCCAGAGCACGTTCCTACTCTTTAGTTGCTTTCCGAACTTCGTCCGTTGATTTGGACATCAAGTTGCATACGTGTGTTGGAGTCTTCCAATGCATTTGCTCTTGTTTTCTGCCAAAACATTCCACTTTGGGATGTCAGGAGAAACAAACACCAAAACCTCGTTCATCTCTAGGACCAGGTCAAAGTTTTGTAATCCGCAAATTAAAGAAGTTTCATTAGCTTCTGCATTGTTCCACCTTCGAGTATCACACTCTTCTATATCAAGAGGTCGTGCCGAGTTTCATGGACTTGTTGATGAAGTGATGCTTCTACACGTCCTCACCCCCTTCCTCCAAGCTTGAGTGCTTGAGAATGGTGGGTCTATGCGTTGATGTGTGTACCAGATATTCCTAGCAATTCTTATTGCTTTGGAAATTCTAAGAAAACATCTGTATCCTTCTTAGCACTATCGGTCACCCAGCCTCTACTTAAAGTTGACTGTGTTACCAAATCCGTTCATGTCGGTGTACCTTCAAGGTCAAAGAGTTAGGTTCATACCAAAGCTCTCAAGACCTTATCGGGTGCTTTGAAAAGCAAGTTTCCTTCCAAACTCTAAGACATACCAGTGGTTTGTGATATTCTGGTTGTCTTTCTAGAAGAATCACCAGGTGGTTACCCGACCGTGATGTCTAAACAATGGGTAATTTGAATTACTCTTTTCTCCAAGAAACCTTGCTGGATATCCTGGACTAGTTGGTTGAGCTTAAACAACAACTTGGAGAGTTGAAAGACAAGAGCTCCTCCTAACTGGGTCCTTCGTTAAGGGATGCCTAGTTTCCTTTGTGTTGAAGCATGATAGTATCACTTTTTCGTAAATGCTATCACTCTACCTCTTGATTTGATTCGGGCTATCGTCAAATCGAGAAAAGATCCAAGGACTGTCTTGATGGCGTTTTCACTCTTGGTGTTTTGCTCGAGTACACCTTCATGTCCTTTAGTCTGACCAATACCTTGCCTCGTTCATGTATCATATGAACCGCTATCCTTGGAGTGTTATGATCAGAGCGTTGTTGAGCTCATCGGTGACATTCCTATTTTCTCCAAGTTGCAAGAGGTTCATGTTGAACAATTGGCACTAATGTTGGAAACTTTCAAGAACCATCTTTGTGTCATCACGAAGTTGTGTTCTGGATGTTCGAAGTGGCTTACTCCAGTCCATGCGCTTAAGGTGAAAGTTGGCGCCATGGATTCGAGTAAAGTTTTCTTGTTTCCCCCGGGAATAATCCCAGTCGGTCATTCATGTGTGGAGTATTCTTGAGATGGTAGGTTGTTACCTCCACTCCCTGATTAAGTTTGCATCCACACCAAGCCACTGACTAATTGTTTGTAAAAGAGAAGAAGTCTAAGAACTTCGTTATCTTTGTAATCGTCTCCCCAACAAGGACTCCGATGTGTTTCATTGCAAGTAGTCCATGTAGGTGCAACCGTCTTTCGCAAGTTGCTACTACATGAGTTCCACAATCTCACTCATCTTCTTGAGCTTGACATCGTAGTCCATACCTTGAGAATCCAGTAAATATATCTTGTTGGTAACCGGTGCAATCTCTTTGGTCAAACATGTGGAGTCTGAGTTATCAACCCACTAACCATAGCTGAATATCAAGCAGCAGCGATGGTTAGTGTTTTCTCAAGGGTATTGAATTAGGTATTTTCAAAATCCGGCATGGTTGATGTGGTGGATGACACAATTAGCCGGAAGGCCTAATGTCATATCCCCTTGAATCCGTAAGAACAACCACTCCCCGTGAGAATTCTTGTGTGGCTCGTTCTCAACAAGTTTTCCTCACCGTTTTTCCAAACCAGGGTTCTACTTTCACTTGAAGATCTACTCACGGCTTACCGTAAGCCTGATCTTGGTATCTAAAACATCAAGGGTAACTTGGAAGTTGATCTTTCCGTTGATCCTCCAAACTTTTCTTCCAGTGGAAACAAGTTCATCATGAAAACATCTCGTGGAGTTTCGTAACCGCCGTTGAACAGTTCCCTTTTTCAAGTTGTTAGTACCTGAAGTTCTGTTCATCTCACACATTGTGTGAATTTGTCAGTCACTTCAGCCATGGGGTCTTAATCATGTGGTAGATTTAGTACTACATCCAAAACTACAATAGGAAAGAGGTTACTTATTCCCTTCTGGTGTTTCAATCCTCGTTGGTTAACCATCCTTATGGTGTGACCAAGAATTCCTCCTTAATTACGGTGTTCCAACATTTCGTGGTTACTCATCTTCTGTCGTGAAGTAACATCCTGGTCTCCGACAAAGATTTCGAGGAACTTTTATGGAATGAATGAAAGTTCCTTCATCTACCATGTCCACTCTGAAGAGTGAGCATGATTCTGTATCAAATTCTCTCCGGTGCACGATTACAGTGTTTTCTCGTGTTCTCCCTCGTCTACGGATATTACATTGTGATATTCAAGACCATCCTCTCCATCTTGGTTTTCTATTTGAAGAAACCTCGGTTACACAAGTTGTCCAACCTTTCTTTTCCAAAAGGATTTAAAGTCTTGTGCAAAGCTCATATTCCAAATCCTTTCAAGAACCATCGTCCCAAAAACTTGAAATCTTCTCTCATTCCCTCCGTTATCTTGATGTGTTTCATGCATGTTAACTCAAAAGTTCTTTACGAACATTCTTGTCCTGAGTTAGCCATGAGATACTCGATCTTTGTGAAGATCAGTTCCTAAGAGTTTTTCCTCTTACCTAGGTGTATCCGTTCAATACTTCAAGATGCTACGGGTCAACCTCTTCGAGAAAAGAACCGTAACGTTCAAGAAGGTCGTTCAAAACCGGTGTTCCTTCTTTCTTCTCCTTCGGGAATCTCGGGACGAGATTCTTGTAGGGGGGTAGATTTGTAACATCCCAAATTTTCTAACAAAAGTGTGTGGTATTGTGTTCATCTCATACATGCATGAAAACAAAATTTTAAACCATGTTTGAAACAATTTAAATGGATTGATAAAAATCCCACAAATAGTACTTATTTTGGTCCCCAAACTTTTGTGTTGGAAAATATTTCAAATACACCAAAGAAATACATGGTTTTGTCGTAATTTTTGTGAGGTTTCCAAATCTTATTTTTGCCAAATTTTATTCTTTCGAAAAGGCCCAGAAAACCTTGTTTTCTTTGCAGTGTTCTATAGAAAAGGACCTCTTGGTGTTTTCCAAAAGCTCCAGGGGGTTTGTGCAAAAATGTTGTCTTCAACCTTTGACAGTAGGAGCTCCTGCGTGGCAGAGCCGTCGTCGCCCTATGCCACCTCATGCTTGCCTTCAGCAGAGGGATAAGGACACCACGGAGACCCCGCGTCTTCCTCCTTCACCTTCCCCTCGAAGTCCCGCTCTCTGTGCCTTCCAAGGACCCAAAAAAACCTAACCCTAGCCGACGAGCCGCCGGTCGCCGCCGTCGCTATGGATCATCTCGATGCCCGCCGTCCGTCCCTGGAGCTCCGCCGTGCCCCGCTCTTCGTCCTAGAGTTCTTGCAGAGGCAAAGAGGCCCCGCATCGCCGGAATTTCATCGCCTTTTCCGCCATGGACGCCGGCTTCCCGAGCTCGCCGCCGGCGATTCAAGCTCTGCCTCGCCTCACAGACCCCGTCATCATGCTCTATTCGCTCCGGTGAGCCTCCCCGTGGCCTCAATTCGCTCCCTAACCCTCTGCATCTTCCGCTCGTCGTGCACCATAGTCCGCCGCCGCGGTTCCTCGTCGCCGGCGAGCTTCCGGCGACAGTTAGCAAGCGGCGCCGCCACCCCTAGGTCCCTCTCGAGCCCCTCTACCTCGTGGTGTGATTGGATTCGTGAATTGCGCGCGAATTTGATCAATTTTGATCTCATCTGTGAAGAACAGAGTGGGGTGAGGTAATCATTGTGTCACGATGACGTCATAAAACGTTTTCCTCTGTTTTAGAAAAAGAAATTAATATGACACGTGGACCCCACCATTTTAATTACAGAATTTGTTCAAAACTTGTAAATTCAATATCTTTTAATCTGTTATTCAGAAAAATGAAAGTGAGGTACCAAAATGTTCAGAAAAATGTAATCTACCCAAATATGCCATTTTCATATATGTTTGACCAATTTGAAAAATGAGTATTATTTTAATGTTGTTAATTCATTTAAACTAGAGAAAATAAGTTTTTATTCACTAAAATTAGAAAAATTAAAAGTTATATACCAAATTGCTCAAAATGACAAATGCAATCTAGTTATGGTGTTTTCAAACCCATTTGAGCTTTTTAAATGGTACTTACTTTCATAATTGCCCGAATTGCCCTCCGGGGTCTATTTCGGGATAATTTCAATAAAATTGCATAACTGACATACGAACCCTAGCAACTCATCGAGCATGTTTAGGGCTTTATTTCAGTGCATTAATTTGCTCATGCATACATATTGCGCATTGCATCGATGCCATGTTTGATTGTTATTCTTCTTTTCGGTGTTTGTTCCCCCTCGGTAGAACGTGACTCCGAAGAGAAGGCCAGCAATCCAATGGTGAATACTTGATCTTAACCGACAAGTCAAGCACTTATTCCAGAAGATCTTTATCTGGTTTTCTTATAACCAAGACAAGCATAACCTCTTATCTGCTCATATACGTTTTCCAACAACATTTGATCTCGTACTTTGCATTCGATTCTAAAGTATTTGATGCTAGTAGACATAGTTCACCTATATGCTGCATTGCCTCAATATCCTGATCCACTGCTCCTAGCCGCCATAGAATTGCTTGTGCGCATCGCCAGAGCCTCATATCTGCTTCGCTTATTAATACATGTTTGTTTACCTCTGCTCCATCCGGTTGATGAATCAGAGCTGCGATAACCTAGTATGATATGATGACGTGGTGAGATGAGCATTGTGTGGTTAACCTAACTAAGGCGAGGACGGGAGGCCACTTGGGAAGTGGTTCTTTGTCCTGTACTTGCCAACCCTAGGATTAAGGTCTCGCCACGGAAACCAAGACTGAGCGTGCAACCACACGCGCGAGCCAATGAACCTCGCTCGACTAACTAACTTGTTTGGCCACATCCATGAGTCACGTAGTTTGCTATTTCCATCTGCGTGTGAGTCAGAAAACGATTTGGAGAAAAACTAGGGCGTAACCGGGACAAGTGATGGACGTACACGGATCTTGATCCCGACTCACAGAACAGGTGCCGTCAGGAGGTGGCCAACTCCCTGTTGACGGGGTGGCCCTGTTTGGGTTGACTCATGGATAGGGTCGAGCAAGGTAAAGGTCGGAGCCAGCCACCCTCTGCCGTGCTCCATGGAAGAGCGTACATGTGGCGCTAAGAGTCGGAGGGTACATGTGGGTAAAGTGTACCACCCTGTAGGGATAAATCTTTTGGAAAGCCGTGTCCACGGTTAAGGACAACTTGGTGAAAGTCACGTGGCCATAGATAACTTGAACGTGACGTAAAAGATGTTGACAATGCATGGATGCAATATATGAAGGGTGCCTCCTCGGAGATGCCGAGAGGGGTGATCCTTGCAGCATGTGAGATGCTGGGAATTGATGTTGGTGGATTGAAGAGATGATGATAATAGTAGTGAGTTTCTCATCTGTTTTGAAAACCTTCTATGAGACGTGCTATTCATCCTCGATTTGGAAAATAAAGATTGCTTTACGCAAATCAACCTTCATAAAACCCTTTACGAAACCAGCGGATATATAATAGGTTAACTAAGTCTTGTTGAGTACCTCCCGTACTCACGTTTGCTTAATTTTGGTTCAGGAGAAGATCTCCCATCGGTGATGATGCAACGTGGACATCGACGAGTAGTTCGGGGTTCCCAGGTAGCAGCCTGGAATTACGGGCTGGGATGTCGCCTTATTGCGGCCTCTTAGGCCTTTTTACTTCTTGTTGATTAGCAACATAATTTGCCTTCCGTTGTCTGATGTAATATTGGGTCGTGTGACCTCTGCTTGTACAGCTACCCTAGTAACACCTGTTTAATAAAGCTTCATGTCTAGAGTGTTGCTTTGATCGGTTGTTGGTTTCGAGCTCATTGTTATACAGTTTTGTCTATGCCTGCATAGTTGTGCAGTCGAGGGGTTGTGGAGCCGATGATCCATGTCCGAGCCTGCCTTCCGATGTGATCGGCCTGGGGCGAGGTAACCCCAGTAACCCTCGATTGTTGTTGCACTTTCTGGACACATAGCATCTCTGTATAGCTTTGGTCCCGTTTCCTTCAGTTTCATACGATTCGTGGACGCTTTGATATGCATAGTTGGTTATGACTAGCATGGACACAAGGAGTAGTAGACTGGGGATCCGGACTACGTGCCGATGAATCTAGTCTGCCTGCCGTTGTTTGTTGCGGCCGAGGCTGGTAACCCTGAATCCCTTGTGGGTCCATGACTAGGAGCACATAACAGTATGTATACCTTGGGGTCTGGGGTCGTGAGAGTTCATGGTATCAGAGCAGGACTGCCTGTAGGAAAACCTTACTGCTTGGTCGATGTGGAGTCTAGTGTTTGTGAAAACTATTTGAAAACTCCAAATGGATTGCGAAAAACCTTCTTAGGATTCTTTTTACTCAGTATGTGGTATCGCTCTAACTCTGGGTCACCTTACCTGTTTTGATTTGAAAAAGGTTCCATTCATTCAAAACCTAGGTGCCTTCTTTGGCAAGGACGTCTTTTACCCAAGTTGGCCTAGTGTTCAGTTTCTGGAGTCGTGTGTGTTCCATCCCCGTTATCTCTTAAACTGGGAGATTTCCTTTTCATCATAATCTCTCATGTCCATGTGGATTCCACATCATCATGTTCTAGAGTTTTAAATCCTGAACCTCGAGATTTCCTTTTCATCTCGAATGTATCCGTTATCCTTTGCTCCAATTCTTCCGGAGCTATCGCTGTCCTTCAAAAGATACTTTGTGATTGCTATTCATAGTGTCCTTTAAGACACTAAGAGAGTAATTACTCCTTTCTCTTGGTTTTAACCTTGGACTTGAACCGAAGGTCCCGGAATGTGCTGACTTGTGGTGGGTTAAATCATGTGGTTTCTTAACCATGTGATGCTACTGCCATCAGTATAGGATGCTGACCTTTAACCCAAGTTATGTTTCTTTAGATCCTCAGGAATATTTTCTACCTCATGATGGCTAGGCAATTTCAACTCCAATATCCATAGGTTTTCTTTAGGAATCAAAAGGATCTCGTAAAGAGTGTTCTTTATGATTCTCATATCTTTGTTCCTGGTTCAGCTATACCAATCTTTTGGCATGGTTTCTACACATGAGTATTACCCCGTGCATCCAACGTGATCTCAGGATTTTCCAGAGCATGTTCCTACTCTTTAGTTGCTTTCTGATCTTCGTCCGTTGTTTTGGACATCAACTTGCATACGTGTGTTGGAGTCTTCCAATGCATTTGCTCTTGTTTTCTGCCAAAACATTCTACTTTGGGATGTCAGGAGAAACAAACTCCAGAACCTCGGTCATCTCTAGGACCAGGTCAAAGTTTTGTAATCCGCAGATTAAAGAAGTTTCATTAGCTTCTGCTCTGTTCCACCTTCGAGTATCACACTCTTCTATATCAAGAGGTCGTGCCAAGTTTCATGGACTTGTTGATGAAGTGATGCTTCTACACGTCCTCACCCCATTCCTCCAAGCTTGAGTTCTTGAGAATGGTGGGTCTATGCGTTGATGTGTGTACCAGATATTCCTAGCAATTCTTATTGTTTTGGAAATTCTAAGAAAACATCTGTATCCTTCTTAGCACTATCGGTCACCCAGCCTCTACTTAAAGTTGACTGTGTTACCAAATCCATTAATGTCGGTGTACCTTCTTGGTCAAAGAGTTAGGTTCATACCAAAGCTCTCAAGACCTTATCGGGTGCTTTGAAAAGCAAGTTTCCTTCCAAACTCTAAGACATACCGGTGGTTTGTGATATTCTGGTTGTCTTTCTAGAAGAATCACCAGGTGGTTACCCGACCGTGATGTCTAAACAATGGGTAATTTGAATTACTCTTTTCTCCAAGAAACCTTGCTGGATATCCTGGACTAGTTGGTTGAGCTTAAACAACAACTTGGAGAGTTGAAAGACAAGAGCTCCTCCTAACTGGGTCCTTCGTTAAGGGATGCCTAGTTTCCTTTGTGTTGAAGTATGATAGTATCACTTTTTCGTAAATGCTATCACTCTACCTCTTGATTTTATTCGGGCTATCGTCAAATCGAGAAAAGATCCAAGGACTGTCTTGATGGTGTTTTCACTCTTGGTGTTTTGCTCGAGTACACCTTCATGTCCTTTAGTCCGACCAATACCTTGCCTCGTTCATGTATCATATGAATCGCTATCCTTGGAGTGTTATGATAAGAGTGTTGTTGAGCTCATCGGTGACATTCCTATTTTCTCCAAGTTGCAAGAGGTTCATGTTGAACAATTGGCACTAATGTTGGAAACTTTCAAGAACCATCTTTGTGTCATCACGAAGTTGTGTTCTGGATGTTCGAAGTGGCTTACTCCAGTCCATGCGCTTAAGGTGAAAGTTGTCGCCATGGATTCGAGTAAAGTTTAATTGTTTCCCCCAGGAATAATCCCAGTCAGTCATTCATGTGTGGAGTATTCTTGAGATGGTAGGGTTTTACCTCCACTCCTTGATTAGGTTTGCATCCACACCAAGCAACTGACTAATTGTTTGTAAAAGAGAAGAAGTCTAAGAACTTCGTTATCTTTGTAATCGTCTCCCCAACAAGGACTCCGATGTGTTTCATTGCAAGTAGTTCATGTAGGTGCAACCGTCTTTCGCAAGTTGCTACTACGTGAGTTCTGCAATCTCACTCATCTTCTTGAGCTTGACATCGTAGTCCATACCTTGAGAATCCAGTAAATATATCTCGTTGGTAACCGGTGCAATCTCTTTGGTCAAACATGTGGAGTCTGAGTTATCAACCCGCTAACCATAGCTGAATATCAAGCAGCAGCGATGGTTAGTGTTTTCTCAAGGGTATTGAATTAGGGCTTTTCAGAATCCGTCATGGTTAATGTGGTGGTTGACACAATTAGCCGGAAGGCCTAATGTCATATCCCCTTGAATCCGTAAGAACAACCACTCCCCGTGAGAATTCTTGTGTGGCTCGTTCTCAACAAGTTTTCCTCACCGTTTTTCCAAACCGGAGTTCTAATTTCACTTGAAGATCTACTCACGACTTACCGTAAGCCTGATCTTGGTATCTAAAACATCAAGGGTAACTTGGAAGTTGATCTTTCCGTTGATCCTCCAAACTTTTCTTCCAGTGGAAACAAGTTCATCATGAAAACATCTCGTGGTGTTTCATAACCGCCGTTGATCAGTTCCCTTTTTCAAGTTGTTAGTACATGAAGTTCTGTTCATCTCACACATTGTGTGAATTTGTCAGTCACTTCAGCCATGGGGTCTTAATCATGTGGTAGATGTACTACTACATCCAAAACCACAATAGGAAGGAGGTTACTTATTCCCTTCTGGTGTTTCAATCCTCGTTGGTTAACCATCCTTATGGTGTGACCAAGAATTCCTCCTTAATTACGGTGTTCCAACATTTCGTGGTTACTCATCTTCTGTCGTGAAGTAACATCCTGGTCTCCGACAAAGATTTCGAGGAACTTTTATGGAATGAATGAAAGTTCCTTCATCTACCGTGTCCACTCTGAAGAGCTGAGCACGGAGGTCCATCGGTGGCGAGCCCCGCTGCTTGCAGTCATTTCATGGTGCCCGGGGTTCTTGCACTTGAGAAAAAACAAACTGTCTCGCGGGTACAGTCCTTGGAGATGTGGCCGGGCTTGGTGCAATTGAAGCAATAACCGGGGAGATCCTTTGGGAGGTCCTCCCGGATGACGAGCGTCGGGAGCTGACGGTGACGCTTCCCGCCGCCGCCACCGCCACCGCGGAGCCAGGGCCTAGGAGACGTGGGGGAGGCAGGCTTACCACGGGGAGGCACAGGCATCTGCACCGGAGAGGGTGCCCCAACCCGTGAAGAGACCGGCACTCGAGAAGGGGAGCGCAGCGGCTCTGTCGGTGACCCACTCCGCAGCACTTCGGTGACCAAGCGGTAGGAATTCGCGTCATCCTCGTCGTTCGAGAGATCGGCCCAGCGCTGCGAGTCGCTCAAAGGTGAGTCCATTCCGAGAGGAGGGGAGGAGGACGACGATGAAGGAAGGGATCAAGAAGGGAAGGTGGCCACCGGCGCCGGAGTAGCTACCAACACGAGGGGAGGTGGATGTTGCCGCTGGAGTGGAAGAAGGAGGGGGGACGCTCGCTCTCGCTACCAGTAACTAGCGGTCAGGAAGGAATTCTCTCTCCAATAAATTGAAACCGAAAAACTTGTATTCGGTGCTCTCAAAGCGATTTTTGGGTTTAAAAATTGGTCGGACTTAATAGAAACCGCAAATTGAAACTGAATGTTTAAAAACTAAACTTCGCGCTTAATTCATAGGCATAGTTCGTCAGGAAACATACATGAAAAATAGCACCTACATACCACACTAAATCAAACTAAACCTAAATATATACCCTAGTCTCCGTTGCACTCTGCTCGTTGGCTCCCCGACAGAGGTTGCGCGGGAGGACGCGGTGGCGGCGGTGCTCCCTCTCCCACTCAAGCTGTTTATGTGTGTGATCATGGCACAACTGAGGCCCGTACCAGAGCTCCTCATGGGTCCATGCTTTGATGCGCTTCCGGGCCGCTTTCTTCCACTACACTGTGCGAACATTGGAGCAGATCGACTACTCCTTGATGCGTCGGAGGAGCTCATCGTCGTTGATGATTGCGACGAGCTCAACATTGTCGTCGGTGGTTTGTGGGGTCATCGATGGAAGAGTCTAAGTTTAGCGACGGCATGTCGTCAAGGCAGCCACCGACTGCATGACGCGCGGCACTAAAGCCGTCGAAGTCGTGGTCTTGTCTGAGCTAGCGGGAGGGGGTATAAATCGCGGTAGAGGGTTACCGAATGTGAACCCTATACACCCTCGGGTACCCTTGATATAGTGACCGAGATGCCGCTTATCTAGAGGCCTAAATGAAATTTTTCGGGCCGGGCCGGTATGGGGTGTCTGTCCGGGCGATAAAAATGGCCAGCATAATATATCGGTTAGAATTTTCTGGGTCGGGAGGCTTATTGGGGATCTACTAGAGATGCTCTAAGCAGTGGGATCAACCTGCCTCACCCACTCACTAAGACAACCGCAAAAAAATGGAAATTACAAAGAAATTCTTAGTCTTCTTTGAGCCTGATGCATTTTGTTTGAAGTTTGAACCAACCATCTTTGCTGATGCCTAAGCCACCGAAAGGGGATGAAGCTCATAGTCGTCGAAAATTCCTTTCTATGGAGTTGGGGAAGGCCCTATTATGATGGCAGTTTACATGTGAGATCATATCGGAATCACATGAGGATTTTATTTGTGTGCGTAGCAGAATTTAAAACTTTCCGCCCTATGTAGCAAACAAGATCTACTATGCAGGTAAAGGCATGGATAGATCTGATTCGTTACCGACACAAAACGCGGAAGTAGTGTCGATGATGCCTGGTGAAGAGTTCCATGGCTAAGCCTAGCGGTGAGACTGTTGTCGATTCCCCGTTTCCCACCTTCTGGATCTAGCAGAGTGAGGGTACCACGGAAAAAATTGCACCTAGCACCAATGTTTGGTGCACAAAACACATAATCAAGATACATTTTGCACTAGTCTTAAATTTTCGGGTAATTTCTTGCGGCTAGCACAAATAGAGTATTTAGGGTCCTAACGGCGTATTTGACATATAGAGCTATAATATTTATACCATATACTACAAATACGTGAAAAATAAAGAATTAAATTTATAAAAACAGAGAGTGTGCACTTTGTTTTACACCAGACTCTCGTAGGTAGGTCTCCAATACTGCATGCTAGTACTATCCATACGTGGTAGGACACATACAGAGAAGAAGCTGGCCTTTTTTTTGTCTTGCATACGTATGCGCTACGCTGCTGATCGAGCCAACTTTCGTTCCGGGAAAGAAAATCCAGTTAATAACAACTATATTTTAAGATGATTTCAATACTGCAGATTTTACGTTGTAGATGTTGGTAATTTTAAAAATAGTTGGTGAAACTTAATAGTTCAACCAAAACATAAAGTAAATAAAACATAGGAAGTACTAAGAGCCCCTAAGTGATTGGATGCGGTGTTGTAGCGTTCCCACATTTAAATAATGCAAGAACTCTGTGTTATTGTGCTAGTCACTTGATCAATTGCTGGAACCACAATTCAAAATGTAATATCATGCAAATGCGTCAAAATCTATTACATCACATGATCCAGTCTTTACAAAATAAGTTTACAACTTGCATAGTCTCAGAAGACTAGCAGGAAACATGAATACAGCGGAAAACATAGTACAACAATTGAGCCTCATCTTCTTCATGTGCCACAGGAAAAATATGTTGGTTGTAGACTCGAGATCTTGAACGAAACCTCACTCGTCTTCAAATTCATCGGCAGGATGGAATATGCAGCCACAAGGGGTCAATACAATTTAATATATTGGCAAGTAACACTATGGTGGATATAAATGGCAATACCAATACTATATGCATATTTGGATAAGTGGAGTTTTGGCTAAGCTTGCATAAAGCACGTTTTCTCCTATCTCTTTTGTAAAACAAACTTTTCTTTTCAAAGGGTGGCAGCATTGGACTAAGATCCAAGCACCACGAATACTGTTCGAGGTTGTGCACTTTCACCTTTTGTTTTCAATTAACCCAAACATCCTATACACACGGAGTGCATCAAGGAAAGGAGAGAATGAAGACGCGATCTTTCATAAGAAGAAATTCAACCCAACCGGCAAGACCTGTTCCACCTATAATTATTCTACATCTGCTTGTCAAGCCTGGGCTAAACTCTCACAACTTAGTTGATCAAGACATAGCCCATTTTTTCAAAAGGCTGCACGGAAAGCTACTAGATTTAGAGGGACTTAGGAATCTCTTTGTTTCCTAGGTGGCATTCCTCAAGTGAACACCTTAGGAGATTAAAGGCCCTAAGGAGACACTCAACATTCGATAACCACGCAATACCAAACCCACCCAGGTGGTTCATTGAAGTTTATACTTAGAAATTTTCCACATCATCAATAAAACAATTTTTGTAGCAAGGCTAAGCATCTACTGAGTATTAAGTCTCCAAAATAACAAGGCTAAAGGATGGTTATACACTACTTGGGTTTTTCATAGCATAGTAATAACTTAGTAAAAATTACCTATCATGCATACTACTCAAAAACACTAGTAATGCATAGTAAAAATATGGGAGGTTTGATGGTGTGTCACTTGCCTTTGAAGTTGGTGAAGAAAAATCACCTTCTCTTCACAAAATAGAACGTTCTCTCTGTACAATCTAAACAATAAAAATAAACAACAATAAGCAAGCAATCACAAGAAAAAGAATAAAGTTTAACAATCAACAAAATTAACAAAAAAATATTCTACTAAGGGAAATTAGTGATTTGGTTTGGAGTTTAGCAAATGTCTAAGGATTGGTCAAGGATTGAGTTTGAAAAGTTCAAAGTTAATTGATCATACTTGTCAAGGAAAGTCCAAGAGTTTTCACTGAGTATTATCACATTTACTCTAACATGAAAAAGGGAAAACATATGATAGTGATACGTCGAAAACGTATCTCCTTTTCCGAACACTTTTCTTATTGTTTTCCTCTAAAATTGTGTGTTTTGAATACAACTAACACGGACTAACGCTGTTTTCACCAGAATTACTTTGGTGTCTTGTTTTTATGCAGAAAAATCAACTTTCGAGAAATTGCCCAGAAAAGACCCCATTGGTGTTTTCACCTCGGAAGACCCTGGGAGCCAGAAGGGGGCCAGGACAGGAGCCACAGGGTGGCCACACCCCCTAGCACAGGTCCCCCCTAGGCCGCACCACCTAGGGGTGTGGGCCCCAGAGCCCCCCTCGGACTTCCCTTTCGACTACAAGGAGCCTCCAACCCTAAAACCCGAGGGGGTTTGTCATATTCCACAGAAACAGAACAGAGCGCCGCTGCCATCCCGAACCTCGATTCGGGCATCTGAAAGTTCCTATTCTGGCGCCCTGCCGGGACAGGAAGTGGAGGAGATCAGCGCCATCCTCATCACCAACGCCTGTCCATCGACCATCCATGTTTCCCCCATCCATGTGTGAGTAATTCCCCGTTGTAGGATAAAGGGGATGGTAGGGATTGGATGAGATCGTTCATGTAATAATGCTGTGATTGTTAGGACATAGTGCCCAGTATCCTCTATTAGTGTTATTGACATTGTTGCAACTTGTTATGATTTATGCTTGCCACTTTGGTCCCGAGTGCCATGATCTCAGGTATGAACATGTTATTGAATCACGATGATAATTATTGTTTCTTGATCATACCTGCAAGTTGTTTACACATATTGTTGTTCGGAACCGAGGCCCCAAAGTGACAGAAATTGGGACAACCGGAGGGGATGGCTGCGATGTGAGGATCACGTGTGTTCACGGAGTGTTAATGCTTTGCTCCGGTGCTTTATTAAAAGGAGCAGCTTAATTACCAGTAGTTCCCTTGAGGCCCCGCTGGAAACGGGCTGGTAGGACAAAAGATGTTGTGCAAGTTCTCATTGCGAGCACGTACGACAATTTACGGAATACATGCCTATGGTCACTTAGTGCTTGAATGCTTTATCTTATTTATCTGCAATGCCTGTGACATGATCATTATTTGAACTTTCTTATCCATGCAACGCCCGTTCATCCATGCCTATGCCTACAGTATTTAATATCGATGTTTACTTCAAACACTACTTCTGCTGCCGTTTTCATTTCACTTATGTTATTATTTCACTACTGCTGCTACTATAAAACTGTTACTACTGGTAAACCACTGCGAACAAAAGTACTTTAAGGTGCAGGTGAATTGACAAATCACTTGTTAAGGCTCACAAATATTCTTTGGCTCCCCTTGTGTCGAATCAATAAATTTAGGTTTTACTTCCCTAGAAAATTGTTGCGATCCCCTATACTTGTGGGTCATCAAGACTATTTTCTGGCGCCGTTGCCGGGGAGCATAGCTTTATTTGCGAGCTCACCGGAGAGTATTATTATCTATTGCCATCATTCATCATGGGTAAGACTCGTGATGGAAAGTTTCCTATATTACCATCCACTACAAGAAGAGATACAACTCTGAACACCTCTGTTGCTCTTGATTCACCGTCTGTTGTGAGTAAATTGCTTACACCACCACATGCTACACATGCTACTTCTGGTGAATCTGAAAATACTTCTGATACTTTTGATGATTGTTCTACTGTGCTTGATGAGAGTGGTTCTCTCGGTCCTTTCTTAGATGCTACTATTGCTAAAGCTAAAAATATTGCAAACACCGAAACTCCTGATAAAAATCCTGTTACTCCTGCTGTTTCACTTGAGCTTATAGAGAATCCTATTGATGATTTAGATGATGCCTATGTTGATCTTAATGATGATCTTATTGATAAAATATATACTATGAAGGATGACGATGCTGTTATGAGACTTATTGAAAGTCGTGCTGTTAAATATAAATTATCTCCTGATGCCAAGTTTGCCACTTCTCCCATTAAAATAAGGGACAAGGATTATGATTTCTCTCTTGATTTATCTTATATATCTATTGTTGAGAAAGAATCTTTTTGTGGTACTGAAAATCAAAGTGCTATGAAATATATGAATGAGCTCTCCTCTTTGAGTAGTTTGTTCTCTAATGATATTAAGAAACGTAGCTACTTTGTTACTAGAATATTCCCTTTCTCATTAAAAGATGAAGCTAAAACTTGGTTTAACAATTTATCTCCTGGATCTATTGATATCCCTATTTGTTTGGTAAATGTTTTCTTTCAGAAATATTTTCCTGCTAGTGCTCAACATGCTGCTTTACAAAATATATTTAATTTCAAGCAATTGGAAGAAGAGAAATTGCCTGTATCTTGGACAAGGTTCTGTTCTTTAGTCAGAGCTACACCTGTGCATAAGCTAGGAGATAATAAACTTCTTGATATATTCTATAATGGACTAAATGTTGAATCTAGGACATACCTAGAGAGTTGTGCTGGTTGTGTTTTCAGGCAAAAAACTCTAGAAGAAGCTGAGGAATTAATGGCTAAAATAAGCCAAAATCATGATGATTGGACTATGATTGAGCCTGAGCCGACCCCTACTCCGGTACCAACACCAACACCAACACCAACACCCAAGAAGACGGGAATGATTGAATTAAATGATGAAGTGATGAGAGAAGCCAAGAAATCTCTTAAAGAGAGGGGTATTAAATATGAAGATGTGAAGAATCTTCCACCTATACAAAAATTATGTAAAGCAATCCCTCACTCACCCACCATTGAGGTACACTCTCTCCAATATTTTGATAGTAGAGATATTCCCTATAAAAAACCTCTTGATCAATGTTTAGATGAATTTGATAATTATGTTATCAAGCAAGATAACTTTAATAAGAGGGTGCAAAATCACCTAATGGAAAACTCTAGAGCTATTGATAATTTGCATGGTATTATAGAAAGAACCTCTAATGATGTTAAAATGCTTGTTAAACATTTTCAAATGGTTCAACCTCAAATTGATCAACTTGCTAAAGTCTAAAAAGATTTGCTAGTCAATAATTCTAAAGACAAACATGCTTATGAGATAAGAACTAGAAGTGGTATTGCTACACAAGATCCTTTATATCCTGAGGGACATCCTAAAAGAATTGAACAAGATACTCAGCAAACTAATGATAATGTTATTCATACTAAGAATAAAATAAGAAGAAACATAAAACTGCTATAGAATCCTCTGAACTTGCTAAAGATCCTAATAGTATATCTATCTCTGATGCTGAAACTGAAAGTGGTAATGAAAAGAATGATGCTTCTGATAAAGAAGAACCTGTAGCTGAACCTGAAAAGCAAACTAAAACTGCAATATATACTAAGGAAGATTTCATTGTAAGAAACATGCTAATGAGGGAGAACCTTGGGTACAAAAACCAATGCCTTTTACTAATAAGAAACACAAATCTAAGGAAGAAGAACACTATAACAAGTTTTGTGAATGGATGAAACCTTTGTTCTTGCAAATTCCTTTAACTGATGTTATTAAATTGCCTTATTATGCAAAATATGTGAAAGATATTTTCGCTAACAAAAGGAAGATTCCTAATGAGGAAATCTACACTATGCTTGGTAATTACTCTTTTAATGGCAAGATTCCCGAGAAGCTTGGAGATCCTGGTATACCAACTATTCCCCGTTCTATTAAAAATAATTATGCTAGAACTGCTTTGTGTGATTTGGGAGCTGGAGTTAGTGGCATGCCTTTTACTCTCTATAAAAGACTCCTCCTAGAAAAATTGATACCAACTGATATATCTTTGCAAATGGCTGATAAGGCTACTGCTATTCCTGTGGGTATATGTGAGAATCTTCCTGTTCAAGTTGCTAATAATTTTCTGATATTAACTGACTTTGTTGTGTTGGAAATGCCTGAAGATGATAATATGTCTATTATTCTTGGAAGACCTTTTCTTAATACTGCAGGGGATGTTATTGCTTGCAATCAAGGAAAAGTTACTTTTAATGTTAATGATAAATAGCACACAGTTTATTTTCCCAAGAAGATTGATAGAAAATATGGTCTAAATTCCATTGAAAATATTGAGACCATCAAGATTGGAGAATTTTATTGTCCTATTCCAAAGGAACCCAAACAATATGAAATTATTATGATTGGGACTATGTATATCAAGGTTGAGGTAACATGAGTATTTAGTGAGAAACAAAGTTTTGTTTCATAGAAAATTATTTTGGTAGCAAGACTTGATCACCCTTGTTAACAAAATGATTTTAAATGAAATGGGCAATTTTTTCACTATGTTTTCACCTTCCCCATTATTGTTTTCACCATGTTTACTTCTGTTATCACATTGTTACTTGAGTGCAATCATGTTTTCCACCATCCTTATGCATTTTTTCCTGATGTTTTCACTCTGATTGCTGAAGTTATGCATGTTTTCACCACCCATACTTTTGTTTTCACCACTACCACCTTTGTTTTCTTTGGTTATTCTTTCATTAGAGTGTCATAGAACCTATGTAGTTCTGGTTTTGGTTTTGTTTTCCATGTTTTCACTTTCGTTTTCCCGGTTTTTACTAATTATTAAAATTCTGGAATACCTCAAAAATAAAGTTTCTCGAAAAATTCCAGAAAAATTATAATAAATTTTTACGTAAAAAATGAGACAAAAAGCCTCTTGGGATACCCCAGAGGGACCCACCAGGCAGGCACACCCCAGGGTGGCGCGGCCAGCCCCCTGGTGGCACCATCACATGGTGTGGGCCCTCCTGGCCCTCCACTTACTCTCTCCACTGCCCAAGTCTCTTCTCTCACCTACCAAACTGAAAACATTTCCTGGATCCCGTGTTCTTGGTGTTCTTCCTCTGTATTTTCAATCTCCTTCTTCATCCCATCATTTGTGCTGATTTTTGGTGTGTTTGATCTCCGGTATGTGACTCCTCTGATGATCCAAGTAGAATTTAGTTTAGTGAAGTATTTCTTGAGTATTTTTCCACAGTAGGTGACAGCTTATGTGAGTTTGCATGCTTGATTTGAGTAGAAATAATATAGTTTTGATTTATGTTTAGCTCTCATATAAGTCCCTATGGTAGTCTACACCTTATAGTTGCTTGAAATTAATTTTTATGATGGTTGTTGAAAAATTTCAGAGATGGAGCACAATGCCTATCAACTAAATAATCATGAGTTGGAGGTGCATGAGGTCATGGTCGTGCACCACGAAGAGAGGGTGTTCCCATCAATCTATCCGTGTCAGGAATTTATGCAAGTTTCAGGAATTCTGCAGGATTTTAACACTCTAGTGCATAATGCAGGTTTAGAGCGTTTCATTAAGGATGAGCCCATCCAATATGTGAAACTAACTATGTCTGTGGTGCAGGATTTTCGTTTTAAATGGTCTCCAACTAACCCAATGGTCCACTATAAGATTTATAATAAAGCTGTGAGCCTGCCTTTTAGTGTTTTATGTGCAGCTATTAAAGTACATGAGTGGGGGTCTTGTGAGAAAATAAGTGGGCAGTCCAAATCACTACTGGATTTATAGGGAGAGATTTGCCAAGGCAGAATCTTCACAGGGGAGAGCGGTGAAATTCGCGAAATTCAACTCCCTAGCATTCGATACTTTGCCTACTTCATTTCTAAATGTGTATTAGCTAGGAAAACTACCAGCAAGTTATCTGTTTATGATTGGCATTTATTGCTGCTTCTTTGAGACACGATAGGTCTTATAATTTTGTCTCTTTGATTGCTTACCATCTCTCACATAACCGTGAGAAGGGCGGAGTTTGTGGAGGTCATGCTGCCTTGCGCTTGGTAGCTTTGCATGGTTCTGAGCCACACCCTCTAGACTTTCAGTTTCCTATAGAGAGGCTTAATCTTGTTTCCTTGGTCCAACATAAGTTTCTTTCTAACCATGCTCACTTACATAATTTATCTTTTTAATTAAATTTCTCCAAACGATCCCGGTGGAGAGTTGTTGAAACTGTTAGAGAAGTACTTTTGCGTGCACCTCTTTTGTTTGATCTTAATAACAGGCAAGGATGGGAGTTTTCTGAGAGTGAGCTGGACACATACCTTGAGCATCACCCCCAGCAAGGGGAGGATCCCGACGAGGGGGACGATGGTGATTTCGTCCAGCTCTACGACGCCACGGGGATTCCACACCACCACCCCGGTTATGACTATGCGCCAGCTGCATCATCCTCCTCTTATGCACCCGAGTACGACCACGCGAGGGATGACCCACCGCAGTGGGGATATTTCCTGCGCTTTGATTGATCTCCACTTAGGCCAAAAGCCTAAGCTTGGGGGAGGTATACCGACATCACACTCATTTATATATCATGTTCGGTCGGTTTTTTATATATCCATCTTTTTGTTTCTTTGCTTCTTTTTGTTTCTTTCGTTTGTTTTCGTTTCTTTCTCTTCTTCTTTTTTATTGTTTTTATTTCCCTTTCCAAAACACAAAACGACCAAAAAGATTTCTGTTGTTTCTCTCTATTTTTTTCTTTAGTTGGTTTATTCAAAAACCCAAAAATATTTTGTTTGTTTGTTTGTTTTGTTTTGTTCTTGTTTTCGAAAACCCGAAAAGATTTTGCTTTGTTTGCTTGTTCTCTTTTGTTCGTGCTTTAATTGAAAAACACAAAAATATTCAACAGTCGTCCGTGATTCCATTGGAGCTTGGTTTTTATTATATATTATTCGAGCCACAAGTGAAGAGCAATAATGACGATATACGACAATTCAAGTTGTGGTGAGAGGCTGTTATGAATTGTATTTGCTTTCATTTTTGTACATATATCCATCTATGTGAGCATGCTTAGTTTGTTCGTATAATATATATGTGACTTAATGGCTGCTTAATAGTTCATGCTCTCTCATGTTTTGTTCCAATTTATTGATAGTAAATGACCTGTCATATAAATATTTGTTCGCATTGTTCTATTCATAGAAGGGTATGATATTGTGGTAGCCTTCTCTGACTGTTTCATTTGAATCGACTTGGCACATGCTCACGCATGCTAAGACTGAACATAAAGTCAATAAGCCTCGATGATTTATTTTGCCTCAGAGTTCTAGTATCGATTTTATGCCTCAGTTAATTTTACTTTGTCGCAAACATGATTATTACAGTTGTTGCTCTCTTGATTGTCGCTCCCTGTCTATTTGCTAGTCTTCACCTGTACTGAGTATGAGCTCTACTCATGCATCCAACTCCCAAAATCAAAGTTTGCCAAATGTGTCCACCATACCTACCTATATGTGGTACTTAACCGCCACTCCAAGTAAATTGCTCATGTGCTACCTTTAAAACCTGCTAAAAATTACTCCTGTTTTGTGCCTCTATTTTAGCACATGAGGACGTAAATAGAGAATATTTATCTCACTTGTTGATTGGATTTCACACCCTGGACTACTGGCTTCATCCGCTTATCCAAATGATAGAAGAGCTGGCAGCGAGGTGCCTAGCCCCAAATTAATACGCATAAATTATCTTCACTCTTTTGCCCCTGATTTATCAGTCAAAGCATAATTGTGTAAACAAAAGAGAAAGAGGGATGACCTTCTACACAAATGCGTCCTTCACATGGGAGTCGCTCTTGTGAATCCAGTTGGCTTGTGACGTACTGTATTGTCTGTTTACCATTCATTGAGATAAGCATACACCTCTCTCAAAATGTTTTCAATACCTTCACCTGTACTGAGTATGAGCTCTAGCGCATGAGTGATCCATGCTTCCCTCTGCGAAGGGCCTTTCTTTTACTTTTATGTTGAGTCTCTGCCATATTTTTTGAGCACTTTCTTGAGAGCACAATGGTCATTCTTAGTGTGATGTGGTTGTCCCAAAGTACGGTTGATTGTGATATAACTTTGGTACTTGTATCTTTGATATCTTTACTTCTAGTCTTCCCTTGAACTTCAGAGGTGCCCTGGCATTTATGTTTTTTCCCACACTTAAGAGCAAGCGAGATACCACTTTATCAGATCCTATTATGAATATTTCAATCTTGCAAATAGTTATGCTTCATGTTGTTTATTATTAATATGTTGTTATCTCTTCATGGTTTGCATAGCTATTAAGTGACAATATCTTGCATGTATCTTATCGTGAGCATAATTAAGTATTTGATCACATAGTGAATATATTTACATCATATGAAAGAAATGTGTTTGTAGAAGTCTTTTATCGCACTCGGTTGTCACTGAATTGCTTGAGGACAAGCAATAATCTAAGTTTCGGGGGAGTTGATACATCGAAAACGTATCTCCTTTTCCGAACACTTTTCTTATTGTTTTCCACTAAACATGTGTGTCTTGAATACAACTAACACGGACCAACGCTATTTTCAGCAGAATTACTCTAGTGTCTTGTTTTTATGCAGAAAAATCAACTTTCGGGAAATTTCCCAGAAAAGACCACATTGGTGTTTTCACCCAGGAAGACCCCGGGAGCCAGAAGGGGGCCAGGAGAGGAGCCACAGGGTGGCCACATCCCCTGGCGCGGGTCCCCCTAGGCCACGCCACCTAGGGGTGTGGGCCCCCTAGACCCCCTCGGAACGCCCTTTCGACTACAAGTAGCCTCCAACCCTAAAACCCGAGGGGGTTCGTCATATTCCACAGAAACAGAATAGAGTGCCGCCGCCATCCAGAACCTCGATTCAGGGACCAGAAGTTCCTGTTCTGGCGCCCTACCTGGACGGGAAGTGGAGAAGATCATCGCCATTGTCATCACCAACGCCTCTCCATCGACCATCCATGTTTCCCACATCCATGTGTGAGTAATTCCCCGTTGTAGGCTGAAGGGGATGGTAGGGATTGGATGAGATCGTTCATGTAATAATGCCGTGATTGTTAGGGCAAAGTGCCTAGTATCCTCTATTAGTGCTTTTGACATTGTTGCAACTTGTTATACTTAATGCTTGCCACTTTGGTCCCGAGTCCCATGATCTCATATCTGAACATGTTATTGAATCACGATGATAATTATTGTTTCTTGATCATACCTGCAAGTTGTTTACACATATCTTTGTCCGGAACCCGAGGCCCCGAAGTGACAGAAATTGGGACAACCGGAGGGGATGGCTGCGATGTGAGGGTCACATGTGTTCACGGAGTGTTAATGCTTTGGTCCAGTGCTTTATTAAAAGGAGCACCTTAATTACCAGTAGTTCGCATGAGGCCCCGCTGAAAACGGGCTGGTAGGACAAAACATGTTGTGCAAGTTCTCATTGCGAGCACATAAGACAATTTACGAAACACATACCTATGGTTACTTAGTGCTTGGATGCTTTATCTTATTTATCTCCAATGCCCGTGACATGATAATTATTTGAACTTTCTTATCCATGCAACGCCCGTTCATCCATCCCTATGCCTAGAGTATTTCATACCGTTGTTTAGTTCAAACACTACTGCTGCTGCCATTTTTATTCCACTTCTTTTATTATTTCACTACTGGTGCTACTATAAAACTGTTCTACTGATAAACCACTGCGAACAAAAGTACTTTAAGGTGCAGGTGAATTGACAACTCACTTGTTAAGGCTCACAAATATTCTTTGGCTCCCCTTGTGTCGAATCAATAAATTTGGGTTTTACTTCCTTCGAAGACTGTTGCGATCCCCTCTACTTGTGGGTCATCCGATAGCAATTAATTTCAATGCACAAAATAAACTAAGTCATATAGAATAAGAGAGGGAATAGAGATTGTTAGAGTTCCTTAAGAAAGGACTTGTAAAATCTTCTCTTCTTCTTCTTCATCTTCTGGGAGAGTATTTCTTCTTGAGTTGGCTTCTTATTGAAGTTGTCTTGGTCAAAACTCTTATCTCACGTGGAAAACAAATTCTAGGTATTGGAAAATAAATCCTAAGTCTTCACATGATTGATCTTGGAAAATATTCAGCCTCCTTTATAGATTCCTCCTTGGTGTGGTGACTTCATTGAAATTTGAAAACTTGATGGTCTTGGTACAAACTAAGGTTGGTCATGATCTAACTTAGTCATCACAAAGTCCAAGGGAACAGAAAAGAAAGGGAAGAAAGACTTACAGAAAAAAAAAGATGGGGTTAGTCTTCTTGAAGTTCCTCTTGTTTTCTTCTAAGTGTTTCTACTTCTTGGAGATACTTCTGAAGTTGGTTTCCTTGGTTAAGTCCCCCATTGATCTCCTAGCTTCATGTTGAAATCTTCAAGTTGACAATTGTAGCATCCTCTCAATGGCTTTTCACTAATCTCGACTTAGTGGTTTCCAACTAGGAGGGCCAAATAGCACAAAATCACATGGACATAGTTTCAAGGCATCCAAGAGCTTAGGTTTTGGTCTCTCTAGCGTAGGGTTAGTAGTTAGAACAAAATTGCTAAAGAAAACATATGGAAAAATATTTACAGAATTTAAACTAAGTCAAAAACACTCAAAAAGGCCTAACAATTCCAAATTCAATTTTAATTGGTTCAAAAATCACTACAAGAAATATGCTGATACGTGACGCTCAATTTTCGTCACTAAATCGTCACCAAATTTCATCCATGACGATCTTATGACGAAAAACAAATCGTTGAAAACCGAGCGTCAGTAATGGTTCACCACGACGATTTTGTAGGAATCGTCATGGACGTCCACGACGATACAAGAACGTCATTAATCTATGACGATCCAAAATCGTCGTGAGCAATCCGGCCAGGACAGCTCAGCGCCGACGTGGCCAATCCTACGTGGCAGAATAGTGACGAAATGAAATCGTTGTGGATTAAATTTGGCCCAGTCCATTTCGTTGGTCTACGTGGGCCTAGCCCGATAACTTCGGCCTTTGCTGGTCATTTTCTTACTTGGGCCTGAGCCTTTTTTTTTGGCCTTTTCATTGATCGATCCAATCCATTTTGTGATCCATTTTTTTTTTTTCTGGAATGTTTTTAATCATGTAATTTGGGTTGTGGCCTTTTAGGAGCCCATCTAATTTTTGGTCCAGTACTGTATTTGGTAGCACATAGTACATTGTTTGGGCCAAGAAGTGGCCTTTGTTGGTCCCTTAACTTCTGGACCGAGCTCACATAGTTTTCAATCTATTTTTTCATCGGTAGCACATAGGAAATTGAATACGACCCATACATATATATTTATTTCAAGCAAATATTCAGGAATAAGAATAACCTGCAAATTACATTCAAATAGCAGCGTTTGAATAATCGGCATTACATTGACAGTACATAATTCAACATTTGAACAGTACATTGAACATCATAGTTCAACAAGTACTAGTTCACCAAAATGGACAAGTTCCAATTTCCTACAGAAATAGATATGGCAAAATCACCAAAATGGGCAAGTTTCATGTGCGCTTCTCCTCAAGCTCCTGAATCGAAAAGACAGATGGTTGTTAAGCATTATTGATAAATAATCACAAAGATGGAAAGCTAAGTTTGCTAGTAGCTACCATATGTATAGAGTAGTAAAGTTCGGGACAATGAGTATCAGATGCTCTATATGTACAAAATATTTGCTAGTAGCTACTATATGCGCATAGTAATATTTTCTAATAGCTACTATATTTACAAAGTATTTGTTGGTTAAACATCACCAGGTGGGATCACAGGCCCAAATCTAGATAAAAAGCAACCAAGCAGTTGAAGCTTGCTAACAGAATGCAATCACCGGTAAAACAATTTCCCTCGGTCACAACTGGGAGTAGTATGACAGGTTACTAAGAATATATAAAACGCAAATAAACCAAAGGATGGCATGATCTGTCACAAGTAGCTAGTTTGCCAGTTGCCTACACGGAGGGTACCAAGATATGGACGACATCGACATACTTGAGTGCAGCATAGATGATAGATGACTAACAGGGCAGATGCCATAATACATAACTAGAACCGAGTTTCATATCTAGCATGTGATTCAAAGCCTAACAGTCATGTAGTATATACAAGAATCAAAAAGCACACAAAACAAACATGAGTAAGATGGATGACACATGACAGAGGAGGAACCAAGGTAATCGAAGGATCACATGTCCATTTTCCGGGAACATTATGCTACCTAATGCAAGTGTCAAGGCCACCCTTGTTCCGGGAACGTGTCCATCTTCAGTCCTAGTCCCGCATTGATAATCCAGCAGTATTATGCACACTGCAACCTAAACAGAACTTTGTCATTCATAAGAATGCAGCAAACCTATCCAAAGTTCCAAACCACTTACTCAGGTTCATAAGGCAGACCAACATATATAGATACACATAAGAATAGGTTAACAGAGCCAGCTACACTTCAAGAAATCATATCTTCAACTATAAATGAGTACTTGGCAGTGCACACTAGCGACTGGTGACTGGTTATTTTGGAAAAGAGGATTGAAGCCCAACCTCCACATCAATGGATGCAAACTGTCTATTTATTAAAAGTTTCCATAGTTCTGATTTCAGCTGAGGATAACTCAAGGTCAACAAGTGAAACATCAAATGGAAAGACATTACTCTATGAGCTATACATCCTTAAATCTAGTGATATGCCTGTTAGTCGAAGCTTAGTATTTCGTGGACACGATGATTTGTGATGCGTGCAAACTTGCAGCGTTTTCTGTTTTGCTTTCGATTATTTGTACCTGGAAACAGCTACCTACGATCCTAAAACAAGGGCGCTGCCAGGCGCCATCCAGATATGGTGCCTGATGCACCTCCAAAATTGAATACTACTCACCCGGCCCTCCTATTGTCATCTTGCCAGAACTTGGTAATTCATCACTGTTATTAAGTGGTCTACTTCTACAACTAGTAAAAATACTTGCAGTTTTCATTCTTGAGACAGTAAAGTTTCTAATTAGGCGGCGACAACATGCAGTGTATTGGCTACTTGTTTTAGTCATCCCCAGCGCACACCGCTAGTTCACTGCTAGCTAGAGATCATATAGAGAACAGTAAGAACAGCTGCGTATTTGAGAAGGCTCACGGTGATGTAGAGGTCGAATTTGATGAGGGCGTAGGCAGTCCAGCAGATGCCGTTCACGAGCGAGGCCAGGGACAGGAACAGGGGCATGTACTCCACGCTCTTCGTCTGGATCAACATTTTCTGAAATACGGCCGGACAAGGAAATTAAGATCCACTTTAGTACAGCCAATTCATCGTCTTGCGCAATCTATCCAAAGTCCATACACTAAAGTGGAAACTACTTCTACTTAGCAGAGCATGGACCATCAGAAAGTAGCACTACGTACAAGGAAACTGGCATGGTTGGAACTGAGAAAGTGTTTAAAAGATGAGAAGAAAGGCCATGAACAAATTTAACAAAATTAACTACAGGTTGATTCTAAAAGTGAAGCGTGAACAAATTTAAAAAAATCAACCACAGGTTGATTCTAAAAGTGAAGCATGAACAAATTTAACAATATTAACCACAAGTTGATTCAAAAAGTGAAGCATGAACAAAAAGAAACAATGCTACTAGTAGCTGACTGGAAACACTGCATGTTTCAGAAACGAATATTTCATATAGAACAATACACTGACACGGGCAGATGCCATAATACATAACTAGAACCGATCTTCATATCTAGCAAGTGATTCGAAGCCTAAGAGTCATGCAGTATATACCAGAATCAAACAGCACACAGAACAAACATGAGTAAGATGGATGACACATGACAGAGGCGGAACCGAGGTAATCGAAGGATCACATGTCCATTTTCCGGGAACATTATGCTTCCTAATGCAAGTGTCAAAGCCACCCTTGTTCCGGGAACGTGTCCATCGTCAGTCCTGGTCCCGCATTGATAATCCAGCAGTACTATGCACACTGCAACCTAAACAGAACTTGCTTCCCTACAGCAGAGCATCCAAGTGCTTAGCTCAAGTGAAAATGGTGCCACTGCGGCTGGATCAGGTGAATCCACGTCTAGATATAGGGTGCTGCAACAAGACAAACCAGAACGGGTATCCATTATTCAGTTTATGGAGAGTAAATAATTTCCATGTAGTAAGAAAACCTTACTAATAAGTAGAGATCTTAGTGCAACAATACACAACAGCTAACTTTAGAGACTGCCAATAATTCGCCAATAATTCCTCAAAGCAGGGGTATTAAATTAGCAATGGATGGTTTTACTTTTATATGGAACCATGGATCATGTTCAACCAGCAACATGTGTTTGGAACACCAAAATGACTACTGCAATCACTCTAGCAATCCTAACATGCAGCACCATTTTATTCCCGCATGAACTCGAATCAGACGCAGCACATTTGGTTTTTATAGTCTTGGCACTACAAGAAAAGGAGAGCAATTGTACCGTGAAATCTGTAGTTATATACATGAATCTGTAGTTATATACATGAATCAGTTTATAGTCTTGGCACTACAGAGTTTACAGTCCACGAATGGATGAAATACTGGTATGTTGTTCCATGTGAACAACGCATGCTGGCTGGTATTTTGCTCAAAAAGTTTTAGACCAAATTTCCATAGCAAGTTGCTGGCTGTGACTTCAAGCTTCTGAATGTGATCAAAAAAATAAAATTGAATTGGGCTGCAGTAGTTTTAATAAAACTTGGGCGTCAGGATGCAGGATTGAGCTAAGCAAGATAGCGGGCATACATGATAGTAGAGGGTGTCTGCAGACTAGCAAATTAAGGGGAGAAGGGAACCGATAGTGATACCTGTTGATGTTGGTGGCAACGATGACCTGGATCAGTGAGAGTTCGATGATCTTCATGGTGAGCTTGATGATGCGTGCGGCAGTGAACTTCTCCCCGTTGATGCGTCCGTTGTTGTTCATCTCTGCACAAAATAAATACCACGGCCATCACCGTCTATAGCCATTAGGTTAGTCTGAAGCAACAGTCCAGATCTGCAAGCTCATGGAGATGGAGGAGGAGGGGGTGGGTTGGTACCTTGACGCCCTAGAAGAGCCCTCGCGAGGTAGTCGGTGCCGTTGATGCTGTGGTAGCCGGTGGCGTTGACCCCTGGCCTCCCGTTTAGGATCCTCGCAAGGGAAGCAAGGTCCGGTGCAGCCGGATCCGGAGGCAGGGAGGTCGAGGGCGGCCGGATACGGCGACAAGTAGGTCGAGGATGTCCGCATCTGGCGTAATGAGGGTCGGGGAAAGCCGCATCTGGCGCCAGGAAGCTCGACCTCCATGGTCGCCGCCGTCGCGGATCTGGCGTCGTCGTGCGTGACCTTCGCGTCAGCCGAGCCGCGCGGCAGTGTGCAGTAGGGGGGGACGGGATCGACAAGGGTCTTTGTGGTGTTGATGTGCTCGGAGATCTTCTCGTGGGAATTGGAGAGGGTACCTTGACGGACACGGGGGCACGGGTGGGGGATAAGGGTGGCGCCGCCGCCGCCGGTCACGAAGAGAGATGCGATGATAGGACGGCAGAGGGATCCGTCGGTGTGGCCACGAAGGGAGAGACGACGTTCGGTGTGTTTCTGTGTGGTCACGAAGGCAGAGGCGGCGCACGAAGAAAGGGGAGGGACGAGGGAGGGGAATGGAAAGAGAAAGGCCTAGGGTTTCCGCCGGTTTCGAGGGGTACAAAAATTTAAGACAGCGCGCAAATTTCTGAAAATATCCCGCCTCTATTTTCGAGTGACTGCAGCTGTGACCTGGCTCTACATAGCCCCACCATACAGTGACAATTTAGTGGTCACGTGGTAGAAAATTAGTTCCCATAATATGATATATGTTAAAAATAGTTTCTTTTCTCTAAGAAATAGAAAAAAAAACTTCAGTACATGTATTTAATAGTTTCCTTGCCAATATAACTTATTTCATATATGTCCTAGTATCCACCAAAAATAATAAACTTGGGATACGAGAGGTGCCTCATATGTTGTTCATGGTTTTTCTGCCGATTCCGCTGAAACCGGGCCAAAATTGAACTACAGGTGCCTTATATGTTGCTCATGATTTTTTGTAAAAATCATTTTTAGATACACAACTACCTATTTCAATAGAGATATACCAATATTTTTGCAATATTGAACCTCTAGCTACAAACGGTCATGCCCTCCGTCTTGACTTTTTCCTTAAACCGGCTTAGAAAATTCCAGAAAATTCAAAAAAAATCTAAATGGTGCAAGGCCTTCGTGTGGTGTCGTTATATATGTCCTAGTATCCACCAAAAATGATAAACTTAGGATACGACAACTGGGTTGAAAAGGTGTTCATAGAAATGAGCTATCTTCTCCGAAGATTCTTGGGTTTCGGGCCAAATGACGGATGTTATGGCCACACTCATGGCATAGTTTTTTGAAATGTGCCCATATTCTACACAAACATGCATAATGGAACAACTAACAATGTTCACGAAGAAACTTTTATTTTTCATTGAATAAAAACATCATTTTCCATCTTCGGAGTGTCAAAAAAGGGGTTTTTTGTGAAGCACCTACCAACAATATGTTACAAAATTGTACAAAGTAAAATTCTAAATATATTATGTCATATTTTATCAACAAATAACAAATTTAATACCTCTCAATAGCTTTGAATACACCTCTTTTGAAAAACACAAATTTCTGCCAATACCGCTGAAACCGGGCCAAAATTGAACTACGGGTGCCTCATATGTTGCTCATGATTTTTTGTAAAAATCATTTTTAGATACACAACTACCTATTTCAATAGAGATGTACCAAGAGTTCATCAATATTCACCACCTAGATACGAACGGTCATGTCCCCCGTTTTGACCGTTTTCCGAAACCGGCTTTGAAAATTCCAGAAAATTCAAAAAAACTCGAAACGATGCAAGATCTTCGCGTGGTGTTGTTATATATGTCCTAGTATCCACCCAAAATAATAAACTTCGAATAATACAATTTGGTGGAAAATGTGTTCACAAAAATGAGCTATCTCGTACGAAGATTCATGGCTTTCGGGCGAAATGACGGATGTTTTGGCCACATCCATGGCATAGTTTGTTGCAATGTGACCATATTCCACACAGAGATGCATATTGGTGCAACTAACAATGTTCACGAAGAAAGTTTTATTTTTCGTTTAATAAAAATACCATTTTCTATCTCCGGAGTGTCAAAACTAGGGTTTTTTGTGAAGCACATACACAAAATATGTTGCATAATTGTACAAAGTAAAATTCTAAATATATTATGTCATATTTTATCTGCAAATAACAAACTTCCTACCTCTGAATAGCTCAAAATACACCTCTTTCGAAAAAGACAAATTTCTGCCGATTCCGCTGAAACCGGGCCAAATTTGAACTACAGGTGCCTCATATGTTGCTCATGATTTTTTGTAAAAATCATTTTTAGATACACAACTACCTATTTCAATATAGATGTACCAAGAGTTCATCAATATTCACCACCTAGGTACGAACGGTCATGTCCCCCGTTCTGACCGTTTTCCGAAACAGGCTTTGAAAATTCCAGAAAATTCAAAAAAACTCGAAACGACGCAAGATCTTCGCGTGGTGTTGTTATATATGTCCTAGTATCCACCAAAAATAATAAACTTAGAATACGATAATTTGGTGGAAAATGTGTTCACAGAAATGAGCTATCTCGTACGAAGATTCATGGCTTTCGGGCGAAATGACGGATGTTTTGGCCACACCCATGGCATAGTTTGTTTAAATGTCACCATATTCCACACAAAGATGCATATTGGTACAACTAACAATGTTCGCGAAGAAAGTTTTATTTTTCGTTGAATAAAAATACCATTTTCCATCTCCGGAGTGTCAAAACTGGGTTTTTTTGTGAAGCACCTACCAAACATATGTTGCAAAAATGTACAAAGTAAAATTCTAAATATATTATGTCATATTTTATCTGCAAATAACAAACTTCCTACCTCTGAATAGCTCAAAATACACCTCTTTCGAAAAAGACAAATTTCTGCCGATTCCGCTGAAACCGGGCCAAATTTGAACTACAGGTGCCTCATATGTTGCTCATGATTTTTTGTAAAAATCATTTTTAGATACACAACTACCTATTTCAATAGAGATGTACCAAGAGTTCATCAATATTCACCACCTAGGTACGAACGGTCATGTCCCCCGTTCTGACCGTTTTCCGAAACAGGCTTTGAAAATTCCAGAAAATTCAAAAAAACTCGAAACGACGCAAGATCTTCGCGTGGTGTTGTTATATATGTCCTAGTATCCACCAAAAATAATAAACTTAGAATACGATAATTTGGTGGAAAATGTGTTCACAGAAATGAGCTATCTCGTACGAAGATTCATGGCTTTCGGGCGAAATGACGGATGTTTTGGCCACACCCATGGCATAGTTTGTTTAAATGTCACCATATTCCACACAAAGATGCATATTGGTACAACTAACAATGTTCGCGAAGAAAGTTTTATTTTTCGTTGAATAAAAATACCATTTTCCATCTCCGGAGTGTCAAAACTGGGTTTTTTTGTGAAGCACCTACCAAACATATGTTGCAAAAATGTACAAAGTAAAATTCTAAATATATTATGTCATATTTTATCTGCAAATAACAAACTTCCTACCTCTGAATAGCTCAAAATACACCTCTTTCGAAAAAGACAAATTTCTGCCGATTCCGCTGAAACCGGGCCAAATTTGAACTACAGGTGCCTCATATGTTGCTCATGATTTTTTGTAAAAATCATTTTTAGATACACAACTACCTATTTCAATATAGATGTACCAAGAGTTCATCAATATTCACCACCTAGGTACGAACGGTCATGTCCCCCGTTCTGACCGTTTTCCGAAACAGGCTTTGAAAATTCGAGAAAATTCAAAAAAACTCGAAACGACGCAAGATCTTCGCGTGGTGTTGTTATATATGTCCTAGTATCCACCAAAAATAATAAACTTAGAATACGATAATTTGGTGGAAAATGTGTTCACAGAAATGAGCTATCTCGTACGAAGATTCATGGCTTTCGGGCGAAATGACGGATGTTTTGGCCACACCCATGGCATAGTTTGTTTAAATGTCACCATATTCCACACAAAGATGCATATTGGTACAACTAACAATGTTCGCGAAGAAAGTTTTATTTTTCGTTGAATAAAAATACCATTTTCCATCTCCGGAGTGTCAAAACTGGTTTTTTTTGTGAAGCACCTACCAAACATATGTTGCAAAAATGTACAAAG
This sequence comes from Alopecurus myosuroides, assembly GCA_028641055.1. NCBI lineage: Eukaryota > Viridiplantae > Streptophyta > Magnoliopsida > Poales > Poaceae > Alopecurus > Alopecurus myosuroides. The sequence goes on from CM054062.1 coordinate 42,222,594, forward strand.
TAAAATTCTAAATATATTATGTCATATTTTATCTGCAAATAACAAACTTCCTACCTCTGAATAGCTCAAAATACACCTCTTTCGAAAAAGACAAATTTCTGCCGATTTCGCTGAAACCGGGCCAAATTTGAACTACGGGTGCCTCATATGTTGCTCATGATTTTTTGTAAAACTAATTTTTAGATACACAACTACCTATTTCAATAGAGATGTACCAAGAGTTCATCAATATTCAACACCTAGGTACGAACGGTCATGTCCCCCGTTCTGACCGTTTTCCGAAACAGGCTTTGAAAATTCCAGAAAATTCAAAAAAACTCGAAACGACGCAAGATCTTCGCGTGGTGTTGTTATATATGTCCTAGTATCCACAAAAAATAATAAACTTAGAATACGATAATTTGGTGCAAAATGTGTTCACAGAAATGAGCTATCTCGTACGAAGATTCATGGCTTTCGGGCGAAATGACGGATGTTTTGGCCACATCCATGGAATAGTTTGTTGAAATGTGACCATATTCCACACAAATATGCATATTGGTGCAACTAAAAATGTTCACGAAGAAAGTTTTATTTTTCGTTTAATAAAAATACCATTTTCTATCTCCGGAGTGTCAAAACTAGGGTTTTTTGTGAAGCACATACACAAAATATGTTGCATAATTGTACAAAGTAAAATTCTAAATATATTATGTCATATTTTATCTACAAATAACAAACTTACTACCTCTCAATAGCTCAAAATACACCTCTTTCGAAAAAGACAAATTTCTGCCGATTCCGCTGAAACCGGGCCAAATTTGAACTACAGGTGCCTCATATGTTGCTCATGATTTTTTGTAAAAATCATTTTTAGATACACAACTACCTATTTCAATAGAGATGTATCAAGAGTTCATCAATATTCAACACCTAGGTACGAACGGTCATGTCCCCCGTTCTGACCGTTTTCCGAAACAGGCTTTGAAAATTCCAGAAAATTCAAAAAAACTCGAAACGACGCAAGATCTTCGCGTGGTGTTGTTATATATGTCCTAGTATCCACCAAAAACAATAAACTTAGAATACGATAATTTGGTGGAAAATGTGTTCACAGAAATGAGCTATCTCGTACGAAGATTCATGGCTTTCGGGCGAAATGACGGATGTTTTGGCCACATCCATGGCATAGTTTGTTGAAATGTGACCATATTCCACACAAATATGCATATTGGTGCAACTAACAATGTTCACGAAGAAAGTTTTATTTTTCGTTTAATAAAAATACCATTTTCTATCTCCGGAGTGTCAAAACTAGGGTTTTTTGTGAAGCACATACACAAAATATGTTGCATAATTGTACAAAGTAAAATTCTAAATATATTATGTCATATTTTATATACAAATAACAAACTTACTACCTCTCCATAGCTCAAAATACACCTCTTTCGAAAAAGACAAATTTCTGCCGATTCCGCTGAAACCGAGCCAAATTTGAACTACATGTGCCTCGTAGTTTTCTCTTTATTTTTTGCAAAAATCATTTTTAGGTACCCAAGTACCTATTTCAATAGAGATACACCAAGAGTTTATCAATATTCAACACCTAGGTACGAACGGTCATGTCCCCCGTTTTGACCGTTTTCCGAAACCGGCTTTGAAAATTCCAGAAAATTCAAAAAAACTCGAAACGATGCAAGATCTTTGCGTGGTGTTGTTATATATGTCCTAGTATCCACCAAAAATAATAAACTTGGAATACGACAGTTTGGTTAAAAATGTGTTCACAAAAATGAGCTATCTCGTACGAAGATTCATGGGTTTCGGGCGAAATGACGGATGTTTTGGCCACACTCATGGCATAGTTTGTTTAAAATGTCACCATATTCCACACAAACATGCATCTTGGAAGCACGAACAATGTTCACGAAGAAATTTTTATTTTTCTCTTAATAAAAATACCATTTTTTCATTTTCGGAGTGTCAAAAAAGGTTTTTTTTTGTGAAGCAACTACCAAAAATATGTTAGAGAGATGCACCAAATAAAATTATGAAGTTATTATACCACATTTCATGTTCAGAGATACACCAAGATATTATTGTAAATAATTTTACAAATTTTACAAAATTGGTTTCGGTCAATTTGAAGGTGAAATTCAAATTATATAAATGTAAACAGGAATAAAAAAAGTTAATATCTAGCCCAACCCAACTAGCTGTGAGAACCTGCTCCAGCACTAGCTACACAGGCCAAATTTCGGCCCATGCGAAATGGGAATCATTCCCCCCAACCGCCCCGAGAAAAAAAAAATCGGCCCATGCGAAGAGGGAAGCAGCCCAACTAGTTTCGGTTTTTCGTTAAGTAGGCCAAAGGGTGTAAACGGACAAAAACCGTTAGTTGGCCTAGTGGTTGTGGTGCTTGTATGTGTGCTCGAGGTGCAGGGTTCGAGTCCCTCTACTCACAACATTTTTGGGCGAATATTCATAGGTGAGCTTGAGGCCACGTAGCTTCGATTTTTCCTTAAGTAGGCCGAATGGTGTAAATGGACAGCAACCGTGAGTTGGCCTAGTGGTTGTGGTGCTTGTATGTGTGCTCGAGGTGCAGGTTCGAGTCCCTCTACCCGCAACCTTTTTTGGCGAATATTCGTAGGTGGCCACGTAGCTTCGATTTGTCCTTAAGTTGGCCGAATGGTGTGAATGGACAGCAACCGTGAGTTGGCCTAGTGGTTGTCCTGCTCGTATGTGTGCTCGGGGTGCAGGGTTCGAGTCCCTCTACCCGCACAACATTATTTTGGCGCAAAAAAAAAAAAACTAACTTCAGGCCACGTCAGGTGCAAACCTAGGTGAGCTAGGACACCTCACATGTAATGTGATGTACTGTAGTTTGTGGGGCTGGCCCCACATGTCATTGGTAGGCAAGTGAAGCTATGGATTGACACATAAGCAAGGAAATGACAACTGAACATTACACGTTGGCAAAAATTGATGAGGTGGTCATCCAGATCAAATAAATGTGTATACGTTGCAGCGTCATGACGATTTATATTCGTCGTAATCTGTTAAAAAATAAAGCTTCGGATCACATGCACCGTTTATGACGATCTCATCTTATATGTGTACGACGTTTTTAACTCAAATCGTCGTTATTTTACAGGGTTTTTATCCCCTCAAACAACTTACGACGATCTTGTTTGAAATCGTCACAACTCTATGACGATTTCGTTCACCGTCGTTACGAGAACGTCATGTATCAACACATTTCTTGTAGTGAATTATTTTGGGACAGGGCATATGAAAGTACACATCATAAGATTTCCAAAACTATTTTATTTGCAATTTTTAGATTTGTAGAATTTGAACTATGCCAAAAATCATCAAACAAGCATATTTGAAATTGAAAAAAATTAAGTTTTTCAAATTTGAATTTGGACAGTACGAAAATATTCTATATGTTGTGCTGATTTCCAAAATTCTGAGGCTGCTAAATTTGGATCTACGATTAAAAAGTTATGATAGATCTAAGTTTGGGGGATTTTTCTGCAAAACTGCCAAATTAAATCTATCCGGGAAAAACAGAAAAATAGCTTCGTTGACATGGCTGCTGACTGGGCTGAGCTGCTGACTTGGCTGTTGCGTGGCGCTGACGCGGCGATGACAAGGCGCTGATTAGGCGGGACACACGGCGAGTTCTCATAGGCCGTACAGGTTCGCTGATTGGATCTAATGTGCGTTGTTGGATCCCGATCTGATGGAGGAGAACATATTGAGGGGGTGTGCTCACTGTCGTTGATCTGCCTCTCGCCGGAGACGGAGAGGATGACTGCGGTGGGGCTCCGCCGTGGATGGCGCGGGCATTTCCGTCGTCGTCCGGCGACGTGGAGGACACCGGCGGGTGCGGCTTCGCCCGGTGGTTCTCCTACTCCCCGTGGTTTTGGGCCTCGGGCCTCCAATCATCGGCATCTTGCAATCCTGGAGCTCGGAAGCTCAATGGCAGCAACGTCACGATCGTAAGGCCTTCGTCACGACGGGACCGGCTTGTCAGTGACAGAAAGGAGGGAGAGGTACTCGTGGCTGGCCTCTGGTGGGCCATCTTGTTGGGTCGCTTGGCTGCGCACGGGCGACGAACAGAGGCAGGGGGTTGGTCTCGCCGGCTTCTCTCTCTCTCTTTTTTTTCTTTCCCCCTTTTTTAACTTCTTTTAATCATAACTTTCTATTTATAGGTCCAAATTGCCTCAAACAAAAACCTATGGTTTTGTAAAAATATTTCCTTTTAAATGAAAACATTTGTGTTCTATTTCAACACACTTAAAATAATCATATTTTCAAATTCTTATATAATCATTAATAACAACTAAATTTATTTTTAAAATAGAAAATAATTGATGATTTGAATTGTGGTTTAATAAAATTCAGAGAGGTGTCACAAAAATGTAAATATTGTTTTTCAAGGTCTTTTACTTGTTTTCATGAACAAAATAATTTATATAAACACTTTATGGTTAATAATTGGTGTAATATTTGAAAAAAATCTAATAATTTTTATTCATGTGCAACATTTTGGAGGCATAGTGTTTAAACACAAAACATTTTCAAGACATAATTGAAATAAAACCTTTTATGAAATAAGGTTAGTTAAGAGAAAGCAATTATTTTTAATAAGCTTTAGGGTTTATGGTATTAGAGGCATATTGGATTTTCAATTTCAATAAGAGTAGAATGACATATAATATTTCCTTTCTATTGAAGTTTTATTTGTTTTTGGTGACTTGCATTAGTATAAAACAATTTTTTTTTAATTTTTGAATTCCTCCAAAAATCAGGGATGTTACGGCCGTACACACACCCGCTAGAAAATGTAGCGCGTAATCTCTATCTTTTCTAGTGATAAGTTTTTTTTTTCTTTTTTTGATATGAGGTAAAAAAATACGTTGTTAAGGTCTCAAAACATCTATTTGGGCTAGCTGCAACATATTACCCTAGAAATTGGTGTCAACCGCAAAACATATTTGAATTATGTGTTTTCTGCAACTTTGGCACCAAACATTGGTGTTATGTGCGATTCCCTCGGGTACCACGTGTTACCCCTCTGAAAGCTCGCACATATACGTCCGTTAAAATCCTGCGGCACTTCACTGTCCTATACTTGGCACCGCAGGTTTGCAATTAAGGTGGAGAATTCCCAACACATGGGAGAGAGAGAGAGACAAAGAGATTAGGGCTAGGTCTAGTCGAGAGAGAGAATTCAATTAGAAGAGGCCCTAAACCAATTAAAGGGTCTCTAATCAGAAGCTCTGATTCAATTAGAGATTTTCTAATTAGACCCTCTAATCCAATTAGAGAGGTTCTAATTAGAGGGTCTAATTTAGTTAGAGGGTTTCTAATTAGATCTCTAATCCCGAGAGAGAGAATTCCCCGAAGGCAATTATGTGCCTAAACAATGAGCGAGGGGTGGAATTATATAGTGGGACAAGGGAGGAGACTTTTCTTGGGGCGAAGGTCGGTTTCCCCTCCCTCCCTTAGCCGCACCAAGGCTCCTGGGAGGATTCAGATTCGACTCCTACATGGAGTCCAATCCCCCTTCCTTTTATTTCCTTTTCCTTTTTCTTTTCTGCTTTTTCCTCCACATTTATTTATCAAATAAAATGAGGGAAAATCCAGGGAAGGCCAATGCGCATTGTGCGACCATGAGTCCCACCTAACAGCCCCTAAAATTAGGGTTTGCTCACAGAAGGAAATCTGCCCCCCTCCAAAACTGCCCTCTATATATAAGATAATGTGATCAAGTATGATCTTTACTAACATTAAGACTGAGATTATCCAAATCCCTTTGCATTTTCGCATACGAGTGAAGTGCAAACTCCGCCTACAACTAGGTATGTGCAATGAACCGTCAAACTTCTTGGCCCAATATTCCCAATCTCAAATTCATTATGGGTACGAATGCAATACATAGTAAGTGCATTCCGACAGTACTCCATAGATTTGAATATTGTTCCTCGAGTAATCTGGGGATTATCTCTTTCCCACTCAATCGTTGGAATGTTCTCACCATTGTATTCCTCTAGAACCAATATTTTAGCGTTCACCTCTTTCTCTTCATCATCATTGTCATCAAATCGGTGAGGAACGAGAGTCTGTCAGATGTATTTATACATAAATTCAGGATACAATCTCTCATCTTCATCATCCTGTCGAAGCATGACCTCATCAGGAACTGCATCATCGTTTGCTGTGGTCGCACTAGTCTGATTATCGCTGCCAGTAGGTTTAGATGGATCGGGCTACGAGGTGTGTGGGGCTCAGTATTAGAAGAATTTTTTTCCTAAACAACATTTTCCTTTTCCTTTAACCATTCTATTGCTGTCTGAAGCAATTTGATTTCAATTTTTACCGAAGCAGATGACAACATTCTCAGCCTAAAGGTAACCTCAATGCTCATCACAAGTTAGTGGGACATATCTCTACTCACTGTTAACGAAATATTTCAGATCAATGACATCGGCTTGGCTCCAGGGACATTCATCGGATAGTACTTTCAACAAATATATAAACAAAAACTCACTTCTACAATCTTTGGAAAGTAAAAAAATCAGAAAATGAACATTGTTTTATACCCCTCAATATGCTAGTTTCCATTATGGCTGCCAAATGAAAGCGGTCTTTATGTCTATCATATTCGATGAAAAAGAACACACTTGCTTAGATCGTAGCCGTATTTATTAGTTAGATCACACAATCGAGAGATTCAATACTTACCTAGGTGGAATCCAAGAGATATATGATCCCGGATGGACCTTGTCCTCGCCGCGTTGAATGGGGGGGGGGGGGAGAGGGTGATGTTGCTCCCCGTTGATGGGACGACCACAAGCTGAGCTGCAGCCCCGCCTTTTGTCACCGATGGCGGACATAGTCGAGGCAGCAAAGATGGTGTCAGACGTGGCAAGGACCGTGGTGGTGTCGGTTGTGAGCTTCATATTAGGGTCGGGACGATCCTAAATGAGACAACACAACTCTAGGCCAGCCCAAGTCATCAGGACTCAGCCAAGAAAGGTCGACTAGCTTGACATGAAGGTAACATCCTGTTTGAGCATTTGCATGGCTAGGGTGGAGCAAAGTGGGGGAAAAGGGAGGTGCACTAAAACACTTCCTTATAACTTCAATTATAAAGTCATGCCTAACTTTACACATACGAAAAGGCATGAATCCAGCCAAACTTCTATACTTTTTCAAAACTGAGATCTGCATTTGGGCAATTAGTATCATGACACTTGAAAAAATGCTAAAAGATACATAATTTTGTTTTATCATAATGCAAGCTAATTTAAAAATAGCTCATACAAATGTGTTCAAATATTAGGCTCCTTTGATTCATAGGATAGGGAAAATAAAGAAATAGGAAACTTGGAGAATTAGGATGTCATGTCTTATTGTATCTTATGGGAAGAGCAATTCTCTATAATTGTACCAAAGTAATTTTTTCATGAGGTTGGACCTCATATTATTTTCCTATAGGATTTACATTAGAAGATTTCTACAGAATTTTTTCCTATATGATATGATCCTATGAATCAAACAACGGGTCTTCAAACAACATGTAATAGGAAAATTTCCTATAGGATCTATTCCTATAAAAAAAATGCAATTTCTTTGGCCACGAATCTGCACGGCAGTGACCCAGCTTGTTACAATTATACGCAAAACAACAAGCACATTACTGTAACTCTGTCACGTCCATCAACAATTGCATATCAACTTGAGTATATTTATAACCTTTAACCAAGTGTATGAATCTGCCCCAACTCTTACGTTCAACGCGCTAACGTTGAGTGTGATGTACCAATGGACGTGTGAAACCATGAATTGGAAATAAAACGGAATCTGATCGTGATATATGGTCAATGAAGTAATTAATAATTACGGGACGTACCTGCACACGTACAATTTTTCTACAGATGAACTCAAATTTCGATTCAGAGTGAATTTTGTTTTTCATGTTCTCGGTCTACGGAAATTTCATCAATATTTTGAATTCAGCGAGTCTTGTACGCATAGTTCAATATTTCAAAAAAGATATTTTCAGACCCCTAAACCCTAAACCGTATTGAAATAGCCAAACAGTCCAAGTGGAAGAGACATGTGATTCTAGCAGCATTCCAAGCAGCCCAGGTGGACGGGTTTGGTGAAAGAAGTCAATTACCCCCTCTTGCTGAGAGTTACATCCATATGCAAACAACCATCCATCATCCATGTCGATCGACGAATTCTTAAATTGGTGCGAATTCGAGCTAGGTACGTGTATTAGTTGGCCTGTCAATTCCCTGGGCGTTTGTTTTAGAGTTTCTTCCGCTCCCGAATCCGTCAGAGTTCCGGCCAAGAAGGCACGAGTCCGCGGGCAGACCGGAGACCACTTCAGTCGAGCTACTGTACAATATTACGGTCATTCACACACGCACACGCGCGGAGGAAGAAGGCAGCACGAATTGAACTCTCTATAAAGTTTGCTCCCGCTTCATGCTTCCCGCTCATCCACTGCAACCGAGCTAGCTAATCATCTCAGTTTGCATAACTATACATCGATCATCCTCATAACTAATCTCATCATCGGTCGATAGCCAGCTGCCAGCCACGATGGCGTTCTCCAGGAGCTCGTCTTGGGTTGCACTGGCTCTACTCCTCTTCGTCGCTCTCGCGCACACCGCCAACGGCGATCACGAGCTCTCCGCACGGTACTACGCAAAGACATGCCCCAACGTTCAGCGCATCGTGTGGTCCGTGCTGGCGAACAGGGTCGCCCGAGAGCCGAGGATGGCGCCCGCCATTCTCCGCCTCTTCTTTCATGACTGCTTCGTCAACGTACGGCCTAGTTCAACATTTATATACTACTCCGCACTTACTACTATTACGTACTACTACTATTATACAGTACGTACTAGTTCCATTTGCTCAATACAATCTCATCACCGATTATATGTGACAGGGATGTGATGCCTCCGTTCTCCTCGACGCGACGACGCCCGACGGCGGCGAGAAGGAGGCCGAACCGAACTTGTCCCTCACCGGCTACAGCGTGATCGACGAGATCAAGTCCGCGCTCGAGCATGACTGCCCAGCCACCGTCTCTTGCGCCGACGTAATCGCGCTCGCGTCTCGCGACGCTGTCGTCCTGCTCGGAGGTCCCACCTGGAACATGCCCCTTGGCCGCAAGGACTCACGCTTCGCCGCCGACAAGGATTTCACAAGGGAAAGCCTCCCCAGCCCGGACGGTAGCCTCGGCGAGCTCGTCGCCATGTTCGGAGAGCTCGGCCTCGACGCCCGCGACATGACCGCGCTCTCCGGCGCGCACACCGTCGGGATGGCCAGCTGCCATCACTACAAAGGCCGCATCTACGATAATCAGTACACCATCGACCCCTCCTTTGCGGAGGCCAGGCGACAGATGTGCCCAGTGCAGGGATCCTCCGGTGACGCCGGCAAGGCGCCGTTTGACGCGCTGACACCCATGAAGTTCGACAACGCTTACTACCGGGACCTTATGGCACATCAGGGTCTCCTCAACTCCGACCAGGCTCTCTATGGCGGTGGAGGCATGCAAGACAACCTCGTGGAGAGGTACAGTGCCGACGGTGACGCTTTTGGGAGGGACTTCGCCAAGGCAATGGTGAAGATGGGAAACATTCCTCCGCCAAAGGGAATGCCGACGGAGGTGAGGCTCCAGTGCTCCAAGGCCAACTATTGATGACTCCATGGCAAAAGTGGATGCTACAGGCTACGTTGGAATCATTTTATTATTTATCAAATGTGCATACTGTAATAAGTACTCGTGTTAATTTACTTGCATCTTAATTCGTTTGGATACAATGGTAATTTTGCAGAAATGTGGTAATTTACGGCTATGTACACGTACCTATGGTCGCAATAACAAGCACCGACCAAACTTTGTGCCTGTAATAATGTATGTGATCTACCACGGTGCTAATCTTTGGCATGTTTTGTTTGGCACCCTGAAAGACCATTATATCGGGTAAAACTTCAAACTATTGGGGCATCGGTTCCTAACTCAGTTTCGATGATTGAAACCATGACTAGAGATCTTCCGCAAATATCTTCATTGGAGAATAGTATTTTGATACCACCTTTTACAGTATAGGAGGCATTCGAAGCTATCTCTGAGATGGAGCATGACAAGGCTCCTGGACCAGATTGGTTCCCGGCTGAGTTTTATCAACGGTTTTGGGATGTTCTCAACGAAGACTTGATGGACATGTTTGCGGAGTTGCTTCAGGTGATTTACCGTTGTTTATGCTAAATTTCAGGGTGATCACCTTACTACCAAAAAAATGATGCATGCCGAATTGAACAATATAGGTCAATATCTTTGATAAAACGCCAGCTTTAAAATATTTACGAAGGTTGAAACTAAACGTGTGACGACAATTGCTGAAAAAGTTATTCGCCCATCTCAATCTGATTTTCTTCCCGGAAGTAAATATCCTAGAGGGGGTCGTTGTGTTACATGAAACCATCCGTGAGATTAAGCAGAGAAATTAACGAGGTGCTTTTAAAATTGATTTTGAGAAGGCTTATGATAAAAGTTAAAGATGGCTTTCTCCAACAAACTCTGCGCATGAAAGGATTTACACCGCGGTGGTGTGAATGGGTTGCAAGCTTTGTTCAGAGAAGAACGTGTCGATTATAGGGTGAGTAATGATATTGATAATTTCTTTTAGACTTTAGAAGGGTTAGGTCGGGGTGATCATTTATCCCCTATTCTATTTAATCTAGTGGCCGACATGTTGTCCATACTAATTACAAGAGAAAAAGAGGATGGCCAAGTGGGTAGTCTAATGCCCCAGCTTGTGGAGGGTGGGGTTTCTATATTACAATACGTTGATGATGTTCTCTTCCTAGAGCATGACTTAGAGAAGGCCATGAATACGAAGTTAATTTGTTTTCCTTATTTGAGCAATTATCTGGATAAAACATAAATTTCTATAGGAGTGAGATCTTTTGTTTTGGTAAGGCCAAGAATATGCAGGATGAGTATAGACATATGTTTCGATGCGAGATTGGTGTTCCTCCGTTTAAATATCTTGGTTTTCCAATTCACTATAGTAAACTCTTAAGCAAGGAGTGGAAGCCAGTAGAGGATCGTTTTGAACGAAAACTAAGTTTTTGGGTAGAAAATAGTTTTTTTTATGGTCAACATCTTGTGTTAATCAACTCAGTTCTCACAAGCTTACCCATTAGGGTACGTAAAAGATTGGAATTTTATAGATCTCGGTTCTTTTGACAAAGTGATCAGTTTAAGAACAAATATCGTCTTACTAAATGTAATATTGTTTGTAGACACCTAAAGACCAAGGTGATATGGGAATTGAGGTTCTTGACATTAAAAACAAATGTTTATTAAGAAAATGGATCTATAAAATCCTTACGGAACATGGCGTTTGACATGACCTTCTATGTAATAAATACTTGAAGTGTAAACCTCTGTCTCAGGTTAATGCAAAACCCACATACTCTCCGTGATGGGAGTAAAACATGATATTTTTTAACGTATTTCTTTCTCGGTGAGTGATGGGATAGGCACTAGGTTTTGGGAAATATCCTTGGTTAGGTCAACGACTATTATCGGAGAAATATCCCAGGTTATATAATATTGTGCAAAGAAAAATTGTCTATGTTGCGAATGTACTTGCAAATGAGCATAGGAATATTGAGTTTCGGCGGACACTTGTAGGTATAAACTGGGAGACATGGTTGCATCTTGCTGAAAGGCTTATGTTATTTAGCTATCGGAGGATAGCGATATTCCTTTATGTGGAAACTAACAGATACCGAAAAGTTTACAATTAAGTCTTTTTATGCTGACTTGATGAATGGCCATACATGTTTCGTACATAAGTATTTATGGAAACTTAAGGTACCGCTAAATATTAAAAAAATTATGTGGCTCCTACATCGAAAGGTTTGGCTAACCAAGGATGATCTGGCCAAGCGGCATTTGTCAGGGTGTATGAAATGTGTATTCTGTCAACATGAGAAAATTGTTGAACACTTATTTATATCCTGTCAATTCGCAAAGTATATTTGGAGATTAATTCATTTTACATTTAGCATTCACTTTCTAACTAGTATTACTAATTTATTTAGTAAATGGTTATATGAGATTGATTAAGACAAAAGCTAATATACATAAAGTCGTTTGTGTGTTTCTTTGGGCAATTTGGAATTGTCAGAATGATGCGGTTTTGAACAACACGTGATCTGGTCATTTTTGCAGCTTGTTCATCGGGATTCTTATCGGATCTACATGTGGTCCTATCTCCTGACAGAGGACTGGCAGGGACGTTTGGTAACCGGATGCGCTCGGTTGATGGTAGTCGTACGGGCTATCTACAATCAGGATGGCCGACTTCACAATAGACGACTACGATATGTATAGTTGTGCTATTCTATGTTTATTTAGCTGGCTGATTCATGTTACCACTCTTAGTGATCCATGATTTTTAACCCTTATTTATTACATTTTCGGAGTTTAATACTTCAACAGGTCATGTGCACCATTTTAATGCAAATGAGGGGGCGAGCCCTGACGTGGAGATGCCTCCCGAGCCTCCCTAACGGGTCTATCCGATCTAAGCCATGCATAAAGGCCCAACACGAACAGCCGCCCTAATCTTCCAGAAGGCCCAACGGTGGCCCACCCGCAAGACTTACGGGTCAAGGCACGGAGGAGTTACCGACTAAGCCTAGGGTTTGTAACCTATGCGGGTACGGGTTCGAGACCCAGCCTCCTATATAAAGGCTAGATAAACCACCCGGAGAGGATACCTAATCTTTACCTCCACCATAGGTGATGCCTCTCGAGATCGAATCTCTCGACTAGAGAGCCCACCATTGTAATATTGCATCATAATACAAATCAGACAAGTAGGAGTAAGGGTTTTATCTCCTCGAGGGCCCCGAACATAGGTAACTCGTGCACCCTGTTAACTGTCGAGTCCGTCAGTGCCTAATCGTTTCCTACTCTCAAATCCCCATCATGCCATCTGGGGATTTGTTGATATGATACATCAACAATTGGCGTCGTCTGTGGGAACACAGGTGATGGATCCACGGCTTCGTCGGTCTCATCTTCACCGCGCTTCAACTGGAGCTCAAGATCATCGGCTCCTACGGAGTCAATCTGCTTCGGGTCGTTCATCTACACGTCCCACTCGCCGGCCTCTCGCCCGGTGTTTAGCGGTCTCCAGGAGGGCATCAAGATGACATTGGGCGACCTCCACTTCCGCGCCAGCAAGGAGGGAATACTGCACTTCTCCGACTATTCGGCACCTGTCGAATCTGACGTTGAATCGATCTCGAGCACGACGACTCCGGATTTGCCACTCGCCGACTCCGACTGCTGTTCAGAGTCGAGCCTAGGTTCGATCCGCCGTAACAAACTCGACTTCGACACCATAGCTGCCAAGGAACCCGCCGATCTTGACGGCGACTATCGGCCCGCCCCAAAGACTCGCGGGCCATACATGGCCCACGTCTGCATGGCCGGCCCAGAAGAAGAGCCCGCCGAAACGGCGGCTAGCTCGGCGGAGAGGCAGACCGTCAATGTCTCGCGGGCGGCCTGGGTCAAGGCGAAAAGAGCGGTGCAAGCGGGCCTCACGCTGGAACCCGGAGCCACTCAAGAAGATCTGACAACCTACCATTACTTCCTGTCGAAAAAAAAACTAGAAGTTGATAAGGGTGAATCAAGAACTCGACACCCATAGACACGTGGCAGAGGTTTCAAGCGCCCGTAGGGCAGAGCTGTCCAGAACTCGCGAGTCAGTGGGAGACCAGTCGCACAGAAGAGGAAAGTATTTCTCAAAAACCGCTCGCATGGACCAAGAGTCTATCAACGGTACTTCCAGAACTCTCGAGTCCTTGTTCATGCATGTCGACGAAGACGGCAACGTGCATCCCACGACTCTCGCGGCTGCTGTCTTTGCTGCCACAACCTACCTACATGTGATCCAACCACCGGAAACCGATCCTCGCGCGGAACAGCATCGCCAAGCAATCAGAGGGCTGGTTCTAGCTGGAGCGTCAATCGCGCCTAAAGCTCACAAGAAAACGGCCGCCCCGGAAACTACAACGCCTCGAGCAGATAGATCACCTCGCCGTCGCAAGAATACGTTGCCAAGAGGAAGAAACAAGGAAACCCATCACCATCATCGGATCAAGGAATCGCGACGCCGCGACGACAGCCCGCGACATCGCGAGGAAGAATCGAGACGGCGCGGTGATAAACACAGCGGGGAACCGCGACATCGCAACACAGAGCGCAACGCCGTAGTCGCGACTCGCAACACCGCAGAAGGGAGCCTCAGCGTGACGATAGCCGCGACCAGACAACGCATGACGCGCGGAGCGATATCACTCAACACAAGGTCGACAGGGCCCACGCACGTAGGAATTGCGCACGCTCGTCATCCGAGTCTGACGAAGAAGCCTGTGGCGCGCTATGTTTCAGTCGTGACATCCGCAAGGCAGCGATGCCCAAGAAATTCAAGCTCTCTTCGGAGGTCTCGAAGTACGATGGCTCCCAAGAACCTAGGACATGGTTGTCAGACTATCTGACCATGGTCAAGCGCCAATGCGGAAACAAGGTGGCGTCCATGAAGTACTTAAACCTGCATCTCGTCGGGTCCGCCCGAAGCTGGATCAAAAGCAGGCAACACGCATGCTATAGATCTTGGGACGATCTCACTCGCGACTTCGAGAAAAACTTTCAAGCGCCGTACAAAAGGCCCGCATCTATTGAAGAGCTGCGAGCATGCAACCAAAAAAGAGATGAAACCATCCATGAATACATCCAGAGGTGGACCACTCTCAGAAACACCGCCAGAAACATATAAGAGGAGGCGGCAGTCGAAGCATTCATGAAAGGTGTGTGACGCGCGGTCTTCCGATAAGAACTGGGACGATGCGCGCCCAAAACCATCAGCGAGCTGATGGTGATAGCGGACAAATGGGAAAACGGAGAAGATTATTTACGCACCAAGAGGACCACCTCACCCACACACGATGACGACCGCAACAGCGACCACCGCAGAAAAAAGAGGCGACATTACAATCAGGCAGAGTTCATTGCGGCCGAGTTCACGAAAAAACGCGATGGAGGATCCCGCGGGAATCGCGGGTGGAGGCTAAAGGCAGACGACAAGTCACCTGGAGAGGACCTTGATGGATACTGCTCCCTGTACCTCTTCACATACAAGCACACAGGCAAGCTCAAGGCCACCTATCTCCTCAAGTACTGCCGGAAATTCCTGAACATTCACGAGGCATACTCGAAGAAGCACTGAATCACCACAAGACAAGGTTACCCGCAAGTACCTGGGTGTGGTGCATTCGCTCCAAATGCACCTCCACCGCCACCACCACCACCAGCAGCACAACCCACCATGGCGATAGTCGCAAACCCGGCAGCCGCAAACCCGGGAGCCAATGGATACCCGAACCCTCACGGAACCTTAGGTATGATACAGAAGGTCTGCCCATCTCGACGAGTCTAGAAGACCAACACTCGCCACGTCAACATGGCAGTGCAAACGCCACCATCCAAAACAGAGTACCTCAAGGGGTCCGAGCAGCCCATCACCTTTTCTCGGGAAGATCACCCACCCATGAGTGTATCGACCAGGACACGCATCGCTCGTCATCCAGGCGCACATAGGCATCTACAACCTAGGCAAAGTGTTCATGGATGAAGGCAGTGGGACCAACATCATATATGCGGATACACTCCGCTAAATGAACAGAAACCTGGAAGGACTCGTAGAGTCGGTGACCTCATTCCATGGCATAGGGCTAGGCAAGCTAGTCCGGCCAATCGGCTCGACAACTCCGGAAGTAGTCCTCAGCGATCCAAGCAGTTCCTCGACTTCGAGGTAGTTGGCTGGTCATCCCAGTACCACACCATTCTCGGCTGAACTCAATCGCGAGATTCATGGCAGTACCACACTACGCATACCTCAAGTTGAAGCTCCAAGGGGAATACGGGACAATTACCATGAATGGAGACTTCTAGAAGTCAGATAAATGCGACATTGATTTTGAGGATATCGCGAAATATTTCGGGATGCAGGAGGAACTGGCAGAACTAGCAAAAACCACGGACAACTCCGTGCTTCCATTGACAAAGAGCATCGCTCCAGACCTCGAGTTCAACCCAAGCAATGACACCCGAAAGCATCAAGTCCACCCGATAGAGCCAGCAAAGATGGCAATGGTCTCGACGAGCCTTTCCCCCGCATAGGAAAGCGCGCTCGTCGAACTTCTCCGTGAGTACTTGGAATTTTTTTCCTAGCAGCCATCTGACATGCCAAGGATACCGAGGGAATTCATCGAGCAGTCACTAGAAGTGTTCAAAGACGCAAAACCTGTAAAGCGGACCACTTGCTGTTTCTCCGAGTCAAAGCACCTCGTACTCGGAGAGGAGGTGAATCGACTACCCGTAGCAGAGTTCATAAGGGAGATCAAGATTTCCACCTGGTTAGCGAACCCGGTGTTGGCCCCGAAGAAAAACACCAACATCCTTCGTGTGTTCATCGACTACACGTTGTTGAATAAACACTGCCCCAAGGATAACTTCCTGCTTCCGCGGATCAACCGGATCATCGACTCCACAGCAGGCTGCCAGCGCCTCTCCTTCCTCGATGCCTACTCGGGCTATAATCGGGTCAGGATGAAACAGAAAGACGAGGAAAAGACAGCATTCATCACACCATACGTTGTATATTGCTACACAGTCATGCCCTTCGGGCTCAAGAACGCAAGAACTACATATCAGCGCTGCATGCAAAAATGTCCCACCAAAATAATCGGTAAGAACTTCCAGATGTACGTGGACGATATAGTCATCAAGACTCGAGTGGAGGACACACTCCTCCAGGACATCAAAGGAACCTTCGACACCCTCAACAAGTACAGAATAAGGCTCAACCTAACAAAGTGCATCTTCGGCGTACCCGCGGGGTAGCTACTCGGTTATCTGGTGTCAGCTCGAGGAATAGAAGCCAGCCCGGAGAAAATTCAAGCCATCCCGATGATGAAAGAACCGACAACCCTCTAAGGCGTTCAATAGCTCGTAGGAAGATTGGCAGCCCTTAGCAGATTCATCGCAAGGCTGGGCGAGCAGGCCCTCCCCTTCTACAAATTGTTAAAGAAGATAGATAACTTTGAGTGGACACCGGAAGCAAAGAAAGAATTCGAATACCTGCAAAGAGTACTGTCAAGCAGGAAAGTAGTAGCCACGCCCGAAGAAAGAGAGCCCCTGTACTTGTACCTGTCCGCAACTAATTAGGTGGTCAGCACGGTAATTGTGGTATAGCGACCGAAGAAGGAAAGATGCATGGAGTACAGAGGCCGATCTACTACCTCAGCGAAGTATTATCACCATGCAAATAGCGATACCCACATTACCATAACCTAGAATATGGGGTTGTTTTCATAGAACGGAAGCTCAAGCATTACTTCCGGAAACATACTGCAACGGTGCTAAATGACGCATCACTCGGTACAATCATGGACAACCCCATGGCATCCGGAAGAATCGCCAAGTGGAACATCGAACTGGGCGCCTGGGACATAGTCCACAAGGGGCGCGATGCCCTCAAATCACAAATAGTCGCAGATTTTTTTCGCGGAATGGACATAATTGCAAACCCGAGGACCTCCTGAGTACTCCAGGTCATGGATCATGTATTTCGACGGGTCCAAGAGGAATGAAGGCGTGGGACCCAGGGTCATACTAATATCACCGAGAGGGGACAAGATCCGGTATGTCCTACGACTCGACTCTCCGCCAGATAACACAGAATCCAACAATGACACCGAGTACAAAGCACTTCTACACGGAATGAAGATGGCGTTGGCTTGCGGAGCCACCCGATTAATGATCTACGGGGACTCCAATCTTATCGTGCAGCAAACAATACAGGAATGTGACACAATCGCAGATAACATGATGGTATACCGCGACATGTACAACCTGCTCGAAGGAAGTTTCAAAGGCTGCGAGTTGAGGAACGTCGCACGATCGAGCACCGAAGAGGCAGATAGACTGGCAAATATCGGGTCGACAAATGCACCGATAGAACCAGGAGTCTACCTAGATAGAATCAAAAGGAGATCCATCAATCTCAAGAAACCATCAGAGACATCCGTAGAATTCTATCAGAAATTGGCGGACAGAGTGCACTTATCGCTGCAATACATCACATCTCAAGGCAAGCCTTCCTGGTCAAGCCAGTTTGGACGCACAAGTACCTGGATTGTATGCTCCGACAACAGCTCCCGGAAGATGTATCCAAGGCAAGGCAAATAGCACGATGCAGCAAATACTTTCGGGTGATAAACATCGAGTTGTACAAGAAAAGTATCTCGGGAACCCTCCAGCGCTGCATCGCACCCGAAGACGGGAAGGAACTGCTCTAGGACATACATTAAGGAGATCGCAAGCAACACACTAGCTAGAGAGACATTGTGGATAAAGCCTTCTGTGCAGGGTTCTACTGGCTTACATCAGCCAGAGATGCAAAGGACCTAGTCGAAAGGTGTGACGTCTGCCAGCGATTCTCGCCCAAGCCACACATGCCAGCAACAGAGCCGAACATGATTCCACTGTCCTGGCCCTTTGCTCAATAGGGGCTCGACATGGTCGGACCACTACGCAAGTCAACACCAGGAGGATACACCCATCTTCTAGTGGCAGTCGACAAGTTCACAAAATTGATAGAAAAAGTTGTTCCATTAACATCCGAAGCCGCCAAGTGCGCCGTCAAATTCCTCAACTCCATAAACTGCATATTTGGTGTCCTCCACAACATCATCACAGACAACGGGTCCAACTTCACAGGCAAAGAAACTAAAGCATTCTCAAGGAAAAAGGAATAACTCTTAGTTACGTCTCTGTGGCGCATCCTCAGACCAACGGTCAGGTCGAAAGATCTAACGCTTAGTTTGTAGTGGGCTGAAGAAGCAATTACTATCTCGATTGGATGACTCAGCAGGACACTGGGTAGAGGAGATACCATCCATGCTATGGAGCCTAAGAACAACTCCGAACGGATCAACACAGTACATGCCATTCTTCATGGTCTACGGCTCCGAAGTAGTGCTTCCTGAAGATATCCAATTCAGTGCACCAAGATTCATTGCCTACAGTGAAGAAGGCTCAAACTCAGCACTCGTCGATGACATGGACGCACTCGATGAAGCTCGGGACATCACACTCGCAAGATCTACCGTCAACAAGCAGGCGCTACGCAATTACCATGGTCGCCGCATTCGTAGCAGATCTTTCGTGGAAGGCGACTTGGTGTTGTGACTCAAGCAACAAAACCACCACAAGCTCTCTCTCCCTTGGGAAGGACCCTTCATAATACATGAAGTCATCACAGGAGGCGCGTACCGCTTAAAGGACCCGGAGACAAGCATCATCTACTCCACCCCGTGGAATGTCGTGCACTTCGGCAAATTCTATCCTTAGGAATATATTTTTCTCGCAAATAAGGCGATTTCCGGTCATGGTCTAATTCCAACAAATACATGGCTTCTCAGCCATAGAAATAAAGAATCTTCGAGTCCAATTATCATTATTTTGTCGACTGCTCAAATACATGCTAAAATTGGTCACATCCCGACACACGGGGGCTACGCCAAACAAGCATAACAAGAAAAAATAGTGTATTTACAAAACACACTGATTTACAAATAATACAAGGTATACACACCTTACTAAACTCGCAAATACAAGGTACATACACATTAAAAATTCATGAACAAAACAAGGCTATTGACGACTCGCACCCTCTCGGAGTAATCGCTCCGTCTTAGCAGCAGTCAACATAATAATACGCTCAGCAACAGGTCGTACTACTTCATAATGGGGCCAAAATCCAATGGAATCCCTTGGGTAGGAGGTAGCTGCGCAACAAAGTTGAAGTTCATGTTGGAGTGCCAGAGCCTCACAAAGGCCAAAGCAACTTGAGCTCCGCAGACTAACTGATGGCGCACACACTCGCGAACATCTTCGACTCGACGAAACTTCTTCAGCAATGCGCTTAGTTGATCAGGAGCAACATCCGGCGGATATAAGGTCTGATATACTGAAGACAGCGCCTCCCGGCACGACTCGACAAAATTTTTTACTTGCCGCACCCGATACTGAAGAGCCGCCATGATGAAACCCCAGCTTTGATCAGACCAGAAATTGCAGGCGTGGATATTCGAACTACCAGATTCGCATGCAATCCGGTTATTCACCCATTTCCCTTCGGGTCATATGTCAGGTTCAATGGCCGCAAACACGAAGGAAACGTAAGAAGAAAATAGAAAATACCAAATAGACTCGGGGCTCGAAGAACCTACACAGAAAATCCATTGCGACATTGGCCGATTCCTCCATGACAAATTGCTCGCGTGCAGCAGCAAGTTTCTACTTGGATTTGGAAACATCTGCGACACCTTGCAAGGCCTTCAATATTCGCTCGCCGTCAGCAACACAACCATGAAGAGAAGCGTCCATACTTGCATCTTTCAAAGACGACACAACGGGAACCTTAGGAGCACTCGAAGATCCATAGCGGGCCTCTACCACCTGAAAGACAAAGTACAATGTGCAAACTATTGAGTCGAACGGTTGGAAGTCACTCGACATCTACATCAAAAAATTCTTTTGGCTGCCCGGGGGCTACTCCCATCGGGAGAACACGGAGTAAAGCAAAAGCAATCTCAGCCAAACACTCCAAATTCCCACATTTAGAAAACAAACATGCAGTTCTTCAAGCACAAACATAAGTTCATTACAGATTTAACAACAAAAGAAATAACACTCTCTACTCTAAGGAATATGTTGGATTTGCCAGAGATAGCTTCGCTCGCAGCAGGTTTCGTGCTACATTCGCGAGACATCGGCTCTGATAGCATCATGGTTAGCTTCTCAGCGTGAGAGGCAAAATGTTTTGTAGCATCCTACCTATTAATAAAGATAGAACACCCGTGTAACCTGCTATTCCCGGGATCGTTGATAGCATACACATGACAAAATGAAATATTCATAATGATAGCATCATTCTACAACGTAGATCCATTGGATAAGAAATAAAATAGTCTTACGACTAGCATAGTCATCGTGGACTAGCCCTAAATAGCAAAGTTCAAAGTAAACACAGCGGAAAGCAAATCTTCAATGAGCCTTCTTCTCTTCATGTGCCACAGGCAGACATGTTGGGATGTAAGCTCGAGATCTTAAACCATTACTCATCATCAGAATGACCTGCACGTTGGAATATGCAGCCCACAAGGGAAAGTCAGTACAAACAATGTACTGGCAAGTGACACTTGTATGGTGACAGTTTTAAGGAATAGACTAGCTACATGATATTTGGCTGGTGGAGTCTGGGCTATTTGCATAAAGCCAGTTTTGTCCTACATTTGATAAATCATTTTAATCAAAATGAAGACATTGGTACAACTATCATGGCTAAATCCACCATGAAGGTTGATAGTTCATCATGGCTAAATCCACCATGAAGTTTGAAAATCGTCATGGCTAAATCCACCATGAAGTTTGGTTGTGGCATCATGGCTAAATCCACCATGTGCCCTAAAAGGGGTTTCTACCATGCTTTATTTCATTCAGAAAAGATAAGGACATCCTTCGGCACCGACTCTGTCTAGCTGCTCAACTGGCCAATACCCGGGGACACTGCTAAGATCTTAGTTTTTAACTTTGTAGAGGTTGTGCACTTTCACCTTGAGACTCATCCTCCCCGAGGGAAGAATGAGACAAGATCTTTGGGAGGAGAGATTCAACCATACCAGCATGACTCGACGCTCCTAAAATTCTACCACCCAATGTCATACAACAGGATGAACCCCCACAACTTACTTAATATTGGCAGAGCCCATATTACCTCAAGGCTACACTGGGAGCTAACTACACAGTGAAGTCCTACAAATCACTTTATTCCTGCGTGGCAATCCACAAGTGTACCCTCAGGTGACAATCTCCACATCCTTGGCTAAATCCACCATGAACATGGTCATGAGTAGCCACTCAATATAAACCAAGAAATTACCAATCCACCGAGGTGTTTCATTGGGTTGTTAATTTTCAAGGTTTCATAATACCACAACTAAAATGTAGCAGCAGCAGTTGTGATAGTGGTCTAGTATAGCTAAGCAAGTACCTAGCAGGGTTTCAGGATGGCTACACACTACTGGGTGTTCTGAGCATATCATATACTTGGAAAATATTAAAAACACCTATGATGCATACTACTGAAAACACTAATGCAATTGGTAAAACAAAAGTGGGACATGAGTATCACTTTCCTTGATCACAGCAACCAACACAAGCACAACAGTCACAAGTGTTGTAGTGGTCCTCTCCAAAGTCTAAACAAACAATAATAACACAAACATAAACATACCACTCAAAATAATCAATCATAGACATGTATGCATGCATGAATGCATCAATTTGTTTTACACATGGTAAAATACAGTAATGAGGTGTATTTGATATCATATGATGTTTATTTAGTTGGTGTATGGCTCTGGTTAAATTTTATTTCAATAAATTATTTAGTTATTCTATTTCAGTATCCTATTAATAGATGTTTACTCTAATTAGTATCTTAAACTCACTTTTATGTTCTATGAAGATTGGGCCATGTTATCTCTTGACAGAGTACACAATTATCAAGGCAACCCAATTGGTTTCATTTAAAAGTACATTTTCAAATTTTAATTAGAGGCAGATTACTGATTTGACCATTTTTAAAATAGCAAGTGTGTGCACGATATAATTTTGAGTTTCTCTGGTTCCAGGGTGTTCTACATGTTCTAAGGAATCCAGAGACTACAATTTTATAAAATTTGGACTTGTAGAACCCAATCTACAAATTATTTGGTGTTTTCGAGGTGTTTTGGCAATTTAAATAATACCCCAGTAAATACTACAAAACCCATGTTATATTTCTTTATAAATGAATAGATAATTTCTCTAGCTATCCAGGTTCAAAGCTCACAATTTTTTGACTCATATTTGATTTTATATTGAATTTACAAGTGGACAGAAGGTTCTGGATTTAAATTCAAATTTGAATTGGGGCGGGGGGGGGGGGGGGGGGCTGACTGGCGCGCTGACGCAGAAGCCACGTGGCGATCTGCGATTGGCCGGTACCATTTCACGCGGATCGGGAGCCGTGCGATCAAAGTCGTGATGGATGGCCGAGATCGGCGCGTACTGCTTCGCTTAAGTGAGATGGGTGCGTCCGTTTGATTTTGATCCAACGGCCAGGATCTAAGTGCCCGAGTGCGGGCGGCTCCGGTACACCGGATGTGCGCCGGTGGCAGTGGCGCCATGGCCGTGGTTGTACGTTCGAGTGACAGAGAGGGAAACAAGGCCCGAGGTCGGTACCTGGTGACGGCGCGCGACGAGGCGGTGTTGATGACGCAGGTGGGGGACAGTGGTGCTCCCTAGCCGCGCCGTGGTTGCTCGCTGGAGCTGCGCGCGGTGACAATTGCTCTTAGGTCCGAGGGCGCGGTCCCTGGGGTGCGTGAAAAAGATTCAGAAGATGTCCTGGGGATGCGCAATAACAAGGGGAGACGAGGGGAGGAGAAGATGGGGACGGAGGCTCACCGTCGATGTTGAAATCTCTCGCTGGAGGGCGTCGGTTGTGTATCGATTCAGAGGGGGAATGGGGCAGCCTGGCGGTGCTATTGAGTGCGAGCGGAGGGGGGAAAGTGAGAGGGAGCCACGAGATTTAACGTGGTGGTGGCGTCGTGGCCTTTGCGGCTCGGGAGAAGTGGGGGGAGTGGGCGCGGACGCCGAGGTTGTCGGGCACGCGGGGGAGAGAAAAGTGGAGGCGGTTGGGACGAAGGGGTGTGGGTCCCGCGCGTCAGTGAGGGAGATAGAGGGTTAGTGGGCGGGGGCGGTTTTCTCTCGTGTGGTTGGGCCGGCCCAGTGGCTGCGTTGCGCGCATGAGGAAGAGAGAGGTGGAGGGAGTGGGTGGGCTGGCCTGTGGGCTTGTCCTTTTTTTTGTTCTGTTTTATTTCTTTTCTTTTTTTATTATTTGCAACCCTAAATAATTTCTAAAATGAACTATCAACCATCTAAATGTTTTGATACCATAGTAAAAATCAAAATATTTTTTATTATAGGGAAAATAGGATGGGGTCCTGAAAGGTATTATTTTTGGTGATAATTCTAATTAGGGTTTTTGGTTTGTGAAGTTTAAATTTTTAAATGCTCTATTGTGCAACCATGCCATGTGAGATTTATGCATGCTGGTTTCATAATTTTGAAAAAAAATCTAGGATGTTACACTAACCCCCTTAAGATGAAGCACATCCTCGAGCTTTGGAAAGGCTAGCAAATAGGTGAGGGTTACCTTCTCTAAGGTCTTCTTCACGTTCCCAAGTTGCTTCTTCCTTGATGTGGTGATTCCACTAAACCTTGCAAAACTTGATGGTCTTGGTACGATTATTCCTCTCATCTCTTTCTAAGATCTTGATAAGTTTCTCCTCATAGGTTAGGTCACTTTCTATTTGTACTTCTCCTAGGGGTACTGTATCCCTCAAAGAAGTTTCTGACATCTCAGGATGACATTTCTTCAGCTGGCTGACGTGAAACACATTGTGCGCTGCTGAAAGTATTTCGGGTAACTCCAATTCATAAGATACTTCTCCTTTGCGGGACATGACTTTGAATGGTCCTATGAATCGTGGTGCTAACTTTCCTTTGATTCCAAATCTCTTTACACCTCTAAGGGGTGATACTCTTAGGTAGACTCTATCTCCTGTTTCGCAAGACACATCTCTACGCTTGTTGTCAGCATATCTCTTCTTCCTTGACTGTGCTATCTTAAATCTATCTTTGATTACTCTAACCTTCTCTTCAGCTTCTTGAATGATGTCAGGACGAAAGAAACTTCTTTCTCCTAAACCACTCCACAAGAGGGGTGTGGTACATTTCTTTCCATACAGGGCTTCAAATGGTTCCATCTCAATACTAGCTTGATAACTATTGTAGTAAGGGAATTCTTCATATGACAAGTTGTCATCCCAACAAGATCCATAGTCTAAGAGGCATGCTCTCAGCATGTCTTCCAAAATCTGATTTACTCTCTCAGTTTGGCCATCTGTTTGAGGGTGAAATGATGTGCTGAACTCTAATATGGTTCCTAATGACTCATGTATTTGCTTACATAAGTGTGAGGTAAAATAGGTACCTCTATCAGATACAATACTCTTGAGAACACCGTGGAGATAGACAATCTTCTTCATATAAATATCAGCCAACTTATCACTTGTGTATGTGGTCTTTACTGGCACAAAGTGTGCTATCTTTGTCAAACGATCAACTACCACCCAAATTGAGTCATACCCTGATTTGGTTTGGGGTAATCCAGTGATAAAATCCATACCAATTTGGTCTCATTTCCAGTCTGGCACTTTCAATGGTTGCAACAATCCTGCTAGTTTATGATGCATACCCTTTACCTGATTACAAACATCACATGTGGCTATGTATTGTGATATATCTCTCTTCAAATTATTCCACCAAAATCGTTCCTTCAAATCCATGTACATCTTGGTGTTACCAGGTTGAATTGAATACGGTGACTCATGGGCTTCTTGAAAAAACACTTTTCCTCAACTCAAGGTCATTGGGTACACAGGTACATTTCTCAAACCAAACAGTTCCTTGCTCATCCTTACGGAATTATGTGGTCTTTCCTTCACTTAGTGCTTCCTTCAAGGTTTCCTTGATTGCTTCAATTTCTTTGTCTCCCTTCTGACTTTCACGGATTCTATCCATCAGTGTTGGTTGAACTACTAGTGATGCTACAAATCCTTCAGGTACAACTTCCAAACTGAGGTCTTGGAGTGCTTTGCACAGATCCTACAGTATTTCCCTGGTTGAGAGACAGTTCGCATAAGCCTTATGGCTCAAAGCATCAGCGACTACGTTTGCTTTACTAGGATGGTATTGCAGACTCAGATTATAGTCCTTGATGAGTTCCAACCATCTCCTTTGTCTCATGTTCAAATCCTTCTGAGTGAAGATATACTTCAAACTCTAGTGATCTGTGAAGACTTCACAACGCTTCCCCATCAAATAGTGTCTCCATGTCTTCAATGCATGAACCACTAAAGCTAATTCAAGATCGTGAGTGGGGTAATTGACTTCATGTTTCTTAAGTTGCCTTGAAGCATACGCTGCAACTCTACATCTTTGCATCAGCACACTTCCTAATCCTTGACGTGAAGCGTCACAGTAGACTTGGAATTCCTTCTCCAGATCAGGCAAACACAATACATGTGTAGACACTAATCTCTTCTTCAACTCTTGAAACCTGGTCTCACATGTTTTAGTCCACTCATACTTCTTCTCTTTCTTCAATAGCTCAGTCATTGGTTTAGAAATCTTGGAGAAATTCTCAATGAACCTTCTATAGTAACCAGCCAAGCCTAAAAAGCTACGGATTTCTCCTACATTCTTGGGTGGTTCCCATTCTGTCACAGAAGTAACCTTTGAGGGGTCGACCGCTGTCGAATCTGCATCTCAACAAGTCCCTCGGTTGAACCCATCGGGTTTCGATTAGGAGAACGTGTAGGCGCTGGTGACAATCGTCGGCTAGACAGGGGGCACGATTTACCCAGGTTCGGGGCCCTCACAGAGGTAAAACCCTTACTCCTGCCTCTTTCGATCTGTATTAACGAGTAGATCGGTTACAACGGGGGGTTGCTCAATTCGAGAGTATGATCTCAATCTCAAGGCTTGGTGGTGCGGTATTGCTTGGTCCCTCTCCTGGTGGTTCTCCTGGCCTTATATAGGTGGCCAGGTCTCAAACCGTACCCGGGGAGGACTCGAACCCTAACCTAGAGTCGGTTACAAGTTTACTAACTTGACCCGCAAGGCCTTGCGGGTGGGCTTCAATTGGGCCTTCTAGAATAGTCCACGACGCTTCCTTTGGAGCTTGTGCCGTGGGCCTGAAACCGGGTAGGCTCACCCGACAGGCCTAGGATCTATCCCTTCGTCAGTAGCCCCCGAGCGTTTACTCGGCTGAGAATCTGTCGGGTGGACGCTCAAAACTTATCTTGATTTCTCTTCAACTGGTGGCTTCAATCGTTTCAATAGGATGTGTATCCTCTATGCGATGCATTTCTTGTACTCGAGTATCGAGAAAATAAAAGTGCATGTGTGTTTGGCTGTTTTCGCTGAAGGATGTGGCTCAGTTGCTTGGCTCTCCCGAAAGCTCAGGGCCAATTAATTGCATCTAGGGAAAAGACAGTTCTGGCCTACGCAGATTCAAGACGTCCGACTCGAATCCGGTGAGGTGATCATTACGACTGGGCCGTGGAGGTCTTACCGAGTCGAACTTAACCTAATAGGGTACCCGGCGCGTCCGCTAGGATTTTCTTCGTGTAGTTGACACGGAATTTCACCGGAGGACGTAGCTTGAGTGCGATTCCAGGCCCTCAAGAGAGATCTTTTGGGTCTTACCTTCGTATTCGAGAGAATACGGCATCCAGATGTGCCTAGTCAGCCGAACGATCCAGGGAATTGATGTGCGTACATCGTATAACCGAGTGGCAGGAGCTGCACACTCGCAAGTTTTGTTCATGGATATTTCGAGTGAAAATGTCTCCCTTGTTTTTGTGCACAAAGTTTTTTGTTCTTTGTAATCTTCTATCCATACAAAAGAGTTTTCGTGTTTGGAAACCTTGGCATGCCCATTCGAAAAAAGTTTCGTGTCTCGGGCTTTTATGCGAAAAGAGTTTTCGCGTCTTGACTCTCACATACGAAGTTATTTCGTGTTTGGAGCTTTTATCCGAAAAAGTCTTCTTGCCCCGATTTGCCATACGAAGTTATTTTCGTGTCTGGGGCTTTTGCTCGAAAGAATTTCGAGTCTGATGATGTTTGTAATGACGTCATACCGCACTTTATCCTCCCGATGGGACGTGACGGAGTGAGAACAGATGTGCTGGCCCACCTTGTCAGCTTTTTGACCGGAAATGAGACGTCGTTTCCGGTTTTCCCGCGAACTGCGCGCAGTAATTGCGCACGATCCACTATTAAGATCGTGGCAAGAAACAGCCTTCGCTGCCCTTTCGTTTCAGCTTCACGCGTGGTAGCTGCAATGGGTGCCACGTTGCTCGGTGAGCGGCCAGGATTGGGTGACTCCGTGTATATATACGGTCCTTAGGTAAAAGGTAAAAACTTCCCGTCATTCGCTTCCCATCCTTCGTCTTCCTCGCGCTCATCTTTTTCTTAACGAGCTCGCACCAGCATCCATGGCGGGAGGAAAGAAACGCAGTGCAGCTGCTTCCTCCTCGAGGGCGACGGAGGATGTTCCCGCGCCACCTGCTCCACGCTCAGGCGACTGGCGCTCCCCCAACACGACGAACAAAATCATCAAGGAGATGCAAAGGGAGGGACTGCTGCCCCCCTGAGACCGAGAAGCGGGTTCGCCTCGGTAAAAAAGAAGAGGTACCAAATCCCCGCGCGAATGAACGCGTGATATTCGCGGATCACGTTTCGCGCAGGCTCTCCTTCCCCCTCCATCCTTTCCTCGTGGCATTGCTGTATGTCTACGGCATACAGCTCCACGATTTGCATCCAAATGCGGTGCAACACCACTCGTGCTTCATCGTTTTTTGCGAGTGCTTCCTGGGCATCCGCCCACACTAGGGCCTTTGGAATTCCCTGTTCAAGGTGCAGGTCTTCCGCGAGAAATCGCGGGTAGAGACCGAGCTCGGAGAGCCGCTGCGCACCGGCGGATTTGGAATCCAGGCGAAATCGGACAACTGCTACTTCGAGATGCACTTCATCGACTCCGCGCAAGGATGGAGAAAGAAGTGGTTTTACGTCGTCGACAACAGCGCGGGTGGAGCTCATGAGTTCCACCCGTTCGCTGTCCTGAAGCGGCGGAAGTCCTGGGCGCATAAGCTTTCAGTCGAAGAAAACCGAATCTTTGCCCCGCTACTTGCCAAGGTGGCCGCCCTTTGTGACCAAACCGCTGGAGTTGTGCTGAACGGCTTGCACCTGGCGAGTGTGTTCCTCAAGCGCAGGATTCAGCCTCTGCAGGAGAGGCCCTCCACGATGTGGGAGTACCAGGGTGTTGAAGACCCCAGCCGCGTGAGCCGAGAAGAACTTCCGAATGTTGAATTCGAGAAGAAGATCGCGGCCATCACCGGGCTGAAAGTGGGCGATTCCTTCCCTGACTGCCCTGTCGCAGCTTTTGAAGCTTCGAGACCTCCTCCATCCGAAGTAAGTTCAAATCTCTTGTCTTAACTTTTTCTCTTTGTCCGAGAGTTTGTCGACTGAGTTTCTCCTTCTCGTTTTCTTCTTTCCCTTCTGTAGAGTTTAAGGATAGCAACCTGCTACTCGCCAATTTCTGAGGAAGAGGCTTCGGACTTGTTGGCAAGCAACCTGGAAGTTCCTGTTGACACAAGCGTTGCCGATGCTGACTCGAGTTCCGGGCACGCCTCCTCGGATGAAGTTGAGGAATCGAGTAGTGATCTCCACCACCGCAAGCGGCGCAGGGCGCAGAATTGATCTCCACCCCTGCCGATTCGCCTCTTCTCTTCCTCCCGAGAAGAGGAAAGATGTTGCTGTTGCGGATGAAATTCCGACTGCTGGGGCTGTCCAGAATTCGCCGAGCCCCCACAGCCGCATCTACGGATTATAGGCTGCCTAGCTTCGCGGTTGGAGCCTCGGCTTCGAAAGAAGTGTCGGGTAGCTCGGCTGACCCTCTGTGCATCGCCCAGGGCTAGGTAAGTGTCGTGGGATAATCACGGCAGATGTTACCGGGGGTAACTGATCTAGGGGCAAGTCGACACAGGTATTTGGGAGAGGGTTTAGCTCGAAGGAAGACATGGCGAAAAGCAATCTAAGAGCCGGAAAACAACTCGCCGGATCTCGATGTGATTATACTGGATACTCGATAATAGGTGTTACAGTTATGACTTGAATCTCTCTCAGGCGAAGCCTAGGGATTGGTTTATATAGTACTCATACCCCCCTTGGCTTGCCATACAAAGCGCTCCTTGAGTCCTACTCGAATTCTACATACGTATCCTAGCTTTCCTTATCGTAACCCACAATCCGGGTTACGATCCTTACAAGCCCTGGGCCTTCCAGAAGCTTCTGCGTCCTTAGCCGGATTTGGTCCATACACCGTTTGGGCCGGATTACACCTGGGGTTGGCATACCGGGTTACTATCCCCTCATCAGTAGTCCCCAGAATAGCTTGGGCTTCCAAGATTTACTCTTCGAAGCGCTGGCTATTCCCTACAGAAATATTAGATGCAAACACATGAGGATTAAGACGCAGCGCGTCTATGAATAGCCGCGACTGGCGCCAAGGAAGCCAGGTGAAAACTCGGCTCTTCTTTTTAGGTTCTTCCTTAATCTCTCAAACTTAAATCTCAATAGGAACTCCATGACTCCACATCCTTCTTGATAACTACCGCTGATACAGGGAAGGCAATTTCCCCTTCCTTTTTCTCTGGATCATATTGGCCTGCGCCTAAAATGTGCCTTTCAAATTTCGAAATCACCAATTACTCCGCATTCCCCGGGTCTCGACCGTTAGGCTAAGCCTTTCCACCCGGACGGTTATAAATAAAGACCAATGAGCAAATCCAACTCTTAACAGCTCATTTCCCCCATTCCACTTCTTCCCAAGCTCGAGCTCGCAGAGTGCCACCACGGGAGCCCCACGCATCTCGCCGGAGCCCATCCGACTTCGTTTGCGCTCCGCCACCGCACGAACCGCTCCAGCTCCCGAATCCGCCGTCAAGCTTCCGATTCGCCGGCCAACGGTCACGAAAGGGCACGAATCTTGCGCTATCTGTCTCCGCAAGGCCTTACTCCAATCCTCTTCGGTAAGTTCCTTACATCCTCCAGCTTATTCTCGCAATTTCTTAGTTCTTCCCCAGATTGAATCTGAATCGAGCGGTCCGCAATTTCTCGGGCTGCGCCAGATTAACTCACCGACTTCCACTATAACCGCTCCCATAGATAAGATTTATAGCTTGTATTGCTCCCCTAACTCCAGTAATCACTAATTTGGTCACAAATTTAGAAATAAGATCCCCAGTTTAGGCTCGGGCCATCTAGAGTTTCCGCCTTTGTTCTCCCTCCTCAGAAAATCTTACTTCTCCGGCTCATTCGCAGATAGTATGCGTATAAGTATCCCCCTAGCTTCTTCAAACATTTGCTTTTGCGGAAAGCTCTTTGGGTTTTGTAGAGTCACTTGACACCCGGACAAACCATACTTGACCCGGCGAGGCAATTGCCGGATTATGTTTAAATTGCCGACAGCTGCTTACCTGCTAACTTCCAAGTTTTTGTTTCTTACGTCCTTTTCTTCAATGTTTTACCAGGTCAATCCCATGGCGCCCAAGAGGCAGGGGAAACAGCCGGCTAAGGCTAAATCCACAAACGCCATTTCAGCCAACTGGGGGAAGTCCTCCGTCACCAAGACCAAACTGGAGGAATTGGTAGAGCTTGGAATCCTACCTCCACAGGAATCCATCCGCTGGAGAGCACCTGGCAACGAAACCCGGCCTTCTCCAGCCACGGATGAGGTAATATGCTTCGTTGAACACGTGACCCGGGGCTTCAGGCCTCCGGGTCACCCCTTCTTCCGTGACGTCTTAGACCACTACAAACTCCGTATCTTTGATATAGGCCCGAACTCCATTTTAAACATCTCCCATTTTATCGTTCTTTCCGAGTCTTACTTGTGCACTCCGCCAAGTCTGGCTCTTTTTGTCGAACTTTTCCAGTGCAAGCCGTGCCGTGAAAGCGGCGACGGCGCACTTCTTACTTGCGGCGGGGTTTCTATCCAGCGCCGCAAGAACTCCCTCATGCCCCCCATTTCTCTCAATTCTCATGTAAAGCACTGGCAGCTTTCTTACTTCTACTGCCAAGATACCTCTCCACCCGGCGAAAAGAAGTTGCCGGGTTACTCGGAGGGTCAACTTGACATCTCCGAGTCTTTCAACGCCTTCGCCTGTGACTCGGACAGGGAGGCGATTTTGCCTTCGTTAGCTAGGATCTCCATCTTGTCCGCCCGAGGCCTCGTCGGGCTAAACCTGGTGAAGGCCTGGGTTAGCTTCCGCATTCAGCCGAACTCCATTCGTGAGAAGCTGATGTGTGAATACTCGGGTCAAACCACGGACCCCATCCGATACTCCCCTAACACCCTTGCTCCTAGCGATATGAACAAGATGATCAAAGGTTTTTTAACGGAGAAGCTCGAGGTGATCCGGGGCATAGCCGGATTAGAACCTTTCACCCTCGAGAATCCAGCCCCCGCAGTGAGTCTTTCTATCTTTCGATTTTGACTTCCAGCAGCTTACTTTTATTTGCTTCTCTTGGCTCGATATTAATCACTATCCTGGCGTCTTCTCCTCAGGCCGATGATGACTTTTGGAAAGTCGACACCTCTCCTAGTTCCGAAGATGTGGAGGAGGAAGATGATGCCGCCAACTCGGATGAAGGTGCATATTCAATCCCTTACACGTATTAAATCCCACCTTTTCTTCTTCCTTATGCCATAACTCGGATATTTTTCAGAACGAGAAGGCCAAAACGAAGAAGAAGAAGACAGCAGGGACAAGTCCGCCAGCGAGGAGGAAGAGCCGGAACCGACCCCCAAAGCCGGAACAAAGAGGAAATCTCAAAGGATAGCCCTCCAGGTTTTTATTTCATCTCCCTACTCCTTGTTTTTTTTTTTTTTTTGTTCCCATAACCTTACTCCGGGGCTAACCCCGTTTTCTCCCCCTTTGATCATAACTGAAGGAGCCACCCACGACTAGGCGCCG
Source organism: Alopecurus myosuroides (assembly GCA_028641055.1). NCBI lineage: Eukaryota > Viridiplantae > Streptophyta > Magnoliopsida > Poales > Poaceae > Alopecurus > Alopecurus myosuroides. The sequence goes on from CM054062.1 coordinate 42,255,474, forward strand.
CATAACCCGGAACCATCCGGGTAGCGAGACCCTTAACCCGGTCGCTTCGCCGCCCCCGGTTCAACACCCTGGTATTCATCGTAAACACAATTTCTTTCCGGGTTAACCTTTGCAACGTAACCCCGAACCTTTCCTGCCTCTTTTCAGTCTCTTCCGGGTCTAGCGGCGGATCCCCCTCGGACTTCCCGGTGAACACCGGGTAAACTTCTTTCCTTGTCATTATGCCAAACTTTTACCACTTTTTTCACAACCAAAGACTAACTGCATCCTTGCACCTTCTGCAGAGCCACAGTTGTCATTAGCGACGATGAGGGCACGGAAACTGAGGTCCGAGTCGAGAATAGGCCGGCTAACGACGCTGGTGACGAGCAAACGTCGCCGCCGGAGCTGGCTAAGCATGATGCCGGGTATCCCATTGCTTCGCACGCAGGCGAGGAAGGAACGGGAGCAGCTTCGAGCGCGGGAGGGGGACCAAACTCCGATATTCGGATAACCCGGGTGCCACCTCCTGTTACAAGAAATGCTCCTTTTTCCACTTTTCAGGTACCCGAGCCATCTAACTCGGATAACGCTGACTTTAACCAGCTGATGAGCGCTCTTCTCTCCTTGAAAGCTTCAGAAGGGACTGTTTTAGAACGTATAGCTGCAGCACATCAGGTAACTTTCACTTGATACTCCTTATTATACAACTAGTCCCCAAGTTCCGAGTATAATTTTTTGCAATTATTCTCGGTACTTCGCATAATATTTTTTCGGTAATCATTTTCTCGGAGGAAATGCTCTCGTGATATCCGGCTTACAGCTTTGCCCGGTCTTTGCAGGCAGAGATTACTCAGTCAGATGAAGCGTTACTTAAGGCTGAGCAGCTCTTACAGGCTGAAGTAGAGCGTAGGGAGACCCTTGAAGCAGAGGTAAAGACTCTGAAAAAAGATGTCTCCACTTACAAGAAGAAGTACAACGCTGCCCAATCTTCGCTGAATAACTTGTCGGCTCAGATCACGGACACTTACCGCATCTTACTGAGTAAGTTTTTATTTGCCGTTAACTTGCGTATCTCTACCATGCCGTTGTAATAATCAAGATTACTGATATGCCTTTGTGTTTTTCGATTTTAGGTGCCAACCTTGCTACTCCGGAGGAGAATGCCATTACTCAGGCTAAGACTTTGAAGACTGTGCTTCGGACATTTTTTGCCGGTACTAAACTTTTACTGGATGCTATCAAGTGGCCTTCTGAGGTATACCCGGGAGAAGATAATCTTATGCAGGCCTTCTCAACGGTGCCTGGGTGGATTGAGATAATGAAGCGCTCAGCTTGCCGGATTGGAATGACCCGGGCCCTTACACTGGCGAAGGCTTATTTTCCTAAGCTTGACCCGGCCAAGGTAACATCCGGGTTTCCAGAATTCAAAGCTGACGGGTCCAAGTTTGAGCCCAAGGACTTCAAAGATATTCAACGTGCTGTACGCTCCTCAGCCACTACCTTGGCCGACAAAATGGAACTGGACAAGATCATGAGTTCTTATGACGCTGAGGGCAAAGTTATTTTGGTGGATGCACCTCCTCCTTTTGATATGGTGGAAAGATGGTCGACTGACCTGGCCAGGAGGAAAGAAGAAGCCGCAAAGAGAGAAGCAGAGCTAGGCGCAAAGCCGTCCACCTCTACACCGGCCGTGCCTCCGCCTGTCCGTCCAGATGTGAAGAGCCCGAGCAAGACTGCTGGCAAGGCCAAGGAGCAAGTCCAAGATCTAGACCCGGAAGATCGCTCTCAGGATGCCAAGTAGGATGCTACTAGTGCTTTTCGTTTTCTTAAGACTGATATGATTTTTGTGGTGCTCCTGTGCGCCACTGATGCTGATACTACGCCTGTACGCTTGTTAATTCATGATAACTCTTTGCCTTCCCTGGCTTTTGATAATCTCGATACTTGTGTTACGTATAAGCTTATTCTCGATACTTTGAACTCTTGCTTTCAATTTCCTTTTGAGACTCGGTTAACCGAGTATCGTAGGTTTTGATAGATGGACTTTTCTTTAAGTCCCCAATACTCGGCAACTAAGGTTTACAGACCTTGGTAGTTAAATAGTTTGTTTCTGTTTCGAAGTCCCCAGTCCCCATGACCCAAAGTACGAGCTATGGGGGCGTGGGCTTTCTCAGATGACATACTGCTGTTTACCAAGCTGAAGACCAATAGCTGTTCTCATAAATACTGAAGTCATGCTTAATATTTGTTGAGTTTCCGGCTATGTTAGCCTTATACTCTGCATGGACTTGTGGTTTAGATGACCCTTTTGATTACCTTGTACTGTAAGCCGGCTTTCGCGTGGATACCATGTCGTTGCATCTATACGAAAAACAAAATCAAGCACGCTCCATTGGGCTGCATAGTCTGATTGTAATCGTAAGTGAACAGATCATGCCACTTTGGTGCGAGTCACATCGAGCTTAAGTAAGAATAATCAAGAAATTTGGCTCCTTCGTCCAGTTATAGGATTGTAGCCGCACCCGTTTCTACGGGTGATCAGCCCCCATAACTCATAGGCATCATGGCCGGGTCTCCGGGTATGTGATTACTTACTGAAGTAGATCAACCCCCAGAGACCTAAATTCACGCAACGTATTTCGATGATATTGATGTACTGATAATAACAACGTTACTTACTTGTACCTGAAGCACAAGACCATGATAAGACCCGAAACCATCTTCTTTTATTGATAAAAATTTCTTTTTTGAATCAGCAGGCCGCCTCATTAAAAACCTTCCAGTCCCCTTAGGTACCCTGGTAAGGAAAAGAGCGCGTCTGAAACCTGCCGTCGACTACACTGCCTTAGTTATTCTCGGGAATCGGCCTCACACTGGCGTGACCGATACATATTCTCCATTCGCTAGACCCTTTCATAATGAATATGGGATTTGGTAGCCAATCCGGGTATACCGTCCTTGAAACGTGATCGGCTGCGTGTAGCAGTACTTCTTCTTCTCTGTTAGGGGATTTGGAAAGCTCGCCCCTGATGAAACCTACCATCTTAAGGTCCTTTTCTGCCCTAATGTTTGCCTTGTCCCCTTCAGGAGTTGGCTTTTTTGTCGTCGTCCTTTCTTCTAGGTCCACCTTGGAACGGTAATGTTTGAGCTCTTCCTTCCTGCAAGCTTGCTCGGCCATTGCCGCATCTCCCTCATCACATTCAGCCGCTATATCTCGATTTCCATATATGGTGATGGTCTTCTTAGGACCCGGGATCTTCAGCTGTAGGTACACATAACACGGCCTTGCCATGAACTTGGCATAAGCCGGTCTTCCAAACAATGCATGATAAGGACTGCGCAACTTTACTACCTCAAAGGTAAGCCACTCGATTCGATAATTGTCCTTTGACTCCCCGAAAGCTACCTCCAATGCCACTTTTCCTTCGGGGCATGCCGAATGACCCGGCACTATCCCGTGAAAAACTGTTGTACTTTTTTGCAACTGTGATTCCTTTAAGCCCATGCGCAGAAAAGTTTCCCAGTATAGGATATTGATACTACTCCCTCCATCCATCAAGACTTTCTTCAGCTCGTAACCATTGACCTGTGGCGCCACTACCAAAGCCAAGACTCCCGGGTGATCAATCCTATCCGGGTGATCTCTTCTGCTCCATGTTACCTCTTGCTCTGACCACCTCAAATATCTTGGAACAGCGGAGGAGACTGAATTAACTGCTTGTTTCAGTATCTTCTTGTCCTTGCTAGAACCTCCAGTAGTGTGCACATGATACTGACCCAGCTGTTTGGGGTTAGCTTGAAATCCTCCCGCTCCCCCTTGATTGTTACCTTGATTTCCAACTGGCGGATTGCCGGCTGGGGGCGGCCCGTTGCCCGAATTTCCACCTGGACCCGGACCTCCTCCTCGGCCCGCACCTCGCATGGCCCTGTTCACTTCCTCGTTCTTCCACCTTTGTAAGTCGGCACACTGCTCCAATGAATGATTGGCCGGCTTGCCATTCCTGCTATGCTTCGGGCACGCCATCCTAAATATGTCCCAACTGTTGCTTGGTCTTGGGGGTACTTGGTAGTGTCCCCCATTGTGATTTCCGGTATTAAAATTCCCTTCGGATCTAGGTCTCGAAGACCCGGCCTCTGTATTGGCCACAAACTCGGAACTCCCCTCAAACGGGCGCTTGTTCTGGCTATTTCCATTGTTGTTTGGTGCCGATCCATTGCCGGTCTTCCCACTGCTACTTGCGTTTGCTTTTGCCTTCTTGTCATCAACTTCCTCTTCTGTAGTATCCGTTGCAGCGTGTTTGTTGCATGCATCCATTAACTCTCCCATTGTAACCTCCGCTGCATTTCTGCTGGATTTCATGCGGGTTAGCTTTTGTACTAAAGGAACATACTTACATGTTTTCGCCATAGCTTGTAGTGCGTCCTTTGGTTGGATATCTGTAGATGAGTGGAGTATCTCCATAACCCGGCGTACCCAGCTTCGTGCTGACTCTCCTTTCTTCTGGACGCACCTTTCTAAGTCATCAATAGTAAATAACTTCCTACAGGTCCCATGGAAGTGCTTGATAAATGCGGTTTTTAGCTCCTCCCACGACTTGATCGACTTTTCCGGTAAATTGGTGAACCATAACTTTGCTGCTCCCTCTGACATCATTAAGTACATGAACTTGGCTTGGAGATTCTCGGATGCGTTGCGAATTGACATTGCCATCTCGTAGCTGCTTAACCATGTTTCCGGATCCATCGTTGGCTCGTAATTCACTACTTTCCCCGGTTCTTTGAACTTTTCCGGGTAAGGTTCCGCTCTGATATCGTCCGAGAGACACTTGGGTCCCGCAAGGGTGGTTGGGGCTGGTCTCGCCCGGGAAATGCGTGACCCGGCCGGGGGTGCCACGGGGTGAGGAGCCACCGGTGGATCGTGTGCTGCAGACCCGGCCCCGGCTCTTCTGGCCCTGGAGCTGTCCACTACTGCCTGTGCTGCTGATACTGCCGGTACTGTCTGGACGCGCGGTGGGGGTGGCATCTGCTGTTGCTCTTCCCTTCGTCGTGCCGCGCTTGTTTGGACGTTGCCCTGTTGTTGACTCACGTATGGCGTCCCATGCATCCCACTTCTGTGATCTGGATAATTGACTTGCTGTGCTACCGCGGTGTGCAGCAGATCTATCGCTCGCCGGGTTTCTTCTGCGTGCGGCGAGTCTCTTACAGGAATCTGGTTTAATGCGAGTGTTGCTGCATACACGTTGTCCATGGGGTTGTTGTAGTGACCTGCTGGGGTACGGAATCGCGATGGTGGAGGCGGCATGGTGTTGCCGGCTGTCGCCCCCGCCCGAGGCAAGGGTAATCCGGCTAGCGCGTTTACCGGCTGCACTCCCGTTGCTGGTTGCGGTATGGTCCCTTGGTTCGCCGGTGGGATTGGCTGATCTTGAGGCGTGAACACCAGGGCAGTCGGGTTGATAACCCCTCCTGTTGCCGGTAACATAGTTCGGTGCCTTTGGTGAATCCTCGTCGTCTCCTCCCGAAGCCGGGTCTCTAGGTCATCCAGTTCCCGCTGCCGCGCTGCCATCCCCTGCTTTTCTGCTTCTACCTGCCTTCTTTGCTGCTCCAATGCACGACGAGCCACGTCCAGATCTCTTACACGCTCTGCTGCGTTTTCTGGGGTGATAACTGTAGCTAGGACTGTGGGATCCAAGATCAAATTATTATCAAACAGAGCTGGGTGACGAGGATTCGAGGGGCCCGCCCCCGGCGTCCGGTTTGCTTGGAACCCGAACATATTTGCGTGTCGCTCCTCCTCCGCTGGGCGACTGGTGACTGATGCCGATTCTCCATCGACCTGGGCCAAGATCGGGCCAGCCGTACCTTGTTGCTGAGCCAGCACCTGCGCCGCCCCAACTGGCGCCGCGGCTGCGTTTCCTTGATTGGTATTGATTGCGGGGGCCGCATAAACTGCAACCCGGCGCATAATACTTGGCGTAGATCCGTACCGTTCTTCCTCTTCGCTATTTTCCTTCTCGTATCGGTCCTCCGATAAATCCCGTATAGACTCGGTACCTTCCTCCCTCTCTGTCGGACCCGTTGTTCCGATCGATTCTTCTTTTTCCGATTGAACACGCGTGTCCTCCCCTGACACAGAATCAGATTCAAGATTATCACGGCTCGAATTGGAAGCACATACCATACCGATGAAGACGTTGATGCGGCCGACTGTCACGACGGATCCGGTTTCGAGGTGATCCGACTCTGGCCCCCAGCCAGAATCGTCTACCATCTTCTCTCCTTGGTTGTTGACGTAGATTTCTCCGACGACGAGGTTCCTCATGTTCTTCCGAGCTTCTCCCGTGATGTAAACACCTTTGGACGCAGGCCCCACGGTGGGCGCCAACTGTCGTGGGATAATCACGGCAGATGTTACCGGGGGTAACTGATCTAGGGGCAAGTCGACACAGGTATTTGGGAGAGGGTTTAGCTCGAAGGAAGACATGGCGAAAAGCAATCTAAGAGCCGGAAAACAACTCGCCGGATCTCGATGTGATTATACTGGATACTCGATAATAGGTGTTACAGTTATGACTTGAATCTCTCTCAGGCGAAGCCTAGGGATTGGTTTATATAGTACTCATACCCCCCTTGGCTTGCCATACAAAGCGCTCCTTGAGTCCTACTCGAATTCTACATACGTATCCTAGCTTTCCTTATCGTAACCCACAATCCGGGTTACGATCCTTACAAGCCCTGGGCCTTCCAGAAGCTTCTGCGTCCTTAGCCGGATTTGGTCCATACACCGTTTGGGCCGGATTACACCTGGGGTTGGCATACCGGGTTACTATCCCCTCATCAGTAAGCTTTTCCTTAGTCCTTGCATTCTGTACTTCGTTCATTTAGGATTTTTATCGGGTGCACGGCAGTGCTCCCGATGGGAGTAGCCCCCGAGGCTGTAGTTAATCGCTTGCGATTGGCTACAGGCTCAAGAAATTAAGTGATTTTCTTCTCTTCATTTTATCGGGTGCACGGCAGTGCTCCCGATGGGAGTAGCCCCCGAGGCTATACTCGACTGTTTACAGCCGTGAATAGGCTCAATCTTCTCTTCATTTTCTAACTTCTTCATCTTCATGTTTTGCAGTCTCTACTTGAGTCCCTCGCGGCCATTGTCCGCCGGGTAATTTCGGCTGAGGAAGATTGCGTGACCCTTCGAGCAGATCATGATCGACTCGTCTCGGAAGGCCAGCTTCTCCAAGGTAAGTTGATCTGGTCCTTCTATTTAATCTTTCCGGTCATGTGAATTCCTTTGGGTTTTAAACTTGTTGCTGTGTAGCTCAAGCCGAAGTGCTGAAGGCCGAGAAGATGGATGCTATCACTCGGGTGAACACCCTGGAGGCTCAGTTGGAAGCTGCTCGAAAGGAACTTCAATCCTCTCGCAAGCAGTCGACTGACTTCGAGCGGAAGCTCGCTGATGCCCAGGACTCCCTGAAGAAATTGGAGGAGGCTGGTGCCAAACAGGACGGTGATCTTGTTGACTTCCTTCGCCCTCTGGCCCAGAACTTCGCGAGTAAGTTGTATTTGGTTTCCGTTGTTTTTTGACTAGCCTGGTGTGTCCCTGGGATTAATGTCGTCTCTTTGCAAGTGTCCTTGGCGTTGCACTGGAGCTGCCCGAGGTTCCTCGAGTGGATGCGCTGACGGATTCTTGCGCTCAGCTCCGGAAGCACGCGAGTGGGATCCGCTCCCTCATTGGCGATGCCGTTCAAGTGCTGACGCAACTCCATGAGCGCCTTCTGGTGGATGTTGCAGTTCCGTCTACGCTGGGTGGTCTCCTGGAGGTGTTCCTGGAGGATGATCTCCTTCAGGCCTATTCGGTTGCCCAATCTGAGTGCGGGGCGAAGACTGCCATCCAGTTCGCGTTGGCGCACGGAGTCGAAGGTCTGGACGAAGCGTACTCGAACCTTCATGTCGATGCTTCTATGGGCAAAAAGGTAGCGCTTCGTCCTTTCGGCGATCAATCTAGAGTCCTTGCTCGAAAGCTAGCTGATTTGATCACTCGTGCTAGTCGCAAGGGGCAGTCTGCCGCGAGTGGTAGCACTTCCGCAGTTGCATAGGATAGATTTTATTTAGTTTGTTTCTTCAATGTAATGAACCTTGGGATGTATTCCCGAATTTATGTCTTTAATCGAAACGTCCTTTTGATATTTGAGATGTGATTTTTGCACTTGAATGTCATGAGTTCCTCCCGATGGGAGTAGCCCCCGAGCACCTGTCGAATAGGCGGTTTATTTTTTGAGTGGGGTGTCTTGAATTCTTCCTTAACTCTTCTTATATTCTTCCAGGTAACAGGTGTTGTCGCAGGGTCTTCGAGTGGATCTGCCGCACGAGCGGATCCCCTTGTTGCTGCTGTTGGTGCCTTTGCCGGCCTCCGTGATCGTGTCGCGGATGGTGAGCGCAAGATGAAAGCTTTGCGTGGAGTGGCTGATGTAGCCAAGTCCAAACAGAAACTTGCGGTTGAACATGAGCAGTTTGTGATGGAAGAGTTAGCAGCTGTTGCCAAGGATATGCTTTGTAAGAACTTCAGCCCCCTAGCATTTTGTGTCTTTTTTCTTTCTTTGACTCTCTGTAGCTTTCTTTGCAGTTGTCCAGCCTGACAAACGGTGTGAAAAGCATTGGGTGGAAAAACCATATTCTTCACGAAGCCAGTAGTTCAAAACCACATGCAAATAACTTCTGGTCTGACCGTAGTCGAGACTTTGTTCTGGCTACTCTGAAGTATCGTGTGGGCCAGGCGAAGATACTGGTTGACAGTTGTCACGAGGCCCTGATAGCTTTGAATGGCGCTTTTTATCCGTTGGAGAGAGGTCCAGAAGATTTGAGCCAGCTACTCAGAACTTTCGGTCGAGTAGGTGAAATTTGGGAGTGCGTCCGTCAACAGTTGATATGCGGGTCTTTAGTAGCACTCTCGTTTGTTCGATTATGGCATCCTGAAGTCAATTTCAACTCTGTGTCCAAGCTCCCAAATGCTCCAGTCGATATGACATCCCATTATACAGTCGTTCGTCCTGTTGCAGAGAAGATTATTCGACTGACCTCTGAAGAGGTTAATCGGGTGTTAGCCGAGGAAACTGCTCGTCGCCATATGTAATTGTAGGATGTATGTATCCTGTCGTTTCTGTATAGTTTTCTTCAAACTTTGTAAGGTGTCAACCTTGTTTGTACCTTTTGTATTTGTAAATGTTGATATGATGCTAAGTTAGGCGTAGCCCCCGTGTGTTTTGGGTGTATACATGTTATTTAGCGTGTAAAGATCAAGAACATGAGTAGCTTATGGTTGATAAACCATGTATTGTTATTGATATGACTGAGAAGCCATGTTTTTTCCTTGGAGCTACAAGATGGCTAGTATAGCCTTATTTTTGCGAGCAAGATATTCCTAAGGATAGAATTTGTGGAGGTGTGCAACATTCCATGGATTGGAGTAGATGCCACCAGTCTTCGGGTTCTTCAATCGATAAGCGCCACCTGGGACGTGTATGATGAAGGGTTCTTCCCATGGTGGCTCGAGCTTGGGTCCTTCCTTCTGTTTGAGCCGCATCACCAAATCTCCTACCACAAAAGCTTTGTGGCGTATGCGGCGACTGTGGTAGTTGCGTAACAATTGTTGATATACCGCGGATCTTGCGAGTGCAATGTCGCGTATTTCGTCGAGTGCATCCACATCTTCCGTGAGTGCCTTGTTAGAGATTTCTTCGCAGTGCTTATTCAACGATGTGTAGTCGATGCGAAGGATGTCAGTATTTTTCTTCGGGACCAGCACCGGGTTTGCTAACCAGGTGGAAATCTTTATTTCGCGGATGAATTTTGCCGTGAGTAGTCTGTTAACTTCTTCTCCGAGCGCTTTTTGCTTAGGCTCTAAGAACCGTCGAGTGGTTTGCTTGATAGGCTTGGCGTCTTTGAAGACTTCGAGTGAGTGCTCGGCGAACTCCTTGGGTATCCCTGGCATATCTGAAGGCTGTCAGGCAAAAGTTTCCCAGTAATCACGGAGGAGTTCGACGAGTGCGCCTCCCTATGTTGGCGAGAGGGTGGTAGACACCATCGCCGTCTTCGTGGAATCTGTCGGGTGCACTTGATGCTTGCGGGTATCGCTCTTCGCGCTGAACTCGAGCTCTGGGGCGTTCTTCTTTGTGAGGGGCATCACGGAGTGGTCCGTGATTTTTGCTATCTCCTCCAATTCTTCTTGCATCCCGAAAGATTTTGCGATTTCGTTGAACTAGATGTCGCACTTGTTGGATTTCTGGAAGTCACCATCGATGGTGATTGTGCCATACTCCCCGGGTAGCTTGAGCTTCAAATAGGCGTAGTGTGGTACTGCCATGAACCTTGCGAACATTGTTCGACCAAGAATGGCGTGGTACTGTGAGGGCCAATCGACTACTTCGAAGTCAAGAAATTCTCTCCTGTAATTGCTTTAGTTGCCTAGCACCACCTCCAGATTGATTATTCCGAGTGGGCGGATCGCTTTTCCTCGAACTATCCCGTGGAAGGATGTCTCCGATTCTGCGAGTCCGTCCAAGTTCTTGTTCATCCGCCGGAGTGTGTCCACGTAGATGATGTTGATGCCGCTGCCTCCGTCCATGAATACGCGAGCCAGCTCGTAGTTGCCAATTTGCGCATGGATGACCAGCGCGGCGTGTCCTGGTCGATAAACTCATGGGGGTGGTCTTCCTTGGAGAAAGTTATTGGTTGTTCCGCCATCTTCAGGTACTCGGGTTTTGTAGGTGGGGCTTGCACAGCCATGCATATTTGTCGCGTGTTCGTCTTCTGGACCCTGCGTGATGGACAGACCTTTTGTATCATGCCTAAGAGTCCTGCTGGGTTCGGGTACGCGTTGCCTCCTTGGTTTGCGACGGGCGGCGCAGGTAGTGCGGCTAGCACCACGTTCTAGTTTCCTGGTGGAGGCAGGGGTTGAGGCGGCTGGAATCCCTGGCTACCTCCTCCTGGAAGCTATGGGTAGCCTTGACTAACTGATGTTCTATTTTTCTTCGAGAAGGCCCCGTGGATGTCGATGAACTTTCGGCATTCGTTGAGAAGGTGTGTTGCCTTAGTTTTCCCCGTGCGCTTATCTGTAAATAGATGTAGCGTGCAGTATCCATCGAGGTCCTCCTCGGGATTTTTGTCCTCCGTCTTTGGTTTCCACTCGCGATTTCCGCGGCGTCCATTATCGCGGCTTCGTGTGAATTCTGCCGCCACTAGTTCTTCTCAGTCTTCGTGATCGTGATACTTCCTTTTTTTTCTTTCGACCGTGGCGATCGTCTTCAGGTGCGGGCGAGGATGCCCTTTCGATCGGCACTGAGTCCTCTCCGTTTGCCCATCTGTCGGCTATGATCATTAGCTCTCCGATAATTTTGGGTGCGGCTCGTCCCAGTTCTTCTCTGAAAGCAGTTCGTCGAGCGCCTTTTGCGAAAGCTTCGGCTGCTACTTCCTCTGATATGTTTCCTTCCGTGTTTCTAAGTGTGGCCCATCGCTGAATATATTCGCGGGTGGACTCGCCACTCTATTGCTTGCAATCTCGCAATTCCTCGATGGTCGCTGGTCTCTTATAGGTTGCCTGGAAGTTTTTGCAAAAGTCGAAGTGTAGATCGTCCCATGACCCGTAGCAAGCCTTCGGCCTTGATTCGAGCCAGCTGCGTGCTGCCCCCACCAGGTGCAAGTTGAGGTACTGCATAGCTGTGTTGTTTGTTCCCGCGTTGGCATTTTACAGCCGTGAGGTAGTCTGACAGCCAGGATGAAGGTTCGAGTGAACCGTCGTATTTTGTTACTTCCGTACTGAGCTTGAACCGTTTGGGTAGAGGTGCCTCACGAATGCTGCGAGCGAAGCATAGTGCACCACAGGTCTCGTCGTTAGAAGAGGTGGATGGGGAACGCGCACGGTTCCTCGCTACTCGTGCTTTGTCCACCCTGTTTTGTGCGATGTCTGATCGCGTTGTATCCTGGTTGATCACGGTTGATTTCCTTCCTTGGCTTCTTGCTGCGATGCCGTGAACGGCCGCTGCGATGTCGCGAGCTGCGATCTCGATCCCTTGGACTGACATTGTTGCTACTCGGACTATCACCGCGTCGTCTGGCTTCTTTTCCTCGGGCGCGACGAGGCAATTTTTCCTTCCTTGGCGATGTGCTCCTATGCCTGTGGGTTGTTTCCTTATCTCTTTGCTCTTCTGTTTTTTTGCGATCGTAGGAAGCGAGTCTTTGGGCTGCCTTGCCCAATCCTTTCTGAACCTGCTTGTATTGTTCCGCACGGGGCCCGTTTTCCCCTGGTTGGTTTATCTGCATGTAGGTGGCGGCGGCTAGTACGGCGGCAGCGGGAGTTTGCGGGTGGACGTTTCCATCCTCGTCGACACGCATAAGGGAAGGCCCGAGTGATTTGCTTATTCCGCTCAAGGAGTCGTCGTCCATAGTCGCGGTCCTCGAAGCGTATCCTTTCCTTGCAGGGCGATTCCCGACTGAGGGTGTCAAGGATAACGCGGCTCGGTGTTGGCTTGACTCATCTGCTAACCTCTTTCGCTCGGCTAGATCTCTCCGAGCTTCTTTTATTGCTGTAGCCGCTCTCACTAGATGGTAGTGGTAGGCGGTCATGTCTTCGTGAGGGGCTCCGACTTCGAGTGGCTTACTCGTGCGGAGGGCCTCTTTCGCCCGGAGCCAGGCATCTCGCGAGACGCTGATGGTAGCGCATTCTGTTGCACTGTGTTCAGTTTCTTCGGGTGGATCTCCTGATCCTCCCATGCAGACTTGAGCCAGATATGGACCGCGAGTCCTAGGCGTAGCTTGGGATGTTCTCCTGATCCGAGAAGATTCCTCTATAGAGAGGGTATTGAAGTTGTTGGTTGAGGCGGATAGATTCGCCACTTTTTGCCAAGTCGCGGTCTTCATGTTGAGGTCACGAGTCGAGAGCTCCTGGGCTAGAGACCGATCCAGATTTCGATCCTTCGGGGTCGGTAAAATGGTGGATCCCTTCTTTGTTGGTGTAAAACTGGAAGCTCCCGAACGTCAGGGTGACGCTCTTCTCCAGGTCGGTAAATACCGGGCGTGATTCCGGCGAGTGCGGTGTGACGATGACTGATCCGATCCGGATCGGGTTGGTCGGAGTCGAAGACGCGGGGTTCCAACGTGAGTTGGTCGTCGATGAAGCCGAAGATGCCGGGGATCCAGCGCCCGCCGTTCCCATAGACGACGCCAATTGTCGAATCTGCATCTCAACAAGTCACTCGGGTGAACCCATTGGGTTTCGATTAGGAGAACGTGTAGGCGCTGGTGACAATCGTCGGCTAGACAGGGGGCACGATTTACCCAGGTTCGGGGCCCTCACAGAGGTAAAACCCTTACTCCTGCCTCTTTCGATCTGTATTAACGAGTAGATCGGTTACAATGGGGGGTTGCTCAAGTCGGGAGTATGATCTCGATCTCAAGGCTTGGTGGTGCGGTATTGCTTGGTCCCTCTCCTGGTGGTTCTCCTGGCCTTATATAGGTGGCCAGGTCTCAAACCGTACCCAGGGAGGACTCGAACCCTAACCTAGAGTCGGTTACAAGTTTCCTAACTTGACCCGCAAGGCCTTGAGGGTGGGCTTCAATTGGGCCTTCTAGAATAGTCCACGGCGCTTCCTTTGGAGCTTGGGCCGTGGGCCTGAAACCGGGTAGGCTCACCCGACAAGCCTAGGATCCATCCCTTCGTCAACCGCAATTCCTTCGTTAGACACAATGTGTCCAAGAAATCCTACTTCGCCTAGCCAGAATTTATACTTGCTGAACTTGGCATACAACTTGTGTTCCCTAAGCTTTTCCATTATCAAGCGAAGGTGTTTCTCGTGTTCCTTAACACTCTTGGAGTATGTCGTCAATGAAGACTACAACAAACTTATCGAGGAATTCCATGAACACTTTGTTCATCTTATTCATGAAGTATGATGGAGCATTGGTTAAGCCAAAGGGCATCACGGTATACTCATATGAACCATATCTAGTGGCAAAAGGAGTCTTGGGTATATCATGTTCTTTAATCTTGAGTTGAAAATATCCAGACCGTAGGTCGATCTTGGAAAACATAGTAGCTCCTTCCAACTGATCAAACAAGTCATTGATTCTAGGTAGTGGATATTTGTTCTTGATTGTCACCTCGTTCAGCGAACAATAGTCCATAACTAAACACTGACTTTTGTCCTTCTTCTCCACAAACAGAATTGGTACTCCCCAAGGGGATGAACTTTCTCTTATGAATCCTTTACCTAACTGATCTTCAATTTGCTTTTTGAGTTATTTCAGTTCATCAGTGGATATAGGTTAAGGTCTCTTTGCTATAGGGCATGTGCCCGGAAGCAAATCAATCAGAAATTCCACATCTCTATCCGGTGGCATTCCTGGTAACTCGTCTAGAAATACATCTGGATATACTCTCACCACAGACACTTGGTCTAGGCTAACCTCCTTAAGATGGTTTAGGCTAACCCCCTTAAGATAGTTCAGACTAATATCCTTAGGTTCCAAGTGGGGTTTCTACCTAATCCTCTTACCCTCCGGGGTAGATAGTGTCATTGGTCTATTGACACAGTCTATGACTCCTCCATAGGCAGTCATCCAATCCATACCCAAAATAACATCTAATCCTTGTGATGGTAGGATTACTAAGTGGGTTAGAAATTTATGGGTCCCAATTTCTAGAATTAGTTCCCCGCACTTAGTACTGAAAGACATCTCACCACCTAGAGAACCTACTTGAAATATCTTCCGTATTGTTTTGGTGGGTATTTTATTTTTATCCACAAATTCCTTTGATATGAATGAATGCGATGCTCCAGTATCAAATAAAACTAATGTTGTAAAGGAGTTGAGTGAAAACGTACCCATTAATACATCATAAACGTATCCTTAAAATCTGATGTTCCATGTTGTTTTCATGTTGTTTCCCACATGTTTTCCTTATACTTTATGTCATTTTTGTCGATTTCCCGGGACTAACCTAGTGAAAAAATGCCATAGAGACAGTTCTTGTTTTCTGCTGTTTTTAGTTTCAGAAAAGTTGTTCTCGAATATTCTCGGAATTGGATGATTCAAAAGCCAGAAGGCTTAGAATTCCCGACACGTCCCGGAAGTCCAAAGAAGACCTCGAGGGGGGCCCTGGAGCCCCCAGACCATGCCTCCACGCGGGCTATCCCCTGGTCGTGCCGGGGGGTGGTGTGGGCCCCTTGGGCGCCCACCGACGTTGCCCTCTTGCCTATATAGTCTCCCCGAGGCATAAACCCTAGATGAATCGGCCTTTTCGACCAAAGAGTTCTGTAGCTCTGCCGCTGCCGACATGTTTCGGGGGACAAAAATCTCTATTCCGGCACCCTGCCGGGATGGGGAAGTGCCCCCGGACCATCTCCATCGACTCCACCGCCATCTCCATCGCCGTTGATGTCTCCTATGATGAGGAGGGAGTAGTTCTCCCCCAGGGCTAAGGGCTCTACCGGTAGCTATGTGTTTCATCTCTCTCTACCATGGTGTGATCTTTATGTGATCGTGAGCTTTGTAATCTAGTTGATAAGTAGATGTTACTCTTCATCTGTTATGCTACTCAAGTGGTTTTTTTATGAGATCTCCGTAAACACTTTGATCATGGTGTAAAGGTGACAGTGTGTGCACCTGTGGTATAGCATGATATTTATATCTTGTGTTGGATGGCCCTATGAAATTGTGGCATTTGTTTAGGTCCTTCTAGGGCGCTCATAGTGACAGCGTGGGGTTAACTAGACATGGGAATACAAACTTGAGGAGTCTTGTTACAGAACTACGCAATGAATTGGTGTTTGTTATTCAGCCGGAGAGTGGTTTGTTGTAGCATAGTGAAGAGATGATATTTATGCATTCAATTATTTTGTCATTGTTGAGAGTGTCCACTAGTGAAAGTATGATCCCTAGGCCTTGTTTCTAAGCATTGAAACACCATTTACAATCAGTTCTGCTACATGTTTGCTTGCTGCCATTTCTATTTCAGATTGGAATTACTACTTATAATCATCCATATCACTTGTATTTTACTCTCTCTTCGCCGAACTAGTGCACCTATACAACTGACAATTGTATTAGGTGTCTTGGGCACACAAGAGACTTCTTGTATCGTAATTGCAGGGTTGCTTGAGAGGAATACCTTTGACCTCTTCCTCCCTGAGTTCGAAAAACCTTGGGTAATCCACTTAAGGGAAACTTGTTGCTCTTCTACAAACCTCTACACTTGGAGGCCCAACACTGTCTACAAGAAAAGAAGCGTGCGTAGACATCAAGTTCTTTTCTGGTGCCGTTGCCGGACAGGTAAGGTAAAAGGTACTCACATCCTCTGTGACTGCTCGAAGTTAGTTCCTTTATATTCTGCAATTATATCTTTTTGTTTCTTGTTTTTATTTTTACTAGTTAGGCTTGTTTTCACTTATTGCTTGTTTTTATTTTTACTAGTTATTCTTAATGGAAAACAACAAAAATATGAGAGATCTTTATTTGCATGCTAGTAGCAATGTTATTAGCATTAATTATTTGGATACCATTATTTCTAATACTATGGAAAAGTCTAAGCTTGGGGAAGCTAATTTTTCTAAACTTTTTAGTTCCCCAGCTCTAGAGGAGAAAATTTGCTCTGATTATACTTTATCTCCCATATGTGATAAATCTAATGATTCTAGTGATATTTTAAATCCTTCAGCTGAAAGTGTTCCTTTTAAAATACCTATGAAAATTGTTGAACGTGTCACGAATAACTGCTATTTTGGAGATGGAACTGTCCACCCTCGTGATCATTTATTCTTTATACATTAATTCTGCGGGTTGTTCAAGTGTGCAGGAATTTCAATGGACAAAGTTAAGAAGAGGCTATTCTCTTTGTCACTTAAGGACAAATCAAGGGAGTGGTATGAGCTACTAGATGATCCTCATCATTTCGAGTGGAAGGATCTTGAATCTATTTTATTCTAAATTTTATTCTTATCATGAACTGTATTTAGATAGGAATTACATTTATAATTTTTGGCCTTGTGATGGGGAAAGCATTGCTCAATCTTGGGGAAGGCTGAAAACATTAATACTTAAATGTCCTAACCATAAGCTTCCTAAGGAAATAATTGTTACTGATTTTTATGCAAGCCTTTCAGGACATTACAGAGATTATCTAGATGCATGTTCAGAGGGTTCTTTATCAAGTAACAAGATTGAAGCTAAATGGGATCTTATTGAAACAATTGAAACCAATAATGAAGGTTGGAATAACGACAAAGGTAAAGAATCAGGTATAAACTATGAGTGTGATTGCATTAAGTCTTGCGCTCAAACTGCTGAGTTTCAAGAGCTTAGTGCTAAATATGGTCTTGATCCTCAAATGATTATTGGTTGGTATAGATCCTTTGATTCTTATATTAATGTTCCTAAATCAAATGGAGACATACATTATGAACCTTTTAAAGACATTTGCATGAAAAATGAAACTGTTATTAATGATTGCAATGAACATGCGCAAACTTATGAAAGTACTATTTATTATAAGCATGTTAATTTTTGTGGAACACTTAGACCTTGTGAAAAGAATCAAACTGAAGAAGATTATTGCATCCATCATAGGAATGAAAAAACTAGAAAGTGGGATAGGGCTTTAAATGATCTTGGTAAAAAAGTTTGTGCCCTCTATCCTTTTATATGTGAACTTTGCTGTAAAGTGGGTCATTTCAATTTTCAATGCTCAGGCTATAATAGCTATTCGAATACTGGAAGTTTGTATTGTGATGACATGATCACTCCTAATCAGCATGATGAACTTACATTATTTTTGGGGTGTGAAGAGTTATCAAGAAAAACTTCTTTGGTAGATATGAGTGCTCTTCGTATTAATAGTGTCATGCATGGTTGTCATCTTTATTGTGTTAATAATTGCCACAAAAATACTTACATACAAAATATTATAAAAGAGGACACTTTGCCAAAATATGACAGGGCTAATATTTGTTTTCATCTTATTAATGAAGAGGAGGAATCCTCCAAAGTTCTTTCTATTGTTTCTGACAATAAACCAGTGTCGAGACATCATAGTAGAGTTCATAGATGGGGTGCCATGAGCCTACTGGTAGAACCGCAGGGGGACGTTATAATATGACAAACGAGAACATCGAGTTTTACCCAGGTTCAGTACGACGCAACTACGTGGCGTTCCTACTCCTGCAATCTCACTAAATCAGGGATGAAGCCTGAAATATACAAAGTACAATGTGAGTATGGTTTCTCTAACTTGACGAGGATCAACTTCTCGGTGAGTTGGCTTCTAGCTAATTGTCTATATGTTCTCTGCTCCCGCCCTGGCTTTATATAGATAGCCAGATTAGGGCTTACATGAAGGAAACCTAGAAGACTACGGAAAGTATCTAACTTGGAAAGTAAGGAATCCGTCTTCTCCTCCAAGCTGCACCACTTTGGGCCATGGTCCGAGTTCTTCTAGAATCCGGCTTCCTGCGCATCAGCTTACTGGGCCGCCCAATGGACTATGATCCATTGCCTACGGGCCACCCTGGTAATCCGGCTTTTGGGGCCAATGCCGGACATACCCCTAATCGGCATATATCCGACAGTAGCCCCCAAAAAGGATTAAGACTTTGCTCTGCCACTCTTCGTTCATTAGCATTCTTTCTGAGAAATGTCGGCATTTTGTCTTGGTTCTTCTTTTACAAAAATATCTTAGCCCAAAATTCGGATTTTACCAAGGTCCGGCTTTTATTCCACGAGCGTTCGCGGAGAAGGAACTTCATGAGATCAGCGATGAAATCCTGCTGACATCACGGACGTTTGGGCAGTCAAACCCTGAAACATATCCTCTGACAGATTCTCTCGCGGGAAACGAGGAGATAGCAACCACCCACCCCCATGGCGACCACCCACCCCCTAAACCCTAGCTCCGGGGATCTCCCCCCTTCTAGCACCAAAACCCACCTCCTCACCAACCATTCTGTCCGGCAACGTTGGTTGCCCCCCTATACGTGCATGGCCCCTACAATCCCACCAACATGGCGTTGGAAGATCTGTCCATCTGTGGAATCACGCTCTATGGATCGTTCTAAAGGATGCCGAAGGTAGATCCCTAGTGGGTCGCAAACTTGGACGTGATGAGTCTATTTATATTGGATCTAAGGTAATTTTTCACTCTCATCTTGCGATCATGTTTTCTTATCTCGAGTCACCTTTGGATGCCTCCTCGGAGGATTTTGTGCAATTGGGCACGGTGGATTTTTCCACACGAGACAGATCGAGCTCATCTGCTACATCCCATGATGAGTCACCTTGGATTTCTCCCCGGGCATTAATTTTGCCCGTGGTATTGCAAGATCTTTCCTCGGAACCGTGCACCCGACAAATGATTCGCCTCACTTCACATTGGTTGTTTCTGTTGGTCGGGCCAATTTTCGCATTAATGAGGAGACGTCTTGATTGCATTAGAAGCCGCTATTGGAGGTTATTGTGGACAATTAATGGTCTCCTTCTTCCATGACAGAACCTTCTCCCTTAATGTGTCTAGTAAAAGGGTTGGTTTTCGTATTTTCAATCTGAGGAAATTTTCATGCAAGCAATTTGAGTGCTTCTTTCATCTTTGGGGACGTGGAGGTCCAAATTTGAAGAAGGAGTTCTCTGATTGGCAACGTGACTATAATAAGTAGTGGATATTGGTTAGCCCATTGAAGAAAAGAGTTCAAACAGGGGTTTCAGCTTTAAAAATGGCTCCTACTAAGTCATGTTTAAAATCTTCGAGCCATACTGCTAGGAAATTGGTTTTTGTTGATGATATAAGTTATGAGGCTTGCAAAGTTTATAATAAAGAAAAAATCTCATTTGGTTTGTTTACAACTGCAATATCATCATCTGATGTCTCAAGCTCTACAACTGAATTGGATCCTGGCTCTATTTCTTCTTCTGAACCCGTGGAAAATTCTGGTTTGGAATCTTTTATTGAAGAGGTTGCTTTCAATTTTTGGGAGTGTTCTCGTTGCCTTGGGATGGGACACAAGTTTATTGATTGCACTAATGAGATTAGGTGCAAACAGTGTTTCCATTACGGGCATAAAGCCAAATCGTGTCTGACACATCAAGCTCGAAAAGGGAAACGGTGGATTCATAAAACAAGTCCTCCTCTTACAAACAAACCCCTGGTCGTTTCGCCTCCCTTATACACGATAAACTCAAAGGCATCGGCTGCTGCTACGCGTACCCAGGTCTCCTCCACCTCGAAAACTACATGTTATGGAGAAGAGCCTACTCCCTCGATGGCGGCGTTTGAGCTTGACCCACAACCTTGGGTCCCATGGGGGCATTGTTTCATCGATGGGGGTCCAACTCGGCTCCCTCGGACCTTCTATTTCGCGCGTGAAGATCCTCCTCTGCAGCACGACGAGTGGTGTGTTGCGGAAGTGTTGCCGAGGCCACCACAACATGCAGAGGTGTTTTGGCGTGAGAGGGTAAGAGATTTTCTTGTTGGCCCACAGATGCAGCGGGAAGTGGTGGATTATCAATCTTGCTTGTTTGGAGTCGGCATGTTCATGATGAGAAGTGCTACTGCTCGTCAGGCTCTGGTTCAGCATCCCCCCTTCATGCTCCAGCCCAATGTGTTTGTTAGATTTTTTAACCATAACGAGGGGCCAAATTTTCGCTCTGCTATGGGTGCTAGACGTGGTTGGCCGATGCTGCTTGGTGTTCCCCCGGACTATCGCAATGAGGTTGAGCTCTCCAAGGCAGTTTCCACTTTTGGGTTTTTTCACCACTGGAACAATCAGGATCCTTTTCTGTCTCGTGCTCTGGTTTATGCCACTTCCCCATCCACTGCATTGGTTCCTTGTGATGTGGTTTTGGAAAGTTTGCAAATTTGGGGGGGGTAGAAGATCTTGGACTGTAAATGTGTAGATTCTCTCTACAGAATTTGCTGATGCCCTGCCAGCTGATGAGGACCCAATGCCACCTAATGGAAATCCACACCCATTGCTTGGAAATTTAATTATGAATAATCACATGTGGGTTCTGCCATAGTACCCTGAATTGGGTTGGACTGAGATTCCACAGGATGATGGCAATGGTCATTAGAATGCTGAGGATATTCAGTTCACAATTTCTTCAATGCCAACATCCTAGATGATGAACAGGAACAAGACAATGACATGGTTCAGGAGGAGGAGCAGGTTCTCTGGTGTTTCAGATCCCTCTACTGGCTTAGATGATAGTCAGGATTAGGCATTGGGTAATCTGCAATTAGGAAAGGATAATATGCAAGTTGGCATGGCCCTCACTGTTTTTGGACCTATTCTACCACCTGACATGATGTGGAAGAAAACAATGGATTCTTTCCTGCCTATGATTTTCTCTAAAGATCCTACATTGGCCATGCAAATGCCTAATATATCTCCTTTCTTGTTCTTGAAGAGGGATTGGGTTCTCGCATTTGATAACTATAAATACCCTGCTTTGGGCAGTACAATTTGTGACCATAGGGACTTGATCCCTAAAAGAAGGCATGTGGCTCGTGCTCTTTTCCCTCTTGATAGCCCTGCTGCTGATATAGAACAAACTAAGCTGATCTTTGCTGCTACTCCTAACACTACCAAAAAAGGTGAGAGAAAGAAAAAGATATATTTGGTGCAGCAGGTTGAGAAGAGGTTCACCAGGAGTTCTCTCAAGATTAATGGTTTCAAGCCACAACCTGTAATCACTCCTACCTCTAGTCAGAGGAAGAGGCTTACGGAAAAATTGCTGGCGGGGAATTCAGAGGTTGTGGAGGATGAGGAGAAACATGACACTGGAGAGGATAACAGGCAGAATGAGGTGATCCCACCTACACCTATTCAGGTCCTTTAAAGAGTGGGCAGGCAGCTAGGAATTAATAATAATCAGCTCTCTGTGGATGTTCTTGAGGCAAATCCTAAGGATGATTCCTCTTCTAGCCATGATGACTGAGCCTGCCTTCTGCTCTGTAAAGAAGCTGGAATCTTCTAGTTTCTTATTTGGAGTTCCTTGTCTACTTATTTTCTGGTGGCTTTTGTTTCACAATCCAATGCTTATATTTACTATGGCACTTTGTGTTGTACACAGAGTGTATCTGAACATCCTCACTTTTGTTATTAATGTATAAACTAAGTTTGAGAAAGTGGCGCGTGCTATGTTGGAATGTGCGTGGCCTAAATTCTGATATCAGACAAAGAGAAGTGCGTGAAAAAAATTGAGTAAAGTGAATGCTCAATTATTTGCTTACAAGAAACTAAATGTGAAAATATTGACTAGAAATTTATTAGAAAATTCTGTCCTAAGAGATTTGATCAGTTTGCTTTTGCTCCTTCTTGTGGTGCATCTGGTGGAATTCTTATTATTTGGAACTCATCAATTTTTGAGGGGCTTTTGCTTGATATTCAGTCTTATGATGTATCAATTAATTTCACTTCTAAGCATAATAATGCTTCCTGGACCCTTGTGTCTGTTTATGGACCTTTTCATGGGATTTTAAGAGATAATTTTGTGGCCTGGCTTTATAATCTGAATATCCTTAGTAATGATAATTGGTTAATACTAGGGGATTTCAATTTTATTAGATCAGAGAGTAACAGGAATAAGCCTGGTGGTGATGTAAATGATATGTTCTTATTCAATGAGATAATTGGGCATCATGGTTGGGAGGAATTACCACTAAAAGGGAGAGCCTATACCTGGTCCAATATGCAACAAGCACCTCTGTTGGAGCAGCTGGACTGGTTTTTTACTAGTGCCAATTGGATAACTGATTATCCAAATTCCACTGTATCTCCTTTGGCTCATACTGGTTCTGATCACATACCATGTGTTGTTAATGTGTATACACATATTCCCAAAGCGAAATATTTAGATTTGAGAATTTTTGGGTTAATATGCCTGGTTTTGTGGACTGTTGGCAGGAAGTTGGGCTCAAGACTCTAAAAAATCTCATTCTTCTTCTATTATGGTGGATAAATTGAAATTATTGAGACATCATATTAAAAGATCGCATACTTCACTTTCAAAGTTGAAATTGATGGTCCAACAGTGTAACAAGGTCATTTTGATTCTGGACTCTCTCGAGCAGCATAGGCCTCTTACTAGAGCTGAGTTTAATTTTAGGAAAATTGTCAAAAACCATCATGATGAGCTATTGCTGGCTGAATGCAATTACTGGTAGAAAAGGTGTACTATTCGTTGGATTAAATAGGGGGAGGACAATACTAAATTCTTCCATGCCATGGCCACTTCCAGATTTAGAAGGAGTTCTATTTCTTCTCTTAAATCTGCTGATGGGAGATTTATTAGTGATCATCATGATATTGCTGGTTTGCTTTGGTCTAGTTATAGAGACAGGATGGGCATATCTGATGGGATTGATATGCAATTTGATCTTAATTGTCTCATGGATAAGGTGGATGGTTTGGATGAGCTCACCTCTCCTTTTTCTTTATCTGAGAAAGATGTTGTCATTAAATTTATGCCTGTTGATAGAGCACCTGGTCCAGATGGTTTTAATGGCTTATTCCTCAAAAAATGTTGGCCCATTATCAAATATGATTTCTATAAGCTGGCTGCTGATTTTCATAGTGGATCTCTTAATATGGAAAATATTAATGGATCCTATATCACTTTGGCGCCTAAAATAATAGTGCCAGAGGGGGTTAATGATTTTAGGCCTATTTCTTTAACCAATGTATGTCTCAAATTTCTCACTAAGCTGGCTGCTAATAGGCTTCAGAAGGTAATAAAGAAATGTGTGAGCAAGAATCAATATGGATTTATTAAAGGAAGAACAATTCAAGATTGTTTAGCCTGGGCTTTTGAATATATTTTCGAATGTCATATGTCTAAGAAGCCAATTATTATTCTCAAGTTAGATTTTGCTAAAGCCTTTGATACTATTGAGCATGAGGCAATTATTCAGGTTCTTAAGGCAAAAGGTTTTAATGACTTGTGGATTAATTGGGTCAAGAAAATACTCTCCTCTGGATCTTCTGCAGTTCTGCTCAATGTTGTGCCTGGGAAGCAATTTGTTTGCAAAAGAGGAGTAAGACAAGGAGATCCTTTGTCTCCTCTCCTTTATGTTTTGGGGTCTGAGCTAATCCAATCTGTGGTTAA
Source organism: Alopecurus myosuroides (assembly GCA_028641055.1). Taxonomy (NCBI): domain Eukaryota; kingdom Viridiplantae; phylum Streptophyta; class Magnoliopsida; order Poales; family Poaceae; genus Alopecurus; species Alopecurus myosuroides. The sequence goes on from CM054062.1 coordinate 42,279,594, forward strand.
TGATTTACTGGCTAAAGGATTCATTTCCAGACCTATTGACACCCATGATACTTTGTTTCCAATATTGCAATATGCAGATGACACTCTGCTTATTCTGCCTGCTGATAGTACTCAATTAGCTTGTTTGAAGGAGGCCTTAGAGAGTTTTTCTTTGTCTACTGGATTGAGAATTAATTATGATAAATCACAAATGCTGCCAATCAATGTAGATGAGGGTTGTTTGAACTCACTGGCTACTCAGTTTGGTTGTCAGGTGGGGGCCCTACCTTTCACTTATCTTGGCTTGCCTCTTGGCACAACCAGGCCTCAAATCAAGGATCTTATGCCCCTAGTTTCTAAGCTTGAAAGAAGACTTGCTTCTAGCACTTCTTTCTTGTCTCAAGGTGCAAGGCTGCAGCTTATTAACTGTGCCCTTTCTTCCATGCCATTGCATTTCTTGTGTACCCTGCAGTTGCCCCCTAGTATAACTAAACATTTGGATAGAATACTTAGGCAATGTTTATGGAGAGGGAACTCTAAGACCCCTAGTAAGTCATTAGCTGCTTGGGAAGTGGTGACTTTGCCTAAGCTTTGTGGTGGGTTGGGTATTGTGGATTTCTAGAAGAAAAATGCTGCTCTGTTGATCAAATTTCTGGATAAATTCTACAATAAGGTTGACCTTCCTTGGGTTCAATTGGTTTGGGATGGATATTACCGAGATAAAGTGCTTCGTGGAGATATCTTGAGGGGTTCTATCTGGTGGAGGGATGTCATGAAACAAGTTGATAATTTTATAGAGTGTATGCTGTAAAACATGGTACTTGTGCGTCTATTTTATTCTGGCAAGATAATTGGCAGATTGGTAATTCTTCTATCCCTCTTAAGGTGAGATTTCCAAGGCTGTTTTCATATGTGCTCAATGATAATTGGTCAGTGGCTTATATCTATGCTATGGAGGAGAAATATAAGCTATTTCAGTTACCCCTATCTCAGCAAGCATTTGTTGAGTTCTAGCTAATGGAGCAATTGCTAGATCAAAATCCAAAATCCAATGCTAAAGATGAGTGGGGTTATTGTCGGGGGGTTACCCCCGAGTAGGGTAAAGGCAAAGGGTAAAGGCGCCTTACAGAAGAGAGGTTTAGTCGAGTAGCCGACTACCTGGTACTCGCTACCCGGTCGACTGCTACTCGGTCTCACCTCAAGATGACCAGAAGGGAGAATCATTCAAGTTCTCTACGTTCGAGTAGAAGAGTTGGCCCGAGTACAATTGGCGGGAACAATTGGCGGGAACCTACTCGGGCCAGAAAGTCAAAGGAGCCGTTCTGACACAGGATCCCGCGTATCCTGGGTCCGTACTTGGCAGCATTCGAACTACTGTTCATCTGGGACCGGCCTGCCTGACAGTGACAGCATGGAAGCAGGCCGTGGCAGGATAAGGGGGGCCTACTCTGTGCTTAGGTACAGTGATACCAGTCTGTCCCCTAGTTTTGCCCAACGACTTTCCAGATGAAGCCAAGGTTAGGAACCAAAGCTGTCAGCGGGAACCCGGAAGAAGGACGATGTGCACACTATGTCGACACTTGTCCATGTTTGGACGTTTCCGGCTGGGCACCATGTATATAAGGTGCCCCGCCGCCTCCTGCGAGAGGTACGGGACACTGGATCGCGCATAAACCCTAGAAACCCTAAGTTCTTGACCTAGCCCTACTCAAAGAGAGGAGAGTGGCTACTCGGTAACGATACTCTTTGTACTGTGGCTACTCGGAGAAACATCATAATACATACAGAGAGGCAGGAGTAGGGGTTTTACCTCCTCACGAGGGCCCTGAACCTGGGTAGATCGTGTTGTTTGTAGTGTGTTGTTCTTACCTCACGCGGCTACTCGTCGCGTGATCCCTCCCCGAGCACCTCCAGCGTCCTTCGTCCCCACATCTTTAGCCATCCCATGGCATCTGCCGTGACACCACCACGACAGTTGGCGCCCACCGTGGGGCAACCAGCGGCGCTGGCTGGAGTTTCTGTTCGGACGGGATCTTCTTCAGCGGAGCGCGTGGTCTGTGGCCTTGTCCACAGATTCGGCTCCTTCGACTTCGTCACCGACAACGCCGGCTGTTTTGGCGGCATGGCCATGCCTGAGGGCGGCACGGTGATCTCCTTCGGCTCTCACCTCGTCTACGTCGCCACCGTCGCCAACAGCGCGTACCCCGAGCTGGTGTATGACGCGGAGGATCCTCCCGCGGTGATTGCTGCTCGCGGAAGGCCCGCATGCAGCTCTGCGAGCTGCGCTGAGGTGATGGTGACGGGTTTGGCGGCAAACACTAGCGCAGCCGCTACTGGCGCTGCGGCAGTCGTCGAGGAGGTTGACGAACCGCCTGCTGGTGGCAGGACTCACCGGCCCTACGAGAGGGAGAACAACTTGCCGGCTTCCACCTCTACGGTCATCCCCGCGTCTGCTGCGCGAGCCGGTATGCCCACTCCCACCGACATCGAGCTCCTAGCCGCGAGGGAGCAGCTCGAGCGGCAACGCCAGGAGCTGCTTGCCGAGCAGACGGAGTTGGAGAAGATCAGGCTTGAGCTGAGTTTGGACCAGCTCGAGTACAACAAGGCTCACGGCTTCACGCCAGTCGCCAGAAGGCCTAGCAGAGTAGGCGCTACGCGGCGCAACTTGGGTGTCGAGATGGCGAAAGTTGCGGAGGTGCCCGCTCAGTCCGCCACCGCGAACACCTTCACAAGGCCAAGGTACAGCACACCCGCCAAGACGCTCAGAGCTGCAGAGGCCGTGGCTGCCGAGTTGCCGCGCCTGGATGGAGAGGCGCGTCTCAGGCAGCAGGAGAGGCTCAACGAGTTGGTGTTGGAGGCCGCTAGGCAGAACGAGGAGTTCCGGAAGGCCAACCCGGGTGCTGGAGCTTCGCAGGTGGTTCACTCGCACGCGGCTAGATCTAACGATCAGGCCTCGTCTCCGCATCCTAGCCGCGAGAAGAGCCGCAGTGGGCGCTCAGGTAGAGGCAGGCAAATGCAGGTGTATGACCCGGCTGCTGCCGCGAAACAGGTTGATGTGCCGCAGCAGCCCGGGCGGGAACACAACCCTGCAAGAGCAGGCTCTCAAGCCCATCAAGCTCAAAGCCGTGCCCGAGATGCCGCGCGCCCAGGTTCTTCTCGGCAACCCGCAGCTCAGCCTACTCGGCAGAGGCAGCAGCCGCGCCCAGTGGCACCAGTCGCCAACCCGGTGGAGCAGCCTGCAGCTGTGCAGGTGGACAGGTATGATGATGGCTACTCGGCTATGGAGATGGCTGGCTATGATATTCATGACCGTGTTGGTGAGCGCGTGTTGGCGCCTGGAGATGCAAGGCACCAGCTGGACCGTATTAGCTTGTCGGCGCGGCTTGAGAGCACGGGTCCTCCTGGCCCCGAGTGCTTTGGCCCGCGCATCATGAACGAGCCTTCCGTGAAGGGCTTCCAGCTTGCAAGAGGAACCAAGAGCTACAATGGCAGCACCAAGCCTGAAGATTGGCTCAATGACTACGTCACCGCGGTCCATATCGCGAATGGCAACAGGAGATGGGCGGTGCGCTATGTGCCGCAGATGCTAGAGGGTCCAGCTCGCACTTGGCTCAACAACTTGCCCAAGAACAGCATTAACTGCTGGCTGGACTTCTCGGATGCCTTCATCAGCAACTTCACGAGTACATACAAGAGGCCGAATAGGCCACAGCAGCTATCAGCTTGCAGGCAGCGAGAAGACGAGACGGACCGCGAGTACCTTACTCGATGGAGCACGCTGAGGAACACCTGTGAGGGTGTGAATGAAGCACATGCCATTACCTGGTTTGCGCAGGGTTGCCGACATGGCAGCATGCTTTGGCAGAGATTGCAGAGGGAGATGCCGAACACTCTGGCGGAGACCATCAAGATTGCGGATCAGTACGCACTCGGTGATCCTACTCAGCCACTGATGGACTCCTCTGAGCCGAGAAGAAACTTCAACAGCAGCAAGCGCAACGAGTTCCGCAACAAGCGCCGAGTAGATACTCGGTATGATCCTAAAGAGGTGAATGCAGTGAATGTCGGAGGCGGTGGTGGCCAAAGGCAGAAACCTGCTGGAGCCTACGGGCAGAACCAGAACCAGGGCCAGGGCAACAAGAAACCGTTCCGTACTGCTCAGTCGGGTAGCGGGAACTCCGAGCAGCCGAAGAAGTTTGTCTTCGATGACATGAAGGATGGCCCATGCAGCTTTCACACTCACCATCCCTCGAGGCCTGCTAACCACACTACTCGGCAGTGCGAGTGGTGGGATGTGATCAAGAGTGATGGCTTGCCTCCTCCTCCTCCCCTGCCAGCCGCCAATGCTACTGTTCAGCCTACTCGCGCACCCGCAACTCGGCCGCCAGTGTACCCGAGAAGAGAGAATGTGAACCAAGTGGCTTTAGGAGCCAACCGGAACTTCAACAACGAGAGATACCGCAACAACAACAACAACTACAACCGCAACAACAACAACAGAGGCAACAACAACAACTATCAGGGCAACAACAACAACAATGGCAACAATGGGGGCAATGGCTCCAACCAGTACCAAGAGCACCATGAGAGCTATATGATCTTCACTTCTGAGGCAGTCGACAAGCAATCACAGCACAGGCGGGCCATGGAGGTCAATGCAGTGATTCCTGCTGTTCCTCACTACATGTATTGGTGTGACCAGGAGATCAGGTGGACCCGAGCAGATCATCCCAAGGTGATGCCCAACCCGGGTACCTATGCCTTGGTGCTGGATCCTACTTTCCTGGGTCCCGAGAAGAATGTGAGGTTCAGCAAGGTGCTAATCGACAACGGCAGCAGCATCAACATTGTGTACAAGGACACACTCGAGAAGCTTGGCCTGGCCGAGAACATGATGCTGCCTAGCAAGACCACCTTCCATGGCATCGTGCCCGGGATCTCATGTAACCCGATTGGCCGAGTGTGGATTGATGTGCTATTCGGTACCCGAGAGAACTGTCGCACAGAGCGCCTGCAGTTTGAAGTGGTGGATCATCAGAGCCCCTATCATGCTCTACTCGGCAGGCCTGCTCTGAGCAAGTTCATGGCCTCTACCCATGTTGCATACTTGAAGATGAAGATCCCTGGTCCCAATGGCATAATCACTATCGCTGGTGACTACAAGAAGTCCATGGAGTGTGCCTCAGCTAGCTCCAAGCTGGCAGAGTCGATGGTGATCGAGGCCGAGAAGAAGAAGATGTACGAGGTGGTGGCCATGGCTCAGTCCGCACAGGCTGGCGCACAAGGTGTGCCGAGTACCCAGCATGGTACTGCTTTCCAAGCTGCCAAGGAGACCAAGACAGTCCAGGTCGACCCCGAGTTCCCCGACCGCGTAGCCATCATTGGTTCCGGGTTGGCGGAGAAATAGGAAAGCGAGCTCATCCACTTCCTCCGTGAGAATCGGGACGTGTTCGCCTGGACTAATGAAGATCTACCAGGAGTCCCGAGGGAGTTGGTTGAGCACTCTTTGCATGTGCGTCCTGACGCCAAACCAGTGAAGCAGGCTATGCGCCGTTTCGGGGATGAGAGAAGGAAGGCCATCGGTGATCAGATCACCAAGCTGCTGATAAGTAACTTCATCATGGAAGTGCTGCATCCGGATTGGTTAGCCAACCCGGTCATGGTCGAGAAGAAAAAGGAGGATCCCAAGGCTGCCACCGCATGGCGCATGTGCGTCGACTACACCGACTTGAACAAGGCATGCCCCAAGGATCCTTTCCCACTACCTCGCATCGATCAGGTGATCGATTCCACTGCTGGTTGTGAACTGCTGTCTTTCATAGATGCCTACTCTGGTTTTCACCAGATTGCACTCAATCCTGCTGATCAAATAAAGACTGCTTTCATTACCCCGTACGGGGCTTATTGCTATCGTGTCATGTGTTTTGGCTTGAGGAATGCGGGTGCAACCTATCAGAGATGCATGCAGAAATGCTTGCACGACCAGCTCGGCAAGAATGTGCAGGTGTACGTAGATGACATTGTCATCAAAACGAATAAAACACATACTCTGCTTGCCGACCTGGAGGAAACCTTTGCTAACCTACGCAAGTACAAAATGAAACTGAATCCGAGTAAGTGCACCTTTGGTGTACCGGCTGGAAAGCTACTCGGTTTTCTAGTTTCTAGTCGGGGCATTGAAGCCAATCCTTCTAAGATAAAAGCTATTGAGAGCATGTCTTTACCGAGATCACTGAAAGATGTGCAGAAGTTCACGGGTTGTCTGGCATCTCTGAGCCGTTTTCTGGGCCGAATGGGCGAGAAGGCTCTGCCTCTATATCAGCTGATGAAGAAAAGTGACAAGTTTGTCTGGACTCCGCAAGCGGATGTGGCATTCAATGAGCTGAAAGCAATGCTGGCTAGCGCTCCCGTCTTGGCTAGTCCGCTACCCAAGGAGCCTATGCTGTTGTACATTGCTGCGACTAACCGAGTAGTCAGCGTGGTGATAGTGGTGGAGCGAGAAGAAGAAGGCAAGATTGTGCAGCGCCCAGTCTATTATCTCAGTGAAGTGCTATCCAGCTCCAAGCAAAACTATCCGCACTACCAGAAGATGACATATGGTGTGTACCTGGGCGCCAGGAAGCTGAAACATTACTTCCAGGAGCACCCCATCACTGTCGTGAGCTCTGCTCCCATCTCGGATATCATGGGCAACAAGGAGGCGAGTGGCAGAGTAGCCAAGTGGGCAATTGAGCTAGCAGCATATGCTCCCGCGTATACGAGAAGAGAAGCAATCAAGTCTCAGGTCCTGGCGGAGTTTCTTGTGGACTGGGCCGAGATGCAGTATGAACCTCCTGCTCCAGTTTCCAATTACTGGAAGATGCACTTTGATGGCTCAAAGGTGAAAGAAGGCGTTGGTGCTGGTGTCGTGCTCACGTCACCCAAGCGAGATCAGCTCAAGTATGTGTTGCAGATTCATTTCAAGGCATCCAACAATGTAGCCGAGTATGAGGCAGTGGTGCATGGTTTGCGAGTAGCAAAGGAGGTTGGTGTGCAGCGCATTATATGCTATGGCGATTCAGATCTGGTGGTACAGCAAGTCTCGGGTACCTGGGATGCTTTGGATGCCAACATGGCATCGTATCGTTTCCTGGTGCAGTCTATGACTGGTTTCTTCGAGGGTTGTGAGTTCCAACACATTCACCGAGCAGAGAACGAAGCAGCAGACGAGCTATCCAAGTTGGGATCTTCTCGGCAGTCCATCCCGGCAGGGATTGCCTTGGAGCATTTGAGGAAGCCATCCATCAAGCCTTCCCCCAACTCGGAATCCATCTTTGTTCCTTCTCTGCCAAGTGAGGAATCTGATCCTATGGACATTGACTGGGAGAATGCTACAGGAAACCCGGGGACTGCCGTCCTCTACTCGGGGACTGCCACTCTCTACTCGGGGACTGCCACTCCCTACTCGGGGACTGCCACTCCTTACTCGGGGACTGCCACTCCTTACTCGGGGACTGCCACTCTCTACTCGGGGACTGCCACTCCCTACTCGGGGACTGCCACTCCTTACTCGGGGACTGCCACTCCTTACTCGGGGACTGCCACTCCCTACTCGGGGACTGCCACTCTTTACTCGGGGACTGCCATTCCTTACTCGGGGACTGCCGCCCCCAACCCAGAGGCTGTCGCATTCATTGAAGAAGTTCTCGCCAATCGGTCTGGGCTGCAAAGAAGCGCTCCTGCTCCTCCTGTGCAACCGCAAGAGCCCGTCCCAATGGAACTGGACGAACCAGTGTTTCCCATACGGGAGACACCGAGTTGGGCTATGCCCATATTATCCTTTCTAAGGGACGGCACTTTACCCGAAGATGAGGTGGCTGCAAGGCAGATTCAGAGAAGGTCCAAGGGCTACACTATAGTCCGAGATGTGCTGCACAAGAGAAGCGCCACTGGCGTGCTGGAACGTTGTGTGAGCCCGGAAGAGGGAGAAGAAATTCTGGTGGAGATACATCAAGGGGAGTGTGGGCATCACGCCTCATCTCGGGCTTTGGTCAAGAAAGCTTTTCGGCATGGCTTCTACTGGCTCACTGCACTGCAGCAAGCTGAAGATATTGTGAGGAAGTGCAATGGCTGCCAGATGTTCGCAAGTAAGATTCACATGCCTGCTTCCGAGTTGAAAACAATTCCTATCACATGGCCATTCGATGTTTGGTGCTTGGATATGGTTGGCCCCTTCAAGCCGGCTAAAGGCAACATGACACATATCTTGGTCATGGTGGACAAGTTCACCAAGTGGATTGAGGTGAAGCCTATTCGGAAGTGCGATGGGGTCACAGCTGTGAAGTTCGTGAAGGATGTGATCATGAGATATGGCTACCCGCACAGTATCATCACCGACAACGGCACCAACTTTGCAGAGGGGGCAATGGTGCGATTCTGCAGAGATAAGCATATCCGACTAGACGTTGCGTCAGTCGCGCACCCTGCCTCCAATGGGCAAGTTGAGAGAGCAAATGGAATGGTACTGGCAGGCATTAAGCCAAGGCTGATTGAGCCGTTGCTGAAAACACCTGGGTGTTGGCTAGAAGAGTTGCCAGCGGTGTTGTGGAGTCTAAGGACTACCCCTAACCGGTCAACCGGCTACACGCCATTCTTCTTGGTATACGGGGCTGAGGCCGTGTTGCCAATAGACTTAGAGCATGACTCCCCCCGAGTAGCCCTCTACACTGAGGTGGAGGCGAGAGAAGCTCGAGAAGACGACGTTGACCTGCTTGAAGAAGCAAGAGAGCTGGCTCTGTCACGTTCGGCTATCTACCAGCAAAACCTGCGGCGTTATCATAGCCGAAAGGTGAACCCAAGGGTTTTCCGAGAAGGAGACATGGTCCTTAGGCTTGTGCAACGCACAGCCGGGATGCACAAATTGTCTCCTCCATGTGAGGGGCCTTTCATTGTGAGCAAAGCGCTGCACAATGATGCGTACTACCTCGTAGATGTGCGCCCATCGCAGGCGAACAGGGCAGATAAAGCTGGAGAGGAAACCAAGCGCCCTTGGAACGTAGCTCTACTCCGTCGTTTTCATTCGTAAGCGAAAGATGTGTATGTACCCTCTTATCCGAGTTGAAATTCTACTCTGCAATCTAAAATTGTTCTCGGGGACTGCCCTCGTCCAAAATTGTTCTAAGTGTTTTTACTCGGCTTGACCCTTTGTCTATTCGGTTGCTCCACTTCAGAACTCATAAGTGCATTGAGTACTGTGTTTAAACCTATATGCCAACTCTTCGACTCTGCTGCTGTCCGAAACCCGGCTTCATGGCAAGCAAGAGAACAAGCAAAAGGTCAATGAGCACACGAAAATCGCTAAGGAAGAAAGAGTGCAGGAACCGAGTAGATTGTTTGTTACTTTTGTTCCCTGTTTCGTCTTCTCGGCTAAGTGGTGGGCTGCGTTACCATGATTGTTTCTAGCGGCTAAGTATTTGCAGCCCTACTCCTTGATTCTTGTGACTCGAATACCAAAAAAGCAACAAGTTGCGGGTAGAGCAGAGATGAAAAGGTAGGGTGAATAAGAAATGCAACTCGGGGACTCGCATGGAAGCGCAACTCGGCATTGAGCCAGCGTTGCTCAATTTGATTAATTTCGAAATAAACAAAGAGGGGATAAAAACTGCGTAGCAAGCATAAATAAGTCTGGTACATATGCTCCCGGCATCCCGGGGATCTGATAAATGTGCAAGTGAAAAGTATGCAGGTAAAATCATGTGGAGGAGGCAGTGTTGTCAGTGCTGGCATTGGCTGCTGCATCTTCTGTGGTGGCCCTGGCTGCCGCATCTTCCTCGGCGCTGGCATGGGTGGCATCCGCCTCCGACTGGACGGTGGCGGACTCGTCCATCTCGACGTCCTACTCGGTGGCTGCCAGGTCAGAAGTGGCCGTGGCCACCGAGATGGGCCCTGGAGCTGTAGAGGAACCGGAGGCTCGGCTGGGAGCGAGTATGGTGTCGTCAAGAGCGGCTCCTGAAGAGGTGCCGAAGTCGAGTGGGGCGGTGTCGATGTGCTCGGCCTCCTCATCGCTACTCGAGACGGCCGTGCCCTTCCCCTTCCCGGCCTTGCTCCTGGGGGAATCGAAGAAACCCGACTCCAGATCGGAGTCTGTCTCCTCATCATCTTCCTCGTCCTCCTCCACCTCGGTGTCGGGCTCGGGGAGGCCGTCGATGTAGATCTCCGTCTCGGCGCACTCCGCCACTTCATACGCGATCAATTTGCGCGCGGCCACGCAGTTGGGGTCTGTCTCCCACTTGGAGTTGTCGCGCTTCCCGCGGATGAGTTGCATGTTAAGGTTTTCATACCAGGAGGCGATGCAAAGAAGCATCAAGTCCGCGCCCGCCTGAGCTCCAGAAGCACGCCACTTCTTCAACTCGGCCTTCACATTCTGTAGCTTGAGTGCGAGGCTCCGGATGGTTGTTGGCTCAGGATCCTTAGGCCAGAAGAGCTTGTGAAGCTCAAAGCCCACGCGCACGAGGTCAGTACCAACGCCGGCTAGGCGTTCGAACTGGCCTCGCATCACCAGCATGCTGTCTTCAATTTCGGCCCTGGTGTCTTCTGGCTCGCCATTCGCAGCACGTGCTGCTTGGGCCTTGGCCAGAGCGGGCACACAGGAAGAGATAATGGCAGGGAAGATCTCTGGGAAAACAAGTAAGAAATTCAGAATCAGAGAAGAAAAGAACCGGGTAGAGGAAGAACCGAGAAGAAATTCGACCGAGAAGAGAAAGATGCAGAGAAGAGAAAACTTACTCTTAAGCTCGATGCGCAGCGCCTGCAGCTGGGTCTTCCAGGATTCTTCATTGGATATGTGCTTATCCTGGATCTGGCGCAGAGTATCCATCTGTGTAAAGAGCCCAGCATTGGCCTTTGTCAGTACCTCGCACTCCTGCTTGAGGGTATTGATTCTGGCATTGAAGGTTGTCTCGGCTTGGGCCTTCTCGGCGATTGCTCTGTCCCTCTCGGCGCCAAGAGCGACAGCATCCTGGAGTGCCTTCTGCAGCTGGAGTTGCAGTTCCGCCACCTCTGTGGTGTGGTCCTTCACCAACTCGACAGCCTGGTCGGACAGCTGCTTCTGCACCTCTTCCGGTTTGACGCAGTCTTGATGTTCTTCAACAAACAACTTATGATCTTCTGCGGAGAGACAAACAAGGTTAGCAGAGAAGCAGAGAAGAAACAGAAACATAATCAAATCGAGTAGACGGAGGTTTACCTTCCAGCTTCTTGATGGTAGCCTCAGCGTTCTCCACAAACGCACGGCACTTCTCGTGCTCCTCAGTTAAGGTTTTCAGGTTCTCTGCAGAGTAGGAATGGTTAGCGCAAAAGAAAGCAGAAGCGGGCGTAAACAGAAAACGCAAGAACCGCGTGGCTAAAAGCGTACCTTCCACTTCAGACAGCCTCTGAGTGCTGTCTTTCGCATCTTTCTTGGCTGCCTCCACAGCTGCTTTCTCCCGTTCCAAAGCAGCAATTCGCCTCCTGGCGATAGCATGATTCCAGAGCAGCACGCGGTATAGGTTGGTCCTCTTCAGAACGCTATCCTGAGAAGCGAGAAGAAAACAAGTTAAACGCAGAAGTGAAAGATTCAACCCGAGAAGGCGGCTACTCGGAAGAGCATCCGCCTACTCGGCCAGAATCTCGGGGACTGGGTGATGGTAAAGGAAAGTAAAGGCGAATAGGAGAGAAGAAAAATTCAACTCGGAGAAGGACAAGTTGAAGCTTACTGCATAGGATTGCTCGATGTCCTCGGCGTTCTTGCGGTGCAGGAACATCTTGGCAGCGAGAGTGGCGGTGTCGGTGGAGACGGTCATGGGCTTGTATCCCAGATCCACTTTGTTCCACTCGACGCGCATATGGTCAATTGCGCCGAGACCAAGGCCGTGCCAGTTGTCCGTGCCGAGAACCTTGCTGTCCCATTTGGCGTCGATATAGCCAATGGTATCCAGCACCTGCTCGAGGCTCTTCATGGCTATCGTTGGATTTTGGACTCCCCGAGAAGCAATAGTGACGGACTGGTTCTGGTTTGGGTCTGGGGGAGGGGAGTTCCTGGCTACGGCCTTTCGTCCCCTCAGAAGGGCAAGCTGCTTGTCCTGGGGAGAGAAGCCAATTGTGTTTTGCTGGCTAACTTGAACCATGTAATCCGGGAAACAAGGTTGGCCAGCGGCGATGGCGGCGGCAGCGGTCGCAGTGGCAACCGGGCTGGACTCTCGAATCACCAGCGCTCCGCCCAAGGTTGGTGGCGGCATCTGATCTCTGGCCCGTTTCTTCGCCTTTTCTTTTTCGGTTCTCTGCTTCTCGGGATCTTCGAGCTTCTTTCCCTCAGCTCTCGCCTTCGCCTTCTCGACGGCTTCCTTCTCGGCTGCCTCTTTCTCAGCCTCGGTCTTCTCGGCAGCCTCTTTCTCGGCTTCTGCCTTCTCGACGGTTTCCTTCTCGGCAATCCTCTTCTCGACTGCCTCCTTCAGGGCATCTAGGGCCTGTTGCCTGGCTGGGTCCTGGTTCTGTGGCACTGAGGAGGAAACTGGCGGTGTGGTGCCTTGAACGATTGGAGGCACCACGGAACCATCACCTTGCGCGGCATCGGGCTGGGCGCTAGTTGGTGCGGCGCCTGTGTGCGCGTCGCTCAGTGGGTAGGCGTCCGCCATGGTGGCATCCGTGGTGGTGGCGTCCTCTACTCGCTGCTCGGCAGCGGGATTCTCTTGTGCGGCAGCCCCTGTGCTGGGATGCTCTCGCTCTGCTTCTGGCCGTTCGTGGGCGGTGTTGTCTTGCATCTCGTGATCTTGGTTCTCCTCCGCATGGCTAGCCGGAGGAGAAGGGGGTCTCTCATGGTGTGCAGCAGTGTCCTGTGCTGCTGACTCTGACTCTGCTCCTTGAGCATCCGTGGTCTGTGCATTGGCAGCAGCAGCATTGGCGGTGTCGTCCTCCTCATCGTCGAGATTGATCAGAGGTACTGGTGGTTTCTTGGCCTGGTCGGGCGCAAGAACGGCATTCGCGTCCATGGGAGGTCTGCCGAGAAAGAAAGAATCAGAAATTAGAAGGAGATTGGGGAAAACAGCACAGCGCGAGAGGAGAGACGACCGAGAAGAAAACTTACGCAGTGGTAGAAGGTAGCTTTCGCCTCGGCTTCTTCGCGATCGCCTTGGTCGGCTTCTTCTTCTCGGTTGGCTTCTTCTTCTTAGCTGGAGGCTCTTGGACGTCACTGCCAGTCCGCTTGCGGGTGTTGGGGGCTGCGACGGATAGAGGTTTGACGACAAGGACCGCATCGTCCTTGCCCTCGTCATCGTCCTCGTCCTCGTTCTCGTCAGCAGCTTCATCTGCGGGTTCGAGAAAAGAAAGGAAGAAAATTAGGAACAGCAAGCAAGGGATTGACGCTTCTCGCGAGCAAGCAAAGTGAGTATGTTGTTACCTTCGAATTCGTCTTCAGACCAATCGCGAAGAGACGGTTCGGCCTCGCGTTTCTCCGTCGTTGGGGAGCGAGGGAGATTGATCTGATCCGCGGCATCGAAGGAGGGCACATCGTCCTCCTCGCGATCGGCAGAGAAGTTGCCATCGAAGCGCTCGCAGCTTTCAACTTTCTGGCGAGTAAGGATCTGAAAAACAGAGAAGGGTCACAGATTAGCCGAGTATTAGGAAGGAATTCTACTCGGATAGGCGTGCAGACACAAAGCACACTAAGCCTAGGCAGCTCACTAATTGTTTCTATCCGGATAGGCGTGCAAACACAAAGCATAGATGGCCTAAGCATGATTGAAGAATATCCCACACGGAAAGGCGTGCAGGCACAAAGCACACTAAGCCTAAAGAATTGTTCCCGAGTAGGCTACCCGACAAGGCGTGCAAGCACTAAAGCACATTACGCCTAGGCGATTCGGCTAAGTATCCTACTCGGTGCAGAAGGCAATTGCTACTCGCGGCAAGAAGAAGATTTATCTACTCGGAAAGCATATGCAGAAACAGAGTAAGGAGGACGTACCCGCTCAATCGGCTTCGTGCGGCTATACGGGACGAACCCGTACTGCCAATTGTCGCTGAGGCCTGTCATCAAGATGGCCCTTGCGTGCCCGGGAACATCAATGTTGTCGATCTCGATGGTTGTCGTCCTGGTGCAGTCGCGGGGGCCTCCCATGTAGCACATGAGATGGCAGCGCTCCTGCAGAGGCAGCACTCGGCGCTGGATCCAGCAAGCCACCGGATCATCATTCTTGAGGCCTTGCTCTATCAGCCAGCCAAGCCTCTTCTCTATCTCGATGGCGTTGTCGTCATTGGCGGGCTTCTCCTTCCAGTTCTTCCCGGTGGGAGCACGGAGGCTCCAGGCGGGAAGGTTGATCCTGTCATTTACCTGGGCTCCTTCGCTGGCGGGGATGTTCTTGACGTAGAAGAACGTCTTCTGCCACAGTCGGACGGAGTCCAGCCCCTTGACACGGGGATGGTTCGTCATGGACTGTTGCACCATCATGGCGCAGCCGGTGTCGGTGGCGCGGCCGACGCCCGCGGTGTCCTTCTTCCCGGTGGTCTGCTGGCGGAGGTGGAAGTACCTCAGCCAGGTATCCGTCGTCGGGTGGATGCCGAGGAAGGCCTCGCACACCACGGCGTGGTAGGCGAGGAAGACGACGGCGTTCGGCGGCAGATGATGCATCTGAAGGCCGAAGTGGTCAAGAAACTTACGGAGGAACTCGGAGGCCGGCAGTCCGAAGCCGCGCTCGAAGTGCGACATGAACACGACGCGCTCACCCTCCCGCGGAGTTGGCACGACTTCATCGTCAGGCGCCCGGCACTCCACGCCGGGAGGAACTCGCTTGGTATTAACGAGCCAGGCGAAATCCTCACTGGTGACGATTGAGCCCGCCCAGCCGGCTTTAGCCATCGTTGCAAGTAGGAGGAGTGGAAGAAATTGGACGGAGTTGGTTGGGCGAATTGAGTCCGCGGCGGCGCGAAAGCTTGCGCGGCGGCGGAGAGCTCGGTGGCGGAGGAAAGCAGAGGACGAAAGAGGAATAGTGCAAGGGAAGGGGAAAAGGAAGTTACCGGCGGGGGTATTTATACCCTCCCCGCGGGTTTACCGTTACTATCGTGGAAGTGGGATCGATCGTGCCGTGTGGCGGGATCTGTGGCCGGCTAGAAACGCACACAAGCGAAGGATGCGCGCGTAATGGCCGCAATTGATCCCACCACAAAATCGTGGCCAGTTATTACTCTTGATGGGACGTGACGAGTGGGTGGGCCCACTACCTGGAAACTGGGCGCGTGGCACGATGTGTCGTGGGCAGCGAAACGACAGGGTCGTGGATGCTTGACACGCGTCCGGCTGCGGCACGAACGGCTGGATGGTGCTCTGCGCCGCAACGGCTCAATTCAAGAAAATTCTCTAAGTCTTTTTACTCGGTTACAGAGTAGAAAGCAAGTGCTACTCGGAAGACAAGAGACAGAAGATACTTGTCAGAGTGCTACTCGGAGGCCGTTTACTCGGCATCTTGAGGTTCAAGGGCTATGAGGCAAAGATTGGTTTTAAGCTGGCAGAGCCTAGTGAACGAGTTCGCAAGACTCAACCAGCTTCGGGGACTGCTGTCGGGGGGTTACCCCCGAGTAGGGTAAAGGCAAAGGGTAAAGGCGCCTTACAGAAGAGAGGTTTGGTCGAGTAGCCGACTACCTGGTACTCGCTACCCGGTCGACTGCTACTCGGTCTCACCTCAAGATGACCAGAAGGGAGAATCATTCAAGTTCTCTACGTTCGAGTAGAAGAGTTGGCCCGAGTACAATTGGCGGGAACAATTGGCGGGAACCTACTCGGGCCAGAAAGTCAAAGGATCCGTTCTGACACAGGATCCCGCGTATCATGGGTCCGTACTTGGCAGCATTCGAACTACTGTTCATCTGGGACCGGCCTGCCTGACAGTGACAGCATGGAAGCAGGCCGTGGCAGGATAAGGGGGGCCTACTCTGTGCTTAGGTACAGTGATACCAGTCTGTCCCCTAGTTTTGCCCAACGACTTTCCAGATGAAGCCAAGGTTAGGAACCAAAGCTGTCAGCGGGAACCCGGAAGAAGGACGATGTGCACACTATGTCGACACTTGTCCATGTTTGGACGTTTCCGGCTGGGCACCATGTATATAAGGTGCCCCGCCGCCTCCTGCGAGAGGTACGGGACACTGGATCGCGCATAAACCCTAGAAACCCTAAGTTCTTGACCTAGCCCTACTCGAAGAGAGGAGAGTGGCTACTCGGTAACGATACTCTTTGTACTGTGGCTACTCAGAGAAACATCATAATAAATACAGAGAGGCAGGAGTAGGGGTTTTACCTCCTCACGAGGGCCCTGAACCTGGGTAGATCGTGTTGTTTGTAGTGTGTTGTTCTTACCTCACGCGGCTACTCGTCGCGTGATCCCTCCCCGAGCACCTCCAGCGTCCTTCGTCCCCACATCTTTAGCCATCCCATGGCATCTGCCGTGACACCACCACGACAGTTATTCTTGGGGGCATAATTATACATCTGCCGGTTTTTACAAGACAATTTATAAGCCTGTAGCCACCCCTTCCATCTATAAATGGCTTTGGAAATCCTCCTGTACCATGAAGTTGAAAGTGTTTGCTTGGTTGCTAATCAAGGACAGGTTAAATACCAAGGATTTACTGAAGAGAAGGCATTGGGAAGTCACTGATAATTTCAATTGTGTCTTATGCCCTGTTGGTGTGCATGAGGATCGTTTGCATCTCTTCTTTGCTTGCAATTTTAGCCAGGGGATTTGGAACTATCTTCAAATTTATTGGGTTCAAGCCACTGATGTTCATTTAAGTGTAAGCCAAGCAAGAAAGGACTTTGCTAAACCTTTCTTTATGGAAGTGGTGATTGTTGCTTGTAGGCATATTTGGCTCCAAAGAAATGGCAAGATTTTTGAGCATCAGAGACCTTCTTTTGCTAGATGGAAGAGGGTGTTCATTCATGATCTAACCATGCTGCAGTACAGAATGAAGAAGAAACATGCTGAGGAGTTTTTGCTTTGGATCAATAATCTTCCCTAGCTGTTGGATCTGTTGTTTGTCTTTGTAACATAGTTTTACCTACCTTTCTTTTTCTTTTCTTTTCTGTACATAAACTTTGGTTTTTATTTTTAATAAAGGGATGGGATGTTCTGGGGCTTTTTCCCTACAGTCAGAGTGTTCCAAAAAAAATCACCACGTCCCCTCATTTCCCGGAAATTTTGGGCGTCGTGCATCCAACGTCTAAATTATTCGTTGGAACTAATCTCCACGTGTCATGGCTATAAATAGCCATCTCGGGGCCTCCTTATCTTCTTCCGCTTCTTCTTCATCCTCGAGCACACAGAGCATGGCACCCAGAGCCCAAGTTCGAGCGCACGCAGAGACCAAGCCCCCGAGCTTCTCCCCGGAAAGACCATCGGAGGAACTAGCTCACGACCGTGCCGCCAAAAAATGGCTACCAGAGATTTCCCCCGCGCCTCTGACTCGGCGAGCGCCGCCGTGGACATCGAAACCATCATCAACGACCTGGACCCCCTCTTGGACTCTCCGCTTCGCACCACTGCGAACGCACCGGAGGGGGCCGCCGGCTAGCGGGCATTTTCCTCCCATGGCCGGAAACACGCCGCCACTATCGGCCACTGCCCCCTCCTCCTCCTCCTCCCTTCTCCGAGCATGTGGAGGAGGATACTACTCGCGGCGGCGAAGACATCGTCGCTTCTTCCACCGTCGGAGGCGAGGACGAAGGAGAGGAGAACGCCGGGAATTCGAGCCACTGGAATGTGGTTCCATCTCTTCTTCCGGCTTTGGAGAAGGAGGGCTTTGTGGTGAAAGGTAAATGGCTGGTGAATGAGGATGACTTTGAGCCATCTCCGCAACTAGGCGAGTGGGTTATCCTGGCTTCCCATATCAACCGAGGTATGTGATTCCCACATTCCGCATTCTTCTGCCAGGTCCTAGATCATTATAGGATCCAGCCACACAATCTGCCACCCAACTCCATCCTCTATTTAGCCGGGTTCCAGGCCCTTTACGAGGGTTATCTAGGGATAGAACCCCGCCTAGATTTCTAGCAGTATTGCTTTGGCGTTAAACGCAACCCCTCTGAGGGTGCCCTTCCGACTTGCGGGACTATCTCCTTCACCCTCCGTAGGTTTAGGGAGAATAGGTTCCCCAAGATCAAAACATCCGAGTCCGTCAAATTTTGGACGGGCTCGTTCTTTTATCATGCGGATGTCCCGTTTCCTGGAAAGGAAATGGGCATTCCTCCTTTTTCAATTCCGCGGCCAGGCCCCAAGATAATTGGGTGTTGGACGCGGTCCAGACTCTGCCTCCAGATCTGATGAGGGTCAAGAGGCAAATTGCCAAACTCGTCTCTTCCACACCTCCGCTAACCGACATGGATACAATCCTTTGCGGGTTCGAAAGGCGGATCCAACCCTTGGCTTATTGCGGAACCCGGCTTATGTGTGAATACACGGGCCCTGACGCCGCGATCAGGGCCACGAAGAGCGCATTGTCGAAGAAAGACTTCAAGAAACGCGTGAACCAGCTGGTTTCTACTCGTGATCAGTACGAGGAAAGTCGGCAAATGTATCATGCCAGAAATCCGCTCCAAAGGTATGCTTCTATCTTTTTGGTAAATTCCTTCAATCTTTTTTTCTCGGATATTTTTTATTCTTATCCGGACTTTGTTTCTTTTTACAGCTTCTCGGTTTTTTATAACTTTGAAGGGGAAAGGCCGGAAGAAACACAAGGCTGCTGCACAAAGAGGAGCGAAGCCATCTCCCGCCGCTGCGCCAGATACTCCAACATCGGCTGGGGAGGAGAACCCGGCTGCCCAGGAAGGAGAATATCCCCTCCAGTCCAGCCATCCCATTACATCCGACTCGTATGCGAGGGAAAGGGCGGTGCCGGATGAGGCTGGGCCTTCAAAGTCCCGAAGGAGGATCCCATCCCGAATTTTGACAGCAAGTTCAAGGTAAAGCAAGAAGACTGTTTTGACGAACACGGATGTATTCATCCGTGGGCAAAAAACACTTTCCTCGTGCTCCCATAATCCGTCCTTGGCCACAAGGTAGACTTATTGTTAGGAATAATTGCGTATTCTCGCCTCGCCAGGTCATACAAGATGGCCTTTGCCATGTCGGAATTACCTTTGCAGAATATGCGAAGGAATTTTCCGTAAATCTTGCGAGCTTGCAAAAGATGAGCCAGGTAAATACCTCTAGCCCCCAAGCATTAAGACAAATGTATTATTTTTGTTTTTTCCTTAATGTTTTCTCTTATGCCTTAATACTTTTACCTTATGTCTGCTTATGTTTCAGCCAACTGCCGAGACCATAAACATGGAAGTTTTCAACAATCTCACCATTAAGAACAAGGAGGTTAAAACTCTTTTTAGCATTCTTGATGACAAAGAGTCGGAATTGGCCTCGATTCAGAAACAGCTGAAGGACTCAGCAGGTAAATATCTTTTCCATTTGTATTGCTGTTTTTTCTAAGTCTTTTTCCGAGTATTGATCTCTTCATTATTTTCTTTTTCATCTTCTTTGGCTAAAGCCAAATAAATTGCTGAAGATGCTGGCAATGTCGAGAAATTCCGAAAGGAAAATTTGGAGCTTTACAAGATGACGATAAAGCTTTAGAAAGAACTGGAGGCTATCTAACTGGCTACTGGTATTGCCGATTCAAAGGCTTCTTCCCAGGCCGAGAAGGATAAAGCGACCATCCGGGATTTGGAAAATTCCCTCAACCAGCGCCTTGAAGAAGGCGCAGAGAGCCGATAGTTTTGAGTCTGTCAAGGGGCATGCCAACAACATAGCTCAAATGGTGTCGATCTCGACGTTCTACCCGGAGGAAGAAATTCCAACAACTCCGGAGAACCCCAGCGACAGCGACGAGGAGGACTTGGATGCCTCTGACGCCGCCTAATTCCTGCTTAGCTGGCCAAGAAAAATAGAAGCATTACTATTCTTCAAATGTAATATCAATTGTAATTCTATCTATTATTTGTATAAGCAAGTATTCATCCCTTTTGCAGTAAAATTTGAATCTTTGCAAGTTTTTATGGGTTTTAATTCCTTTTCCTGCTAAGTTCTCTGGTTTGTATGCCTTAACATTCCTTATTGTTGAAGTGTCTCAAAATTAATTAATCTTCATGCCAAGTGACTGGGTTCAGACCTATCAGTGAGAACTCGGAATCATGGATTGTACTTAGGCACTTTTACTTACTAATTCCAGCGACCCAACACACAAACAATCAGATAATACTTAGGATAAAGTAAGTAATTTTGAAAAAGTATGAAACTTAGGCACGCAGGCACAATCTGTGTTTCCTTAAGCCTCCTTATTCTATAAAAGCATTCAAGTTTATAACTCCGAGCACGCAGGAAAAATTCAGGTTAACATTTAAGCAAAATGACGGATCATTCAAAAATATAATAAGACAGACTTATGCTTTGAACAGTAAACAATATAGACAGACAAAAGCACGAATTCCGAAAACTTTATTTCATGATCTGAAAGATGTTTTCATAGAATTTGAACTAAGTATAAAAGGGACATAACTGCTGGATTCTCCAGGGTTTCTTTGTCTTTCCCAGTTCTACATCTATCTTTCTCTTTCTCTTGCGATTCGGATCTTTAGGATCATCTTCCGTATCTCGAATATCTACAAGGTAATATGATCCATTTTTCATAGCCTTGCTGATGACAAATGGTCCCTCCCAAGCTGGGGCTAATTTGTGCTTCCTTTCCTGTACCAACCTTAGCACTAAATCACCTACTTTGAAAGAACGGTGTTTGATTTTTTCCACTATGAAAACGTCGCAATCATTGCTGATAAATGGCAGATCTTTGTAGCACAAGCTCTCATTATTCCTCTAAGAGATCAACGGCATCTTGTCGTGCGTTTTCGGCATCTGATTCATCGTACGCCAACACAACTTCTGCACCATCTGATTTTGGGCTATCATGGATCATGTCCGTGGGAAGCACTACTTCTGCACCATAAACCAAGAAAAACGGTGTTTTCCCTATTGATCTATTTGGCATCGTTCGAATACTGCAAAGCACAGAAGGTAATTCTTCTACCCATGCTCCAGCTGCTCTATGAAGAGGAGATTTGAGTCTTGGGCGTATTCCCTGTAGGATTGAACTATTCATCCGTTCAACATGTCCATTAGATTGTGGGTGTGCCACAGATGCAAGATCTAGGAGAATTCCCGTTTGTCGGCAATATTTTGCCAACTCTCCAATAGAGAAATTTGTCCCATTATCCGTGATTATCCTATGTGGAACGCCGTATCTCATGACTATCAATGACGAAATTTCTGGTAGTCACACGTCAATTTTTTTGATGGGTTTTGCTTCCACCCACTTGGTATACTTATCTACTGCAACGAGTAGATGTGTGAGTCCGCCTTTGGCAGTTTTGAATGGTCCCATCATATATAGCCCCCCAGACCGCAAATGGCCATGTTATGGGGATAGTTTTAAGTGCTTCAGCTGGCAAATTCGTCTACTTGGCGTAATACTGACATCCAGCACACGTATTTACTATGTGCTCCGCGTCTGTCTTGGCTGTGAGCCAGAGAAATCCTGCATGGAATGCTGTTTTAACTATGCTTTTTAATTGAGCATGATGTCCGCAATCTCCTGCATGGATTTCCTGCAGAATTTCTTGTCCTTCTTCTTGCGAAATCATCGCTGAAAAATTCTAATAGTGTTGCGTTTATACAGGCAACCATTGATTACTGTGTATCCTTTGCATCAGCGCTGTATCTGCCTTTGCAAGACTTCATCTGCTCCATCCGGGAACTTCTGATCAACTAAGAAGTTTAAGTACGGAATTGTCCAATCCGGGTTAACGAGCAGAACTTCGATTGACTCAGAAACTAGAGGATAATCAATATCTCCGCCTTTTATTGATGGTTCATGGAAATGCTGGACAAACATACCAGGCAGAAGAGTCTTAACCCTTTCCGATCCCATGCGGGCCAAAGCATTCGCGTTCCAATTTCCTTCCCTTTTGGTGTGAAGCACTTCAAATCCTAGGAAGCAAATGGCAAACTTGTCCACTGTTCTCCGATATTCGGCCATAATGGGGATTTTTACATCCCGTGTTTGGTTTAGCTGATGCTACACCAAATCCGAGTCACCATAACAAAGTATATGCTTGACGCCTATATCCTTTGCAATATGCAAGCCATGAAGCAAAACTTCATATTCTGCCATGTTGGTGTTGGCGTTGAAATGTATTTGCAATACATATTCCATTATGTCGCCTTTTGGATCCGTCAAAATGCATGATCCAATATTCCGACTCCGGCATTGGTGTGTTTTCCATTGCTTCTGTCCAAACAGCGACAAAATCTGCCAACACCTGGGATTTAATTGCCGTCCAGGGTTGGCACTTAATGTCGAACGCAGCAAGCTCAATGCCCCATTTGGCGACTCGGTATGTTTTGTCCGCATTGTTTATGATATCCCCTAGTGGTGCTTTTCTTACCACTGTTATGGAATGTCCTTAGAAATAATGACGGAGTTTCCGAGATGCAAAAAACACGCCATATGCCAGTTTTTTATAATGTGGATACCTTTGTTTTGACTCGGAGAATATCTCACTGACGTAATACACCGGATGTTGATCTGGTATACTTTGTTCATATTTTCGTCTTTCCACGATTATCACTGCAATAATAACCCTTTTGGGGATGCCAAAATCGGAGCTTTCATCAAAGTTTCTTTTAGCTAGGTTAATGCTTTGTCCGCCTCTTCTGTCCATTCAAATTTGTCGGATTTCTTCAACAACTTGTATAATGGCAGAGCTTTATCACCTAGCCGACTTATAAACCCGCTAACAGCGGCTGCAGAACCCGTCAGTCTTTGGACATCTTTTAGGCACGTAGGCCTTGTGATGTTCAAGATTGCCTTGATATTTTCCTGGTTTAATTCTATTCCTCTGTGAGAAACGATAAAACCCAGAAGCTTTCCTGAGGAAACCCCGTATACGCACTTTAATGGATTCAACTTCATTTTATAAGTGCACAAATTTTTGAAGGTTTCTCGTAGATCTTCAAGGAGTGTATCCTTTTCCTTGGAAACTACGGTGATATCAACCACGTAAACATGGACGTTTTTGCTGATTTGACTATGCAAGCATCTTTGCATGCAACGCTGGTAAGTTGCACCGGCATTCTTCACGCCAAAAGGCATGGTTATGTAATAGTATGTTCCATATGGGGTTATGAAGGAAGTTTTTATTTGGTCTTCCTCGTTCATACCTATTTGATGGTACCCGGAATAAGCATCCAAAAAGCATAAAAGCTCAGAGCCAGTAGTGGCATCTATTATTTGATCGATTCGCGGTAACGCGAACCTATCCTTTGGACACAATTTGTTCAAACTGGTGTAATCTATACACATCGTAAGAACAATATTGTCTTTCTTTGGGACTAATACTGGGTTCGCAGACTAATCAGTATGTATAACTTCCCTAAATAAAATTAGCTGCTAAAAGCCGGATAATTTCCTTGCCTATAGCCTTCCGTCTTCTTCCATCAAAATGACGGAGACCTTGTTTGACGGGTTTTGAACCTGGGATTACTTTGAGTTGGTGCTCAGCAAGTTCCCTAGGTACACCCGGCATGTCAGTAGGACACCAGGCGAAAATGTCCCTATTCTCACGGAGGAACTTGATGAGCGTGCTTTCCTATGCGTTAGTCGTTCCTGTCCCCACCACGACAAATTTTGTCGGATCTTTGGGGTCTAGGATGATCATCTTTGTATTCTCTGATGCTTTGAAGCTATCTGCCGGCTTCCGGCTTTCTTTTCCTCCCGGCATTTCTGTCGGCGATACTTCTTTAGCCAACTCCTTCAACTCTTCCTTCCTTATTACTTGTTCAGCACAAAGGACGTTTCCTCTTTTTAGCTCGTTTGCTAGTTTGAAATCTTCAGAAATAGTGATTATTCCGCCCTTCGGCCCCGGCATCTTGAGCGTTGATGGAGGGATAATAACCCGGTAGGCCAACTCCAAGGTGTAACCCGGCCCAAAGGACGCTGCGCAAGATCCGGCTAAGGATAAAGAAACTTCTGGAAGGCCCAAATTTGTAGGCCTCGTAACCCGGATTGTGGGTTACGGTAAAGGAAAGTTAGGGTTTGTATGTGGTGTCCGGGTAGGATTCAGGGTGCGCCTTGGAGGGTAAGCCAGGGGGTACGGGTGCTTTATAAACCGACCCCTAGGTTTAGTTGAGAGAGATCTAAGAACCCTAGCGATATCGCTTGGTATCGAGTATCCAGTGTAACACGCGAGTTGAGTTAATATCTTGAGATTGGAGACTCGGCGACTTGATTGCCGGCTACCAGATCGAGTTTCATCATGTTTTCCTCTGAGCTAAACCCTCTCCCAAACGCCTGTGTCGTCTTGCCCCAAGATCAGTTACCCTCGGTAACATCTGCCGTGATTATCCCACGACAGTTGGCGCCCACCGTGGGGCTCACGTCCAAAGGTGTTTACATCACGGGAGAAGCTCGGAAGAACATGGAGAATCTTGTCGTCGGCGAGATCTACATCGACCACGAAGGGGAGAAGATGGTGGACG
Source organism: Alopecurus myosuroides (assembly GCA_028641055.1). NCBI lineage: Eukaryota > Viridiplantae > Streptophyta > Magnoliopsida > Poales > Poaceae > Alopecurus > Alopecurus myosuroides. Next base: position 42,304,157 of record CM054062.1, read on the forward strand.
ATTCCGGCTGGGGGCCAGAGTCGGATCACCTCGAATCCGGATCTATTGTGACGATCGGCCAGATCAGCGTCTTCATCGGTATGGTACGTACATCTGATTTAAAAGTACAATATCATGTGCATACCACAGGAACTTCTAATAGGGACAAAAAGATACTCAAGCAAGCTGTGAACTCGGTTTCCTCGGCTGGTCCGGGATACCTGAGATGGGCGGAGCAAGAGATAACGTGGAGCAGAAGAGATCACCCGGAAAGAATAGAGCACCCAGGAGTCTTAGCATTGGTAGTCGCACCACAGGTTAATGGTTATGAGTTAAAAAGGGTCCTGATGGACGGTGGAAGTAGCATCAATATCTTGTACTGGGAAACTTTTTCACGCATGGGTCTCAAAGAGTCCCAGCTACAGAAAAGCTCAACAATTTTTCATGGAATAGTGCCGGGTCACTCGGCATGTCCCGAGGGGAAAATCGCATTGGAGGTAGCTTTCGGAGAATCAACGGATAATTATCGAGTTGAGTGGCTCACGTTCGAGGTGGTCAAATTGCGCAGTCCTTATCACGCACTATTTGGAAGACCGGCTTACGCCAAATTCATGGCCAGGCCGTGTTATGTGTATTTGCAACTGAAGATTCCGGGTCCTAAGCAGACCATCACCATACATGGAAGCCGGGATATAGCGGCCGAGTGCGACGAAGGAGATTCGGTAATGGCCAAGCAAGCTTGCAGAAAAGAAGAACTCAAGTATTATCGGTCTCAAGTAGATCCGGATGATGGAACCGCATTGAAAAGGCCGAATACTGAGGACGAAAGAGCAAAATTCAAGGCAGCACAGGACACCAAGATGATAGATTTTGTCGAAGGTGATCCCACTAAGCAATTTACTATAGGGTCTAACTTGGACAGCGAGCAGGAGAAGGCACTTGTGGAGTTTATTCGTTCGAATGCGGACGTATTCGCCTGGACACCTAGCGACATGCCGGGTATCCCTACAGAGTTGGCAGAGCACAGTTTGCATGTAGATCCCAAGTCCAGGCCTGTGAAGCAGGGCTTGAGGAAGATGAATGAGGAAAGAAGGAAAGCTATAGGTGAAGAAATTGCTCGGCTATTGACAGCCGGCTTCATCATGGAAGTATTTCACCCGGATTGGTTAGCAAATCCGGTGCTAGTGATGAAAAAGACCAATGAGTGGAGGATGTGCATTGATTTTACGAGTCTCAACAAGCATTGCCCAAAGGATCCGTTCGCACTACCAAGGATAGATCAGATCATAGATGCAGTAGCTGGGAGTGACCTATTGTGCTTTCTGGACGCTTATTCCAGATATCATCAGATTAAACTCAAGAGGGAGGATTGGGAGAAAACATCGTTTATAACCCCTTTTGGGGCCTTTTGTTACAAAACCATGACATTTGGGTTGAAGAACGCTGGCGCAACTTCTCAACGGTGTATTCAGAAGTGCTTCGAGGACCAAATTGGACGCAACGTCCATGCTTATGTGGATGATGTGGTTATCAAGACCAGGAAGGCAGAAACATTTATCGATGATCTAAAGGAGACGTTCAAGAACTTAAGGAGGTATCAGATGAAGCTTAACCCGACAAAGTGCGTATCTGGAGTTCCAGCCGGGAAATTACTTGGTTTTATCATTTCCGAGAGAGGAATTGAAGCAAACCCGGACAAAATCAAAGCTATCCAAAGTCTGAAAAAGCCGGAAAATTTGAAGCATGTTCAAAAGCTCACGGGCTGCGTAGCAGCCTTGAGCCGATTTATATCAAGACTCGGAGAAAAGGCAATACCCTTGTACCGGCTCTTAAGGAAATCCGACAAATTTGTATGGGATCAAGAGGCGGATGAGGCGTTCGAGGCACTAAAGAAGCAGTTATCTGAAGCACCAGTACTAGCGGCCCCGGGTCCTAAAGAGCCTATGTTGCTATACGTGGCAGCTGGCCCCCGAGCCGTCAGTGCAGTAGTGGTTCTGGAGCGTAAAGAGGATGGGAAAGGTTATCCAGTCCAGAGGCCGGTTTATTATGTCAGTGAGGTATTATCAGAGGCAAAACAGCGCTATCCGCATTGGCAAAATCTGGTTTTCGGGGTCTTTATGGCCAGCCGGAAACTGAAGCCGTATTTCCAGGAACACCCCATAACAGTGGTTAGCTCAATACCAATGTCGGATATCATCAGAAACTCGGATGCGACCGGAAGAATAGCCAAATGGGCGATAGAAATGGGGGATTATCACATCAGCTACGAGCCCAGGTCAGCAATCAAATCTCAGGCTTTGGTTGATTTCGTTAATGATTGGACACACACAGGCATGACTACCATGGTTCCAAACTCCGAGTCATGGATTATGCACTTCGATGGATCAAAGCAGTACGAGGGATCAGGAGCTGGAGTGGTGCTAACATCACCCAAAGGAGACAAATTGAGTTACGTACTACAAATTCACTTTGACTGTTCCAACAACGTGGCCGAGTATGAGGCCCTATTGCATGGCTTAAAGGTAGCCAAGGAGATGAACATTAAGAGGATACGATGCTTCGGAGATTCGGACCTTGTGGTACAGCAGGTGTCAGGAACTTGGGATAGAAAGGACGCAACTATGGCAGCATACCGCAGGGAAGTTGATAGGGTTGCAGGATGTTTTTCCGGGTACGAGGTGGAGCATATAGACAGAAGAAAGAATGAGGCAGCCGACGCCCTCGCTAGACTCGGCTCACGCAGAGAGCCGGTTCCACCTAACGTTTTCCTGGACGAATTATGGCGACCATCAGTTAAAACTGAGTCAGAGGAGGAATTGGCAAATCAAGACCCGGATTTAGGACTCGTGGCCACTGTACGTGCTATTCCCGAGTGGACAGAACCGTTCTTGGCCTACCTATCACGGGGCGAGTTACCACAGCAAGAGGTGTTAGCAAGGCAAATTCTGCGGCGAGCAAAGGGATATTCGATCATCAATGGGGAGGTATACAAGAGAAGTGCAGCAGGAGTCTTTTTGCGCTGTGTAGCACCAGAAGAAGGCCGACAGATTCTTAAGGAAATCCATGAAGGTGATTGTGGGCATCATGCATCCACAAGATCCCTTGTGGCCAAAGCTTATCGACACGGATTTTTCTGGCTCACGGCTCTAGAAGATGCGGAGCGCCTAGTGGCAAGGTGTGACGGATGTCAAAGGTACGCTCGCCAAACCCACGTGCCAGCTATGGAATTACGGACTATTCCGTTAACTTGGTCGTTCGCGGTTTGGGGTATGGACATGGTTGGTCCCTTTCACATGTCACCTTGCAAGAAGACACATCTTTTGGTGGCTATTGATAAGTTTACCAAGTGGGTTGAGGTTATGCCAGTCACCAACTGTGAAGCAGTTACAGCAGTCAAGTTCCTGAAAAGAATTATCTATCGGTTCGGGTATCCCCACAGTATAATTACCGACAATGGAACCAACATGTCCCTTGGCGCAATGGAAAAGTTTTGTGGTAGCAATGGAATCCGGCTTGACGTAGCATCAGTGGCTCATTCGCAGGCCAATGGACAAGTGGAGAGGGCAAACGAAGAATTACTTCGTGGACTAAAACCACGACTGCGAGTCCCTTGCATTAGGGCTGCGGGTGCATGGGTCGAAGAACTACCTTCCGTGGTCTGGGGTATCAACACTACACCTAACAGATCTACTCAGATGACACCATTCTTCATGGTTTATGGTGCGGAAGCAGTGCTGCCGAGTGATATTATTCATGATTCACCTCGAGTATCATCTTACGTCGAGGTAGAGAACGAGAAGACCCGGCAGGACGCCGTAGATATGTTAGAAGAACAAAGGGAACAAGCCCTGGAAAGATCAGCCATATATCAGCAAGATCTACGGAGGTATCATAGCCGGCGCATGAAAACCCGGGTATTCCAGGAAGGAGACTTGGTTCTGCGCCTGGTACAGTCAAACGAAGGAAAACACAAATTATCACCACCATGGGAAGGACCGTTTATCATAAGCCGGAATCTGCATAATGGATCATATTACTTGGTAGATGCAAGGGAAGAGTCGGCTACAGTTAATGACACCGCTCATACCACTTCATCTATGCAAGAAAGAGACAGACCATGGAACGTGGCTCAGCTACGTCCATATTATACTTAGTAAAGACTATATTGGCAAGTGGAATTGCACGATGTAACAGGCAGCAGGTTTCAGACGTACTCTTTTCCTATCCAGTGTACCCTTGGGGACTGGATGGGTTTTTAATGAGGCGGCTTGCTGACCCAACATTCTCATATCAAGAAAAGAAGTGGTTATTCTCATGTTCCTTAATCTCAGTACGTTGCATATATATAGGTCTTGGGGGCTGATTGCTTGAATAGCACAGTTGCAAACTCAATGACCCGGCCTTGATGCCTATGAGTTATAAGGGCCGATTACTCGCAAACGAGTACGGCTGCAATCTTATAACCGGACAAAGGAGCCAAACTTTCTTGACTTTTCTTACTTAAGCTCGATGTGACTCGCAATAAAAGTGGCATGATTTGCTCGCTTACGATTACAATCAGCCATGAAGCCCAATGGGACTTGCCTGGCCCTGTTTTCGTATAGATGTAACAACATGATATCCACGCGAAAGCCGGCTTATAGTACAAGATTGTCAAAAGGGTCATCTAAACCAAAAGTTATGCAGAGTATAAGGCTAATAGCTGGAAACTCAATGTTTATCAAGCATAACTTCATTACCTATGTGAAACGGCTCCGGGTTTGGGCTTAGCAAACAACAAAACTCGTTCTCTTCGAAAAGACCACATATCCCAAACTCGGAAATTCGGGTCTTGGCGATTCGGGATTTTGGAAAAGAAAAAGTAGCTTAGTTATCCGAGTCTTGGGGACTTGGGGGCTTAGAAGCAAGTCCGCTCGTCAACACCCACGAAACCCGGAAACCGAGTCTCACAAAAGGAATCGTAAAGAAAGTCGGATATCAAGAACAAGTTGACTCAAAAGTGGATAAATTTAAACGATCAGAAGAAGCACAAAGTGTATCAAGAACTTAGAGTGCATTACAAACTCCGGTAAATAGTATCAAAGGTGCACAGGCGCACCATCCAAAAATAGTTGTTTTAACGACACATCGATCAACTGACGCGTATGAAGTAGCATCAGGTATCAGGTATCACTCGGTGTTCTAGGCCGCGGCGTCCATCTTCGCCTTGCCCTTGCCATCACTTGGGGTAACAGCAGCACCCGGATCAGTAGTACCGGCTCGCGCAGGAGGAGGAACGACTGGTGTGGAGGTAGCAGGTGCAGAATCGGCTTCAGCTTTCTTCTTGGCAGCCTCCTCCCTCAACTTAGCAGCTTCCTCCTTCCATCGGGCCAGCATGTCATACGGCTCGGGAAGATCCGACTTAACCGCTTCACCAGCAGCATCATATGCAGGAACGAGGGAATCGACATCTAAGCCGTCAGCAATCACGCTGGCCGGGTAAAGGACCTCCTTCTGGACGGCCTGGAAATCCTTCACGGAGAACTTGGACCCATCAAGCTTGTATTCCGGGAAACCGCCCATAAGCTTGGCTAGCTCGAGCTTAGGGAAGTAAGCCTTGGCAAGCGCAAGACCCGGGTTACTCCAACCCGGCAGGACGAGCGTTTCCAGTGCCAAATCCACTCGGGGATAGTGGAGCAAGCGTCTAGCATTCTCTTCAGGTCGCCATGCCCTTTACCCGGCCACCGTATTTCTTGAAGGATCCATTTGGTTCCGGCGCATAGCTGCCGGATAACGCTCTTGATAGTTTTCAGCCTGGCAATGTCACCCTCGTCCGGCATCACTTCATCCGGACCTGCAGAAATGGAAACATGAGTCAGGAAACTCCGGCTATTTATCAGAAGGATAACCCGGATGAAGAAACGTACCAAGCAAAGCACGATACGTATCAGCAATTTGAACAGAAAGGCTCGTTAGATCATCTTCTGCTGTGTGAGTCCTCCTCCTATACTTCTTCATTATCGTCCTACTCCTCCTGGCCTCAGCCTCGGCCGCCTCACGCAGAGCCACCTCCTTTTCAATGAGCTTGGTGGCCTTTGCCAGTTTCTCCTCAGATTGAGTCACGAAGGACTGCATGGATGCAAGGAAGGATTAGCCGGGTAAAGGGGCAAGTTATTCAGTCGCTTATATCGTAAAGTTCCAAGCAAATTGTGAATCAATTCACTCGGAACTTGGGGACTGGATAAGGACACAAGCAATATTAGTCGGGTTTACCTCGTGTTTGGCTATTAAAGCCTCCAAGATGTTTTCTTCATTAGCCCTCAAAGCGCGCAGGGTTTCGAGCATCTGGGCAAATGTCGCACCCTGGCTTCTAAGGGATACTCATCGTACGAACTGGATAGTAGGTGCTTGGATTATGGGGCATAACTGCTCCCACGTCCCAGCTTCCTGGTAGGCCTGCGCTTATGCGCGACAACACAAGCCCTACTATTCCACCGTCGATGTAAACTATCCATTAGGAGTCACAGGCACTACTGTCGACGTACTTCATAACAATCACGCACTGTACGTCAACAGTTTTGAACGAATGATTATCACAACTTATCTCTATGACACAAAAGATAGAAATAAAGTTGCAACTGGCCTTCACTAAGGCAGAAATAGCGAATACAATCATCGAGAGGACACATGTCCCAACATATCATCCATTACAACAGCGGAAGCAATCAAAGGTGTCTGTGTACAGACAAATCCAACAGGCTTAAGAAGCCGGAGAAAATAAATAAGACGAAGCCCATCCACGTAGGTTCTGGATCCTGCCCTGGTCCAGCTAACTACTCGTCTGCAGTCTCGTCAAACTCCACGAAGTAGCCATCCTGGTGGTCATCGTAGCCGTAATCGTAGTCTGCGTAAACCACAGCCCCAACGGGGTCAGTACATCCAAGTACTGGCAAGCAAGACTCACAGTTCACCAAAGTATAGCCCGTCAACACAAGCACAGATGACTTGGTTCAACGGAAAGAAGGGGTTATATAATAATGCTGCAACTGGCTGCGCTAACCAACTACAGAGATTCTATCATATCCAACTATTAGAAAGGGGATAAGATCGAGGTTGTAACCAACTGAAAGATAACTGCAAACAAACCCATCCTGGATCTCGCCCCTTATCCAAAGAAGCAATCCGAGGATAACTCACACAGTTGTGATAAGGTGAAATCAAGTTATTGTGTGAATAACCTATTACTAGCCAAATTATTAATCATTGGGTGAAACATGTTTGATAATTATGTTTAAGTTGTCCTGAGTACTTGTTAGCCAGTACTTTCACCAAGTAATCCATAACCGCGGAAAACACGGCTTCTCGAGAAGATTATCCCTGCAGGGTTGCACCAATTTGGCCGTACACGTATGAATAACCCGCCAGATGGGATGCCTCCCACCAAGCGGGGCACTCAACACAATTCAACTCTTCTCCGCATCAAGCCCAAAGCACCTTGGGCGCACGGCTAATCAAGCCCCGAAGAAAAGGGACCCTCATAGCACTCTAAGACCGTGTCCCCCTATATGCCGACTACAAAAGTTCCACCCTGCGCTGGGCTCGCAAAAACATGCATGCGGCAAATAGAAAGCACGAACTAAATGAGATGATTTGGACGAGATGCGAATCGAATCAAATTGAGGGGGGCGCCCATACTCGCTTCCCACATGCGGTTAGTGCGCTCATCATGGATCAGTAGACAAGACCCTTTTCCTATTAGGGTCGACACTAGCAGGCCTCAAAACCTCTCATGGGCCTCCTGCCGGTGCCTTATCATCAGATTATTATTAATAGTAATAACATTAGCATGATTGATTGATTGATTAAACATCGAGCCCCAGAACATAATAAAGATATAGTAACTGAAAGTAACGGGTAACAGACTCGAGCAAAAACAACCTAAGCATGCTAATGAGACACTGGCTCAATCAATGGGTTGTAGGAGGGGTGATGAGGCAATATCAGGGTTAGAGGATTCATGTGATAGGTTCGTAACAGAAACATCTACCACTAAGGCTAGCAAGTATAGACAACGGAAAGTATCGGTAACCAGGGTTGAAAGGAACACGATGGTTCATGTGAGTGATAACTTGCCTGCAAACTGATCAGCCGGGTACTGAGCTAGATCCTCAGAAGGGGTGCTGTAAAGGTCGTCTGCCTCAACGTCGTCGTCTATTCGAGAAGAAGCAAACAGACAAAACAGGAATGTAAGCAATCATGTTCATGGCATTGTGCACAGTCAATATGATGCATGGAAATTTAATGGGTGCATCAAAATAAATTGACTAACAAGATAGCACAAATTAAATGGACCCATATGCAAGGGTTGCATATGGAAAAGGATCCATTGAAATAAGTGGAACAAATGATTTGCAATTATTTATTAGGTGATAGTGGTTATCATGATGCATGCATGATGGTGATGACAAGATAACAACAAAATAACAAGGATAGATGCAAAGGAAAAGGAATAAAACAAGTTTAGAAATTAATTATTAAGTTTGGAAAATTTTGGTTAATTAAGCATGCCACACAAACAATTATTGTTTTCATCAAGTTAGAGTGTGCAAAAAAATTTACAAATTTTATATTTGAAAAGAATCATCAAATTTTAGTTGAATTACATGTTTCACATTTTGAAATTGGACTTTGGATTATTTAATTATGAATTAAACAATATTAAACAAGTTTTAATTGAATTTAAAACAAGCTTAAATATTAATTGAATTTTATCTGTTCAAACCATAAATTCAAATTCACATTTGAAAAGTTCACACTTTGGTGGTTTGAAAACATAATTTGCATGTTCAAAATATTTTATATTAATCAAGTTATGATTTTATCAAATTTAATTGAATTAAACAAGGTTTAAATTGTTTAGGCAATTTAAATTGTTCAACCCAGAAAACAAATTTTATATTTGAATAGAACATTCAAAAAGGTGTGAAAAACATATTTGAATTATTTGAAAACAGTATGAATTAGTTATGAATTATTTCAATTTGCATTTGAATTATTCAAATTTGAAATTTAAAAGTATTTTGAAAACTCAAAACAGAACACAACTTGGATATTTGGAAAGATTAGAAAATTTGGATCAGAATTCATATAAAGTTTGTATTTAATGGACTTATAGAACAAAAGATATTGAATTTTAAACTTGTGCTTTAATTCTGCTATTTAAAAAGGAAATTGGAATTTTGAAATTTGCACTGAAACGTTTGTTACTCTGGTTCACGTTACACACTGCCACTGCGCAGTGGGCCAGTGGACAGCGTGGCACTGCGCAAGCGATTGCGTGGCCACGGGTCAATGACAGTGGGCCTCCCTGCTGTGGAATAATTTCCACAAAAAAGTGGGGGCTTGAGGGCTCGAACCCGTGCCCAGGCGCTGCGCGCAAAGGTTCAGTACCACTGCGGTGTTCGCGTTCAGTTGACAGAGGAAGCGACGCTGTGAGGATATTGTTCCAAGCCAGTTTCTGAACTTAACTGACGAAACACCGCGTGCTCGACTGACAGAGGAAAAACAGAGATGCTCGCCGGCGATCAACGGCACGGTGGCGCTCGAACTTGGACGTATGGATGCGTGCAGACCTAAGCATGGATGCAGGGAAGGGAGGAGGAGCAACCGGCGCTCACCACCGTTGTAGAGGGGCAGAGGCTCGACGGTGACAGGCTGCTGACGACGGGGTGACGACGGCGGTGACGCGGGCAGTCGAGGACGGCGGCGAGCTCCTGGTGGTTCTCCTCGCGTGCTCTGGTGTTCAAAGGGTAGAGGGGATGGCGGCGGTGCTATTCCCGTGCTCCAACGTCGTCGAGAGGCTCTGCAGTAACGACGAGGTTCTCGGGTTCAGTAATGGAGGCACGGTGGCCGGAGGGAGAACGGATCGCGGCGTGGATCTGATGCTCACCGTGGTTTCTTCTGGTGTCCACGGGGAAGAGGAGGGAGCAGTGAAGCGTTAGCAGAAGGTGGGTGGCTAAGTGGGTGCGCTACGCGGCGGCGCCATGTCGATGTTCAGGATCTCGTCGGCGGGAAGAAATACAGAGAGGGGTAGCTCGACGGGGAGGAGGCGATTGACGGCGCTGGCGATGGAAGGAGGAACCCTAGCAGCTAGGGCAACTGCCAGGGGCTAGGGCTCGCTCTTATAGGGCTCGAGGAGCGAGGCAGCCGCCGGAGTCGCGCGCGGTGCCGCGGTGGCTCCGCCCGATTCCCTGCCGTACGGGGTGACGAAGGGGAAACAGTAGGGCGGCACGAATCTTGGCGCAACGAAACGGTAAGTGGGAGATAGCGGGTTGGGTCGCGCGCGCGCGTAGGGCTAGCGGGCTGGGCTGCGTTAGGTTAGCTAGCTGTCGCCCGTTTCTCCTTTTATTCTTTTTCTGTTTTATTATTTTTTTTGTAGTTTGCTTTTGGAAGAAAACTGTTAAGGGTTTAGTTAACAAAAATTACAGAAAAATTAGTTTAGGCTTGTTAGGTAATTAGAAAACATATTCCAACTTTGGATTTCAAAAATTTGATATTTAAAATTAGGTTTGCATTTGAAATCAAATTGAAAGCATTTCTAATATTAAACACAATGTTAAACCACAATTTTAATAGGGTTCACCCTAAGGAATATGTGGTTAAAGATTGCAATGGTTGAGTGATTTTCATGTATTCAAATAGTTACTGATTTTGAAATTCATTTGGTTTGAATTGAGGTGAAGTAGAATTAAGTAATTGGATTAATGGTTTGCTTAAACCAACAATTTGATAAGTGAAAAACAAGGAATAAAAGGGTTGTTTTTATTTGTTATTTTGGTTCCAAAAGTTGTAACAGAGCAAGTATGAAACCATGTTTGAATAAAGGTTTAAGTTTGAGTTATGAAAACAGTGGAAAACAATTGCAATAACTAAGAAACAAAAGCAAACAACAATAAATCAAATGCAATGAGATGATAACATGATGCATTGCTTGAAATAAAACAAGGAACAAAGCATTCTAGTGGTATTTTCATACTTGGGATGTTACAAAACGCCCCCCCTTGAAGGAATCGCGCCCCGAGATTCCCTACTGAGATGTGAAAAGGTCCGGATACTTCTTGCGAAGATCCTCTTCGGTCTCCCACGTTGCCTCTTTATCGGAATGATGCGACCATTGGACTTTCAAGAACTTGGTGCTCTTGTTGCGAGTCTTACGCTCGATCTCATCGAGAATACGAATAGGGTGCTCCTCATAAGATAGATCATCTTGCAGTTCAATGGAATCATGATCAACTGCACGATCTGGATCTTTGAAACACTTCTTGAGTTGTGACACGTGGAACACATCGTGCACTTTGGAAAGTTTTTCTGGGAGTTCAAGACGATAAGCATTCTCTGCACGTCTTGAGAGGATGTTGAAAGGGCCAATGTATCTTGGTGCAAGCTTTCCTTTCACACCAAAACGATGAGTGCCTCTGAGGGGAGTTACACGGAGATATGCCTTATCACCAGGTGCATAGATCATATCCATGTGCTTGCTATCGTAATAGCTCTTCTGACGAGACTGAGCAATCCTGAGATTGTCACGAATGATACGAACTTTCTCCTCGGCTTCCTTAACAATGTCAGGGCCTAAAAGTGAACGTTCACCAGCTCCAGACCAATTGATTGGACTCCTGCATCTACGACCATACAGTGCCTCAAATGGTGCCATGCCTAGGCTTTCCTGGTAGCTGTTATTGTAGGAGAATTCAGCATATGGAAGGCAATCCTCCAATTTCATGCCAAAGGAGAGACCACATGCTCTGAGCATATCCTCGAGAATCTGATTGACTCTTTCGACTTGCCCCTGAGACTGAGGGTGGTAAGCTGTGCTGAACAGAAGTTTGGTGCCCAATGCTTCTTGAAAGCTCTTCCAGAAATGAGAAGTGAAAATACTTCCACGGTCTGAGCTTATTTCCAATGGTACACCATGAAGGGGAACAACCTTTGCTGTGTAGAGCTCTGCTAACTGGCTAGCTGAGATAGTTTCCTTTACAGCATAGAAGTGAGCAACCTTAGTGAGACGATCAATAACAACGAAGATTGCATCGTTGCCCTTTTTGGACTTTGGAAACCCAGTAACGAAGTCCATTTCAATCATGTCCCACTTCCACTCAGGAATTTTCAGAGGTTGGAGTAGACCTGCTGTCTTCTGATGGACTGCCTTAACACGTTGACAAACGTCGCATTCAGAAACGTATTGAGCAATTTCACGTTTCATGCCAGGCCACCAATACAGAGTCTTGAGATCCTGGTACATCTTTGTACTTCCAGGGTGAATGGATAGAGGAGTTTCATGAGCCTCCTTGAGAATGATATCCTTGAGACTTTGAATCTGAGGGACTGCAATGCGTCCTTCGAAGAACACAGTTCCCTTGTCATCAATTGAGAAGGACTTGAACTTATCACTGCCCTCCTTGATTTGCTCTACCATCTTCTTGATTTCATTATCACGAAGTTGTTCAGAACGAATCTTGTCCTCGAGAGTTGGGATGGCTGTCAAGCTAGCAAGGTATCCTTCAGGAACAAGACCAAGGTTCAGCTTATGGAATTCTTCATGAAGTGGAGGTTGGCTTTCCATGATCATGAGATTATTGCAATAGGATTTGCGACTTAGCGCATCGGCCATAACATTAGCCTTGCCTGGAGTGTAAGAAATGGTGAGATCAAAGTCTTTAATCTTCTCAATCCATCTCCTTTGCCTGAGGTTCAGATCTGGCTGAGTGAAGATGTATTTCAGACTCTTATGATCGGAAAAGATCTCAGTTTTGTTACCCAACAAGTATTGCCTCCATTTCTTGAGGGCAAACACAACTGCTGCAAGTTCAAGATCATGAGTGGGATAGTTTTGCTCATGTGGGTTCAACTGACGTGAAGCATAAGCCACAACTTGACGTTCTTGCATAAGAACTGCTCCTAGGCCTTGGAGAGATGCATCACAGAATATTTGGAAAGGTTTGGTGGTATCTGGGCCAACCAGAACAGGTGTGGAAGTGAATTTAGTCTTCAGGAGGTTGAAACTCTCATCACATTGTGGAGTCCAAACGAACTTTTTGTCCTTCTTTGTGAGATCAGTGAGAGGTTTGGCAATCTTGGAGAAGTTTTGGACGAAACGACGGCAATAGCTAGCCAAGCCAAGAAAACTTCTGACTTGCTTCACCGTCTTAGGGGGTTTCCAGTCAACAATTGCCTTAACCTTTTCAGGATCAATGGCAATGCCTTTGGCAGAGATGATATGACCAAGATATGCAACTTCTGGAATCCAGAACTCACATTTGGAAAACTTGGCATACAGTCGATGCTCGCGAAGTTTCATGAGAGTGAGACGAAGGTGCTCTCCATGCTCTTCCTCGGATTTTGAGTAGACTAGAATATCATCAAGATATACCACAACGAACTTGTCGAGGTATTCATGGAAGACAGAATTCATGAGTCTTGAGAACGTTGCCGGTGCATTGGTGAGACCAAAGGACATGACGGTGTATTCATACAGACCGTAACGAGTGGTGAAAGCTGTCTTAGGAATATCTTCCTTTCTGATCTTTATCTGATGGTACCCCATCCTCAAGTCCAACTTTGAGAATATTGAGGCTCCAGCAAGTTGATCAAAAAGATCATCGATACGAGGAAGTGGATACTTGTTCTTGATGGTTTTCTCGTTGAGAGGACGATAGTCAACCACGAGTCTTTTTGTTTGATCCTTCTTGGCAACAAACAGAGTTGGGCAACCCCAAGCGGAGGAACTAGGCTGGATGTAACCTTTGTCCATGTACATATCGATTTGCTCCTTCAACAATTTCAGTTCAGGAGGAGCTATCTTGTATGGGTGCTTAGAGATTGGAGCAGTACCTGGCTCAAGCTCGATCACGAACTCAACTGCTCTGTCCGGGGGCATCCCTGGCAACTCTTCTGGAAAGACGTCAGGGAACTCACAAACCACCGGAACATTTTCAATTGCAGGAAGGGGTTTGGCATCGAGGTTGAACAGCTGAACAGAACTTGATCCATATGGAGAATAGACTATCTGGCCTGAAGTGTGGGAGAGAGTTATTGACTTTTGAGCACAGTCAATTTTAGCTTTGTGGGTCTTCAACCAATCCATACCCAGAATGACATCAATGTCAGAATTTCCCAGCAACATGAGTGAAGCAAGGAATATGCGACCTCCAATTAGGATCTGATTGTCCATGCTTATCTTGGAAGTAATCATTTTAGTTCCCGGAGAGTGCACATAGATTTGATTGCTTAGCGGAACCAGAGCTAAATTGTACGTTGTAGCAAAGATCTTTGACACAAACGAATGCGATGCTCCAGTATCAAACAACACTTTAGCTGGAATAGAGTTTACGGGTAATATACCGAGAACGACGTCAGCAGCTTCCTCAGCTTTGTCGGCCTTGATATGGTTCACCCTCGCGGTCCTCCCGACAGGCCTGTTGTTGGAGTTGAAGGCTTTAGCCGGGGGAGCACGAACCATTGCCTGGTTGGTGTTGGGGCGAGGAGGTAGGGGTAGCTGCTTCTGAGTGCACTTATCAGCATAGTGTCCAGTCTCCTTGCACTTGAAGCAAGTGACGACACGAGGAGGACCTGGCCTTGGCTGCCCCATCGGGAACCTCTGACCCTGCATCTGAGATGGGTTGGGTGGGCGGGGACCAAAGCCTGGAGAAGCTTGGGCATTTGGAGCCCGAGTGACAGCACCATTTGGCACCCAGATGCGGCGCTTCTGCGGAGGGGTGGTCATGTTGGAGGAGGAACCACCCTCACGCGAGTGCTTGCGCGACTCTTCGAACGCCTTGCGCCCATTCTCCTCATTGAGCGCGGTGTTCACGAGCTCCACGAAGTCCTTGCACTTGATGTTGGTGAGAGCGTACTTCAGTTCCGGGTTAAAACCTCGGCGGAACCTTGCCATCTTTTTGGCTTCAGTGGACACTTCGTCACCAGCGTACCGAGCGAGACGATTGAACTCGTTCTGGTAGCCGAGAACGTCCAGCTTGCCCTGTCTGAGAGAGCAGAATTCCTCACGCATCCTTTCCATGAGACCATCCGGGATGTGGTGCTTCAGGAAGGCATCCTTGAAACATCCCCAGTTGATAGGAAAGCCAGCTCTCATGGTCTGGTAGTTCTCCCACCAAGTAGCTGCCTGACCCTTCAGTAGGTAGGTGGCATACTTGACCTTATCCTCTTCCGCAACATGAGCAATCTCCAGAGCTCTTGCTACGCCACGGATCCAGTCATCAGCATCCAGGGGCTCACGTGTTGCCACGAAAGCTTTTGGGCCCAAGCTGAGGAAGTCCTTGATGGTGACCCTTGGAGCATTCTGGTTGTGTTGCTGGTTAGCCTGGATCTGGGCCATCTGTGTCACCACTTGGGTCATCTGAGCCAACAGTTCCCCCATTGGTGGTGGCGGAGGCGGGTTGTTCCTGGTTGGAGGCATCCTGAACAGAAATTCATTTTAGCACAACAACAGAAAAGGATAGACTTGGTAACCGAAAGATAGATTATTCCGACGCATGAATAGATAACCAACAGGTACATCATCACATGTTCAAATACATCAGAATATCCAACAGACCAATACATGGTTCGAAAGACAAGGATAACTAAACATAGCTAGGAATGGATACAACGGTACTCCCATGCTCATCACGCAGGACGGCGGTGAGTAGTACGACGAGAGATACGGTGAGGAGGAACCCCACGGAAGTAGGTATCACGACGATCCATGTAGATAGGAACTGCTCTGAGAGCAACTCTCGGTGTGGTGAAGTAGAAAGCGTCGTGTCCCTGTGCTCCATAGCGGGGAATCCCTGTGTAACCAGCTCCGAGGTCGAGAAGTGGGCCTCTGATCGGCTCGTAACCTCCAGCATCTGGCAGAGGAAAACCCAGTGTCTGCTGGAAACGCGCAAAGCGCTCGTCTCCAACGAAGTCTGTGGTGTACGTCGCCAGACGCGTCAACGCGAGGTAGAGCTGCTCCCTGACTGAGGCCAACTCCTGAGCAAGTGTGGAAGCAACGGCATCACCGTGCCTGACGAACTGAGCAGTGGTCTGCAGCCTGGAGCTATCAGACTCGTAGGTATCCAGGTTGCTGTGGAGAGTGAAGTGAACTCCCGCTGCCGTGATGTAACCACGGGGGATGTGACGAAAACTGGACTTATCAAACCCCCAGTAGTCAGCACGGAGGACGGTGAGACTCACGTACGCTGCCTGTTGCACTGCCATATCCACTGTGGACCCTACTGCCTCGTACTGGTGGACAATGCTCCTGCCATCATCCGACAGGATGTAGACGATGGCTCGGTAGAAAGTCTGGTCAAACTCGCGCTGGTGCTCGTAGACCTGGTACTCTGGTGCCCAACGGAACCCCAGATAGGTAACCATGTCTCTCAGCATCTCTGGAAAACCGGCGGTGCTCTCACAGCGAGTCATGCGAACCACCTGCGGGTAGTAGCTGAGACCCATCTGCAGATGATTTGGAAGGTTTTGATTAGACTCCGGTAGAAGAAAAAGGTTGTGGAAAACAACAACAAGGTTCAACGGACGAAAATGATGTTGAAAAGAACATGATATCGAAGCAACATCGGGAAAACGAGACCAAAAGTCCTGAGGTACTAAGGAGAACCCAAAATACGTGAAATCCTAACTTGAAAGTTTAGGTGAGAACAGAAAACAACGTTGCACTTCCTTACCAGAAAAAGGGTGGGTGGGTGGGGAAAGAAGAAAAATGGCAGAATTCCTACTCTCACGTTTCATTTTTCCTATATAGCTACAAAATAGTTTCTAGACTCAACTGCGACCAGTAAAAAGGGATCCTATAGGCAGACAGGCTCTGATACCATTTGTCGCACCCTGGCTTCTAAGGGATACTCATCGTACGAACTGGATAGTAGGTGCTTGGATTATGGGGCATAACTGCTCCCACGTCCCAGCTTCCTGGTAGGCCTGCGCTTATGCGCGACAACACAAGCCCTACTATTCCACCGTCGATGTAAACTATCCATTAGGAGTCACAGGCACTACTGTCGACGTACTTCATAACAATCACGCACTGTACGTCAACAGTTTTGAACGAATGATTATCACAACTTATCTCTATGACACAAAAGATAGAAATAAAGTTGCAACTGGCCTTCACTAAGGCAGAAATAGCGAATACAATCATCTAGAGGACACATGTCCCAACATATCATCCATTACAACAGCGGAAGCAATCAAAGGTGTCTGTGTACAGACAAATCCAACAGGCTTAAGAAGCCGGAGAAAATAAATAAGACGAAGCCCATCCACGTAGGTTCTGGATCCTGCCCTGGTCCAGCTAACTACTCGTCTGCAGTCTCGTCAAACTCCACGAAGTAGCCATCCTGGTGGTCATCGTAGCCGTAATCGTAGTCTGCGTAAACCACAGCCCCAACGGGGTCAGTACATCCAAGTACTGGCAAGCAAGACTCACAGTTCACCAAAGTATAGCCCGTCAACACAAGCACAGATGACTTGGTTCAACGGAAAGAAGGGGTTATATAATAATGCTGCAACTGGCTGCGCTAACCAACTACAGAGATTCTATCATATCCAACTATTAGAAAGGGGATAAGATCGAGGTTGTAACCAACTGAAAGATAACTGCAAACAAACCCATCCTGGATCTCGCCCCTTATCCAAAGAAGCAATCCGAGGATAACTCACACAGTTGTGATAAGGTGAAATCAAGTTATTGTGTGAATAACCTATTACTAGCCAAATTATTAATCATTGGGTGAAACATGTTTGATAATTATGTTTAAGTTGTCCTGAGTACTTGTTAGCCAGTACTTTCACCAAGTAATCCATAACCGCGGAAAACACGGCTTCTCGAGAAGATTATCCCTGCAGGGTTGCACCAATTTGGCCGTACACGTATGAATAACCCGCCAGATGGGATGCCTCCCACCAAGCGGGGCACTCAACACAATTCAACTCTTCTCCGCATCAAGCCCAAAGCACCTTGGGCGCACGGCTAATCAAGCCCCGAAGAAAAGGGACCCTCATAGCACTCTAAGACCGTGTCCCCCTATATGCCGACTACAAAATTTCCACCCTGCGCTGGGCTCGCAAAAACATGCATGCGGCAAATAGAAAGCACGAACTAAATGAGATGATTTGGACGAGATGCGAATCGAATCAAATTGAGGGGGGCGCCCATACTCGCTTCCCACATGCGGTTAGTGCGCTCATCATGGATCAGTAGACAAGACCCTTTTCCTATTAGGGTCGACACTAGCAGGCCTCAAAACCTCTCATGGGCCTCCTGCCGGTGCCTTATCATCAGATTATTATTAATAGTAATAACATTAGCATGATTGTTTGATTGATTAAACATCGAGCCCCAGAACATAATAAAGATATAGTAACTGAAAGTAACGGGTAACAGACTCGAGCAAAAACAACCTAAGCATGCTAATGAGACACTGGCTCAATCAATGGGTTGTAGGAGGGGTGATGAGGCAATATCAGGGTTAGAGGATTCATGTGATAGGTTCGTAACAGAAACATCTACCACTAAGGCTAGCAAGTATAGACAACGGAAAGTATCGGTAACCAGGGTTGAAAGGAACACGATGGTTCATGTGAGTGATAACTTGCCTGCAAACTGATCAGCCGGGTACTGAGCTAGATCCTCAGAAGGGGTGCTGTAAAGGTCGTCTGCCTCAACGTCGTCGTCTATTCGAGAAGAAGCAAACAGACAAAACAGGAATGTAAACAATCATGTTCATGGCATTGTGCACAGTCAATATGATGCATGGCAATTTAATGGGTGCATCAAAATAAATTGACTAACAAGATAGCACAAATTAAATGGACCCATATGCAAGGGTTGCATATGGAAAAGGATCCATTGAAATAAGTGGAACAAATGATTTGCAATTATTTATTAGGTGATAGTGGTTATCATGATGCATGCATGATGGTGATGACAAGATAACAACAAAATAACAAGGATAGATGCAAAGGAAAAGGAATAAAACAAGTTTAGAAATTAATTATTAAGTTTGGAAAATTTTGGTTAATTACGCATGCCACACAAACAATTATTGTTTTCATCAAGTTAGAGTGTGCAAAACAATTTACAAATTTTATATTTGAAAAGAATCATCAAATTTTAGTTGAATTACATGTTTCACATTTTGAAATTGGACTTTGGATTATTTAATTATGAATTAAACAATATTAAACAAGTTTTAATTGAATTTAAAACAAGCTTAAATATTAATTGAATTTTATTTGTTCAAACCATAAATTCAAATTCACATTTGAAAAGTTCACACTTTGGTGGTTTGAAAACATAATTTGCATGTTCAAAATATTTTATATTAATCAAGTTATGATTTTATCAAATTTAATTGAATTAAACAAGGTTTAAATTGTTTAGGCAATTTAAATTGTTCAACCCAGAAAACAAATTTTATATTTGAATAGAACATTCAAAAAGGTGTGAAAAATATATTTTATTTGAATTATTTGAAAACAGTATGAATTAGTTATGAATTATTTCAATTTGCATTTGAATTATTCAAATTTGAAATTTAAAAGTATTTTGAAAACTCAAAACAGAACACAACTTGGATATTTGGAAAGATTAGAAAATTTGGATCAGAATTCATATAAAGTTTGTATTTAATGGACTTATAGAACAAAAGATATTGAATTTTAAACTTGTGCTTTAATTCTGCTATTTAAAAAGGAAATTGGAATTTTGAAATTTGCACTGAAACGTTTGTTACTCTGGTTCACGTTACACACTTGCACTGCGCAGTGGGCCAGTGGACAGCGTGGCACTGCGCAAGCGATTGCGTGGCCACGGGTCAATGACAGTGGGCCTCCCTGCTGTGGAATAATTTCCACAAAAAAGTGGGGGCTTGAGGGCTCGAACCCGTGCCCAGGCGCTGCGTGCAAAGGTTCAGTACCACTGCGGTGTTCGCGTTCAGTTGACAGAGGAAGCGACGCTGTGAGGATATTGTTCCAAGCCAGTTTCTGAACTTAACTGACGAAACACCGCGTGCTCGACTGACAGAGGAAAAACAGAGATGCTCGCCGGCGATCAACGGCACGGTGGCGCTCGAACTTGGACGTATGGATGCGTGCAGACCTAAGCATGGATGCAGGGAAGGGAGGAGGAGCAACCGGCGCTCACCACCGTTGTAGAGGGGCAGAGGCTCGACGGTGACAGGCTGCTGACGACGGGGTGACGACGGCGGTGACGCGGGCAGTCGAGGACGGCGGCGAGCTCCTGGTGGTTCTCCTCGCGTGCTCTGGTGTTCAAAGGGTAGAGGGGATGGCGGCGGTGCTATTCCCGTGCTCCAACGTCGTCGAGAGGCTCTGCAGTAACGACGAGGTTCTCGGGTTCAGTAATGGAGGCACGGTGGCCGGAGGGAGAACGGATCGCGGCGTGGATCTGATGCTCACCGTGGTTTCTTCTGGTGTCCACGGGGAAGAGGAGGGAGCAGTGAAGCGTTAGCAGAAGGTGGGTGGCTAAGTGGGTGCGCTACGCGGCGGCGCCATGTCGATGTTCAGGATCTCGTCGGCGGGAAGAAATACAGAGAGGGGTAGCTCGACGGGGAGGAGGCGATTGACGGCGCTGGCGATGGAAGGAGGAACCCTAGCAGCTAGGGCAACTGCCAGGGGCTAGGGCTCGCTCTTATAGGGCTCGAGGAGCGAGGCAGCCGCCGGAGTCGCGCGCGGTGCCGCGGTGGCTCCGCCCGATTCCCTGCCGTACGGGGTGACGAAGGGGAAACAGTAGGGCGGCACGAATCTTGGCGCAACGAAACGGTAAGTGGGAGATAGCGGGTTGGGTCGCGCGCGCGCGTAGGGCTAGCGGGCTGGGCTGCGTTAGGTTAGCTAGCTGTCGCCCGTTTCTCCTTTTATTCTTTTTCTGTTTTATTATTTTTTTGTAGTTTGCTTTTGGAAGAAAACTGTTAAGGGTTTAGTTAACAAAAATTACAGAAAAATTAGTTTAGGCTTGTTAGGTAATTAGAAAACATATTCCAACTTTGGATTTCAAAAATTTGATATTTAAAATTAGGTTTGCATTTGAAATCAAATTGAAAGCATTTCTAATATTAAACACAATGTTAAACCACAATTTTAATAGGGTTCACCCTAAGGAATATGTGGTTAAAGATTGCAATGGTTGAGTGATTTTCATGTATTCAAATAGTTACTGATTTTGAAATTCATTTGGCTTGAATTGAGGTGAAGTAGAATTAAGTAATTGGATTAATGGTTTGCTTAAACCAACAATTTGATAAGTGAAAAACAAGGAATAAAAGGGTTGTTTTTATTTGTTATTTTGGTTCCAAAAGTTGTAACAGAGCAAGTATGAAACCATGTTTGAATAAAGGTTTAAGTTTGAGTTGTGAAAACAGTGGAAAACAATTGCAATAACTAAGAAACAAAAGCAAACAACAATAAATCAAATGCAATGAGATGATAACATGATGCATTTCTTGAAATAAAACAAGGAACAAAGCATTCTAGTGGTATTTTCATACTTGGGATGTTACAGCAAACGTCAGGTCCTCGGGTCGGACACCGGAAGAGCCGGCAGCTTGGTCGCCTGATGGGGGAGCTCTCCCCGCCCTTGGGGTCGAGACCCGGACGGTCTGAGTATCCGGGTTGGGAGAACCCATCCTCGTGTCCGGAACCTCGATCTCCTCGTCCACTGGTTCGGATGAAGCAGGAGACCCGGCGGCTTGGTGAAGTGGATCGCCCAAGGGGCCTTGTTCCTGGTTGTTCTCAATATCACCGCCAGTCGCGGCATCTACGTTCTCAGTCGGCTCCTCTGTCTGACGGTTATCCGCCTCCCGGTTATCCATCTCCACATTCTCTGGGTCACTAACGGTGACTTGAGCGCTAAAGAAAGATGAGAAGAGGCAGTTAGCAATGGTGATTGAAAATTGTCAGGTATCAAAGGATGTCATATAGCAAAAACTTACCCGGTATTTACGGCGTAATCCGGCGGGAGCTCGCTGCTGGAAGCAGACGAAGATGTCAAAGGGACCAATAGCGGAACCCGAAATTGCCTGGCACGTGGATGGTTAGGAGAAGGGTGGCGCTGAGGAGAATTGGAAGGACGAGGCGGAGGAGCACTGGCACGATGGACGGGGGAGGTGGAGATGCCCGGGTTAAGGGGATCCTCACCCGGGGAACTCCGAGTTACTCTGCGCTTGGCTGGAAGAGAATCCTTCAAGTACGACGAGTTCGATAATTGATGGTTAAGTTGTCGCATGGCATCAAAGGAGTAAGGTTCAGAGGATATAGAAGAGAAAGGAACCTTGGACACTGCCCCTCTGCTCTTCCTCTTGGCTCCAACTGTTGCCTCTTGATCAGATTCGGTAGCCTCTGGGTCATCCTCGTTATTCTCACCTTCGTCCTCCAGCCCTGCGAACCGAGTGTGTGTCCGTGGGAAAAAGTTAAATGGGAGGAAAATGATGCAAGTAAAGATAATACAAGATCCGGGAAAATACCTTCATTACCGTCAGCCGGCTCATCTTCTTCTTCCGGGTCTCTGGAAGGGGGGGAGGTTTCAACTGTCCAGAAAGGATCATCGGCCTGAGACATAAAGATGAAAATAAGAACTAGGAGCAGTATCGAGTCAAGATGAAGAAATAAACTTATGAGTATCGGGTCTTACCGCTGGGGCCGGGTTTTCCCGAGTAAACGGAGGTAACCCGGCGATGTTCTTTATCACCTCCAGCTTCTCCGTCAAGAAACCCTTGATGGTTTGTTGGTATCCCCGGCTGTAAAGCTCTTGGTGGAATATCGAAGGGCGTCTGTGATGTGCCCCGAGTATTCGCACATCAATTTGGAGTGGATAGAATTGGGTTGGATCCGGAAGTCGACCCAAGTTTTCACTAAGTTGAGCCCGAGAAGGCCTTGGGCTGAGAGAACGGCTAACTTAGCTAGCAAAGGTATGATTGCCTCCCTGTCTGAGTCAGGGGCGAAAGCGTTGAAATTCTCGGAAGTATTGAGGAGGCCCTCCGAGTAACCCGGCAGTCTCTTCTCGCCGGGTGGAGAGGTGTCGTGGCAGTAGAAGAAGGATAGTTGCCAGTGTTTAACATGGGAGTTCAGATTAAGGGTTGGCATTGAGGAGTTTTTGCGGCGTTGGATGGATACCACGCCGCAAGTGAGAAGTGCTCCGTCACCGCTTTCGCGGCACGACTTGCACTGGAAAAGTTCAATAAAGAGAGTCAAACTTGGCGGAGTGCACAAGTATGACTCGGATAGGACAATGAAGTGGGTAATATTCAACATAGAGTTAGGCCCTATGTCGAATACCCGGAGGCCGTAGTGGCTCAGGACCTCGCGAAAGAAAGGGTGACCCGGAGGGCGGAATCCCCGGGTCACGTGCTCTATGAAACAGATTACCTCGCCATCGGTGGGTGTGGGCCGGGTCTCGTCACCCGGCGCCCTCCAGTGAATGTCCTTCTGAGGGGGAAGAACCCCCAACTCGGCCAATTCTTCCAGCTTGGCCATTGTGACAGTGGATCGCCCCCAATTGGCGGATATGGATTGGGTTGTCTTCACCTGGGCCGGCTGTTTCCCTTGCCTTTTGGGAGCCATGGGATCAACCTGCAAAACACAAGGAAAAAAGGTACAGGAAATAAGACTCGGAAGTACTGGATTATCCGAGTCTGGGGTATCAAGAAAGTATGAAAACTAAGAACTATCCGGGTATCACACCATGGAGTGGAGATTACGAGGTATCCGGGTATTAAGTACAACTATGGAGATTATTGGTCACTTACGTATGGAAAAGTATTTGGGGAAGACGGATGGTTGCCCATGTATCTACTGCAAGCAAAATAGCCGGAAAAGGAGGATTTTCCGGGTGTCAATGTTATGCGCGGAAAATTGAGGTGAAATGGATCTAGATTGGAAAACTTGTGAACGATTCTACGAAGAAATTGGTGATTAATAATGGTAGGAGGATGAGGTGTAATCATCAAGCAGGTGGTTAAAGGAGTTAGAGAGCGTCAAATCGATCTAATCCGGTGCAATAGGAAGAACGGCCCGCAGGTTGACCTAGATCCAATCTAAGGTGAATCGAAAAATTGCGGAGCTATTTTAACAAATACTTACTGGGAGGATCTTGAATCTGGCGTGGCGGCGGCCGATGTCGCGGTCTGGATGTCCCCCTGCGACCCTTGATGAGCGGAATGAAGGCGCGGTGGCAGAGTTCGGCGGCGGCGCGGAACAGTTCAAGGATGAATGTGGCCGACGGCGGCCTTGCTACGATGGCGGGCTTGAGATTTTTGTGGAATTGCGGAGCGCAGGGAATGAGGAAGCAAAGGGAAGGTTGGAGTGAAACGTTGGGATCTAAGTTACCCTCTGGGCTCTATTTATAAGATGCGGGCGGATAAACCTATCCTAACGGGCGGAATCCGGAAATTTTGGGATAACGGTCATCTGTGCGGATTTTTTGAGATATGCTTCAAGTGTTGAACGTGATATCCGGGCAGGAATAAGAAGGAGATATTTTCCGTGATATCAGGGTTAATTATCGAGTAAAGTAAGTCGGTCTTTTGGCATTTTTTATCAGGGTTTAGACCTGGAGAGCTAAGCCAAGTACTTGGAGAAAAGCCGGGTTACTATATGGCCACCATGGAGTTAGGCCTAGCTATTTATCAAAGCACCTTAACCCGGCCTCCATACACTTGTGCGTTTGATATTTTTGCAGGGAATAACAAGCGCTTCAAGGAAGGATCCGTGAAGCCTAAGCTATTCTGGGGACTACTGATGGAGGGATAATAACCCGGTAGGCCAACTCCAAGGTGTAACCCGGCCCAAAGGACGCTGCGCAAGATCCGGCTAAGGATAAAGAAACTTCTGGAAGGCCCAAATTTGTAGGCCTCGTAACCCGGATTGTGGGTTACGGTAAAGGAAAGTTAGGGTTTGTATGTGGTGTCCGGGTAGGATTCAGGGTGTGCCTTGGAGGGTAAGCCAGGGGGTACGGGTGCTTTATAAACCGACCCCTAGGTTTAGTTGAGAGAGATCTAAGAACCCTAGCGATATCGCTTGGTATCGAGTATCCAGTGTAACACGCGAGTTGAGTTAATATCTTGAGATTGGAGACTCGGCGACTTGATTGCCGGCTACCAGATCGAGTTTCATCATGTTTTCCTCTGAGCTAAACCCTCTCCCAAACGCCTGTGTCGTCTTGCCCCAAGATCAGTTACCCTCGGTAACATCTGCCGTGATTATCCCACGACAAGCTTGTTGTAGATGTAACATGATCTCGCCATGAATTTGGCGAAATCCGTACGTCCGAGTATTGCGTGATACACGCTCTCGAACGGGACTACTTGGAATAAGATCTTTGCCTGACGGAAGTGTTCTCTTTTACCTAAGGTAACATCTAGGGAAATTTCTCCTAGGGACTGTGCTTGCCTACCGGGCACAATGTCGTGGAAGCGCACGTTATTGTGTCTGAGCTGGGTCTCAGAGAAATGCAACTGCTTCCATGTACTCAATTACAAGATGTTGATGCTAGATCCTCCATCCACCAGCACTCTTTTGAGCCTAGTGTTTTGCACAATAGGACTTAGTACCCAAGCATGTGTGCCGGGTTCTGGGATATTTCCGGGATGATCTGATTGATCCCAAGTAATTGGCGTATTTGAATACTTCAAGTACTTTGGTGTTGGAGGTATCACCGCATTGATTTCTCGAAGTGTTCGCTTTTCCTGTTTGGCTGAGGGAGTTTCCAGAAAAGTAAGGTTGCATTCTTCTTCAACTCTCGGGAATTTGGGCTCTCCTTTTCGCTGCTGCTCCTGGATTTTATCATCAGTATCAGACTCGCTGTCCCCTTTCTTGGACTCTGGCTTTTGCTTATTGAATTTCTTCTTGGGATTCTTTTCCTTGTTCCTGGATCCGGCAATGCCTTTCATATGCTTTTTAACCCGGCATTGCGCATTGGTGTGGGTAGGCTTCCCGAATTGCGAATGGTGGACACAATTTTCCGACTTAATTTTTTCCCACTCTTCCTTGGAGTTGGAGATAGGTTATGTGTTTCTTCCTTTCCATCTACTACAGCCATTATCCTTCCCAAAGGTTAAGTTTACTTCTATGGGTTTTGGCTGTGCTTCTGGAGTAGCCTTCTTTTCAGAACGAGGTGTCTTTTTGGCCTGAGCCAAAGCATCAATATTTCCATCTCTCGCTCTGATATGATCTTCGGCCACTGCGTGCTCATTGGCGGTGGTAAGCATAGATCCGAGATCTTTGTGCTCCTTCGAACCAACAATGAACGATACGAGGTCGGGTTTCAGTCCGTTGATGAAAGCATGCATTTCTTATACATCACTTACTCCAGAGCAACTATTCTTCATTGCGGTCCATCTTGAGATAAAATCGACATACGACTCATCCTCGTACTGGACGAAAGCATGCATTTCTTGTACATCACTTACTCCAGAGCAATTATTCATCATTGCGGTCCATCTTGAGATAAAATCGACATATGACTCATCCTCGTACTGCATGCAACGGTTTAGCTGGTTTATACTTTTAGGACATTTGTACGTGCCCCAAAAGTGTTAAGCGAATACTTTTGCCATATCTTCCCAGCTGCCCACTGTCCTTGATGGTAGCCATTGATCCAATCACTAGCTCCATCTAGTAACATTAGGGGAAGAAACTTCACAGCCTCTAAATATGTCCCTTTGTTAATCTGGAGTGCAGTATAGTAATCTGAGAGCCATGTATCCAGGTTAGTGCTTCCGGTATACTTTTGATAAGTTGGACCAACTTTGCTGAAGCCAGAATGTAGACTAATTCTTCGGATCCTATCAGTGAAGCATCTAGGTCCAAAGTATAAATCGTCTCTTTCCGCCTTATCGACATGAGCGGAATATCGTCCGGCTGAATAAACACAAGGGGATCTGCTCCTTTCTGACCCATTGTTGCACGAGTGCGCTCTTCCGGGATTATTCCTGCTTCTTCCGTTGTCGTGTCCTTTGGAATAAGGTGGAGTTATACTCCTTGGTCTTTTTTTGTTCCTAGGAGGATTACGGGATCTCTCACGCATGTGAGGATTGTCATATCTTCTGGCTTTATCAGTTGGGCGTCTCGGAGGCGGAATTACTTTTCCGTGTTTCAGGTTTTTTTCTTCCTGTTCTTTGTGATCACGGGGATTGTTTCCGCCTTTTGGCAGATGGGATCATGTTCTGGACGCTGCATCCTTATTATCTGGGATTTTCTTGTCCTTCTTAGGATCTCCCTTATTTTCCTTAGAATCGCATGAATCTCCAGGCTCACCGGGTTCAGGTGCTCCAGCGGCGCATGTGGCAGTTTTGCATAGGGCTGAGTCGTCATCCAACTTCCCTGATCTTGCATGTCCTCGTTGTTGCTGCTGTAATGCCTTTCCTAGGAAAGCATACACTCCCTGAAGTTTTTCATCATTGGAGTACAGATCGTCATTAAGGATGGCGAACGCAGCTTCTGCGTTTTCGGCTGCGGTTTTGTGTATGCGTTCGCCCTTGGCATTGGTGTCGTTGACCTGCCTTTGCCAAGAAGGGTTTTCAAACCACTTTCTTGCTGGCAATTCATCCGGTTTGGCGATTCCGGGTAACCGCGTAGGTTTAATACTGGATCTATTTCTTCTCTCGTATTCCTCTATTTCCTCCTGCTGCAATTTAATGCCAGACTAGGTCTTCATGAGGTTTTCCAGAGTACGAAATAGATGTTGCTGCGGCCGCTGTAGAGCTTGTCTCCTAGCTTCCAGCACTTTCGGGGGCTCGTTTCGTCCCACTAGAGTTTGAATTAGATCAATTTTGTCATGTTCCGACATTTGGGGAACGGGGATTTCTCTCTTTTCTTCTCCGCGGGTTTGGTTCCGCTGCCTCCTCCCACTTCCAGGTTTTGGTTAGCAATATCTGCCAAAATTTTCTTCTGGAGTTTATACTGGAGTTTCTTGGCAGTCTTCTTTTTCTTTTTGGAGGAAGGAGGTTTTTTGCCAGGTTCTTCCTCTATCAATTCTTTGACGTCAGGATAAGTTGGATTAGTTTCACCATCCTCCCTTTCCTCATCTGGCGGAGGTGTTTTGGGATCTTCATCGTCTTCGGCATCCGAGTTTTCAGTCGGTTTTGCCATAAGTAATTCGTGGAAGCTCCCTTGCATAGATTTAACAATTCTCTCAAAAGTGTCTTCATCTTCGTCTTCGGAATCTATATCTCCAGATCTGGGTTTCGACTCCAATCTTGCTTCTATAGCGCTTCCGAGTTCGCTGTTTCATTGTCGGGTGTCGGATCTTCCACTTGTTCTGTGGGATTATTGTATTATGCTTTTTCCATGGGATTAATTTCTTACATGTTGTCCGCGATCTTGGACTGCATCATGCCTATAAAGTGAGATCTGATTGCAGGCATCTCTGGAGAGGCGGCAAATTCATCATTGTTTTGGCGATTTGAGCAGAATCCGGTATCATAGTTTCCCTCAATTGGGTATAGGGCAGGTGGGATAAATTTGCTTCCACCACAGAATTCCATTGCCTCTGCTGTTAATCCAATAAAAATATTTGTAGATCCAATCGGTAAAATGCAGACACTTACCAGGTGATTCCGTGCTAGCATGTACGATCCGTTGTCGAGGAAGCGCCCGACGTTACAGTCGAATTTTAGGCTTACGACAGTTATTGTACTGCTGATTCCACCGAGTATTCGTGATCGAAACGTAACTCCTGACGCCGCATGCCCCACGGTGGGTTCATAGACGGGGGTGCCATGAGCCTACTAGTAGAACTGCGTGGGACGTGATAATACAACAAACGAGAACACCGAGTTTTACCCAGGTTTGGTACGACGCAACTAGGCGGCGTTCCTACTCCTGCAGTCTCACTAAATCAGGGCTGAAGCCTGGAGTATACAAAGTACAATGTGAATATGGTTTCGCTAACTTGACGAGGATCAACTTCTCGGCGAGTTGGCTTGTAGTTAATTGTCTATATGTTCTCTACTCCCGCCCTGGCTTTATATAGATAGCCAGATTAGGGTTTACATAAAGGAAACCTATAAGACTACGGAAAGTATCTAACTTGGAAAGTAAGGAATCTGTCTTGTCCTCCAGGCCGCACCACTTTGGGCCGTGGTACGGGTTCTTCTAGAATCCGGCTTCCTGCACATCAATTTACTGGGCCTCCCAATGGACTATGATCCATTACCTACGGGCCACCCTGGTAATCCGGCTTTTGGGGCCAATGCCGGACATACTCCTAATCGGCATATATCCGACAACCAGGGTATGTGGAGAAGCTTCCTTTCAAGACTTTCCCTCCTATAGAGAGGAAGAAGAAGAAGAAGAGGAGGAGTAAAAGGAGAGAGGTAACAATATCTTCCCCTAAGAATGTAGAGCCTATTAAAGTTTTTGATGAGTCTGAACTCGATGATTTTCCTATGCCTGTTATTTATGAAAGTGATCACGATTGGGAAAAACACACTACTTTTGACATTGGAAATATCTTTGGTACCAATTCTAAAAATGATGATAATTGTTGTACTATTAGTACCATCCATGTTCCTTCCAATGATGATATAGAAATCTCTGAGCTTGTGGATGATGTGTTTGAAAATCCTTTTGCTATTGATGATTATATGCTTAATACATATCTTTCTAGTAAAAATGATGATATTTCTTATGATGATACTATGCCTCCAGTCTTTGATACCTATTATAAAAGATGCTATAACATAGGCTATGATTACAATTATCCTTATGAAACTTGTCATAGTTATGGAGGGATTACCCAAAACCATCTCCCTAATATACAACTTGTCTATCATGTTGGAGTTATTTATGATGATTACAATGATAAATATGATATTTTCAGACCACCTACTATTGAGGAGAAAATTAATTATGATTGCAAAATGCCTCCTACGTTTGATGATTATGGTGATGAGAATGATAATGATAGCTATTTTGTTGAATTTTCTCCCACTACTATTAATAAGAATGACTATGCTTATGTAGAGAGTAATAATTCTTTTATGCATGTGGCTCGTGATAAGAATGTTTCTTGTGATAGTTATATTGTTAATTTTATTCATGATGCTACTGAAAGTTCTTATGATAGAGGGAAACATATTTTTATGCGTCTCAACAAATATTAAGTCTCCCCTCTTTATGTTGAAATTTTTGAGGTTGCACTTGTTTTGCTTTACTATGCTTGTTGCTTTGTGTTTTCATGACTTGTTTTTCTACAAGATTATTCTTCATAGGAAGTGTCTTAGACTTAAATTTGTTTTACATTTTCTTCTTGATGCTCTCTTTTGCTTCAAATAATATTTATCATGTGAGCATCTTCTCAAATTATAATGCCTAGCTAAAAGGCGTTAAAGAAAAGCACTTCTTGGGAGATAACCCATGGTTTTATTTTTGCTTTGTTTTTCTATGTTTTGTTTGAGTTAAGGGGTTTTATACTTCTGTATCAACTCCTTTGTATCTTTATTTTCATGTTTTAGTAGTTCCAAGTAAACTTTCTGACGAGAGTTGGAGTTGATTTTCGGATTTCTGCGCAGAAAACAGATATCTTCTGTTCACCGTAAAAAACCATATAATTCACAGGAAAATCAGAATGACCTGAAATTTTTTGTGCCTATCCGCCAGCTAATTACGCAACTGTTTCGTTCTTTAAGTTTTTTTATCTGAGCAACGTAAGTACCTCAAAAAATTCTTATTTACAGACTGTTCTGATTTTGAC
Organism: Alopecurus myosuroides; assembly: GCA_028641055.1. NCBI lineage: Eukaryota > Viridiplantae > Streptophyta > Magnoliopsida > Poales > Poaceae > Alopecurus > Alopecurus myosuroides. Next base: position 42,334,881 of record CM054062.1, read on the forward strand.
AGATTCTACCATTTTTCTTGCATTTGCTCTTTTATGATGTAAAGTGGATTTCTTTGCTTCACGAAACATCAGTGGCTGGAGCTAATGTTTAAAATTATCAATAGCACTTGTTTCATACATAGCCCATGGATTTTTAATTGTTGCACTAACCATCTAATGCGAATTACTGTTTGAGTATGGTGTGAAGAAAGTTTTCAAGAGTTAAGAGAAGAGATGATATATGTGATCAGGAAGAGTGCAAGGTCAAAGCTTGGGATACCCGAGTGGGTCATACTAGCATATTTTTAGAATACTCAAGAATCTAAGCTTGCGGATGCCCAAGGCATCCCCTTCTTCATCAACTATCTATCAGGTCACTTCTCGTAAAACTATAATTTTATTCGGTCACATCATATGAAGTTTACTTGGAGCGTCTGTTTGTTTTTCTTTTTTTTTCTTTTTTTTTCTTTTTTTCTTTGTTTTCCTTGCTTCAATAATATCATTGGACCTAGCATCCTTGTTTGGTAGAGAGACACGCTCTGCTTTTTCGTTTGAATACTTGCTATGCTAGTATTCTTAGTTTTTCTTCTAGTTACTGCAAAGAATTCTTGTTTAGCTCTTGTTTTCATTGCACCTCTTATTCAGAGCTGTTAGTTTTAGTAGTTTTATGTGATTACTCTCATGTTTTCTTGATGTAGAATGTAGAGATTTTTTGTTAAAGCATGTCTTGTATGGTGCTTATTGGGAAAAAAAACTGTTGCTTGAGGTAGAATTTTTAACGGTGCAAGTAGAAAGTTATATAGACTGTGGCTAGAATTTTTCATATAATGCTAGATGTTATTTTAGTTCTAAATCCTTGTGGTTATTGAGTAGAATGATTAGTCTCAAATAGTTGAGAGTGTTTAATGTGCCATTGAAAGAATCATGAGTTGTTCTTGTCATATTGAAGCATAAATTTGTGGTATTCTCCTTTGAATGTTTTATTTGGTTGACTTGGCGCATGCTCAGACCATGTTTATGACTATGAACCAATCACTTATAGCCTCCATGATCATTTAGTTTTTGAACTTGTGGTACCACTTATGCTTTGATTAATGATGTTTATGTCGCTATGCATGATTATGGCTCTTGTGCTCTCTTGATTTGTCGCTCCCAGTTTTTTCCTAGCCTCCACCTGTACTGAGTATGAGCTCTACTCGTGCATACAAATCCCCAAAACCAAAGTTTTCCCATTGTGTCCACCATACCTACCTACATGTGGTATTTAACTGATACTCCAAGTAAATTGCGCGTGTGCTACCTTTAAAACTTTCAAAATTACTCATGTTTTGTATTCTTGTTTTTGCTCATGAGGACGTAAATAGAGAATCTTTATCTCACTTGTTGATTGGATTTCACACCCTGGACTAGGGGCTTCATCCGCTTATCCAATTGATAGAAGAGCTGACAGCGGGTGCCCAAATCCAAATTAATACAAACAAATTCTCTTCACTATTTCCCCCGATTTATGAGTCAAAGCATAATTGTGTAAACAAAAGAGAAAGAGGGATGACCTTCTACCCATATCTGTCCTTCATATAGGAGCCTCTCTTGTGAAGTCTAGTTGGCTTGTGACGTATTGTATTTTATGTTTACCATTCATTGACATTAGCATACACCTCTCTTAAAATATAGACACTCCTACATGGTATGTGATTGTTGGCAGGCACCCGAGGATTCAGTTATCCATGGTTTGTGAAAGATGGATGGGAGGAGTGTCAATTTTTTATACCTCTGTTTAATAAAATAAAAGCTCTAGCACATGAGTGATCCATGCTTCCCTCTGTTTAGGGCCTTTCTTTTACTTTTATGTTGAGTCTCCATCTTCTAACTTTATGCATAGTTGAGAGGGCATAGTTGCCATTCTGAGTTTTATGTGCATTTGTCCCAGAAACATTATTAATTGATTGATGATGTGTTATTGCTAGTTATCTAATTATTTGTTCTAGTCTTCCTCATGAACTTTAAAGGTGTCATGGCATTTATGTTTCCCACTCTTAAGGACAAGCAAAATACCACTTTGTCATGCTTTCTCTATACTTGAAGCAAACGTATATCTTTCGTTGCATTGTTATCCATGATCTTTTATTTGTGTTACTTCTCGTGATGCAAGATGATTGCTATGATTTATTATTAAAGTTTTATTTATCATGCTTATGTTGAAATTCTATGATCTCAGCTTACATATGATTTTACATTACTTTGATGATCAAGTTTATGTTGGTAGCATGTTACCTCAGAATTTTTTTTTTATCGTTTACCTACTCGAGGATGAGTAGGAACTAAGCTTGGGGATGTTGATACGTCGTTTTTATCGATTTCTCGGGACTAACCTATTGCCAAATGCCATAGAGCTAGTTCTTGTTTTCTGCTGTTTTTAGTTTCAGAAAAGTTGTTCTAGAAATATTCTCGGAATTGGATGATTCAAAAGCTAGAAGTCTTAGAATTCCCGACACCTCGCGGAAGTCCAAAGAAGACCTGGAGGGGGCCCCTGGAGCCCCCACACCATGCCTTCGTGCGTGCTAGCTCCTGGCCGCTCCGGGGGGTGGTGTGGGCCCCTCGGGCGCCCACCAACGTTGTCCTCTCACCTATATAGTCTCCCCGATGCAGAAACCCTAGATGAATCGGCCTTTTCCACAAAAAAGTTCTGTAGCTCCGCCGCCACCGCCGACAAGTTTTGGGGGATAGAAATCTCTGTTCCGGCACCCTGCCGGGACGGGGAAGTGCCCCCAGAGCCATCTAAATCGACTCCACCGCCAACTCCATCGCCGTTGTTGTCTCCTATGATGAGGAGGGAGTAGTTCTCCCCTGGGGCTAAGGGCTCTAACGGTAGCTATGTGTTTCATCTCTCTCTCCCATGGTGTGATCTTTATGTGATCGTGAGCTTTGTAATCTAGTTGATAAGTAGATGTTACTCTTCATCTGTTATGCTACTCATGTGGTTTTGTTACGAGATCTCCGTAAACACTTTGATCACAGTGTAAAGGTGACGGTGTGTGCACCGTGTGGTTTAGCATGATATTTATATCTTGTGTTGGATGACCCTATGAAATTGTGGCATTTTTTTAGTACCTTCTAAGGCGCTCATAGTGACAGCGTGGGGTTAACTAGACATGGGACTTGAGGACTGCTATTACAGCCCTACGCAATGAATTGGTGTTTGTTTGTCGCACCCGGACTTCTAGAGGATACACACAGCCCGCTAAATAGTAGATAATTGGCTTACGGGGCCTACCTGCACCCGCATCTCAATATGAGTAGGCCAACACGTAAACGTGTGACAACCATCCTCTACTATTCATCGTCTGTGAAACCATCCAATAGGAATCCGAATACTTCCATTGAAGTACTTCATAACATACACACATGGTACGTCAACGGCATTTGAACAAGTGATACCACAACAAACTCTAAGACACAAAGAAATAGAAATAAGTGGCAAAAGCTCTCACTAGAGCAGAGATAAAAAATACAGTCATGCAGAGGACACATGTCCCAACAAGTCATCATTACATCACAGCGGAAGCATCCAAAGTGTCTGAGTACAGACAAGATCCAAATAGGCCTAAGAGGCCGGAAATGAAAGAACAGAGCCCATCCACGAAGTCTCGGATCCTGCCCGGGTCCGCTATCTACTCGTCAGCAGCCTCGTCATACTCCACGTAGTAGCCACCATGGGGATCCTCGGAAACGTAGTCTGCAGAACCAGCAGCCCCAAAGGGGTCAGTACGGACGAGTACTGGCAAGCAAGACGCACAAGATACCAAAGTGTACCCGACAACACCAAGTACAGATGCTTTGGGTTCAACGGAAGATATGTGATACAAAGGTGCGGCAGCGGGCTGCACTAACCAACTACACAGACACGCTACAACATCCGGCTAAAAGAAAGGGATAAGATAGCGCATCGGAGCCAACTACCACTAACCTCAACCAAACCCATCCTGGATCTCGTCCCTTATCCAAAGAAACAATCCGAGGATAACCCACACAGTTGGATTAATGAAGGTTCAAGTTATTGTGTCAATATGCCTATTACTAGTCAAATTATTATTAATTAGGTGTAAGTTGTCTAATCCTTGTTAGCCAGCCCTATCACCAAGTCATCCATAACCGCGGACAACATGGCTTCTCGAGAAGATTTAACTCTGCAGGGATGCACCAATTTGGCCGTACACGTAAGAATAACCCGCCAGGTGGGGATCAAACCCACCAAGCAGGCCACTCAACACAACCCAACTCTTCTTCGCATCAAGCCCAAAGAACCACGTGCTGTGCGTGCGCGGCTAATCGAGCCCCCACGAAGAAAAGGGGGACCCTCATAGCACTGGAAGACCACGCCGCCCTAAATGCCGACTACAAAAGTTCCACCCTGGCGCCAAGGGTTCGGACCTGCAAATGCGTGCATCAATTGGAAAGCCCGAACTAAGTGTGGCGATTTGGACGAGATGCGAATCGAATCAGAGTTGCGGGGGGCGCCCATACACGCTTCCCACATGCGGTTAGCGCGCTCATCATGGATCTAGAGGACAAGAAATTTTCCTGAGTTCGACACTAGCAGGCCTCAAAACCATACCCGGCCTCCTGCCGGTGCCTTATCATCAAATTATTATTACCTCGAACATTAACAGGTTGTTGTTTAAAACATCGAGCCCCCAGAACATAATAAATATGGTAAAAGAAATAACGGACATCAGACTCGAGCACAAACAACCCTAAGCATGCTAGTAAGACACAGGCCAACAAGCAACAGGGTTATAGGTGTGGAGGAGAGGCTATTTCAGGGTTACCGGATAACATGTGATAGGATCGGAACACAAACAACGAATCATAAGGCTAGCAGATTAGACAACGGAAAGTATCGGTATCAAGTGTGGAAAGGACACAATGGTTCAGGTGAGTGAATACTTGCCTGCAAACTCAGTAGCCTGGTACTGGGCTAACTCCTCTGAAGTGGTGTCGTAAACCTCGTCTGTCTCAACGTCGTCGTCTATTCGAGAAGAAGCAAACAAACAACGAAGAGAGGCGGACAATCAATAACATGGCATAATGCACAAACATGGGATGATGCATGAAATTTTAATGCAAGTAAGAGATCATGGACATGATCATCAAGTTAAATGAGTGCCCCAAATAAGTTTGCATTATTTGAAAACCTCTCATATTTATCTTAGTGGACTATTATTAATTTTAATAAGACCAATACATCAAAAGTATTCCCACATGCATGAAATGATGTTTTTCTGTTATTAATTCAAGTTCTTTCCATTTTGGTATAGTTTCCATAATTTTTGGGTGAAGAAAATAATAAATAAGAATTAATTCTTATTGTTTTCATTTCTGCCATTTTTGGTAAACAATGTAAAAAGAGGTACTTTCAGTTACAAAAGCATGGGAAATACTTGAAAACATGTGGACAATGTTTCACTGAACATTTTGAGATATTAAACATAATTTTTGGATCTTTATTGAATTTATTATGCATTTTTCCATAAGCATTTTTATTCTGCCCATTTTTGTAAACAGAAGGAAACATGTTCAAATTTAATTCAATTGTGACCAAATAAAATACCACTGTGTAGAGTTTGTTAAGACAAAATTTTAGAGCCCAAGTTTGCTCAATTTGGGTGAACAGAACTCAAGTTATGAATTTTGCAAGATTTCAGTTTTTATTCCATTTTCTGTATTTAAATATTTAGTGCACAAATTATTACAGAAACATGTTGACATTTTTACATATTTCGAAAGTGCTCATAGTTATGAATCTACATAAATTTGAATCACCAAAATTGGAGCATTTATGAATATTTGGTGGAATTTACAAGATAAGATTTCGATCTGCTTTGGGGCTGGGCTGCGGGAAATGAATCCAAAAAAGAATTGCGCCGGAGGGGGGGGACTCGAACCCGCGCCCTCGGGCTCGCGCGCGTGGGCTTGTGCCACTGGGCTGGGCTGCGTGTTTCTGTTAGATCTAGGACGCGAAAACAGTTTGAGGTGAGGTTTCGTGCAGATAACTGAAAAACTACAATCGTGGACGGCCTGGACGCCGGCGAACAGAGAGGCGGCCGGCCGCGCGGTTCGCTGCTGCTGCTGCGCGGGCGCGCGTGGGTGTGCGTGTGTGCTGGGGAAGAGGAGGACGGGGGAGGCCTCACCGAGGGGCTTCGTTGGAGGAAGCAGGGAGCGGCTCGGTCGAGGCGACGGGGAGCAGGTGGCTGCGGTGACCGGCGGGAAAAGGCGATGGCGTCGTCGCCTCGGCCGTCCTTTGGCCGCGGTGTCTTCAGAGAAACGGAAGGTGGAACCCTCCTGGTTCCATTCCCGCGAAGAGCGATCCCCGTCGACGATCACAGCAACCTCACCGACCTCCAACTCCCGGCCATGGCAACTGCTATTTGCGGGTTCAGAAAAAGAAAGGTTCAGAGAGCGAGGAGGAGATCTGAGGGAGAAGAAAGGATGGCGGTGCAGGGAGGATAAGGAAGGGCTAGGGTTAGGGTTTGGGGTGGCTCCTGGTGGTGGCTTTATGGAGGGGAAAAGGAGGGGAGCAGGTGGAGGGAGACGTGGAGGGTTCCCTGTCCACAGGAGCTTACCTGCTCCCTGTCCGTACGAGGAAGAAGAAGCTAGGGGGGCTTGGGCCTGGGGTCGTAGGTGGCTGACTGGGCCTTGTTGGCCCAGTTCGGCTGCCTCCCCCTTTTCTTTTCTTTTCTTTTTTTTTGTAGAGAAGAAAAGAGAAGGAAAAAGAAGGGGTTTTTGGGACCCTAAAAATTATGGTGATAATTTTTATGAGTTCCTTACTGAAAATGCCCAGTTGCACCAACTTTTGTTTTTCAAAATTTAAATATTTGTTGCTGTTTGAATTTTAATTGAATTTGCTTGAATTTTGCAATATTTGAATTATTTGAAAATTACCCAAGTCTCTCATTTGGAAAATTCAAGTTTATGGAAGCAATTGATTTGTTTCTGTTAGTGATTTATTTTGAAAACATTGGAACATACCAAGTATGAACCAATTGGTTTGAAATTGAATTGAATTTCAAATTGAAACACATGCCACATGCAATGCTTATGATGACATGATGCATTAACATAAATTAACAAGAAGCAAAACATTCTAAGGTTGTTTTCATACTTGGGATGTTACAAAACGCACCCCCTTGAAGGAATCGCGCCCCGAGATTCCTACTGAGAAGAGAAAAGGTCCGGATACTTCTTGCAAAGATCCTCTTCGGTCTCCCACGTTGCCTCTTTATCGGAATGATGAGACCACTGCACTTTTAAGAACTTGGTGCTCTTGTTGCGAGTTTTGCGCTCGGTCTCATCGAGAATGCGAATAGGGTGCTCTTCATAAGAGAGGTATTCTTGCTTTTCAATGGAATCATGATCAACTGCACGACCTGGATCTTTGAAGCACTTCTTGAGCTGTGACACGTGAAAGACATCGTGCACCTTGGATAGCTTTTCTGGAAGTTCAAGACGATAGGCATTTTCTGCACGCCTTGAGAGAATGTTGAAGGGACCAATATATCTTGGTGCAAGCTTTCCTTTGACACCAAAACGATGAGTGCCTCTGAGGGGAGTTACACGGAGATATGCTTTGTCTCCGGCTGCATAGACCATGTCCCTGTGTTTGCTGTCATAGTAGCTTTTCTGACGAGACTGAGCAATCTTCAGATTGTCACGAATGATGCGAACTTTCTCTTCGGCCTCCTTAACAATGTCAGGGCCTAAGAGTGAACGTTCACCAGCTCCAGACCAATTGATTGGACTCCTGCATCTGCGGCCATAGAGAGCCTCGAATGGTGCCATGCCTAGACTTGCCTGGAAGCTGTTGTTGTAGGAGAATTCAGCATATGGAAGACATTCCTCCCATTTCATGCCAAAAGAGAGACCACATGATCTGAGCATATCCTCGAGAATCTGATTGACTCTTTCGACTTGCCCTTGAGACTGAGGATGATAGGCTGTGATGAACAGAAGCTTGGTGCCCAAGGCTTCTTGAAAGCTTTTCCAGAAATGAGAAGTGAAGATGCTTCCACGGTCTGAGCTTATTTCTAGCGGGACACCATGAAGAGGAACAATCTTTGTTGTGTAGAGCTCTGCTAACTGACTAGCTGAGATTGTCTCTTTGACAGGAAAGAAGTGAGCGACTTTAGTGAGTCGATCAATGACAACGAAGATTGCATCGTTGCCCCTCTTGGACTTTGGAAAACCAGTGACGAAGTCCATTTCAATCGTGTCCCACTTCCATTCAGGGATTTTCAGAGGTTGGAGAAGACCGGCTGTTTTCTGATGAACTGCCTTGACACGCTGACAGACGTCGCATTCAGAAACGTATTGAGCAATTTCATGTTTCATGCTAGGCCACCAATACAGTGTCTTGAGGTCCTGGTACATCTTTGTACTTCCAGGGTGTATGAAAAGAGGAGTTTCATGATCCTCTTTGAGAATGACATCTTTGAGACTTTGAATTTGAGGAACTGCAATGCGTCCTTCAAAGAACACAGTTCCCTTGTCATCAATTGAGAAACACGCAAATTTCTCATTGCCTGCTTTGATGTGCTCTACAATCTTCTTGATTTCAGCATCACGAAGTTGTTCAGAACGAATCTTGTCCTCGGGAGTTGGACTGGCTGTCAAGTTTGCAAGATAGCCTTGAGGAACAAGACCAAGATTCAGTTTTTGGAATTCTTCATGAAGAGGAGGCTGGCTTTCCATGATCATGAGATTATTGCAATACGACTTGCGACTGAGAGCATCGGCCATAACATTAGCCTTGCCTGGAGTGTAAGAAATGGTAAGATCAAAGTCTTTGATCTTTTCAATCCTTCTCCTTTGTCTGAGGTTTAGATCTGGTTGAGTGAAGATGTACTTAAGACTCTTATGATCGGAAAAGATTTCAGTGCGATTACCCAACAAGTATTGTCTCCATTTCTTGAGGGCAAACACAACTGCTGCGAGTTCAAGGTCATGAGTGGGATAATTGAGCTCATGTGTGTTCAACTGACGTGAAGCATAAGCCACAACTTGGCGTTCTTGCATGAGAATTGCACCTAGACCTTGGAGAGAAGCATCACAGAATATTTGGAAAGGTTTGGAAGGATCTGGGCCAACCAGAACTGGTGTAGAAGTGAGTTTAGTCTTCAGGAGATTGAAGCTTTCATCACATTGTGGAGACCAGACGAACTTCTTGTCTTTCTTTGTGAGGTCAGTGAGAGGTTTGGCAATCTTGGAGAAGTTTGGGACGAAGCGACGGCAATAGCTAGCCAAACCAAGAAAACTTCTGACTTGCTTCACCGTCTTTGGAGGTTTCCAATCAACAATTGCTTTAACCTTTTCTGGATCAATGGCTATGCCCTTGGCAGAGATGACATGACCAAGATAAACGACTTCGGAAATCCAAAACTCACATTTGGAGAACTTGGCATAGAGACGATGCTCGCGAAGCTTCATGAGAGTGAGACGAAGATGTTCTTCATGCTCTTCCTCGGATTTTGAGTAGACAAGAATGTCATCAAGATATACCACAACGAACTTGTCGAGGTATTCATGAAAGACAGAATTCATGAGTCGAGAGAAGGTCGCCGGTGCATTGGTGAGACCAAAGGACATGACAGTGAATTCATATAGACCGTAGCGAGTGGTGAAGGCTGTCTTTGGAATATCCTCTTTTCTGATCTTTATTTGATGGTAACCCATTCTCAAGTCCAACTTGGAGAATATAGAGGCTCCAGCAAGTTGATCAAAAAGATCATCGATGCGAGGAATTGGATACTTATTTTTGATGGTCTTCTCGTTAAGAGGACGATAGTCAACAATGAGTCTCTTTGTTTGATCCTTCTTCGCAACGAACAGAGTTGGGCATCCCCAAGCCGAGGAACTAGGTTGAATGTAACCTTTTTCCATGTACATATCAATTTGTTCCTTCAACAACTTGAGCTCGGGAGTTCCTATCTTGTAGGGATGCTTAGAGATTGGAGCAGTACCTGGTTCAAGTTCGATCACGAACTCAACAGCTCTGTCCGGAGGCATTCCTGGCAACTCTTCTGGAAAGACGTTAGGGAAGTCGCAAACCACCGGAACATTTTCAAGTGAAGGTAGAGGATTTGCATTGAGGGTGTATAGCTGACTGGAACTTGATTCATGTGGAGAATAGATTATCTGGCCAGAAGGGTGGAACAGAGTTATTGACTTTTGAGCACAGTCAATTCTTGCTTTATTGGCCTTCAGCCAATCCATACCAAGAATGACATCAATGTCAGAATTTCCAAGCAACATGAGAGAACCAAGGAATATGTGGCCTCCAATTAGAATTTGATTTTTGTGACTGATCTTGGAAGTTTGCATAGTTGCTCCAGGGGAGCTGACCACTAGCGGGGAACCCAAACCAACAAAAGGGAGTTTAATTGTTGTAGCAAAGATCTTTGACACGAAAGAATGTGATGCTCCGGTATCAAACAACACTTTAGCTGGAATAGAGTTTACGGGAAATGTACCGAGAACGACGTCAGGAGCTTCCTCAGCTTTGTCGATCTTGACATGGTTCACCCTTGCGGTCCTCCCGACAGGCCTGTTGTTGGAGTTGAAGGCATTAGGCGGGGGAGCGCGCACCATTGCCTGGTTTGTGTTAGGACGAGGTGGTGGTGGAGGTAGCTGCCTCTGCGTGCACTTGTCGGCGTAGTGTCCCGTCTGCTTGCACTTGTAGCATGTGACGACACGAGGAGGCCCTGGCCTTGGCTGCCCCATCGATGCCCTTGGATCATGCCCCTGAGCAAGGTTGGGTGGGCGGGGAGCAAAGCCTGGAGAAGTTTGGGCATATGGAGCCCGAGTGACAGCACCATTTGGTACCCAGATGCGGCGCTTCTGCGGAGGGGTGGTCATGTTGGAGGAGGAACCACCCTCACGCGAGTGCTTGCGAGACTCTTCGAACGCCTTGCGCCCATTTTCTTCATTGAGCGCGGTGTTAACGAGATCCTCGAAGCTGTCGGCCTTGACATTGGTGAGGGCATACTTGAGTTCCGGGTTAAAGCCTCTGTGGAACCTTGCCATCTTTTTAGCTTCAGTGGACACCTCATCTCCAGCGTATCGAGCGAGGCGATTGAACTCACTCTGATACCCGATGACGTCCAATTTGCCCTGCTTGAGAGAGCAAAACTCTTCACGCATTCTTTCCATGAGACCATCTGGAATGTGGTGTTTCAGGAAGGCTTCCTTGAAACGGTCCCACGTAACTGGCATGTCAGTTCTCATGGCCTGGAAGTTTTCCCACCAAGAAGTTGCCTGACCCTTCAGCAGATAGGAGGCATACTTGACCTTGTCTTCTTCAGCTACGTGTGCAATATCCAGAGCCTTGGCTATCTCACGGATCCAGTCATCAGCGTCTAGGGGCTCGCGTGTGGCCACGAAAGCTCTCGGACCCAGACTGAGAAACTCCTTGATGCTCACTCGTGGAGCTGTCTGGTTGATGTGCTGATTAGCCTGAAACTGAGCCATCTGTGTCATGACTTGGGTCATCTGAGTCAACAGCTCCGTGATTAGCGGTGGTTCAGGCGTGGTGTTCCTTGTTGGCGGCATCCTGAATGGAAATGCATTTTAGCACAACAATAGAAAAAGATAGACTTGGCAACCGAAAGAGAGATTACTCTGACGCAAGAATAGATAACCAAAAGGTACACCATCACATGTTCAAGTACATCAGAATATCCAACACACCATAAATGGTTCGAATACCAAAGGATAACTAAACGTAGCTCAGAATGGATACATCGGTACTCCCATGCTCATCACGCAGGACGGCGGCGAGGGGTACGGCGAGAGGTACGGTGAGGAGTATGCCCACGAAAGTAGGTGGAACGACGATCCACGTAGATCTGACGTGGTCTGAGACCGACTCTAGGCGTGGTGAAGTACATAGCGTCGACTCCCTGTGCTCCAAAGCGGGGAATCCCAGTGTAACCAGCACCAAGGTTAAGGAGTGGACCTCTGATCGGCTCGTAACCTCCAGCATCTGGCAGACGACGCCCCCCTGGCTGATCGAACGTGCAAAGCGCTCGTCTCCAACAAAGTCTGTGGTGTAAGTCGCCAGACGAGTCAAAGCAAGGTAAAGCTGCTCTCTGACTGAAGCCAACTCCTAAGATAGTGTGCGGGCCACTGCGTCACTGTGTCTCACAAACTGAGCGGTGGTGTGCAGCCTGGAGTTATCATGCTCGTAAACATCCAAGTTGTCGTAGAGAGTGAAGTGAGCTCCCTCCGAAGTGATGTAACCACGGGGAATGTGGCGATAAATAGAATCGTCAAATCCCCAGTAGTCATCACGAAGGACGGTGAGGCTCACATAAGCTGCCTGCTGCACAGCCATATCCACTGTGGAACCCACTGCCTCGTAGCGGTGGACTACGCTCATGCCATCATCTGACAGAATGTAGACGATAGCCTGGTAGTAGGTCTGTTCAAACTCTCGCTGCTGCTCGTAGACCTGGTACTCTGGTGCCCAACGGAAACCCAGAAAAGTGACCATGTCTCTCAGCATCTCCGGATAACCGGTAGTGCTCTCACAACGAGTCATACGAACCACCTGCGGGTAGAACCTGAGATCCATCTGCAGATGATCGGGGAAGCTTTGATTAGATGCCGATAGAAAAACTGAAGTGGCAAGCAACAACAAGGTTCCAACGGACGGAAAGGATCTTGAGAAGAACAGGATATCGAAGCAACATTTGGGAAACACGAGACCAAACACTCCTGAGGTACTACGGAAAACCCATCTGGGCTTCTAAAGGATCAATATCTACTGCTTAAGGAATAGAGGATCTGCTTCCGGGGCTTATGTGCCTCCGTTCTCAATCGTGAGTAGGCAACATGAAAATCATGTCACAACCACCTCCATTCCTATGGTCTAGTAGATATAACCATCCTAGAGAAACCAGGATACGTGAAATCCTAACTTGAAAGTTTAGATGAGAAGAGAAAACAACGTTGCACTTCCTTACCAGAAAAAGGGAGGGTGGGTGGGGAAAGAAATAAAAGAACAGAATTCCTACTCTCACGTTTCATTTTTCCTATATAGCTACAAAATAGTTTCTAGACTCAACTGCGACCAGTTAAAGGGATCCTACAGGCAGACAACCTCTGATACCATTTGTCGCACCCAGACTTTTAGAGGATACACACAGCCCGCTAAATAGTAGATAATTGGCTTACGGGGCCTACCTGCACCCGCATATCAATATGAGTAGGCCAACACGTAAACGTGTGACAACCATCCTCTACTATTCATTGTCTGTGAAACCATCCAATAGGAATCCGAATACTTCCATTGAAGTACTTCATAACATACACACATGGTACGTCAACGGCATTTGAGCAAGTGATACCACAACAAATCTCTAAGACACAAAGAAATAGAAATAAGTGGCAAAAGCTCTCACTAGAGCAGAGATAGCAAATACAGTCATGCAGAGGACACATGTCCCAACAAGTCATCATTACATCACAGCGGAAGCATCCAAAGTGTCTGAGTACAGACAAGATCCAAATAGGCCTAAGAGGCCGGAAATGAAAGAACGGAGCCCATCCACGAAGTCTCGGATCCTGCCCGGGTCCGCTATCTACTCGTCAGCAGCCTCGTCATACTCCACGTAGTAGCCACCATGGGGATCCTCGGAAACGTAGTCTGCAGAACCAGCAGCCCCAAAGGGGTCAGTACGGACGAGTACTGGCAAGCAAGACGCACAAGATACCAAAGTGTACCCGACAACACCAAGTACAGATGCTTTGGGTTCAACGGAACATAGGTGATACAAAGGTGCGGCAGCGGGCTGCACTAACCAACTACAGAGACACGCTACAACATCCGGCTAAAATAAAGGGATAAGATAGCGCATCGGAGCCAACTACCACTAACCTCAACCAAACCCATCCTGGATCTCGTCCCTTATCCAAAGAAACAATCCGAGGATAACCCACACAGTTGGATTAATGAAGGTTCAAGTTATTGTGTCAATATGCCTATTACTAGTCAAATTATTATTAATTAGGTGTAAGTTGTCTAATTCTTGTTAGCCAGCCCTATCACCAAGTCATCCATAACCGCGGACAACACGGCTTCTCGAGAAGATTTAATCCTGCAGGGATGCACCAATTTGGCCGTACACGTAAGAATAACCCGCCAGGCGGGGATCAAACCCACCAAGCAGGCCACTCAACACAACCCAACTCTTCTTCGCATCAAGCCCAAAGAACCACGTGCTGTGCGTGCGCGGCTAATCGAGCCCCCACGAAGAAAAGGGGGACCCTCATAGCACTGGAAGACCACGCCGCCCTAAATGCCGACTACAAAAGTTCCACCCTGGCGCCAAGGGTTTGGACCTGCAAATGCGTGCATCAATTGGAAAGCCCGAACTAAGTGTGGCGATTTGGACGAGATGCGAATCGAATCAGAGTTGCGGGGGGCGCCCATACACGCTTCCCACATGCGGTTAGCGCGCTCATCATGGATCTAGAGGCCAAGAACTTTTCCTGAGTTCGACACTAGCAGGCCTCAAAACCATACCCGGCCTCCTGCCGGTGCCTTATCATCAAATTATTATTACCTCGAACATTAACAGGTTGTTGTTTAAAACATCGAGCCCCCAGAACATAATAAATATGGTAAAAGAAATAACGGACATCAGACTCGAGCACAAACAACCCTAAGCATGCTAGTAAGACACAGGCCAACAAGCAACAGGGTTATAGGTGTGGAGGAGAGGCTATTTCAGGGTTACCGGATAACATGTGATAGGATCGGAACACAAACAATGAATCATAAGGCTAGCAGATTAGACAACGGAAAGTATCGGTATCAAGTGTGGAAAGGACACAATGGTTCAGGTGAGTGAATACTTGCCTGCAAACTCAGTAGCCTGGTACTGGGCTAACTCCTCTGAAGTGGTGTTGTAAACCTCGTCTGTCTCAACGTCGTCGTCTATTCGAGAAGAAGCAAACAAACAACGAAGAGAGGCGGACAATCAATAACATGGCATAATGCACAAACATAGGATGATGCATGACATTTTAATGCAAGTAAGAGATCATGGACATGATCATCAAGTTAAATGAGTGCCCCAAATAAGTTTGCATTATTTGGAAACCTCTCATATTTATCTTAGTGGACTATTATTAATTTTAATAAGACCAATGCATCAAAAGTATTCCCACATGCATTAAAGGATGTTTTTCTGTTATTAATTTAAGTTCTTTCCATTTTGGTATAGTTTCCATAATTTTTGGGTGAAGAAAATAATAAATAAGAATTAATTCTTCTTGTTTTCATTTCTGCCATTTTTGGTAAACAATGTAAAAAGAGGTACTTTCAGTTACAAAAGCATGGGAAATACTTGAAAACATGTGGACAATGTTTCACTGAACATTTTGAGATATTAAACATAATTTTTGGATCATTATTGAATTTATTATGCATTTTTCCATAAGCATTTTTATTCTGCCCCTTTTTGTAAATAGAAGGAAACATGTTCAAATTTAATTCAATTGTGACCAAATAAAATACCACTGTGTAGAGTTTGTTAAGACAAAATTTTAGAGCCCAAGTTTGCTCAATTTGGGTGAACAGAACTCAATTTATGAATTTTGCAAGATTTCAGTTTTTATTCCATTTTTTGTATTTAAATATTTAGTGCACAAATTATTACAGAAACATGTTGACATTTTTACATATTTCGAAAGTGCTCACAGTTATGAATCAACAGAAATTTGAATCACCAAAATTGGAGCATTTATGAATATTTCGTGGAATTTACAAGATAAGATTTTGATCTGCTTTGGGGCTGGGCTGCGGGAAATAAATCCAAAAAAGAATTGCGCAGCGGGGGGGGGGGGACTCGAACCCGCGCCCTCGGGCTCGCGCGCGTGGGCTTGTGCCACTGGGCTGGGCTGCGTGTTTCTGTTAGATCTAGGACGCAAAAACAGTTTGAGGTGAGGTTTCGTGCAGATAACTGAAAAACTACGATCGTGGACGGCCTGGACGCCGGCGAACAGAGAGGCGACCGGCCGCGCGGTTCGCTGTTGCTGCTGCGCGGGCGCGCGCGGGTGTGCGTGTGTGCTGGGGAAGAGGAGGACGGGGGAGGCCTCACCGAGGGGCTTCATTGGAGGAAGCAGGGAGCGGCTCGGTCGAGGCGACGGGAAGCAGGTGGCTGCGGTGACCGGCGGGAAAAGGCGATGGCGCCGTCGCCTCGGCCGTCCTTTGGCCGCGGTGTCTTCAGAGAAACGGAAGGTGGAACCCTCCTGGTTCCATTCCCGCGAAGAGGGATCCCCGTCGACGATCACAGCAACCTCACCGACTTCCAACTCCCGGCCATGGCAACTGCTATTTTCGGGTTCAGAAAAAGAAAGGTTCAGAGAGCGAGGAGGAGATCTGAGGGAGAAGAAAGGATGGCGGCGCAGGGAGGAGAAGGAAGGGCTAGGGTTAGGGTTTGGGTGGCTCCTGGTGGTGGCTTTATGGAGGGGAAAAGGAGGGGAGAAGGTGGAGGGAGACGTGGAGGGTTCCCTGTCCACAGGAGCTTACCTGCTCCCTGTCCGTACGAGGAATAAGAAGCTAGAGGGGCTTGGGCCTGGGGTCGTAGGTGGCTGACTGGGCCTTGTTGGCCCAGTTCGGCTGCCTCCCCCTTTTCTTTTCTTTTCTTTTTTTTGTAGAGAAGAAAAGAGAAGGAAAAAGAAGGGGTTTTGGGGACCCTAAAAACTATGGTGGTAATTTTTATGAGTTCCCTACTGAAAATGCCCAGTTGCACCAACTTTTGTTTTTCAAAATTTTAAATATTTGTTGCTGTTTGAATTTTCATTGAATTTGCTTGAATTTTGCAATATTTGAATTATTTGAAAATTACCCAAGTCTCTCATTTGGAAAATTCAAGTTTATGGAAGCAATTGATTTGTTCCTGTTAGTGATTTATTTTGAAAACATTGGAACATACCAAGTATGAACCAATTGGTTTGAAATTGAATTGAATTTCAAATTGAAACACATGCCACATGCAATGCTTATGATGACATGATGCATTAACATAAATTAACAAGAAGCAAAACATTCTAAGGTTGTTTTCATACTTGGGATGTTACATTGTTATTCAACCAGAGAGTGGTTCGTTGTAGCATAGTGAAGAGATTATATTTATTCATTCAATTATTTTATCATTGTTGAGAGTGTCCACTAGTGAAAGTATGATCCCTAGGCCTTGTTTCTAAGCATTGAAACACTGTTTACAATCAATTCTGCTACATGTTTGCTTGCTGCCATTTTTTATTTTAGATTGCAATTACTACTTATAATCATCCATATCACATGTAGTTTACTCTCTCTTTGCCAAACTAGTGCACCTATACAACTGAAAATTTTATTAGGTGTGTTGGGGACACAAGAGACTTCTTGTATCGTAATTGCAGGGTTGCTTGAAAGGGAAACCTTTGATCTCTTCCTCCCTCAGTTCGATAAACCTTGGGTAATCCACTTAAGGGAAACATGCTGCTGTTCTACAAACTTTTGCACTTGGAGGGCCAACAATGTCTACAAGAATAGAAGTGTGCGTAGACATCACCAATCAGAGCATCAGGTTCATTCATCACCTCTTAAACATCAAGGTGGTTCACCTGCCCCTTCTGGAAGGGTTGGGCTTAGTGGATTCAATAGCCTTTGGCTCTATGCATTTATCAGCAAAATGTCCCTTCTTCTTGCACTTGAAGCATGTGACTTCTGACATGTCTCTCCTGACTTATGAGTTTGAATGTTGATGACCATTATTTCCATTGTGATGGCCATTACGATGGTCGTTGAAATGTCCATTGGAGTGATTGCCTATGAACCCACCATTGAATGCGTGGCCATTACTCTTGTTTAAATGGCCTCCATGCTTGTGGCCACTGTAGCCTCCACTACTCTCAGATGAGTGGTGCTTCTTGTGAGATGTTTCAGTGTGGTTCTTGCCATTGCCAAACTTTCTCTTGCGGTTCTCCTCTTTCCTGATATTGTTGTCTAGGGTGATGGATTGATCAAGCAGTGTCTGATAGTTCGGGGCATATGCCACAGATAGTGGTATCTTCAGGTCCCCATTGATACCATTTAGGAATTTTTCCTTCCTCTTGGCATTAGTATCAATGTTCTCCGGGGCATAGAAATCATCCATGTACTCCTTCAGGGTTATTCCACCTTGTTTCAGAGTACGAAACTCATCTCTCTTCAAATTCATAATGCGTGATGAGAGTGGGAATTACAAAAGTGTTTCCTGAAAGTGCCCCAGTCCAGACCTTCCATAAGATGGGTAACTTGGAATGTTGAAATCTCATGATCCCTCTAATGATATTGGTGATGATAACAACGGAGGTATCAACTATATAACAATGTTGTTTTAGTCTGTGCAGTTGATCTTTCAGATGATTATTGATATACTCTTGTAAAAAGATCAAAGAGGAGTTCTACATTCTTGAAATATTGCCACCGGATTTTTTAGTGACTACACCGGAAATTCCGGTTCTTATGGGGCGGAATATCCGGCCCTGGCACCGGAATATTCCGGTCTTTCTGGCATCTTCAAAACGATCAAGTTTTTCTCCCACTGTCCGCGCACAGAAGCTGGGGCGGAAATTTGCCCCGGAAATTTCCGGTGCAAATATACGGCCCTCTGGTACTTAGCAGAAAATGGAGTCTTCTCAGATGCCCGCGCACAGAGATGGGGGCGGAAACATCGTCCAGAAATTTCCGGGCCCCGAATATTCAAATGTCCGCCCCCCGGATTATTCAAAAATCCGGCCCCTGGTCCTTAGCAGTTTTTCAACATGGGCTGGTGCCCGCGCGCAGAGAAGGGGGCGGAATGTTGGGGCGGAAATTTCCGCCCACGGATATTTCAATTATCCGCCCCCCGGACTATTCAAAATTCCGGCCAGGGCAGACCGGATATTTCTGGTGCTAACACCGGAATATTCCGGCCCTGGCAGACTTCAACGGTCAGAAATTGGAGGAGCCTATAAATAGTTGTCTTCTTCCTCTAGATAGGTAGCTCGTCCATTCCTCTCTCTCCTCCATTGTTGTAGAGCTCAAAACGCCCCGATCTCCCTCCTCCTCCAACCAAACTCGATGGCCTTCAAGGATCTCATGGAGGAGGACTAGATCTACCTTTCCACCAAGCCAAAACGTGTGTTCCCACACCACAACTCTTGGGATCTTGTAATCTCTTGGTTGCCTTGTCATCCAAGGGAAACCCAAGTGCTTGTAGCTTCCACCTTGTAGCAAGAAGCTTCGATTGTTCAGAGCCTCCATCTCACTTGTGGAGTAGCCTCAACCCCTTGTAAAGGTTTGGTCAACGCCTTCAAGTCGACCTGATAGTGGAAACAAGAATCTCCCTCACCGGAGAAGCTCAAGGAGAACAAGGTGTGCACATCCGTGCTATTGAGGAGCGCCTAGGTGGCTCCCCACCTCTCCAACGTAGACGTACTTATTTCAAGAAGGAACTACGGGAAACATATCCTTGTCACTGTGTATTTCACTTGTGGTTATCTTGTGCCGTGCTTTTACTTCCGTTGCTACTTGTTGCTTGTCACTTAGAGTGTTCACTTAGTTGCACATCTAGATAACCAAGCTTTTACTTTCCCAAAGCCCCCACTAAAAGTGAAAAAGAATTAAAATTTGTAGGTCACCTATTCACCCCCCCTCTAGTTGACCTTAGTGCACTTTCAATTGGTATCATAGCCTCGGCTTTTTTATCGGGCTTAACTGCCTAAGAGTATCATGGTCAACGGAGATGATCCCGAATCTTCTAAGGAGGAGCTCTCCAAAATGGCCGACACTATAGCTAACCTAGAGACAACGGTTTGTACCATTCAAACCCAATTGACCAAGGTTAGCTCTAGTGTGGGCTCGGAGGTTTCCTCCATCAAGAAGATGTTGGAGAACATGATGGGTAAACCTAAGGGGCCTTCGCACTCTCCCCACATCTCCGATGAGGAAAGTTCGGATGAGGAAACGACTCCGGACAATTCTGAACTCGAAGAGAACATTGCCAAAGCTAAGGCTAAAGCCGCACAAAAGGCTAAAGCCAAAGCTAAGGAGAGTGACGGTGGCTCCAAGTCTCAACCGGCTAATGGTTCGGGGTCCAATTCAAAAGTTCCACCACTGCAAAACTATGATTCTATCCACCCAATTGTTTCCATGCCACACATCCTTAATGTTGGAATTCCACCCATCCTTAACACTAACGAATTCTCCTCTTGGAAGTTTGAGATGGAATCTCACATTTCAGGATCGTGTACCGCATTATGGAGAAGCGTGATTCATGGATTTCATCCTCATGACCCAAGCAACTTGACTCCAAGGGAGGATGTGGAATCTCAACTCAACAAGACCGCACTTGTCATCATCCAAAAGGTTCTCCCAAGGGAGTACTTCACTCATATTCGTAGTTGCAAGACCGGCAAAGAAGCTTGGGACAAACTTGACACCTTATTTCAAGGAAATGCTAGCATCCAATCTTCCAAGTACGAGGTGGCCATTGACAACTCCGAGAACTTCGTCATGCATGAGGATGAGACCCCCGAAGAGCTATATAGAAGAGTTGTCACTCTTGCCAACCAATTGAGAGACATTGGAAAAGAAGAAATCTCCAATGAGTGGATCAAGAGGAAATTTGTCAAAGCCATTACACCCTTTGAGAAGAATCTCTCCACTAGCATCCGGACAAGAGCGGACTACAATACTCTCAATTCTATTGGTGTTCTTAGTGAGTTCATTGCTATCTCTCTCTCACACAAGAGCGCGGATGATGCTCTAGCTCGCTCTCGGGGAATAGGAAGGTCGCCCAACCTAGCGTTGAAGTCAAAGGAAATGGCTCGAATCGATGAAAGTGAAGAAGATGATGATGATGAGGAAGACTATGAGGACACTTACACTGGAGCTCACAAGTGCATTGCTCTCGCTATGCATGGATATTGGAAGAGATGGGAAGCTCACAAGGTCGGCTCTCCAAGACCTCCACGAAACAAGAACTACAAGAAGAAGGGGGAGCGACCAAGGACATGCTACAACTGTGGTAGCGCAAACCATTTCGTGAAGGAGTGCCCTTTTGAGCCAAGAGAAGAAAACGAAGGCAAGCTTGTTCGCAAAAACAAGGCCAAGCCTCCTCAAAACAAGAACTTTGCTAGGTGGGTGCCAAGGGCCCTCTATGTTCAAGAAGGGGCGGTTCTAGAGACTTACATCTCCGGAGATGAAGGAGAAGATGAAGTAGTAGGAGTTGCTCACATCGCCATGGCTACCGCATCATCACCTTCGATCTCTCTATTTGAATCCCCCAATGAGATTGTGGCTACCTGACCTACATGTCTTATGGCAAAAGCCACTTCGGTATGCTCTCCTAACTCCAAGACCATTATCACCAACCCTCCTTCATTATTGGATTGTGTTGAGAATGTTTGTGAGGAGGATGGTGAGTCTAATGAGTTAGGCATTTGGCTATCTAGCCTTAAAGGTGAGACTAAGGAAAAGGTTAATGCCCTTTTGAGGCAACATGATGAAGCTAACTCTCTTATAGATGAAAATGAGGAAATTATCATGACCTTGGAAGGCCATGAAGGTCACACTTGCAATGAACAAGAGCTTGAAAAAGCACTTAAGAATGAGCGTTCCCTTCGTGCCTCGCTTGAGGAGAAATTATCTTGTCTTGAAGAAAACTTTGCCATAAGTGTCTCTAAGCTTAGGAAGGAAAATGCACAATCTCTTGCTATCATTAAAACTCTTGAACATGAAGAGTTGAAGCTAGGAATTGCTCATGAGGAACTTGGCACTCGTCATGAAAAACTCGAAAAGGAGTTCATGTCTCTTAAGGAAATTCATGACAAGTTAACCAACTCTCGTGACAATCTTCTAGCTCAACTATCAAATAAACAAGTTGTGTCCACTTCATCTCCTAGCTTAAATGTCTTGCCTAGAAATGCTTGTAGTGCGACTAATTTTGTAGGAAGTGAGAAGAATCCCCATGAGATTGCTTCTCAATGAGTCAACAATGGAAAGGAGGGACTTGGCTATGTAGCCAAGTCAAAGAAGAAGTACAAGAAGAAGAACAAGAAGAAAGTCACCTCCCCCTCACAAGAAGTAAGATTTGTGAAAGAGGGAGAGGTGACCAAAGGGAAGGATACCAACACCATTGTGGGTGGTGAGACCTCTAGGGGGAGCACCACTCATAATGACTTTGCCGGGAAATACAACCCATCTTATGTTCTTATAAAATCTAGAGATGGTCATGTATATTGTCGGGGGGTTACCCCCGAGTAGGGTAAAGGCAAGTGGTAAAAGCAGCTTACAGAAGGGAGGTTTGGTCGAGTAGCCGACTACCTGGTACTCGCTACCCGGTCGACTGCTACTCGGTCTCACCTCAAGATGACCAGAAGGAAGAATCATTCAAGTTCTCTACGTTCGAGTAGAAGAGCTGGCCCGAGTACAATTGGCGGGAACAATTGGCGGGAACCCACTCGGGCCAGAAAGTCAAAGGAGCCGTTCTGACACAGGATCCCGCGTATCCTGGGTCCGTACTTGGCAGCATTCGAACTACTGTTCATCTGGGACCGGCCTGCCTGACAGTGACAGCATGGAAGCAGGCCGTGGCAGGATAAGGGGGGCCTACTCTGTGCTTAGGTACAGTGATACCAGTCTGTCCCCTAGTTTTGCCCAACGACTTTCCAGATGAAGCCAAGGTTAGGAACCAAAGCTGTCAGCGGGAACCCGGAAGAAGGACGATGTGCACACTATGTCGACACTTGTCCATGTTTGGACGTATCCGGCTGGGCACCATGTATATAAGGTGCCCCGCCGCCTCCTGCGTGAGGATCGAACACACATCGCATACTGGATCGCGCATAAACCCTAGAAACCCTAAGTTCTTGACCTAGCTCTACTCGGAGAGAGGAGAGTGGCTACTCGGTAACGATACCCTTTGTACTGTGTCTACTCGGAGAAACATCATAATACATACAGAGAGGCAGGAGTAGGGGTTTTACCTCCTCACAAGGGCCCTGAACCTGGGTAGATCGTGTTGTTTGCATTGTGTAGTCTTTACTTCACGCGGCTACACGTCGCGTGATCCCTCCCCGAGCACCTCCAGCGTCCTTCGTCCCCACATCTTTAGCCATCCCATGGCATCTGCCGTGACACCACCACGACAGTTGGCGCCCACCGTGGGGCAACCAGCGGCGCTGGTTGGAGTTTCTGTTCGGACGGGATCTTCTTCAGCGGAGCGCGTGGTCTGTGGCCTTGTCCATAGATTCGGCTCCTTCGACTTCGTCACCGACAACGCCGGCTGTTTCGGCGGCATGGCCATGCCTGAGGGCGGCTCGGTGATCTCCTTCGGCTCTCACCTCGTCTACGTCGCCACCGTCGCCAACAGCGCGTACCCCGAGCTGGTGCATGACGCGGAGGATCCTCCCGCGGTGATTGCTGCTCGCGGAAGGCCCGCATGCAGCTCTGCGAGCTGCGCTGAGGTGATGGTGACGGGTTTGGCGGCAAACACTGGCGCAGCTGCTACTGGCGCTGCGGCCGTCGTCGAGGAGGTTGACGAACCGCCTGCTGGTGGCAGGACTCACCGGCCCTACGAAAGGGAGAGCAACTTGCCGCCTTCCACGTCTACGGTCATCCCCGCGTCTGCTACGCGACCTGGTATGCCTACTCCCACCGACATCGAGCTCCTGGCCGCGAGGGAACAGCTCGAGCGGCAACGCCAGGAGCTGCTTGCCGAGCAGGCGGAGTTGGACAAGATCAGGCTTGAGCTGAGTCTAGACCAGCTCGAGTACAACAAGGCTCACGGCTTCACGCCAGTCGCCAGAAGGCCTGGCAGAGTAGGCGCTACGCGGCGCAACTTGGGTGTCGAGATGGCAACGGTTGCGGAGGTGCCCGCTCAGTCCGCCACCGCGAACACATTCACAAGGCCAAGGTACAGCACACCCGCCAAGACGCTCAGGGCTGCAGAGGCCGTGGCTGCCGAGTTGCCGCGCCTGGATGGAGAGGCGCGTCTCAGGCAGCAGGAAAGGCTCAACGAGTTGGTGTTGGAGGCCGCTAGGCAGAACGAGGAGTTCCGAAAGGCCAACCCGGGTGCTGGGGCTTCGCAGGTGGTTCACTCGCACGCGGCTAGATCTAACGATCAGGCCTCGTCTCCGCATCCTAGCCGCGAGAAGAGCCGCAGCGGGTGCTCGGGTAGAGACAGGCAAATGCAGGTGTATGACCCGGCTGCTGCCGCGAAACAGGTTGCTGTGCCGCAGCAGCCCGGGCAGGAACACAACGCTGCAAGAGCAGGCTCTCAAGCCCATCAAGCTCAAAGCCGTGCCCGAGAAGCCGCACGTCCAGGTTCTTCTCGGCAACCCGCAGCTCAGCCTACTCGGCAGAGGCAGCAGCCGCGTGCAGTGGCGCCAGTCGCCAACCCGGTGGTGCAGCCTGTTGCTGTGCAGGTGGATAGGTATGATGATGGCTACTCGGCTATGGAGATGGCTGGTTATGACATTCATGACCGTGTTGGCGAGCGCGTGTTGGCGCCTGGAGATGCAAGGCACCAGCTGGACCGTATCAGCTTGTCTGCGCGGCTTGAGAGCACGGGTCCCCCTGGCCCCGAGTGCTTTGGCCCGCGCATCATGAACGAGCCTTCCGTGAAGGGCTTCCAGCTTGCAAGAGGCACCAAGAGCTACAACGGCAGCACCAAGCCTGAAGATTGGCTCAATGACTATGTCACCGCGGTCCATATCGCGAATGGCAACAGGAGATGGGCGGTGCGCTATGTGCCGCAGATGCTAGAGGGTCCAGCTCGCACTTGGCTCAACAACTTGCCCAAGAACAGCATCAACTGCTGGCTGGACTTCTCGGATGCCTTCATCAGCAACTTCACGAGTACATACAAGAGACCGAATAGGCCACAGCAGCTGTCAGCTTGCAGGCAGCGAGAAGATGATACGGACCGCGAGTACTTTACTCGGTGGAGCACTTTGAGGAACACCTGTGAGGGTGTGAATGAAGCACAGGCCATTACCTGGTTTGCGCAGGGTTGCCGACATGGCAGCATGCTTTGGCAGAGATTGCAGAGGGAGATGCCGAACACTCTGGCGGAGACCATCAAGATTGCGGATCAGTATGCACTCGGTGATCCTACTCAGCCACTGATGGACTCCTCTGAGCCGAGAAGAAACTTCAACAGCAGCAAGCGCAACGAGTTCCGCAACAAGCGCTGAGTAGATACTCGGTATGATCCTGAAGAGGTGAATGCAGTGAATGTCGGAGGCGGTGGTGGCCAAAGGCAGAAACCTGCTGGAGCCTACGGGCAGAACCAGAACCAGGGCCAGGGCAACAAGAAACCGTTCCGTACTCCTCAGTCGGGTAGCGGTAACTCCGAGCAGCCGAAGAAGTTTGTCTTTGATGACATGAAGGATGGCCCATGCAGCTTTCACACTCACCACCCCTCAAGGCCTGCGAACCATACTACTCGGCAATGCGAATGGTGGGATGTGATCAAGAGTGACGGCTTGCCTCCTCCTCCTCCTCTGCCAGCCGCCAATGCTACTGTTCAGCCTACTCGCGCACCCGCAGCTCGGCCGCCAGTGTACCCGAGAAGAGAGAATGTGAACCAAGTGGCTTTAGGAGCCAACCAGAACTTCAACAACGAGAGGTACCGCAACAACAACAACAACTACAACCGCAACAACAACAACAGAGGCAACAACAACAACAACTATCAGGGCAACAACAACAATGGCAACAATGGGGGCAATGGCTCCAATAAGTACCAAGAGCACCATGAGAGCTACATGATCTTCACTTCTGAGGCAGTCGACAAGCAATCACAGCACAGGCGGGCCATGGAGGTCAATGCAGTGATTCCTGCTGTTCCTCACTACATGTACTGGTGCGACCAGGAGATCAGGTGGTCCCGAGTAGATCATCCCAAGGTGATGCCCAACCCGGGTACCTATGCCTTGGTGCTGGATCCTACCTTCCTGGGTCCCGAGAAGAATGTGAGGTTCAGCAAGGTGCTAATCGACAACGGCAGCAGCATCAACATTGTGTACAAGGACACGCTCGAGAAGCTTGGCCTGGCCGAGAACATGATGCTGCCCAGCAAGACCACCTTCCATGGCATTGTGCCCGGGATCTCGTGCAACCCGATTGGCCGAGTGTGGATAGATGTGCTATTCGGTACCCGGGAGAACTGTCGCACAGAGCGCCTGCAGTTTGAAGTGGTTGACCACCAGAGTCCCTATCATGCTCTACTCGGCAGGCCTGCTCTGAGCAAGTTCATGGCCTCTACTCATGTTGCATACCTGAAGATGAAGATCCCTGGTCCCAATGGCATAATCACTATCGCTGGCGACTACAAGAAGTCCATGGAGTGTGCCTCGGCTAGCTCCAAGCTGGCAGAGTCGATGGTGATCGAGGCCGAGAAGAAGAAGATGTACGAGGTGGTGGCCATGGCTCAGTCCGCACAAGCTGGCGCACAAGGTGTGCCGAGTACACAGCATGGTACTGCCTTCCAAGCTGCCAAGGAGACCAAGACAGTCCAGGTCGACCCCGAGTTCCCCGACCGCGTAGCCATCATTGGTTCCGGGTTGGCGGAGAAATAGGAAAGCGAGCTCATCCACTTCCTCCGTGAGAATCGGGATGTATTCGCCTGGACTAATGAAGATCTACCAGGAGTCCCGAGGGAGTTGGTTGAGCACTCTTTACATGTGCGTCCTGACGCCAAGCCAGTGAAGCAGGCTATGCGCCGTTTCGGAGATGAGAGAAGGAAGGCCATCGGTGATCAAATCACCAAGCTGCTGATAAGTAACTTCATCATGGAGGTGCTGCACCCGGATTGGTTAGCCAACCCGGTCATGGTCGAGAAGAAGAAGGAGGATCCCAAGGCTGCCACTGCATGGCGCATGTGCGTCGACTACACCGACTTGAACAAGGCATGCCCCAAGGATCCTTTCCCGCTACCTCGCATCGATCAGGTGATCGATTCCACTGCTGGTTGTGAACTGCTGTCTTTCATAGATGCCTACTCTGGTTTCCACCAGATTGCACTTAATCCTGCTGATCAAATAAAGACTGCTTTCATTACCCCGTACGGGGCTTATTGCTATCGTGTCATGTGTTTTGGCTTGAGGAATGCGGGTGCAACCTATCAGAGATGCATGCAGAAATGCTTGCACGATCAGCTCGGCAAGAATGTGCAGGTGTACGTAGATGACATTGTCATGAAAACGAATAAAACACATACTCTGCTTGCCGACCTGGAGGAAACCTTTGCTAACCTACGCAAGTACAAAATGAAACTGAATCCGAGTAAGTGCACCTTTGGTGTACCGGCCGGAAAGCTACTCGGTTTTCTAGTTTCTAGTCGGGGCATTGAAGCCAATCCTTCTAAGATAAAAGCTATTGAGAGCATGTCTTTACCGAGATCACTGAAGGATGTACAGAAGTTCACGGGTTGCTTGGCATCTTTGAGCCGTTTTCTGGGCCGAATGGGCGAGAAGGCCCTGCCTCTATACCAGCTGATGAAGAAAAGTGACAAGTTTGTCTGGACTCCGCAAGCGGACGTGGCATTCAATGAGCTGAAAGCAATGCTGGCTAGCGCTCCCGTCTTGGCTAGTCCGCTACCCAAGGAGCCTATGCTGCTGTATATTGCTGCGACTAACCGAGTAGTCAGCGTGGTGATAGTGGTGGAGCGAGAAGAAGAAGGCAAGAGTGTGCAGCGCCCAGTGTATTACCTCAGTGAAGTGCTGTCCAGCTCCAAGCAAAACTATCCGCACTACCAGAAGATGACATTTGGTGTGTACCTAGGTGCCAAGAAGTTGAAACATTATTTCCAGGAGCACCCCATCACTGTCGTGAGTTCTGCTCCCATCTCGGATATCATGGGTAACAAGGAGGCGAGTGGCAGAGTAGCCAAGTGGGCAATCGAGCTGGCAGCATATGCTCCCGCGTATACGAGAAGAGAAGCCATCAAGTCTCAGGTCCTGGCGGAGTTTCTGGTGGACTGGGCCGAGATGCAGTATGAACCTCCTGCTCCAGTTTCCAACTACTGGAAGATGCACTTCGATGGCTCGAAGGTGAAAGAAGGCCTTGGCGCTGGTGTTGTGCTTACCTCACCCAAGCGAGATCAGCTCAAGTATGTGCTGCAGATTCATTTCAAAGCATCCAACAATGTTGCAGAGTACGAGGCAGTGGTGCATGGTCTGCGAGTAGCAAAGGAGGTTGGCGTGCAACGCATCATATGCTATGGTGATTCAGATCTGGTGGTGCAGCAAGTCTCGGGCACCTGGGATGCTTTGGATGCCAACATGGCATCGTATCGATTCCTGGTGCAGTCTATGACTGGGTTCTTCGAGGGTTGTGAGTTCCAGCACATTCACCGAGCAGAGAACGAAGCAGCAGACGAGCTGTCCAAGTTGGGATCTTCTCGGCAGTCCATCCCGGCAGGGATTGCCTTGGAACATTTGAGGAAGCCATCCATCAAGCCTTCCCCCAACTCGGAGTCTATATTTGTCCCTTCTCTGCCAAGTGAAGAATCTGACCCAATGGAGATTGACTGGGAGAGTGCTGCAGGGAACCCGGGGACTGCCGTCCTCTACTCGGGGACTGCCGTTCCCTACTCGAGGACTGCCGCTCCCTACTCGGGGACTGCCACTCTCTACTCGGGGACTGCCGTCCTCTACTCGGGGACTGCCGTTCCCTACTCGGGGACTGCCGCTCCCTACTCGGGGACTGCCGCTCCCTACTCGGGGACTGCCACTCCTTACTCGGGGACTGCCCCCCTCAACCCAGAGGATGTCGCATTCATTGAAGAAGTTCTCGCCAATCGATCTGGGCTGCAAAGAAGCGCTCCTACTCCTCCTGAGCAACCGCAAGAGCCTGCCCCAATGGAACTGGACGAACCAGTGTTTCCCATACGGGAGACACCGAGTTGGGCCATGCCCATATTATCCTTTCTAAGGGACGACACTCTACCTGAAGATGAGGTAACTGCGAGGCAGATTCAGAGAAGATCCAAGGGCTACACTATTGTCCGAGATGTGCTGCACAAGAGAAGTGCCACCGGCGTGCTGCAACGTTGTGTGAGCCCAGAAGAGGGAGAAGAAATTCTGGTGGAGATACATCAAGGGGAATGTGGGCATCACGCCTCTTCTCGGGCATTGGTCAAGAAAGCTTTTCGGCATGGCTTCTACTGGCTCACTGCACTACAGCAAGCTGAAGATATTGTGAGGAAGTGCAATGGCTGCCAGATGTTCGCAAGTAAGATTCACATGCCCGCTTCCGAGTTGAAGACAATTCCTATCACATGGCCGTTTGCTGTTTGGTGCTTGGATATGGTTGGCCCCTTCAAGCCGGCTAAAGGCAATATGACGCATATCTTGGTCATGGTGGACAAGTTCACCAAGTGGATTGAAGTGAAGCCTATTCGGAAGTGCGATGGGGTCACAGCTGTGAAGTTCGTGAAGGATGTGATCATGAGATATGGCTACCCGCACAGTATCATCACCGACAACGGCACCAACTTTGCAGAGGGGGCAATGGTGCGATTCTGCAGAGATAAGCATATCCGACTAGACGTTGCGTCAGTCGCGCACCCTGCCTCCAATGGGCAAGTTGAGAGAGCAAATGGAATGGTACTGGCAGGCATAAAGCCAAGGCTGATTGAGCCGTTGCTGAAAACACCTGGGTGTTGGCTAGAAGAGTTGCCAGCGGTGTTGTGGAGTCTAAGGACTACCCCTAACCGGTCAACCGGCTACACGCCATTCTTCTTGGTATACGGGGCTGAGGCCGTGTTGCCAATAGACTTAGAGCATGACTCCCCCCGAGTAGCCCTCTACACTGAGGTGGAGGCGAGAGAAGCTCGAGAAGACGACGTTGACCTGCTTGAAGAAGCAAGAGAGCTGACTCTGTCACGTTCGGCTATCTACCAGCAAAACCTGCGGCGTTATCATAGCCGAAAGGTGAACCCAAGGGTTTTCCGAGAAGGAGACATGGTCCTTAGGCTTGTGCAGCGCACAGCTGGGATGCACAAATTGTCTCCTCCATGGGAGGGGCCTTTCATTGTGAGCAAAGCGCTGCACAATGATGCGTACTACCTTGTAGATGTGCGCCCATGACAGGCGAGCAGGGCAGATAAAGCTGGAGAGGAAACCAAGCGCCCTTGGAATGTAGCTCTACTTCGTCGTTTTCATTCGTAAGCAAAGATGTGTATGTACCCTCTTATCCGAGTTGAAATTCTACTCTGCAATCTGAAATCGTTCTCGGGGACTGCCCTCGTCCAAAATTGTTCTAAGTGTTTTTACTCGGCTTTACTGTTTTTCTACTCGGTTGCTTCACTTCGAAACTCATAAGCGTATTGAGTACTGTGTCTAAACCTATATGCCAACTCTTCGACTCTGCTGCTGTCCGAAACCCGGCTTCATGGCAAGCAAGAGAACAAGCAAAAGGTCACTGAGCACAAGAAAATCGCTAAGGAAGAAAGAGTGCAGGAACCGAGTAGATTGTTTGTTACTTTTGTTCCCTGTTTCGTCTTCTCGGCTAAGTGGTGGGCTGCGTTACCATGATTGTTTCTAGCGGCTAAGTATTTGCAGCCCTACTCCTTGATTCTTGTGACTCGAATACCAAAAAAGCAACAAGTTGCGGGTAGAGCAGAGATGAAAAGATAGGGTGAATAAGAAATGCAACTCGGGGACTCGCATGGAAACGCAACTCGGCATTGAGCCAGTGTTGCTCAAATTGATTAATTTCGAAATAAACAAAGAGGGGATAAAAACTGCATAGCAAGCGTAAACAAGTCTGATATATATGCTCCCGGCATCCCGGGGATCTGATAAATGTGCAAGTGAAAAGTATGCAGGTAAAATCATGTGGAGGAGGCAGTGTTGTCGGCGCTGGCATTGGCTGCTGCATCTTCCGTGGTGGCCCTGGCTGCCGCATCTTCCTCGGCGCTGGCATGGGTGGCATCCGCTTCCGACTGAACGGTGGTGGACTCCTCCATCACGACGTCCTGCTCGGTGGCTGCCAGGTCAGAAGTGGCCGTGGCCACCGAGATGGGCCCTGGAGCTGAAGAGGAACCGGAGGCTCGGCTGGGGGCGAGTATCGTGTCGTCGAGAGCGGCTCCTGAAGAGGTGCCGAAGTCGAGTGTGGCGGTGTCGATGTGCTCGGCCTCCTCATCGCTACTCGCGACGGCCGTGACCTTCCCCTTCCCGGCCTTGCTCCTGGGGGAATCGAAGAAGCCCGACTCCAGCTCGGAGTCTGTGTCATCATCTTCCTCCTCCTCGTCCTCCTCCACCTCGGTGTCGGGCTCGGGGAGGCCGTCGATGTAGATCTCGGTCTCAGCGCACTCCGCCACTTCATACGCGATCAATTTGCGCGCGGCCACGCAGTCGGGGTCTGTTTCCCACTTGGAGTTGTCGCGCTTCCCGCGGATAAGTTGCATGTTAAGATTTTCGTACCAGGAGGCGACGCAGAGAAGCATCAAATCCGCGCCTGCTCGAGCTCCAGAAGCACGCCACTTCTTCAACTCGGCCTTCACATTCTGCAGCTTGAGTGCGAGGCCCCGAATGGTTGTTGGCTCAGGATCCTCAGGCCAGAAGAGCTTGTGAAGCTCAAAGCCCACGCGCACGAGGTCAGTACCAACGCCGGCTAGGCGTTCGAACTGGCCTCGCATCACCAGCATGATGTCTTCAATTTCGGCCCTGGTGTCCTCTGGCTCGCCATTCGCAGCACGTGCTGCTTGGGCCTTGGCCAGAGCGGGCACGTAGGAAGAAATAATGGCAGGAAAGATCTCTGGAAAAACGAGTAAGAAATTCAGAATCAGAGAAGAAAAGAACCGAGTAGAGGAAGAACCGAGAAGAAATTCGACCAAGAAGAGAAAGATGCAGAGAAGAGAAAACTTACTCTTAAGCTCGATGCGCAGCGCCTGCAGCTGGGTCTTCCAGGATTCTTCATTGGATATGTGCTTATCCTGGATCTGGCGCAGAGTATCCATCTGTGCGAAGAGCCCAGCATTGGCTGTTGTCAGTACCTCGCACTCCTGCTTGAGAGTATTGATTCGGGCATTCAAGGTTGTCTCGGCTTTGGCTTTCTCGGCGATTGCTCTGTCCCTCTCGGCGCCAAGAGTGATAGCATCCTGGAGTGCCTTCCGCAGCTGGGTTTGCAGTTCCGCCACCTCTGTGGTGTGGTCCTTCACCAGCTCAACGGCCTGGTCGGACAGCCGCTGCTGCACTTCCTCAGGCTTGACGCAGTCCTGGTGTTCTTCAACGAACAATTTATGATCTTCTGCGGAGAGACAGACAAGGTTAGCAGAGAAGCAGAGAAGAAACAGAAACAAGAATGATGCCGAGTAGACGGCTACTCACCTTCTAATTTCTTGATGGTGGCTTCGCCGTTCTCCACAAACGCACGGCACTTCTCGTGCTCTTCAGCTAAGTTCTTCAGGTTCTCTGCAGAGTAGGAAAGGTTAGCGCAAAAGAAAGCAGACGCGGGCGTAAACAAGAAACGCAGTAACCGCATAGCTAAAAGCGTACCTTTCACTTCAGCCAGCTGCTGAGTGCTATCGCTGGCATTCTTGCTCGCTGCCTCCGCAGCTGCCTTTTCCTTCTCCAATGCAGCAATTCGCCTCCTGGCGATAGAATGGTTCCAGAGAAGCACGCGGTATAAGTTGGTCCGCTTCAGGACGCTATCCTGAGAAGCGAGAAGAAAACAAGTTAGACGGAGCAGAAAAGATTCAACCCGAGTAGGAGGCTACTCGGAGAGTATCCGTCTACTCGGCCAGAATCTCGGGGACTGGGTGATGGTAAAGAAGAATGAAGGCGAATAGAAGAGAAGAAAAATTCAACTCGGAGAAGGACAAGATGAGACTTACTGCATATGCTTGCTCGATATCTTCGGCATTCTTGCGATGCAGGAACATCTTGGCGGCGAGAGTGGCAGTCTCGGTGGAGACAGTCATGGGTTTGTAACCCAAATCCACCTTGTTCCACTCAACGCGCATGTAGTCGATTGCGCCCAATCCAAGGCCGTGCCAGTTGTCTGTGCCGAGAACCTTGCTGTCCCACTTGGCGTCGATAAAGCCAATAGTATCCAGCACCTGCTCAAGGCTCTTTGTGGTTATCGTTGGATCTTGGACTCCCCGAGAAGCAATAGTGACGGACTGGTTCTGGGTTGGATCTGGGGGAGGGGAGTTCACGGCTACGGCTTTTCTTCCCCTCAGAAGGGCAAGCTGCTTATCCTTGGGAGAGAAGCCGATTTGTCCTTGTTGGCTGACCTGCACCATGTAGTCCGGGAAGCAGGGCTGGCCAGCAGCTCGAGCGTCAACAGAAATAGCGGCGGCAACAGGGCCGGAGTCGCGGATCACCAGTGCTCCACCCGAGGCTGGCGGCGGCATTTGATTTTGATCTCTGGCCCGCTTCTTCGCTTTCTCTTTCTCGGCTTTCTGCTTCGCGGGATCCTCGGGCTTCTTCCCCTCAGCCTTGGCCTTCGCCTTCTCGGCGGCTACCTTCTCGGCAGTTTCCTTCTCAGTTTCCGTCTTCTCGGAAGGGTCTTTCTCAGCAGCTTCTTTCTCGGCTGCTCTTCTGTCAACTTCATCCTTCAGAGCATCCAGGGCCTGTTGCCTGGTTACTCGCCCGGCAGGAGGGCTGGTTGCGTCCTTGGTCTGCGACGCCGAGGAGGAATTTGGCGGTGTGGTGCCTTGAACGATTGGAGGCGACACGGACCCATCACCTTGCGCAGTATCTGGCTGGGCGCTACTCGGTGTGGCGCCTGACTGCACGTCGCTCAGTGGGTAGGCGTCCGCCATGGTGGCATCCGTGGTGGTGGCGTCCTCTACCCGCTGCTCGGCAGCGGGATTCTCTTGTGCGGCAGCCCCTGTGGTGGGCTGCTCTTGCTCTGCTTCTGGCCGCTCGTGGGCGGTGTTGTCTTGCATCTCTCGATCTTGGTTCTCCTCGGCATTGCTGGCCGGAGGAGAAGGCGCTCTCTCCTGATGAGCAGCAGTGTCCCGTGCTGCTGACGATGCACGGTTCTGCTGTTCTGCTTCTGCTCCTTGGGTGTTGGTGGCGTCATCCTCCTCATCGTCGAGATTGATCAGAGGTACTGGTGGTTTCTTGGCCTGGTCGGGCGCGAGAACGGCATTCGCGTCCATGGGAGGTCTGCCGAGAAAGAAAGAATCAGAAATCAGAAGGGGATTGGGGAAAACAGCACAGCGCGAGAGGAGAGACGACCGAGAAGGAAACTCACGCAGTGGTGGAAGGGAGTTTTCGCCTCGGCTTCTTCGCGACCGCCTTGGTCGGCTTCTTCTTCTCGGCTGGCTTTTTCCTCTTGGCGGGAGGCTCTTGGGCGCCGCTGCCAGTCCGCTTGCGTGTGTCAGGAGCGGCAACGGACAGAGGTTTGACGACAAGGGCTGTTTTGCCCTCGTTCCCATCTTCATCATCATCATCATTCTCCTCAGCGACCTCATCTGTGGAGTCAAAAGAAAAGAGGAGCGAATCAAAAACAGCAAACAAAGGATTGGTGCTTCTCGGGAACAAACAGAGTGAATGCGTTATTACCGTCGAATTCATCGTCAGACCAGTTGTCAAGAGATGATTCGGCCTCGCGTTTCTCCGTCGTTGGGGAGCGTGGGAGATTGATCTGATCCGCGGCATCAAAGGAGGGCACATCATCCTCCTCGCGATCGGCAGAGAAGTTGCCATCGAAGCGCTCGCAGCTTTCAATCTTCTGGCGAGTAAGGATCTGAAAAACAGAGAAGGGTCACAGATTAGCCGAGTATCAGGAAGGAATTCTACTCGGATAGGCGTGCAAACATAAAGCACACTAAGCCTAGGCAGCTCACTGATTGTTTCTACCAGGATAGGCGTGCAAACACAAAGCATACGAGGCCTAAGCATGATTACTGAATATCCTACACGGAAAGGAGTGCAGGCACAAAGCACACAAAGCCTAAGGATTGTTCCCGAGTAGGCTACCCGACGAGGCGTGCAAGCACAAAGCACATTAAGCCTAGGTAATTCGGCTAAGTATCCTACTCGGTGCAGAAGACAATGGCTACTCGCGGCAAGAAGAAGAATCATCTACCCGGAAAGCATATGCAAAAACAGAGTAAGGAGGACATACCCGCTCAATCGGCTTCGTGCGGCTATACGGGACGAACCCGTACTGCCAATGGTCGCCGAGGCTCGTCATCAAGATGGCCCTTGCGTGCCCGGGAACATCAATGTTGTCGATCTCGATGGTTGTCGTCCTGGTGCAGTCGCGGGGGCCTCCCATGTAGCACATGAGATGGCAGCGCTCCTGCAGAGGCAGCACTCGGCGCTGGATCCAGCAAGCCACCGGATCATCATTCTTGAGGCCTTGCTCTATCAGCCAGCTAAGCCTCTTCTCTATCTCGATGGCGTTGTCGTCATTGGCGGGATTCTCCTTCCAGTTCTTCCCGGTGGGAGCACGGAGGCTCCAGGCGGGAAGGTTGATCCTGTCATTTACCTGGGCTCCTTCGGTGGCGGGGATGTTCTTGACGTAGAAGAACATCTTCTGCCACATTCGGACGGAGTCCAGCCCCTTGACACGGGGATGGTTCGTCCCGGACCGCTGCACCATCATGGCGCAGCCGGTGTCGGTGGCGCGGCCAACACCCGCGGTGTCCTTCTTCCCGGTGGTCTGCTGGCGGAGGTGGAAGTACCTCAGCCAGGTATCCGTCGTCGGGTGGATGCCGAGGAAGGCCTCGCACACCACGGCGTGGTAGGCGAGGAAGACGACGGCATTGGGCGGCAGATGATGCATCTGAAGGCCGAAGTGGTCAAGGAACTTACGGAGGAAATCGGAGGCCGGCAGTCCGAAGCCGCGCTCGAAGTGCGACATGAACACGACGCGCTCACCCTCCCGTGGGGTTGGCACGAGTTCATCGTCAGGCGCCCGGCACTCCACGCCGGGAGGAACTCTCCTGGTATTCACGAGCCAGGCGAAATCTTCACTGGTGACGATTGAGCCCGCCCAGCCGGCTTTAGCCATCGTTGCAAGTAGGAGGAGTGGAAGAAATTGGACGGAGTTGGTTGGGCGAATTGAGTCCGCGGCGGCGCGAAAGCTTGCGCGGCGGCGGAGGAAAGCAGAGGACGAAAGAGGAATAGTGCAAGGGAAGGGGAAAAGGAAGTTACCGGCGGGGGTATTTATACCCTCTCCGCGGGTTTACCGTTACCATCGGCGTAGTGGGATCAATCGTGGCCATGATCGCTGTGTGGTGGGGCCTGTGGCCGGATAGAAACGCACGCAAGCGCGGAACGCGCGCGTAACGGCCACAGTGGATCCCACGGCCAAATCGTGGCCTATTATTACGATTGATGGGACATAACGAGCCGGTGGGCCCGCCCCGTGAAAACTGGGCGCGTGGCACGATGTGTCGTGGGCAGCGAAACGACAGGGTCGTGGATGCTTGACACGCGTCCGGCTGCGGCACGGACGGCTGGATGGTGCTCTGCGCCGCAAGGGCTCAATTCAAGAAAATTCTCTAAGTCTTTTTACTCGGTTACAGAGTAGAAAGCAAGTGCTACTCGGAAGACAAGAGACACAAGATACTTGTGAGAGTGCTACTCGGAGGCCTTTTACTCGGCATCTTGAGGTTCAAGGGCTGTGTTGCAAGGATTAGTTTTAAGCTGGCAGAGCCTAGTGAACGAGTTCGCAAGACTCAACCAGCTTCGGGGACTGCTGTCGGGGGGTTACCCCCGAGTAGGGTAAAGGCAAGTGGTAAAAGCAGCTTACAGAAGGGAGGTTTGGTCGAGTAGCCGACTACCTCGTACTCGCTACCCGGTCGACTGCTACTCGGTCTCACCTCAAGATGACCAGAAGGAAGAATCATTCAAGTTCTCTACGTTCGAGTAGAAGAGCTGGCCCGAGTACAATTGGCGGGAACAATTGGCGGGAACCCACTCGGGCCAGAAAGTCAAAGGAGCCGTTCTGACACAGGATCCCGCGTATCCTGGGTCCGTACTTGGCAGCATTCGAACTACTGTTCATCTGGGACCGGCCTGCCTGACAGTGACAGCATGGAAGCAGGCCGTGGCAGGATAAGGGGGGCCTACTCTGTGCTTAGGTACAGTGATACCAGTCTGTCCCCTAGTTTTGCCCAACGACTTTCCAGATGAAGCCAAGGTTAGGAACCAAAGCTGTCAGCGGGAACCCGGAAGAAGGACGATGTGCACACTATGTCGACACTTGTCCATGTTTGGACGTATCCGGCTGGGCACCATGTATATAAGGTGCCCCGCCGCCTCCTGCGTGAGGATCGAACACACATCGCATACTGGATCGCGCATAAACCCTAGAAACCCTATGTTCTTGACCTAGCTCTACTTGGAGAGAGGAGAGTGGCTACTCGGTAACGATACCCTTTGTACTGTGTCTACTCGGAGAAACATCATAATACATACAGAGAGGCAGGAGTAGGGGTTTTACCTCCTCACGAGGGCCCTGAACCTGGGTAGATCGTGTTGTTTGCATTGTGTAGTCTTTACTTCACGCGGCTACACGTCGCGTGATCCCTCCCCGAGCACCTCCAGCGTCCTTCGTCCCCACATCTTTAGCCATCCCATGGCATCTGCCGTGACACCACCACGACATATATGCTAAATATGTTGGTACTTCTTATGGTGATGATTATCATTGGAGTATTTGGGTTCCTAAGACCCTTGTCGCTAACATGAGAGGACCCATTCAAAGATGGGTACCTAAATCAAGAAACTAATCTATTGTAGGGGAGTGCTTCCGGTTCGAGCAAATGTACGGTGGATAGTGGTGCATCCCAACATATGACCGGAAGCAATGACGCAATGAGTGATCTTTATCCTCCATTACCTCATCTCAATTGTGTTACTATTGGTGATAACTCCGAACTAAAGGTATTGGGACGAGGCAAGGTAGCAATCTCAAATGACTTGTCAATTGAGAATGTTCTTCTTGTTGAGTCCCTTGGCTATAATCTCATCTCGGTTCTTCAACTTGCTAAAAGTGGTTTTACCTCTTTCTTTAATAAGGAGAATGTGATTGTCACTTGGGAAACGACTCTTAAAGTAGCCTTTGTTGGGAATGTCGAGAACGACATGTATGTAGTGGACTTCTCTAAAGGAGACATGTGTGCCGCGACATGTCTAATGGCTAAAGTTGATGTGGGTTGGCTATGGCATCGTCGGTTAGCCCACACCAATATGAGGACGTTGCATGACCTTCAAAGTGGCAATCACGTTCTAGGACTAACAAATGCTAAGTTTTCCAAAGATCGTGTGTGTAGCTCTTGCGTTCTTGGAAAGCAACATGGAGAAGCGCACCCCACCAAGACGAAAATCACCACCTCAAGGATCCTCGAGCTCATTCATTTGGACCTATTTGGTCCCCTATCATATGATAGTCTTGGAGGCAAAAAGTATTGCTTGGTGATTGTGGATGTATATTCACGATATTGTTGGGTGTATTATTTCAAGAGGAAGAGTGAGACTCAAAAGCGGGTCATCGAGTTCATCACTTTGGTGGAGCGCCAACATAATACGAGTATCATGGCTATCCGAAGTGATAACGACTCCGAGTTCAAGAACTACACCATTGAGGGTTTTCTTAGCGAGGAAGGAATTGCTCATCAATACTCTACTCCCTACACCCCTCAACAAAATGGTGTGGCGGAGAGAAAGAATCGGACTCTTATGGATGCGGCTCGAACCACGATTGCGGAGTTCTCTTCTCCTTATAATTTTTGGGCCGAGGCCGTCTCCCCCGCTTGCCACGCTAGCAACCGATTGTATCTCCGCAAGATATTGAACAAGACCCCTTATGAGATTCTCACGGGCAAGAAGCCGGATGTTTCATACTTCAAGGTCTTTGGATGCAAGTGCTTCATTCGCAAGAGAGGTAAACGCTTGTCAAAGTTCGAGACTAAATCTTATGAGGGTATCTTTGTTGGTTATGCCACAAACGCTCACGCCTATACAGTCTACAACAAGTCCAGCGGACAAGTTGAAGAAGCTATAGACGTGGTGTTTGATGAGGATAATGGGTCCCAATGGGGCCGTATAGATCATGGTATTGTAGGAGATGCAATTCCTCCCATCGTCATAAGAAGAATGGGGATTGGTGAAATAATCCCCATTGAGGGACACCGGATGACGGAGGGAGAAGGACTATGCTCCACTCAAGTGGAGCCATTGACTACATCCATTGATAACCAAGCTACCCAACAAGATGCACCAAGCCCTTATGCTTCACCACAAGGCCAAGCTAACGATCAAGATCACTCGATCAATCAAGGCCAAGCTAACAATCAAGGCCAAACTCATGATGAAGGTCAAGCTCACAATGAAGAACAAGATACACATGGTGATGATACAACTCGACACATAAGGGATCCACCTCCCGTTGATGATCAAGATCAAGGTGGACAAGTCTCCGATGATGAAGGTGATGATCAAGTGCTATCCAAGGAAACTTTGGAGGAGATGCTAGCTCGTAGGGCAAAGAGAAGGCTAGATAATCTTGCTCGTGCTGGTCACACGGAGGACATGATTCTTGGACAAGTTCGTGGAAGGGTCGTCACAAGGAGGCAACTAGCGGATTTTAGCAAAGCTCATGCTTTCGTCTCTCACATTGATCCAAAGAAGGTCTATGAAGATCTTGAAGATCAATATTGGCTTGAAGCAATGCACGATGAACTCAACAACTTCGAGCGCAACAAGGTGTGGAAGTTGGTGCCAAGACCCAAAGATTGCAAGAACGTCATCGGCACTAAGTGGATCTTCAAGAATAAACAAGACAAGGACGACAACGTCATCCGCAACAAGGCTAGATTGGTAGCCCAAGGCTTCTCTCAAGTTGAAGGTGTCGACTTCGGTGAAACATTCGCTCCTGTAGCTCGTCTTGAATCTATTCGCATCTTACTTGCATATGCTTCTCATCATAACTTTAAATTGCAACAAATGGATGTTAAAAGTGCATTTTTGAATGGTCCCATCCACGAGTTGGTTTATGTCAAGCAACCTCCGGGTTTCGAAGATCCCAACCACCCCGATCATGTCTACAAACTCGATAAGGCACTCTATGGACTTAAACAAGCTCCACGTGCGTGGTACGAGCACCTTAAAGAGTTTTTAGTAGATCGTGGGTTCAATCTTGGTTTAATCGATCCCACCCTTTTCACCAAAAAGGTTGGAGGTGACTTGTTCATATGCCAACTCTACGTGGATGATATCATCTTTGGTTCTACTAACATCGCATTCAATGATGAGTTTTGCAAGCTTATGACGGATAAGTTCGAGATGTCTATGATGGGAGAGTTAGAGTATTTCCTTGGCTTTGAGATCAAGCAATATCCCGAAGACACATTCATCAAGCAAGCCAAGTATACTCAAGACATGCTCAAGCGATTCAACATGCATGATGCCAAACCTATGAAGACCCCCATGTCCACGACTATTGACTTGAAACCCGACCCTAATGGTACAGAGGTAGATCAAAAGGTATACCGCTCCATGATTGGCTCTTTGCTCTACCTATGTGCATCTAGACCCGATATTATGTATAGCGTAGGTAAATGTGCAAGGTTTCAAGCCTCTCCGAGACAAAGTCATTTTGAAGCGGTTAAGCGCATCTTTCGATATTTAGTTCATACCCCAAACTTCGGTATTTGGTATCCCAAGGGTTCAAGATTTCAGCTCATTGGGTATTCGGATGCGGACTATGCGGGAGAGAAGACGGATAGGAAATCTACATCCGGAGGTTGTCAATTTCTTGGCCGCTCATTGGTATGTTGGTCTTCCAAGAAGCAAAACTGCATTGCTCTCTCCACCATCGAGGCCTAATACATCTCCGCGGCGAGTTGTTGTGCTCAATTACTTTGGATGCGGCAAACATTGAGAGATTATGGCATCAACTTCGACAAAGTTCCTCTCTTGTGCGACAATGAGAGTGCCATCAAGATCGCCTACAATCCCGTTCTTCACTCCAAGACGAAGCACATTGAGATACGGCATCACTTTATTCGGGATCATGTTGAGAAGGGTGATATTGACCTCTCCTATGTGCCAACCAAGGATCAACTCGCGGATATCTTCACGAAGGCCCTTGATGAACCAAGGTTTCGGGGTTTGAGGAATGAACTAAATGTTATTGATGCGTCCAAATTCTCTAGAACCCTTGCATAAGTACCTTCACTATATGTGCTATCTAGTTTAGATGTAGGCATGGACATAGGGGGAGCGTAGTTCAACTCATGAACCAACACTCCACCTATCATGCGCAAAACAACCAAAGCGTCATGCATATCTAGTCATTTCGTGACTTACTGTGCTTAAAACGTGAGTCATACTTTTGAGTCCAAGATACATCTTCGCGACTCCTTGGTATCACTCAAATATGGTGGCTTCGGCCACCAACTTTTCCCTTTGTATTTGTGTTGTTTGATGTTTCGTTCGTGTTTGAGTATTTGTTGTTTTTGGTTCTAATTTTGGAGGCTCACGTCTTGTTCCATTTTCCACAAATTCTCAGAAGGCGTGGGAACCCCGGAAATTCCGGCCTAGGGCCCGGAAAATTCCGGCCCCTAGACATTTTCCCCAGAAATTTTGCTCATTTCCAAAGTGCCCGCTGACAGAAGACACCCCAGAAATTTGAGCGGAAATTTCTGGGGCAAATATCCGGGGCCCGGAATATTCCGTGCCTTAAGCCCCAGAAATTTCCGGGGTTCGAGATTGACTCGAATATTCACCCAAATATCTAGCGTGCCCGCTCGCAGAAGGCACACCGGATATTTGGGGCGGAATATTCCGGCCTAAATCTCCAGCCACCGGAATATTCCGGCTTTAATACCGGAAATTTCCGGTGTGCTTGGCTGGGGCTATATAAAGGCGACGGGAGGGGCAGTTCCAGATTGCTCTCCCTCCCTTCGCCTCCACTCCGCCTCCAGACGCATCCGCCGCCTCCGAGACCTCCGGGAGGCCCCTTTGCCTCCCGTCCTCGTCCTCTAATTACCCTTTGCGGATCAAGAGACCGCACATCCTTTCCTACCTCATGGATCCCGGTATGTGCTTCGTTTTCTCCGCAATCTAGGGTTATTAGTTGATTTGATCTCATGTCCTTTGATATTCATGGTGTTTTTGGGAAGTACATCCTCATACTAGTGTCATCTATCCTCTGGGGTTCGTCTCATTGCACACTTTCGTCGTTCTAGATTCATTGCATGCCCCAGATTTAGATCTGGTTTCGAAAATTCCGAAGGCCGGAAATTTCCGCCCCCCGGAAATTTCCCTCAGGCCGAAATTTCCGCCCTCCGGAATTTCCGCACCAGAGAACGGAATTTCCGGCCTGCACTGAATCTCGAACAGAGATCTATTGTTTCCATTTCCACGAGTCGTGAGCCCCCGTTTTTGATGTTTTTTGTTTGTTTTTCTTTGCATTTTTCCCTGCTTTCCTCGCAGATGGTTCAAGCTCTAGGCCCGCCAAGTTGACTAGCTCACGCCAGCGGCTCCATCACCTGAGGGAAGATGCTGAGGGGACTCTTGTTGATGAGAATGAGACTCGCCGGCGTGCGAGGGATGCTGAGAGAGAATATGAGCGTCAACGTGACGCTTCCAGGGCTGCTCGCAAAGCTGGCAGGCAGCAGGGGAAGACATCTCTGAACTTGGCCACCATGTCCATCACTGAGTTCAAGGCCTGGAGGGCCAAGGCCTGGTATACCGAGGGTCCTCAAGACCCCACCATCGATTCTTGCTTCTGGCACGTTGAGCAGGAGACCCTATTCAAGCAAGTGTATACTGTGATGAGCAAGCAAGTGTGTCCCATAAAGTTTATTAACTTCGCTCATCTAGCTGCCAATCCTGCCTACTTCAACAACTCCGTCCAGTTGGCTGAACTCCTTGGTCTGCGTCATCTCATGGAGACCAAATGCTCCTACAATGTGACTTTCATCCAGCAGTTCTTCGCCACACTGGTCATTGATGATTCTGAGGATATTGGGATGTCTTGGATGTCTGGCCCTCACTTGCTCACCGCCAACTTTCATGACTTTGCTGCTGAGGTCGGGTATCCCTTTGCTGGTCTTAACACTCCTCAGGGTCACCGCATGCATGTTCACGGGATGGAGTATGAGAAGAACCGACTGGCTGAGTTGTATGGTTCCACTGGTGTGATTGGCTCGGCCAAAGGACTATTTCCCATCAATGACATCATGTTGCGTATGTTCAGGGAGACTATTTCCCCGAGTACGGGCAATAATGATGCTATTCGTGGTGTCTTGGTCAACTTCATGTATCACGCCTACCTGACCTTCACTGAGGGTGACATGACTGACACGGAGGCCCACAAGATTGATGTGATGGATTTCATCTTCAATGAGATCCACTTTGCTCTCTTCCACCGCAAAGTGCCCCCGTATGCTCCTTACATCATGAAGCTCATCAAGTCTCGTTATCCCTCTGAACTCCGTGAGGACCTGGAGGTAGACTGTGAAGAGCACAAGGATGTCACTCTGTACAAGAAGGCCGCTCACACTCAGTAGGCTGCGCATGATGTTGGCGCCACAGGTCAGGGTCACCGTGATCCTCGCATGCGTCCTCCTCCCCCTGGCACCACGAAGCGCTCATGGCTTGTCCGCGCTATTGAGAAGGTGATGTGCATGAATGTGTGCATCCACAAGGAGAACTACAATGCCTATGTTGAGCGCCGCAACATCCTGGAGAACCAGCGCACCATCATGACAGCTCTCAAGGTTCCCAATGTGCCAGCTCCTCCTCCTGA
Organism: Alopecurus myosuroides; assembly: GCA_028641055.1. Taxonomy (NCBI): domain Eukaryota; kingdom Viridiplantae; phylum Streptophyta; class Magnoliopsida; order Poales; family Poaceae; genus Alopecurus; species Alopecurus myosuroides. Next base: position 42,378,667 of record CM054062.1, read on the forward strand.
CAGGATTCCATACAAGAATTGGAACAACCGCGATGTTGACTGGGATCTCGGAGTGGATGATGATGAGGACATTGCGGATGCTAGCGAGGAGGAAGAAGAAGAAGACACCCAGGCCTAGAGTTTGTTCCATGGGACGTAGCACTCTCTTTTCTCTTTTTGGTATCCTGATGCCAAAGGGGGAGAAGATCTAGATGATCGCGGGGATTTGCTAGGGTGGGTTTCGTTCTTTGTTGCCCCTTTTATTGTTTCGTGCGTCTTTTCGAACTTCGTCTCATCGTACTCGTTATTCGTTGGTTTGCTTGTGTGAACTATTATTATTAGGAGGCATGTCTCCTATATATGCTATTTGTGGTGTTCTACTTTTCATATCTTGCATTGTTACTTTATTTCCTTGCAAATACCCGTGTTGTCATCACTCACCCAAAAGGGGGAGATTGAAAGCTCATGATCCCTCTAATGATTTTGGTGATGATAACAACGCAGGTATCAACTATCTAACAATGTTGTTTTAGTCTGTGCAGCTGATCTTTCAGATGATTATTGATATACTCTTGTAAAAAGATCCAAGAGGAGTTCTACATTCTTGAAATATTGCCACCGGATTTTTCAGTGACTACACCGGAAATTCCGGTGCTTATGGGGCGGAATATCCGGCCCTGGCACCGGAATATTCCGGTATTTCTGGCATCTTCAAAACGATCAAGTTTTTCTCCCACTGCCCGCGCACAGAAGGTGGGGCGGTAATTTTCCCCGGAAATTTCCGGTGCAAATATCTGGCCCTCTGGTACTTAGCAGAAAATGGAGTCTTCTCAGATGCCCGCGCACAGAGATGGGGGCGGAAATATCGTCCGGAAATTTCCGGGCCCGGAATATTCAAATGTCCACCCCCCGGATTATTCAAAAATCCGGCCCCTGGTCCTTAGCAGTTTTTCAACATGGGCTGGTGCCCGCGCGCAGAGATGGGGCGGAATGTTGGGGCGGAAATTTCCGCCCCCGGATATTTCAATTATCCGCCCCCCGGGACTATTCAAACTTACGGCCAGGGCGGACCGGAAATTTCCGGTGCTAACACCGGAATATTCCGGCCCTGGCAGACTGCAACGGTCCGAAATTGGAGGAGCCTATAAATAGCTTTCTTCTTCCTCTAGATAGGTAGCTCGTCCATTCCTCTCTCTCCTCCATTGTTGTAGAGCTCAAAACGCCCCGATCTCCCTCCTCCTCCAACCAAACTCGATGGCCTTCAAGGATCTCATGGAGGAGGACTAGATCTACCTTTCCACCAAGCCAAAATGTGTGTTCCCACACCACAACTCTTGGGATCTTGTAATCTCTTGGTTGCCTTGTCATCCAAGGGAAACCCTAGTGCTTGTAGCTTCCACCTTGTAGCAAGAAGCTTCGATTGTTGAGAGCCTCCATCTCACTTGTGGAATAGCCTCAACCCCTTGTAAAGGTTTGGTCAACGCCTTCAAGTCGACCTCATAGTGGAAACGAGAATCTCCCTCACCGGAGAAGCTCAAGGAGAACAAGGTGTGCACATCCGTGCTATTGAGGAGCGCCTAGGTGGTTCCCCACCTCTCCAACGTAGACGTACTTCATTAAAGAAGGAACTACGGGAAACATATCCTTGTCTCCGTGTATTTCACTTGTGGTTATCTTGTGTCGTGCTTTTACTTCCGTTGCTACTTGTTGCTTGTCACTTAGGGTGTTCACTTAGTTGCACATCTAGATAACCAAGCTTTTACTTTCCCAAAGCCCACACTAAAAGTGAAAAAGAATTAAAATTTGTAGGTCACCTATTCACCCCCCCTCTAGTTGACCTTAGTGCACTTTCAAATGTCTCCCACCACATTGAGGCCGGTCCCTCTAGCAGATGTGCGGTGAATCTGGATTTTTCTGCATCATTGCATTCACAAGCAGTTAAGTCCTTGTTAACTGAGTGAAGCCAGTCGTCGGCCACCATGGGTTCAGTAGCAGTAGAGAACTTGGTGGGCCCGAGCCTTAGGAACCTGGTAAGCCTATCCACCTGGGGTGGGCGTGGGTGTTGAGGGTTATTGTTGTTGTTGTTGTGCTGCATGAACTGTGCCATCAGCTGGGTTTGGGCTGCCAGCATCTGCTGGAATGCTTCTTGAGTTGGACCAGGCTGGGGAGGCATCTGGGTTTTTTTGTTTGGAATAGATGATAATTAAGATAGATAGATAGATCTAGGGAAAAAAAATCTACCCATGCACAAACACCATACAAACAATAAACAAAGCAAACTCACAAACTTTAATATAACAAAGGTTTTAGGTAACTAATAGAGTTGTGGGTACTGTCATACTTCAAGTAGTAGGACAATAAAGGAATACATAAACAAGATACAAGGGTCTATGGGAAATATCTAGTGCCACAAGAACACGGCTCTTCAGTCTTGTGTCTTGAACAGCTTGAGGTATTCTGTAGATTTCAGGCGCTTATTCAGAGGGGAGAGGTTTCCCGTCGAGCTCTCCTCGATGTCAGGATCCTCATCAGAAGGGTTCCCAAACACTAACTCCTTAGGGTCCTCCTCTTATTTCTCTTCTTATGTAGCTGCAGGCTGGTGATCAACAGGGATCGATTGGAGAAACTATGGGCTCGTTTCCTCCCTGAACCACTGCCAACCGGACTATTTCCCTCTGCAGTTCCTCAACCTCATTCTGCAGCTGGTTTCTCTCTTGCCTGACTTGATCCATCTTGTTGTAGCCAATCGCAAAGTATGCACTTTGCGCTTGAAGAGCAACAATCATAGTCTCCTTGTCCTCCAACTTTCCTGCCAGATCGGCGTTGACGTCATCTAGGTGCATAATTGACTTCCCTAGCTTCCCAATCCTATCCCGCTGGTAATCGATCACATCCATCTGCCTTCACATCATCTCATCCATGTTCGTTGTTACGAACTCCCGCTCCATGAAATGGAAACGCGTGGGAGTGAGCTGCTGGTGGCTGCGATCAATGGCTTCTCCGGTCTCATCTCTTTCTCCAAAAAGGCGAAAGACACTACCATGGGTGATGTGAGCTCGATACTTGTTACAAATGCGGGTGATGGCATCTTGCATTACTGCACTCATTGAAGCTTCAAAGTCTAGGTAATAGCTGGTGTACTCCATGTCGTGGTCATCTGGGTCCATCGTACGACCCTGAATGAACGTCGAGATTCACCACTTCTGTGCTCCAGTAGGGTCACTGAACTCCTGAACGCCGTGGAAGTAAGGGGCTGGCATTCCAACATCCATGGCCAAGTCATAGAGACACTTGCTCAGCTAGTAACCTCCGTCTCCAGCAAAAACAATCTCGCCAGAATCATACATCTAAATTTTGGGAAAAGAAAGGTTAAGGTTAGCACAAGGTAGGAAGATACAAGAATAGAACAAAATGAATGGACAGGTGCAGAGTAAAAGTTTTCACAAATGTTTTGACATAATTTATTCCTATGGTTTCCAATCCTAGGGTCTCGATCCTACAGGAAATACTAGGCGCTGATACCATTTTGTAGCATCCTACCTTTTAATAAAGATAAAACACCTGTGTAACCTGCTATCCCCGAGATCACTGATAGCAATACACATGAAAAAAATGAAATATTCATAACAATAGCATCATTCTACAATGTAGATCCATTGGATAAAAAATAAAATAGTCTTACAACTCGCATAGTCATCATGGATTAGCCCTAAATAGCAAAGTTCAAAGTAAACACAGTGGAAAGCAAATCTTCAATGAGCCTCCTTCTTTTCATGTGCCACGGGCAGACATGTTGGGATGTAAGCTCCAGATCCTAAACCATTACTCATCATCAGAATGACCTGCACGTTGGAATATGCAGCCCACAAGGGGAAGTCGGTACAAACAATCTACTGGCAAGTGACACTTATATGGTGACAGTTTTGAGGAATAGACTAGCTACATGATATTTGGCTGGAGTTGTCACACCCTAGTTTTTGGATTCTTGTACGGTAGTTTAAGGAGACAAAAATGTGGGCCAAAAATTTTTATTTCTAACAACATGATTGTTTTGAACCAACATTGTGTATGTGACAAGAATCATATATGCAATGCAAGACTTGTTTCATTTTAAAACCAATGCAAAATTTTCCTGAAAACACTTTTATAATTTTCCCTGATGTCACTTGAGTGATTTTTTTCCAAGACTTGGATCATGCTTGCTTGCATCCTGAAATAAACTTTTAGCTTTGTTGGATCCAAGAAAAAAAATTCAAAATGATTTATGGAAGTTTTCTTCTAAGTTTTCTATAGAAACTATCCCTTGGAAATATAGCCAAGTACCTGTTTTGCACACTTGTTTTCACTAGGCTATAATATTCCATTTTGTGTTTTCTTGACTTAGATTTGTTCCTTGAGATATGGACTACAAATACATACGGTTGGTTTGTAATTAGGAAGAAGAAAAACAATCTTTTGCATGTTGTTTTTGTGGAATAAAAATAAGACAGAAAAGAGCATTTTTAGAAAACAGAGAAAAACAGAAAGTACCCCTTTTCCACTAGGTTTTCATAGCCTTCCACTTTTCTAAATTTGTTTTCAAAAGATGTTTCTGAAAGTTTAAAACATTTTTAACAAACTCCAACTTTGAAAAAAAAATTGGAATTCATTTGCCCTCTGAAAACATTCTGAACTTTTCTCTCATTTTATTTGTTTTCAACACTTAGAAAATTTCACTAAGTCTGTAAGTGAACTTTTCTGAATTTTTCGGAAACATTGCTATTACAAAGTTTAGCAGATGTTTTCAATTGGTTTTTGTTCAAAAACTGAAGTGCCACCTTGTCCCTTGTGTTGAACATAGTTTGGACTTCACCTTGGATGCTTTGGCTTGCTTCTAGAAGAACTAGGGAGGGAGAAAACATGTGAGGAAAAGTGGTGTTAGAGGGAGGAGTGGCATGGCATGAGCAAAACAGTGCCATGGCTACTGTGGGCATGCCTTTGCTTCTCCACCTCCCAAACGCCGCCAGCAGCTTGCCCCCGACCCCTCCTAGCTCATTGACATCATCCCATGCCCTGGCACACCACGGACACGACCTGGAGCACATGCCCATGCCGATCCCGCCGTCACCGAGAGTGCCCCCATGCCTTTTGACTCGCTGCCACGTGTACAAGGGATCACGTGCCCAACCCTTTTGCCAATGTGCTTCCCCACCTCTGCCTCCCCACCCCACCAAGCCTCAACCCTCCTCTTACTCTCTGCCAGTGAGGAGAAGCTCGTTCTCGCCTTTGCCCGTGGAACCTTCCCACGAAGGTTACCACCACCTCCGTGCTCTGTTCCCTGCCTTCTTGGTTACTTTAGAAAGCCCTACTCGAGGAGCACGTCGCTGACATGGATGTTTGGCTTGTGGACCTATAGGTTCGTGGCGCCACCCACGGCCCGAGAAGGACGTCCTCAAGCACCACCGTCATTTGGAGCGTCACCGTCAAAGCTGCACGGATCCCCGGCCTTCCTTGACCTCCCTCAAGCCCTGCAGCACCTCTACATTGCCTAGAACCGCCCCTAGGTGAGCCGCCATGAACACCCAAGCTTTTCTAGGGTTTCTGCCCATGTATGCATGGCTAGAGGTTGAAGATGCACAGCAGTCGTCGATCTGGTCTAATCTCAGCCGTCCACACTCACTTACCTCTTCACCCCACGTCCAGGCCAGCCCAGCCCAGTAGCAGCTCGACCACAGCAGATCCGGCCCGCTTAGTGTTTTTTTCTGTGAGTTATCTCCTTTCCTGTTTAGGCAGAAACTGACTTGTAGCTTTGGCCTTGGTAAAAATAGCAAGATTCGGTTTTTTACCAAACCAAAAGTCATGGTGGTATCTAAGAAAATTGATAACCATGTCCAAGTGGTGGTTCCACTTTTGCATTTTTATTTTTGGAGTAGTATTTATTTTGCCAGAGACTGTGTGATAAACCATTTTGAGCATAACTTTAAAAATATAAGTCCATTTTTTTCAAATCAATTTTTTTTTTAGAAGCCCTTGGATAGATCTATCAATAGTGCCTGACCTTGCATCAAGGAAAGTTACCATTTGGAAATGCCATCCATTTTGGTAAAAGACCAGTAGGATTTTCTAGGATTTTTAGAAGGAGTTTAAAAATGAGTTTTGATGTGAATCCAATTGGATGAGTTTGTGTGTGACTAGATCTATGTAATCCAAGCTTGGAATAATTTTTGGAGCCATAGATTATTTTTTGTGTGTATTTCTAGATACATCACCTTTACTAATTTTATTAAAACTTGTGAGTTTGTTTGTGATTAAATGTTTGGTTGATTGAAACTTGTTTCCTAGCATTTGAAGATGTATTGCTATCTGTTATTAGGTTGTTTTCTTGCAATACAACTACATTATAAATTGTGTGAGCAAATCTTTGTGTGTTTGTTACCTAAGATTTTGTTGTGGTTTAGTTGAGTCCAGTACCATTGTGGTACTAATATTGTGATGTTATCATCTCTGTTAGCTTACATTTTATTTTATAGGAGAGCATGTGTAACATTTGATTGTTTGTTTTCACTAGAATGAGTAGCTTTGTATTGTGGTTTGGTAGATTATATTTTTGTCAAGTGTGACCATAGGCTTTGTGACCTCTTAATGCCTTGGTATTGGTGGACCCATAACCCACGGGTCCCATTGCATTTTGGTTAGGAATACACATTCCCTACCATGCACTTGTTTGTTAGTGGCACATAATGTTATATGTGTGTTTAGTAATTTCCACCAAGGAAAATATAGTTTTTCTATACATGGTTGATTGGTGTGATAGTAATACTTTGTGACTCCTAGTATGTTTAGTTTTGCTACATTTGTTGACATAATGTTCCTTTGGGAATATCATGTTAAGGAATGGTTGATTGTTGTTTTGATTATTTTGAGGGTTCTTTGCTAATGGAAGTATTTTCCCAGTGTTAGTAAATTATGTGTAAATAGGATTCCTTGAGTGCATGGATTTTAGAAAGTGGTTTATTGAGCTTGTATGGAGTGCATAGCTACTGGTTGTGTGACTTGTACTTTGGTTGCTTGTTATTGCATTGAGTAGAAAAGCATGATTTATTAGAATTAGTTGATTCTTGCTAAGTAGTTGTTTTCATAGAATTATTTTAGTATGATTTCTTACTAGCATGTGTAAGGTGTTTGTGCTGTTAGTAGCTATTTATAATCATGTTTTGCTTGTTTAGGATTATGCATCCTTGTAGTGTTGTTCGCTTCTCTATTTGTGTACTAGTGTTTCCACTAGATATTATGAGTGCTCTAGTATTATTGCCTTTTTGTTTTATGAGTGTATCTGTATGATTTATCCTAGAATTTTTAGGATGTTTTCACTTCTGTTATTGAGGCATAAATATTGTAGTTGCTAGGTGATAAATGTTGTAGAATACAATTATTTCTTATAGCATGCTTGCGTAGAATTCTCATACTAGTGTGCTATTAGTAAACTCTTGTTATTAGTTACTTTCTAGCTTTGTTATATCTTGTGAGTATTGTGTTTTGGAGTGCATCTTATGACTTGTCACCATTGGTTGAGCTACTGGTTTGTTTAGTTATTTTCATGATTGATGGATTCCTTAGCTTTTGTGTAGACATAAGTATAGTCAGTAACTAGCTTATTCATCTGTGGTTTGTTTGCTTGTTGTTTGGATTTGTCTGAGTGTTTACCCTAGCACGAGTATTGTACTTAGGTTATTGTGGTTCTTAGTAGTATCTTGTTATCTAGGCAATGAGTTAGTGGTAAACCATGTTGGTGATGATTGCTTTTGTTGTGGTTAATACCCACTGCCATGGGTATTTCTTTGATTGATTGTTATTATTTTAGTAGTCTCATCTTTTGTGCCCACAAGCTATATTTTTAGTTCTTGAATATCTTATTATGAGAGTGGTACACCCACTCTGTATATGGTATGTAAGATGTAGGATGTGGTTTCTCAACCATATGTTTTTATGACGATAGTTTTGTACCATGAGAGTTTGTGAGATAGTTTTCTCGATAACTTTTTGAGTGATTGCGCTAGTATAAGTTTGCTTGTTGTATGTATTGCTTTGTGCTATTTTCTACCTTTTGGTTTTGATTGTGTGTCTTTTATTTCTTTTACGACGTTAGAAAATGAAGAAGAAGGAGTTGTCGAGCTGTGTGTCAAGTTACTTCAAGGCCAGGGACACTAAGAGTTTTAAGGCAAGCCATCCTGATGCTTGCTACTACACTTATCATTATCTATCATGCATGTTTTACTTCTGAAATTTTTTACAAAACTTTAATTACCAAAAGCTATTTTTGAGTGAATACTGCTACTACTAATATTATATAACACTATTACTATGCCAGTAGTTGATACTTGGTGTTACCAAGCCCATAGCCACCATATGGTATTTATTACCACCAAAAGTATAAGTTCCTAAGTGGACATCCTTAAAATATGTTTTTGAAAAACAAAGGCTTTATGTAAAACCCGGTGGAAAGGCTAGGCCTTATCCACCGGAGGAATACTGAAGTGGTCATTTTTTTAAGGAAAAAGTGTTTTTGCAAAATGACACATAACCTAGTCTTCGTCGGACAACCTTTACCGTACTGCCACTCTACCCCAACATGGGCACGGGGCTTAACTTGAAATTTGTTCTTGTTAGTGTGTGTTCTATCTCAATTTGCTATAAGGCATGTGAGTTATCCTCGAACCGAAATGCCATCAACTCATGAAATACGAGGCATACAAAGTGAGGGATTAAGTTACCCCCCACGTGCGACAGTTGGGTCTCCTGCCGTGGCGATGTGCGACGTGGTGCCGGGGAGAACAAACCCAATTGAAGAGATAGTCATATTCTAGCTTGAATATAGTGGATGGTTAGGATCAGTTATCTGATGTTCACATACTGTTGTTACAGTCTGTGGTTGTTCACGGCAGATGTACTGGATCTGGTGGATTGTGTACACCTCTGTAGGGTAAAACTATTCGGAATAGCCGCGTCCTCGGATATGGACAGTTGAATGGCCATGTAGCTAGCATTGTGTCAATGTTTTCAAAAAAGGATTTTTTGAAAAAAAAGGAGTTGAACTTGAGGAGTAATGCAAGAACGAACTTTGTACCTTTGAGGTGTTGATGAAGAAAAGCCAGAGTTGTTTTACAAGAACTTTTGCAAAGAAAAACTTTCTTTTATAAAACAAGTTTATAAAACCTCTTGGATGCAATATCTACAAGAGAAACAAAACTATATTATTTTCTTTTGAAGTATCTTCTTCAACAAAGATACAGAGATTTCATAAATCAACTATGATATATCTTTCATATATCGTGGATGGTAAACCCTATGTATAGCCTACCTATGCCACTATATAAGCATACTTGCATTTTGGTGAGCTACATGATGGGTGTCTTGCTGAGTACATTCAAATGTACTCATATTGGTTTCATCCCTGGTATTTACTTGCCAGACTTCGAGAAGGAGTTTCAGGAGGAGATCTACGAAGAGGAGTACTTCGCTGATGACTTTGCAAACTAGGATCGTCTCCCGGTCAGCAGCCTGTAGGTTAAGGCGTGACTTGGGCTCTACTACGTTTGTCTGTTTTAGTCTTCCGATGTGTGTGTTGTGTGTTTGCCCTGCGTGGCAATTGTGTTAGACTTGGTCATGCGACCATGTCTCTTTTGTAAGTGTTTATGTAATCGTGTAATGGATATTGTATCTGTGTACCAACTTGATATGTTGTTCACGACTGGTGTGATCTGGGATCGTGAATGTATGCATATCGGAGGTGTCCTTGAACAGTGGTTCTAGTGGACCTTACAGGAGTCTAGGCTATTGGCATAAAGCCAGTTTTGTCCTATATTTGATAAATTATTTTAATCAAAATGAAGACATTGGTACAACCATCATGGCTAAATCCACCATGAAGGTTGATAGTTCATCATGGCTAAATCCACCATGAAGTTTGAAAATCGTCATGGCTAAATCCACCATGAAGTTTGGTAAATCATCATGGCTAAATCCACCATGAAGTTTGGTTGTGGCATCATGGCTAAATCCACCATGTGCCCTAAAAGGGGTTTCTACCATGTTTTATTTCATTCAGAAAAGATGAGGAGATCCTTCGTCACCGACTCTGTCTAGCTGCTCAACTGGCCCATAACCGGGGGCATGGTTAAGATCTTAGTTTTTAACTCTGCAGAGATTGTGCACTTTCACCTTGAGACTCATCCTCCCAGAGAGAAGAATGAGACAAGATCTTTGGGAGTAGGGATTCAACCATACCAGCATGACTCGACGCTCCTAAAATTCTACCACCCAATGTCATACAACAGGATGAACCCCCACAACTTACTTAACCATGGCAGAGCCCATATTACCTAAACGCTGCACTGGAAGCTAACTACACTGTGAAGTCATACAAATCTCTTTATTCCTGGATGGCAATCCACAAGTGTACCCTCAGGTGACAACCACCACATCCATGGCTAAATCCACCATGAACATGGCCCTGAGTAACCACTCAACATAAACCAAGAAATTACCAATCCACCCAGGTGTTTCATTGGGTTGTTAATTGACAAAGGGATGGATCTTAGACCCTACGGGTAAGGACACCCCGTCTCAGGACCAAGGTTAAGGCCCAAGAAGGGAAGCCCTTGGAGTATTCTGGAAGGCCCACTTGAAGCCCACCCGCAATGCCTTGCGGGCTAAGTTAGGAAACTTGTAACCGACATAGGGTTAGAGTTCGAGTCCTCTCCGGGTAGGGTTTGAGACCTGGCCGCCTATATAAGGCCAGGAGAACCACCGGAAGAGGACCAAGCAATACCGCACCACCAAAGCCTTGAGCTCGAGATTGTACTCTCGACTTGAGCGATCATCTTTGTAACCGATCTATTCGATAATACAGATCGACAGAGGCAGGAGTAAGGGTTTACCTCTACGAGGGCCCCGAACCTGGGTAAATTGTGCCCCCTGTCTAGCCGACGATCGCCACCAGCGCTCATGGGTTCTCCTATTCGAAACCCCATAGGTTCACCTGAGGGATTTGCCGAGCAACAGATTCGACAATTGGCGCCGTCTGTGGGAACGGCGGACGCTGGATCTCCGGCATCATCGGCTTCATCATCCGACTCACGTTGGAAACCCTCGACTTCGGCTCCAACCAATCCTATTCGGATCGGATCTGTCGTGGTCACCCCTCACTCGCCGAAATCACGCCCGGTATTCAGCGATCTGGATAAGAGCGTCACCTTGACGTTCGGAAGCTTGAAGTTCTACACCAACAAGGACGGGATCCTCCACTTTCCGGAAGAATCAGGATCTGAATCAGAAGCCGTCGACTCGCGCCCACATCTGGAGAAAAGTGGCGAGTCCATCCGCTTCAACACCAGCGACTACCATACCCTCTCGACAGAGGAACCTTCGCAGATCCAGAAAGCTTTCCGAGCAACGCCTAGGACGAACGGGCCACGACTGGCTCAAGTCTGCATGGCAGGATCGGAACAACCCCCAGAAACAGAACAAAGCGCTGCAGAGCGCGCTGAGATTGGTGTCTCGCGGGACGCCTGGGACCGAGCCAAAGAAGCTTTGCGAACAAGCAAGCCGCCTGTGGTAGGAGCACCACATGAAGATATGGTCGCCTACCACTACCATCTAGTGAGAGCGGCCACAGCTATCAAAGAAGCTCGGAGAGACCTGGCACATCAGAAGAGATTGGCGGATGAATAAAGTCAACGCCGGGCTGAGCTGTCCCTAACACCTTCGGTCGGAACTCGACCCACAAGGAAGGGATACGCATCGAGAACAACATCCATGGACGTCGAGTCCCTGGGAGGGATCAGTAAGTCACTCGCACCTTCCCTTATGCGGGTTGACGAGGACGGAAACGTCTACCCGCAAACTCCGGCTGCCGCCGTCCTGGCCGCAGCAACCTACATGCAGATGAACCAGCCAGCGGAGAACGACCTCTGAGCAGAGCAGTACAAACAGGTTCGGAAGGGATTGGGCATGGCAGCCTCAAGGATCGCCTTCTACGACCGCAGGAAAGCTGCCGAACAACAAGAGAAGGAAAAAAGAAAAAGAGGCATCGCGCAAGCATAGGAGCACTTCGCCTAGGAGAGACAAATCACCTCGCCGCGGTCGAGGAAAAGAAGCTCGGCGACGCGGTGATAGTCGAAGCAGCAGCGAAGGTAGCCCGAGAAATAAAAGCTCGCGGCGTCATAGCATCCGCTCGCGGAATCGCAGCAAAGAGCCAAGGAAGGAAACTGATCGCGACTAGCCAGGATATAACGCGCGGTCAGATATCGCGCAAAACAAGGTGGACAAGGCAAGAGCCGCAAGGAACCGCGCGCGCTCCTCGTCCAGTTCTTCGGATGACGAGACCTGCGGCGCGGTGTGTTTTGCCCGCAGCATCCGCGAGGCACCCCTACCCAAGAGATTCAAGCTCAGCACAGAAGTCACGAAATACGATGGTTCACTCGAACCTTCGTCGTGGCTAAACGACTACCTCACGGCAGTAAAATGCCAACGTGGGAATAAAAACACGGCTATGCAGTACCTCAACCTGCACTTGGTCGGCGCGGCACGCTGATGACTCCCAAGTGCAGGAGATCAATTGTAGTACCTTTCGATAAGTATTTGAGTGTCGAACCCACGAGGAGCTGAAGGTAAGCTATCTATTCTCTAAAGCCCTATAACCCTCTTATATGGCTGTTTATGCAAAACAATAAGTTTGACTGAAAGGAACTAACTAATTAAAAGCAAGTGACGTGGAGTGTGGTTTGTCTAGTAACTAGTGAAGCAAGTTTAAAATGCAAGTAATCCTAAAGCAAGTTTCTAAAGTAGCAAGCATCAAATATCTCAAGTATCTCAAGGGAGCAAGTGTTCTAGCAATAGGTGTTTCGTTCGTGTGGTTGTCACAATTAGTGAAGCACATGTTTTAGTCTTAGTTGTTTCTTCTAGGAAGGAGCCATGAATAGGTATGGTCAAGTAAATGATCTACAACCCCTTATGATGGATCATGTGGCCAAGTAAATGACTGCACAAGGTTGATTAAGACATGAAGTCCCACCGTAGCCTTACGTTCTAAGGTCCCCTATATATATCCCCCAATAACTTAACTTTGTGGCTCGGTCTCAGGTTACTGTCACTCCCAAGTCACCACCACTCCATTATGCTACCGGTGATCACCTTACATGCATTCCCCAACATATGTGTGCACTCATATATTGTACATAAAGACAATCATAGAAGATAACAAACTTGTATGCAACCAATCAACGAACTATTTCACCATTGCCAAGAACAATTCACTACTCAAACATAGACGGGGAGACACAATACATCAAGGGAATATAGTATTGCATCATACATCGTGTTTGCCAAGAGATTACAGTGGAGAGATGGAGTTGATCTTGCTGTAGATGTTGATGATGAACACGCCGGAGGGGGGTGGAGCCCTCCGGGGGTGATCTCGGCGGCGTTTCCCCCCTCCGATCTTCTCCGGCGGCAGCCTTATGTCTCTCTGTTTCGTGGTTTTGTCTCTCGGTGCCGCCTCCTTCTCGAAAAGGCTAGGGGTCCCTTTATATAGTCGTTTTTATGTCACGAGATACTCGGGAGAAGAAAGATCGACGGCATCGGAGCCACGGGGGCAAAAAGGGGGCCCCACACGCGGCCAAGGAATCTGGCCGCGTGGAGGGTCCTCTTTTCCACCTGGTTGGCCTTTTGGCCCTCTACTTTGGCCCATGTTCTTCGTCTTGAAAATTCTGAACCGTGCTCTTTGGCCTTGCCCTTTTTTGGAGTCCCGAAGCTCCCAGAAAGTCTGAAACACTAAAAAGTACGTTTTCTGGAAAAACAGGGTTAGAACCAAAAGAAGGGGGATTGTTCAGAAAATCCCCCAAATCATTATAAAACATGAATATAAGTTGCTAATATGTAGGAAAAACAAGTAATAACATGCAAAGTTCATGTATGCATTTTACATGCATCACACGCAGCTGGCTGGAAGCAAGGCCAAAGTCCTGTTACGCATCGTGGGATGACGTGCACTACGATTTCTGCAAGAACTTCCAGGCCACTTACAAGAGACCAGCAACCATTGAAGAACTGCGGGCCTGCAAGCAGAAGAGCGGTGAATCCACCTGCGAGTACATTCAGCGATGGACAACACTCAGGAACACCGTGGGAAATATCTCAGAAGAAGTAGCGGTTGAGGCCTTCGCGAAAGGCGCCCGACGAACTGCTTTCAGAGAAGAGCTGGGCCGAGCAGCACCCAAAACTATTGGGGAACTGATGATCATAGCCGACAAATGGGCTAACGGAGAAGACGCGGTACGCAACGAGAGGGCATCATCGCCCGCGCCCGAAGAAGACCGCCATGGTCGAAAGAAAAGGAGAAAATACTACGATCACGACGATCGGGAAGAGATGGTAGCGGCAGAATTCACACGAAGCCGCGATAATGGGCGCCGCGGGAGTCGTGAGTGGAAACCAAAAGCTGAAGACAAAAGCCCCGAGGAGGACCTAAACGCGTACTGCTCGCTACATCTATTTACAGATAAGCGCACGGGCAAAACTAAGGCAACGCACCTCCTCAAGGATTGCCGAAAGTTCATCGACATCCACGAGGCCTTCTCGAAGAAAAGCAGATCAGCAGCTAATCAAAACTACCCGCCACTCCGAGGAGGAGAACATCAAGGGTTCCAGCCGCCACTACCCCTACATCCACCAGGAAATCCAAACATGGCGCTAGCAGCACTAAATGCGCCACCCGCACCAAATGCAGGAGCTAACGCGTACCCGAACCCGGCTGGACAGTTAAGGATGATACAAAAAGTCTGCCCATCCCGCAGAGCTCAGAAGACAAACACGCGGCAACTGTGCATGGCTGTGCAAACCCCCTCCAACAAAGCCCGAGTACCTGAAGATGGTGGACCAATCGATCACCTTCTCGATGGAAGACCACCCGCCACGAGTCTATCGACCAGGACACGCTGCCTTGGTAATCCAAGCACAAATTGGTAATTACGAACTGGCTCGCATATTCATGGACGGAGGCAGCGGCATCAACATTATCTACGCGGATGTGCTCCGCCGGATGAACAGGAACCTGGACGGACTTGCAGAGTCAGAAACATCCTTCCACGGGATAGTTCCAGGAAAGGCGATCCGCCCACTCGGAACAATTAACCTAGAGGTTGTGTTGGGCAATCAACGCAACTACAGAAGAGAATTCCTCGACTTTGAAGTAGTCAACTGGCCCTCACAGTACCACGCCATTCTTGGTCGAACAGCGTTCGCCAGATTCATGGCAGTACCACATTACGCGTACCTAAAGCTCAAGTTACCCGGAGAATATGGTGTAATCACCATCGACGGAGATTTCCAGAAGTCCAACAAATGCGACATCGAGTTCAACGAGATCGCAAAATCTTTCGGGATGCAAGAAGAACTGCAGGAGCTGGCAAAGACCACGGACCACTCCGTGATGCCCCTCACAAAGAAAAACGCGCCAGAATTGGAGTTCAGTACCAACAGCAACACCCGAAAACATCAGGTGCACCCGACGGATTCTGCGAAGACAGCGATGGTCTCAACTACCCTCTCGCCAGCATAGGAAAGCGCGCTCATCGAACTCCTCCGTGAGTACTGGGAAATTTTCGCTTGGCAGCCCTCAGATATGCCAGAAATACCCAGGGAGTTCGCCGAGCACTCACTCGAAGTCTTCAAGGATGCAAAACCCATCAAGCAGACCACTCGACGATTTTCAGAACCCAAGCAGAAAGCGCTTGGAGAAGAAGTAAACAGATTGCTAGCAGCAAAATTCATCAGGGAGATCAAGATATCCACCTGGTTAGCAAACCCGGTGCTGGTTCCAAAGAAGAACACTGACATCCTTCGAGTGTGCATTGACTACACGTCATTAAATAAGCACTGCCCCAAGGATAACTTTCCCCTCCCGCGAATCGACCAGATCGTGGACTCTACCGCGAGCTGTCAACGCCTCTCTTTCCTGGACGCCTATTCGGGATATAATCAGATCTGGATGAAGCAGGAAGACGAGGAAAAGACAGCATTCATCACGCCACACGGTGTGTACTGCTACACGACAATGCCCTTCGGGCTCAAGAACGCAGGCGCGACATATCAGCGCTGCATGCAAAAATGCCTCGCCAAGCTCATTGGCAAGAACATACAAGTGTACGTTGACGACATTGTCATCAAGACTCGAGTAGAGGATACACTCCTCGAGGACATTAGAGAAACATTTGGCGCCCTCAACGCATACAGGATCAAGCTCAATCCGACAAAATGCATCTTTGGCGTCCCAGCAGAAAAACTTCTCGGGTACCTGGTATTCGCCAGAGGCATCGCAGCCAACCCAGAGAAAATACAAGCAATCTTGACAATGAAGGAGCCAACCAATCTACGCAGAGTCCAACAGCTCGCAGGGCGACTAGCCGCCTTGAGCAGATTTATCGCACGATTGGGCGAGCAGGCATTACCCTTCTACAAGTTGTTGAAGAAGATAGACAAGTTTGAGTGGACACCAGAGGCTAAGCAGGCATTCGCAGACCTGAAACGATCATTGCAAAGCAAGCGCATCCTTGCAACACTGCAAGAGAGGGAGCCACTATACCTATACCTAGCCGCAACAAACCAGGTCATTAGCACGGCAATTGTAGTCGAACGACCTGAGGAGGGAAAGGCATATGGAGTCCAACGACCAATCTACTACATCAGTGAAGTGCTCTCGCCGTGCAAGCAACGATACCCTCACTACCAGAAGCTCGCTTATGGAGTTGTTCTCACGGCTCGAAAGCTCAAGCACTACTTTCAGGAACACACCATAACAGTGGTTAATGATGCAGCACTCGGTACAATCATGAACAACCCAATGGCATCTGGACGAATAGCAAAATGGAGCATCGAGCTGGGCGCTTGGGACATCATCTATGCAGGGCGCAATTCAGTAAAATCCCAGGTACTCGTGGAGTTCTTGAGCGAGTGGACAGAGCTACAGACGCCCGGGCCGCCAGAATACACGAGTAATTGGATCATGTACTTCGATGGGTCCAAGAGAAACGAGGGAGCAGGAGCTGGGATCGTCCTAATATCACCTAGAGGGGACAAACTGCAGTACGTCCTCCGATTTGATTTTCCACCTGATGATCCAGCATCAAACAACGACGCAGAATATGAAGCTCTGTTGCATGGGATGAAGATGGCAGTTGCGTGTGGAGCCACCCGACTGATGATCTACGGCGACTCCAATCTCATCGTGCAACAGACAATGAAGGAATGCGACGCTATCGCTGAAAACATGGTCGCCTATCGTAACATGTACAACCTACTCGAAGGAAGTTTCAAGGGATGCGAGCTGAAGCATATTGCAAGATCCAGCAACGAAGAAGCAGACAGGCTGGCAAACATGGGTTCCACAAACACACCCATACCGCCAGGGATATACTTCGAGCGGATGACTAGACGATCAGTCAAAATCAAGAAAACTGCAGACGTACCCATAGCATCGGAGACAGAGGTCAGCCCGCAAGTTACTATTATCGAGTTCATTCATCATATTTCACGACAAGTTTTTCTGGTCGAGCCAGTCTGGACGCAGAAATACCTCGACTACTTGTCCGCAAAACAGCTCCCAGCAGATCCACGTGAGGCTCGACAGATAGTCAGGCGAAGCAAATCCTTTCGGGTGATTAACGGAGAGCTATACAAGCAGAGCATCTCAGGCATACTGCAACGATGCATAGCACCCGAGGATGGCAAAGAATTATTGCAAGATATCCATCAAGGAGATTGTGGACATCATGCTAGCTGGAAAGCAATCATGGGAAAAGCCTTCCGAGCAGGATTCTACTGGCTTACAACAGCCAGAGACGCAAAGGAACTGGTCGACAGGTGCAACGCTTGCCAGCGATTCGCACCGAAACCACACGCACCCGCTACGGAATTTCATATGATACCCATCGCCTGGCCTTTTGCACAATGGGGGCTGGACATGGTAGGACCACTGCGCAAGTCCACGCCAGGTGGATACACACACTTGCTGGTCGCAGTTGACAAATTTACCAAATGGATTGAAGCCATGCCGGTAACCTCGGCTAGCGCCCAATGTGCCATCAAATTCCTCGACTCCATCCTATGCAGGTTTGGAGTACCACACGACATCATTACAAACAATGGTACTAACTTCACGGCAAAGGAAACCCAGCAGTTCTGTGAAGAAAAAGGCATCAACTTCAAATTTGCCTCAGTTGCCCATCCACAAACCAACGGCCAAGTCGAAAGATCCAACGGATTAGTTTCGGCTGGCATCAAGAAACGTCTACTCGATCGTCTAGACCCGGCAGCAGGACATTGGGCAGAAGAGCTACCCTCCGTGCTATGGAGCCACCGCACAACTCCAAATCGATCCACAAACTACACACCATTTTTCATGGTCTACGGGACCGAAGCAGTCCTTCCCGAGGATGTCAGGTTCAGCGCCCCACGGGTTGTTGCTTACAGCGAAGAAACCTCCAACAGGGCACTCGCGGATGATATGGACGCACTCGATGAAATGCGCGATATTGCACTCGCAAGATCCGCAGTATATCAGCAGTCGCTGCGAAACTATCACAGTCGCCGCATACGCCACATGGCCTTCGCAGTAGGAGATCTGGTGCTACGGCTCAAGCAGAAGGAAGGACACAAGCTCGAGCCACCATGGGAAGGACCCTTCATAATACACGAAGTTATCCCAGGTGGCGCCTATCGACTGAAGAACCCGGCGACTGGAGGCATCTATTCCAATCCTTGGAATGTTGCACAACACCGCAAATTTTATCCCCAGATTTATTTTAAATAGCAATAATAAGGCTATACTAGCCATCTTGTAGCTCGAAAGAAAAACACATGACTTCTCAGTCATTGCAATAAAATACATGGTTTTTCAACCATACATACTCGAGTTCTCCATCCTTACATGCTAAAAGCAACAGGTATACACCCCACAAACACACGGGGGCTATGCCTAACACAGCATCACAGGAAGAAATTTATATATACAAGGTAAACACCTTACAACAGTTTTTACAAACTACACACCGAAAACAGAATACATACATCCTACATTTACACATGGCGATGAGCATTCTCAGCCGCCAAAACCCGCTCTACCGCAGCAGAGGTCAATCGAATAATTTCTTCTGCCGCGGGTCGAACAACCCTATAATGAGGAGAAAGATCGACGGTTGGACCATCAGGAAGTCTAGCTACGAAGTTGAAATTCACCTCAGGATGCCACAATCGGACGAAAGAAAGGGCCACTACCGAGCCGCTAATCATCTGATTGCGAACACACTCGCGGATTTCTCCTTCTCGCCCGAACACCCTGAGAAGGTAGCTCCAATCCTCAGGACCCCTCTCCAACGGACAAAAAGCGGCGTTCATTGCAATCAGCACCTCGTGAAAGGAACTCACGAGTATCTTCGCCTGTATGACCCGGAACTTCAAGGTAGCCAGCAAAAAGCCTCGACTACGAAAGTTATTCGCATGGGGTTTTGAGCTGCCAGATTCTTGAAGGATGTGGTTCTCCACCCACTGTTTCTCACTCCTATCATCTGGCTGAACAACTGGAAAACAAGGTATATGGTCAATGAAAAGTACAGGATAAAAGAAGACCAGGGGCTGAACTACTTATAGAGCAAATCATTGGCAACAGACGCCAATTCATCCATCACAAACTGCTCGCGTTCAGTCGCCAGCTTTTGCTTGGACTTGGCTACATCCGCTATCCCGCGCAATGCTTTTAGCTTGCGTTCACCGTCCGCCACACGATCACGGAGGCCCGCAAAGGTGCCAACAGCAGCAACGAGAGGATTTGCTGGGGTAGCAGATCCACCTAAAGACTCTGCAGCAGCCCCGGCTACCTGAAAGAATACATGGAAATTGAAGGAATAAGATGCCCTCTTTCGAGATATATCAACCACCTATTCGACAGGTGCTCGGGGGCTACTCCCATCGGGAGCAAACACACAACAAATCAGTCACAGGAAGCGTCTCAGAAAAACATCTCGATTAAACGATGAAAATACGGGAATGCATCCCAAGGTTCATTACAATCAAAAGAGCGAACTACAAAGAAAAGATAATTAAGGAGCTGCAGATGTGCTGCCACTCGCTATGGTGCCTCCCCTGGCACGGGCGAACAACTTGGATAACTTCCGAGCAAGGACTCCGACTGGCTCGCCAAAACGATAAAGCCCTACCTTTTTGCCCGTGGAAGGATCGACGGGAAGGTCCGAGTACGCCTCTTCCAGGCCAGTGACTCCATGCGCCAGCGCGAACTGGATGGCGGTCTTCGCCCCAGACTCCGACTGCGCGACTGCGTAGGCACCAAGGAGATTGCTCTCCGAGAAAATCGTCAAAAGATCGCTCAGTGCAGGTGGAGACACGGCGTTGACAAGGAGGCCACGGTGAAGTTGCGTCAGCACCCGAACGGCATCGCCAATCAGGGTGCAAATCCCTTCGGCGTGCCTCCTGAGCTGGGCGCAAGAATCCTTCAGTGCATCCACCCGCTGGACCCCAGGAAGCTCCAGTGGAACGCCTAGAAGACCTGCGAAGAAAAAATAGTAAAATCCAGGAACCAATCACACAATTTAAAGACGATGATAAGGCCAAATGCTACTTACCCGCAAAGCGTTCGGCCAAAGGACGAAGGAAGTCGACAAGATCGGAGTCCGCCTTGGTACCGGCTTCCTCCAGATTCTTCAGAGCTTCCCGGGAAGTCGCAAGCTTTCCTTCAAGGTCAGCCGACAGCATGCGAGAGGACTCAAGTTCCTCCCGAATAGCTGCCAGCTGAGCCTCTTGAGCAGTTGCCCGAGTGGAGGCATCCGCCTTCTCGGCCTTCATAGACTCGAGTTGAGTTGTGCAGCAATGATTATCAGAAATAAAGAAATTGGCAGAAATAAAAGGATAAATATAGGGAAGGCAACAAACTTACCTCGAAGGAGCTCGTTCTCGCGGGCGAGTCGATCACGATCCGACCGAAGGATCCCGCAGTCCGCTTCAGCAAGAACGACACGACGACCGACGGCCGCAAGGGAGTCGATGAGAGTCTGCAAAGGACATGAAGATAGTGGAATCAGAAGGGATAAATTTGAGCCTATACACGAGTGAAAACATTCAGTATAGCCTCGGGGGCTACTCCCATCGGGACCACTGTCGTGCACCCGGTAAAGCCAGAAGAAAGGAAAAAAGTTTATTTTTAAGCCTGTAGCCGATCGCATGCGATCAACTACAGCCTTGGGGGCTACTCCCATCGGGAGCACTGCCGTGCACCCGGTAAGAAACAGGTCCAGATTGATAAAGTACTAGAGGAACAAGCAGCAAGGTTTACCTGGCCCTGGGCGAAGGAAAGGGGATCCGTGGAGCTACCCGACACCTCTTTTAGAGTCAAGGCCCCAGCAGCGAAACTAGGAATCCTGTATTCCGTAGTCGCCGCTGTAGGGGCCGCACCCGGCGAGTTCTGCACGGTATCGGCGGTAGGGGTCCCACCCACGGTTTCAACCTTCTTCCTCTTGTCAGGACGAGAAGAGACGAATCTGCGTGGACTGATAGTTTGCAGACTACAATGAAGACAATATGTCAAAAGATGTGAAAGAAAAACGTTCGACTAAAAGATCAAGAAGAGAAACTTACTCGTCGTCATCTTCATCATCCAACATATCCGCGTTCCAGGCGGTTTGGATATTAGGGAATGAAGGAGAAGGGGCGAGTGTGTGCAGTGGAGTCACGATGAGGGGCCCCTTCCCGGGCGATTCCTCCAAAGAGTTGTCCTTGGACGTGGCCTCATCACCTTCCACTCGGCGGCGCTTGCGCCGGAGAAGACCGCCATCCGAATCCTCCGCACTATCCGAGGAGTCACTCTCGGAGCTCGAGGAGGCATCAGCAACACTGGTGTCGGCTGGGCCGTCCAAGTTACTTGCCAGCAAATCCGAGGCATCCTCCCCGGATATTGGCGGGTAGCAGGTAGCCACGGCTAGGCTCTATCGAAGAAGACAGAAGGAAAGAAGAATTTCACTCAATCGAAAAACTTTTGAGCTGGAAAAAGACGAAGTTCAAAAGAAAAATCAAAACTTACTTCAGCTGGTGGTGGCCTTGATGCCTCAAAAGCGGCTACTTGGCAGTCGGGGAAGGTATCACCCGCCTTTAAACTGGTGATAGCCGCGATCTTCTTCTCGAATTCAGCATTCGAGAGTTCCTCTCGACTCACGCGGCTAGGGTCTTCGACGCCCTGGTACTCCCACATCGCGGATGGCCTATCCTGAAGGGTCTGAACCCTGCGTTTGAGGAAGACACTTGCCAGGTGCAGGCCGTTCAACGCGATTCCTGCGGCTTGATCGCGGAGAGTGGCCACCTTGGCGAGTAGAGGACTGACAACCCGGATCTCTTCAGCCGAGAGTTCGTGCGCCCAAGACTTCCTTTTCTTCAAAACAGCGAACGGGTGGAATTCGTTGACTCCACCCGCGCTGTTGTCGGTGACGTAAAACCATTTTTTCCTCCATCCTTGGGCAGGATCGATGAAGTGCATCGTGAAGTAGTCGTTCTCCGACTTCGCCTGGATCCCGAAGCCGCCGGTGCGCAGCGGCTCCCCGAGTTCAGTCTCCACCCGCGATCTCTCGCGGAAGACGCGCACCTTGAAGAGGGCCTTCCAGAGGCCCCAATGAGGGTGAATGCCCAGAAAGCACTCGCAAAGGACAATGAAGCACGAGATGTGCTGAATTGCGTTTGGAGGCAGATCATGGAGCTGTATGTCATAGACATACAGCAGAGCCATGAGGAAAGGGTGAAGAGGGAGTGAAAGCCCGCGCGATACGTGATCCGCGAAGATCACGCGTTCATTCGCGCGGGGATTAGGTACCTCCTATTTCTTGCCAAGGCGTACCCGTTTCTCCACTTCAGAAGGCAGCAGTCCGTCTTGCTGCATCCCCTTGATACTTTTGGCCGTGGTGTTGGGCGAGCGCCAATCGCCCGAGCGCGGTGCAGGTGGCGCTGGAACCTCTCCTGACGCCCTTGACGACGAGGCGGCAGCACCGCGTTTCTTGCCTCCCGCCATTGCTGCTAGCACGAGCTCGAAGAGAGAGGAGATGGAGCGCGAGGAAGACGATGAGCGAGGAAGGCAAAGCCTAGGAAATTTTCACCGTTTCACCAAGGCCTGCATTTATACACAGAGCCAGTCGATCCTGGCCGCTCGATGAGCCGCATGGCATCCATCGTGGCCGCCGCGTGCGAAGGAGAAACGAAGGGGTGGTGGATGTTGTTTGGTGCCACGATCCTAACAGTGGATCGTGCGCATTTACTGCGCGCAGTTCGCGTAAAAACCGGGAACGACGTCTCGTTTCCGGTCAAAAAGCTGACAAGGTGGGCCAGCACTTCTGCTCTTACTCCGTCACGTCCCATCGGGAGGATAAAAGTGCGCCATGACATCATAGCATGCATCATCAAGCTGAAGAATCTTTCGAATGGAAAGTCCAAACGCGAAAATAACTTCGCATGGATAAAAATCCTTCAAATAAAAGTCCAAGCACGGAAATAACTTCGTATGGACAAATTATGACGAGAAATTTCTTTCACAGGAAAAAATACCCCAAACACGAAAATTCTTTCGTATGGGCATGAAACTCCGAGCACGAAAATTCTTTCGTATGGACAAGGGACCGCAAACTCAAAACTACACGAATAGGCAGATCCTGCCATTCATTCATACGATGTCTGCACATCACAAACCTGGATTGTTCAGCCGACTAGGTACATCCGGATGCCATATTCTTTCGAATATGAAGGTAAGACCCAAAAGATCTCTCTTGAGGGCCTGGAATCGCACTCAAGCTGCGTCCTCTGGCATAATTCCGTGTCAACAACACGAAGAAAAATCCTAGCGGACGCGCCGGGTACCCCCATAGGTTAAGTTCGACTCGGTAAGACCACTACGGCCCTTTCGCAACGATCACCTCATCGGGTTCGAGTCGGAGGTCTCAAATCTGTGTAGGTCAGAACTGTTTTTGCCCTAGTTGCAATTAATTGGCCCTGATCTTTCGGGAGAGTCAAGCTACTGCGCCATATCCTTCTGCGATAAACAGCCATAAAAACAGGCACTTTCATTACTCGATACTCGGGTGTAAAAGCTCATCATGCAGGGTACACACCCTATAAAAAGGAAACGACCATACTTGTTATCCAAAAGAAAGAAGAATGAAAATTTTGACCGTCTGCTCGACTGGAAAAATCCCAATCGAGCAAACGCTCGGGGGCTACTGACGAAGGGATGGATCTTAGACCCTGCGGGTAAGGACACCCCGTCTCAGGCCTAAGGTTAAGGCCCAAGAAGGGAAGCCCTTGGAGTATTCTGGAAGGCCCACTTGAAGCCCACCCGCAATGCCTTGCGGGCTAAGTTAGGAAACTTGTAACCGACATAGGGTTAGAGTTCGAGTCCTCTCCGTGTAGGGTTTGAGACCTGGCCGCCTATATAAGGCCAGGAGAACCACCGGAAGAGGACCAAGCAATACCGCACCACCAAAGCCTTGAGCTCGAGATTGTAATCTCGACTTGAGCGATCATCTTTGTAACCGATCTATTCGATAATACAGATCGACAGAGGCAGAAGTAAGGGTTTTACCTCTACGAGGGCCCCGAACCTGGGTAAATTGTGCCCCCTATCTAGCCGACGATCGCCACCAGCGCTCATGGGTTCTCCTATTCGAAACCCCATAGGTTCACCTGAGGGATTTGCCGAGCAACAGATTCGACATTAATTTTCATGGTTTAATAATACCACAACTAGAATGTAGCAGCAGCAGTTGTGATAGTGGTCTAGTATAGCAAACAAGTACCTAGAAGGCTTTCAGGATGGCTACACACAACTGGTATTCTGAGCATAGCATATACTTGGAAAATAAAAATAAACACTTATGATGCATACTACTGAAAACAGTAATGCAATTGGTAAAACAAAAGTGGGACATGAGTATCACTTGCCTTGATCACAGCAACCGGCACAAGCATAACAGTCACAAGTGTTGTAGTGGTCCTCTCCAAAGTCTAAACAAACAATAATAACACAAACATAAACATACCACTCAAAATGATCAATCATAGACATGTATGCATGCATGAATGCATCAATTTGTTCTACACATGGTAAATGCAGTAATGAGGTGTATCACACATCTAGACAGATTCCTCTTGGAGGTGGGCTCGAAGCCTTGGCAGGTTCCTTGTCGCCTCCCTTCTGCTTGGCGGACTGAGCCGAAGAAGCGAACTCGTCCTTGCTGAGCATCACACATCTAGACAGATGTTAAAAAAGAACAAAAAATAAAACTTGACACTACTACGTCAAGAATCTTACGCATCGTCTTCATCGTCGAAGGCATCCAAATCCCACGCGGTAGGGACATTCGGCTGCTGGTATAAGGGCGGAAGCGTGCTCAGAGGAATCACAGAGTGGACCACTGGGGGATCAACCTCCTCGACCACTTCTTGGCTCAAATAAGTATCCTTGGAGGTCACCTCATCTTCCTCGTGTCTGCTGCGCTTACACCGAATGAGATGAAAACTCTTGTCTTCTTCCTCCTCCACAACCTTTTCTCGCTCTTCGCTCGACTCTGTACCTGTGATGTTGTTCTTGAGAAGAAACTCACTTCAGCCGAAGGATGCTCGGAGTCGAAGGGATCAATTGCAGAAGAAGTGAACGTCTCTCCCTTCTTCAGGTTGGTGATGCCGGTGAGCTTCGACTCGAATTCGTCCTTCGAGAGCTCGTCATCGTGAGTGCGGCTCGGATTGGAGGCAACCGAGTACTGCCACAGGGTATTGAGGTGATTTTGTAGCGGCTGCACCCTCCGAAGCAAGAAGACACTCGCCAAATGCACTCCATTAAGCTAAGTCACCTTGTCCTTCCAGCAAAATCCACGACTTGCTTAAGAAGAGGCGTCGTGGCTTTGACCTCCTCGGGTGACATGGAGTGGTTCCAGGATTTTCTCCTCTTCAAAGTAGCAAATGGATTGAACTCAGGCACGCCGTTTGCATCAGTACCGTGAACGTAGAACCATCTCCTACGCCATCCCTGGGCCAACTCAACAAATTTCATCTCAAAGTAGGGGATTTTTTTTGTTCTGGATCCCGAAGCCACCAGTTGCCAATAGTTCCTCGGGCTTCTTCTCACCCGCGGGCCTCTTCTCTCGATGAATTTTCACTGAGAAAATCTTCCTCCACAACCCCCAGTGCGGGCGAATCCCGAGGAAGAACTCACACAACACGATGAAGCACGAGATGTGTTGCACCGTGTTCGGCGGGAGGTCGTGGAGTTGGATGTTGTAGATGTACAGCAGCCCGCAAAGAAATGGGTGGAGGGGGAAGGACAAACCTCATGCGATATGCTCCGAAAATGTGACGCGTTCGTTGACGCGGGGGCTTGGGACCTCCTCCTCCTTACCAGGCTACCGCATGTGGTTCGAATCCTCAAGGGGGATCAATCTCTCCTTCTGCATCTGCATGATGTTCTTCTTCGTCACGTTCAACGAGCGCCATTCACCGGTCTTCTTTTGGGGAGCCGACGAGCCGGCGCCTACGTCCTTGATCGACGCTGCTGGCGCAGGGCGTTTGCTTCTTCCACCATCGGCCATGGAGGTTCTTTGCAGGAGACTAAGGGTGGAAAGGTGCGCTAGAGGAAGAAGATGGGGAAAGGCAAAGGGGAAAAGTGATTCTCCCCGTAGGCCTCATTTTATACAGCAGCCTAGCCGTCTCGAGCTATCGATCTTCGTTGAAGAGGGGCACGTGGCGCCAATCCCAGCTGCCACGCGTCAAGTGAAAACAAAGCGTCGAGGGCGGTTGCTCTACACAATCTTTAAAGCAGATCGTGCGTGATTAACTTCGCATTAGGAGGGAAAAGCGGCGCACGACGGATGGTTTCCGGTCAAAAAGCTGACGCGGTGGGCCCACCACGTCTTGTCCCACTATGTCACGTCCCATCGGGAGCAGACGAGTGTGTCATGACGTCATCAAAACTTCAGCACACGAAATCTCTTTCGTATGAACTCGGAAAAGAAAAGATTCGCCTCGCTCGAGGATTGCAGAAACAGTGGTACTTGCCGCTTAACAAGTTGATGGAACGGGACTCGCCATACTACAGAAGCAAGATCACGAGTGTATATTCCCTTCGACAAGAAAAAATTGCGACTCCGATGTATAAACACATTGCGCATCGTTTTCAAATCCTGGGTCGTTCAGCCATCGCGGCACACCTGGATGCCGCATTCTACGGGTACGAAGGTAAGACCCAAGGATCTGTCCTTTTGGCTTGGAATCGCACTCACGCTGCATCCTCCGGTAACTTTCCATGCTAGTGGCATGATGAAAAATCCTAGCGGGTGCGCCGTGTGCTCCTTTTAAGATTAAGTTCGACTCGATCAGTCCTCCCGGCCCTTATCGCAACGATCACCTAACCGGATTTGAGACAGAGGTCTCGATTCTATGTAGGCCAGATCTTCTTTCGCCAAAGAGCAATTAATTGTTCTGGATCCCTCGAGTGAGCCAAGCGATTGAGCCGCACCCTTCTTCGAAAAAAGCCAACATACCGCATACTCAACAGCTCGATACTCGAGTCTTATCCTCATAGGATTAACACATCCTTCATGAAGCTCAGGATACTCAGCCGCAAGAATCTAAACTAGCTTTGAATGCTTACCCGACTCTTCATAGTCGAATAAACACTCGGGGGATACTGACGTGGGGATGCCTCCCGAGTCTCCCTGACGGGCCTATCCGGTCTAAGCCATGCATAAAGGCCCAGCACGAGGAACTGCCCTAATCTTTCAGAAGGCCCAACTGCGGCCCACCCGCAAGACTTACGGGTCAAGGCACAGAGGAGTTACCGACTAGGGATAGGGTTTCTAGGAAACTAGCTTGTTTTTTCATCCAAGAGCATGTGGCGAGAGGAACATACGGGAGCTTGAAGCAACAATGAAATCCCGTGAGACGCATGCCCAAGCCATCGGCTAGCTTCCAATTTTATCAAGCTGGTTTCAAGGACAAGGCCATTACCGTCTCGCGCCGAATCAAGGAGTGTGGACTTCGAACCGTCAACACAAACACTAGAAAGAACTATGCCACATAAGCTCTGCCACTTCAAGTAGGACCCATCCTGTATGCCCGATGATCTAGATGCGTTGAAGCCGAGATGAACTATATACCTTTTGGCGGTGCCCCCAAGGAGGAAATGATGGGCTACACTACCATCGATCGGTCTGGGTGCTGAAACACCACAAATGTCGACTTGAGGGAGTGTGAATAGGCGATAACCAAATATTTGGATGGAAGTTGGAGCTTTTAGCGATTCTTTTCCACAATGCATAAAACACTCAGGCACGCAATTCTATAAAATGACTTGTGAACATTTAGATGGCAAGGAAGTAAAAGAGAAAGGGATCACAAAGACAAAGATATATCTCGAGGTTTGAGTAGTTGGCATCATGCTACTTCTTTGTTGCAGAAAGCTAGGACACCAAGTCCTTGCACTACAAGAGCGCTAGGAATATCGCCGGGAGATTTGTGGAATGGCCCATCTGAAAAGTGTCTCCGAAGCTTTTACCCGATTTTTTTATATATAGGGGCTTGTTGATGAATCATATCAACAAATCCCCCGAATGGCGTGATTAGGCGCTGGCGGACTCGTCGGTTAACAGGG
This sequence comes from Alopecurus myosuroides, assembly GCA_028641055.1. Lineage (NCBI taxonomy): Eukaryota > Viridiplantae > Streptophyta > Magnoliopsida > Poales > Poaceae > Alopecurus > Alopecurus myosuroides. The sequence continues at coordinate 42,407,363 of CM054062.1, forward strand.
GAACGATTTACTCAGGTTCGGGGCCCTCGAGGAGGTAAAACCCTTACTCATGCTTGTTTGATCTGTATTATGATACGTGGTTACAATGGTGGACGCTCTAGTCAAGAGATTGGATCTCGAGAGACGGCACCTATGGTGGCGGTAAAGATTAGATGCCCTCTCCGGGTGGTTCTCCCAGCCTTTATATAGCAGGATGGGTCTCAAATCCGTATCCGGATAGGTTACAAACGCACATTGTTTTGTGTCAAGAGAGGTTGTTCCCTTTGTTCCCGACCATCACAAGTGATCTTGGCCCAAGGCTACGCTGGAAGGTGGACGCCTCAGACGGAGCTCATTACCGGTGCATAGGGATCCCAGGTGAGTCGTTGATGCCAGTATGGTGGGCGGTGGGGAATCCCGCGCTCGTTTGACGTAGCCTTGTTTTGTGTTTTTTGTTGATATTTGATCTGCTTCCTCGTCATCTTGTATCGTTCGGCCATTTTGCCTCTATTAAATTAAAATTTCTAGTAAATTAATAGTATTACTGTGAGGTTGTCACGTCCATCAACAATAACTTGAATATATAACCAAGTGAGAACGTATTTGTTTCAACTGCTTTTTTTATAATGGGCTTTATTACTTAAAAGTTAAGTATTACACCCGTCTTCTGCATAACAAGATGCACACGGCCGAAAAGACAAAAAAGAAAGTATGAAAGACCCAAAGGGGCAACAATCCGATTACAAACTATGATGAATCAAACTGTCTCCTAAGGGGCAGTGATCCGTAGATCAAACGGCCACCCATGTTGGATAAAAATATCTTGCGCCACTTTTTTCAGCCATGCACACGCCTCCGTAAAAAGGTCTCGATACTCCGCCCAATATAATATGCACCACGAACGGAGAATATTTGTGCAACGGAATAGAACCTGCAAACAAGAAAAAAAATATCATTAAAAATCTTGTCATTCCTACGCAACCAGAGCGACCATATGACAGCCAACGCTCCTACCCTAAACATAGTTTTAAACCTTTATCGATCCCGTTCAACCAATTGCCAAATATATTTGCAACGGAAGTAGGAGGATATAGATTTGAAGCCATTTGGATAGCTGACCATATAGAACGCGCAAATACGCACTCGAAGAATAAGTGTTTTATAGTCTCATCCATATTACATGAAACACACTTTGTACTAACATGCCAGTTGCGCTTGACAAGATTATCTTTAGTTAATATGACCCCCCTACGAAGGTACCATGCGAAGATTTTCATCCTCAGAGGGACCTTCATGTGCCATATTTCTTTTATCGACCGGATGTCTGGAATGGACCGGTGCTCTATAAAAGGAGTCAACCGAGAATTTACCATTCTTAGTTAAACTCCAACGAAACTCGTCGGTGCCCTATGCTAGTTGGATCGAAGCCAATATATCCAGTAGAACATTCCAAGATTGCAATCTTGGTCCAACAACATCCCGTCTGAACGTCACATTCGGTGGATAAGTTTGCATTACAGTAGCTAATGTATCCCCTTTATGACGGACAATATTGTATGGATCCGGATACTGTTCTTGAAGGGTGGTATTTCCTAACCATTTATCCTCCCAAAACCGTATCTGGGATCCACCTTTTATGCTAAATACCCCATAGCGAAAGAAGTGTTTCTTAGACGCCATTAGGCCAGCCCAAAAATGTGAATCCCTTGGTTTCCAAGTAACATGTGAAAGCGCTTTTGTGCTGATGTATTTTCGCTTGAGAAGGGTTTGCCAAACGTCATTTTCTGTAAGCAGCTTAAACAGCCATTTACTTAGTAGAGCTCAGTTTTTGACCTGAAGGTCATGAATCCCCAGCCCTTCCTGATCTTTAGGTCGGCACACCACATCACATCTTGCTAGTCGATATTTCTTCTTTTCACTATCCCCTTTCCAAAAGAATCTCGATCTGAAGTAAACTAACTTCTTCAAGACTCCTTTAGGCAACTGGAAAAATGATATCATATACGGTATCATATTTGTCAGTACTGAGTTTATGAGGACCAATCTTCCACCTAGGGATAATAGTTTTCCTTTCCAGCTCGCTAGCCTTTTCTGCAGCCGATCTTCAACATATTTCCATTCTGCATTAGTCAATCTCCTATAGTGTATTGGTATACCCAAATATTGTATAGGAAACTGACCTTGCTCACATCCAAAAAGATCGGAATACCGAGCAATTGCTTCCTGGGCTTTGCCAAAGCAAAACAATTGACTTTTATGGAAATTTATATTTAGACCCGATAATTGCTCGAATGCTGATAGAATTAACTTCAGATTCGTTGCTTTCTCTAGATCATGTTCCATAAAGAGAATCGTATCGTCTGCATATTGAAGGATAGAAAGTCCCACCTCAACTAGATGGGGAACCAATCCCTCAATTAGGCCATTTTCTTTAGCACGTTCAATCATGATCAATCAGCCACAATATTAAAAAGTATGGGCGATAATGGATCACCTTGCCTCAATCCCTTTTTAGTCTGGAAGTATTTGCCGACTTCATCGTTGATTTTCATAGCAACACTACCACCAGACACAAAATTACGGATCATGGCACACCACTCCTCCGAGAAACCTTTCATTCTCAGAGTTTGTTGGAGGAACGACCGATTAACTTTATCACAGGCCTTTTCAAAGTCAATTTTAAAAAGTACACCATTTAGCTTCTTGGTATGCATCTCATGGACAGTCTCGTGTAAAACCACGACCCCGTCTAGGATATTCCTACCCTGCATTAAAGCAGTATGTGTAGGTTTCACCACATGATCAGCCACCGCATTCAGCCTAATAGTTGCAACTTTTGTAAGGATTTTGAAGCTAGCATTTAAGAGGCACATAGGTCTATATTGTTGAATCCTTTCTGCATCCAAAACCTTAGGCAACAAAAAGATTTCCCCAAGTTTAGGAGAAACAGATCTAGTTGACCTGCGTGCAAGAATCCGAACAATTCCAGTAAATCATCCTTGATAACCTCCCAGAAATATTGGTAAAACTCTGCCGGAAAACCATCCGGACCTTGCGCCTTATTATGTTCCATCGAAAAGACTGCCTTCCTAATCTCCTCTTCGGTGAAGGGAGCTTTAAGAAAGGTATTCTCCTCAGGGGAAACTTGGGGGATATTTTCTGTTCGTGACTCATCCATGTATACGTTAGTATCCATCAGATCTCCAAACAGATCTTTATAGAACTTTGTTATATAGGCCTTGAGCTGATCTTGTCCTTCGATCAGGCGTTCATCTTGAATGAGAGAATGAATCCGCTTCTTTCTATGTCTCCCATTAGCAACATTATGAAAATAGTGTGTATTCGAATCTCCTTCAAGAATAAATTTAGCCTTTGATCTCTGGTACCATTTGATCTCTTCCTCACGCAACAAAGAGGCTACCTTCGCATTAGATTGGCTTTTTAGCTCAATTTCCTGTGGGCTTAGGAGCCTTATTTCAACGATTAGGTCGAGTTCATCAATGGTGGAACACATGCGCTCTTTCTCCTTTTTTTTAGGTTTCCAGCAGTGTGTCAAGCCCAACCATGAAGATATCAACGCACATTGTGCATTTTATTATTTCATCTTCCGATCGATGTATTCTCCACCGCTGGTTTAGCCCATTCATTTTTAACTAGTTCATCAAAACCATCCCGAAACAACCATCCTAATTCAAAATTGAACTGAGGCTGAGTGAGTGGTTTCAAGGTACCAGTAGAAAGTAGAATGGGTGCATGATCCGGTAGAGCCTCAATACGTTCCAGAGCTCGTACTGTGACCAATGGGTATTTATCTTCCCAATCAGTGCACATAAGTACTCGATCCAGTTTTTCGTTTGTCGGCTCCGGAAGACTGTACACCCAGGTGAACTGTCTCCCAGTCATGTGAACTGTCTCCCAGTCATGTGAACCTCTCTCAAATCTAAACTGTCAATGACAGCGTTAAATAAGAAATGCCAATGTCTATAGAACCTCCCTTTGCTTTTCTTATGTGGAAATCGCAACATATTGAAATCCCCACCTAATAAAATAGGATATGGGTTCTCTTTAGCCAGATTCACCAACTCGCGGAGGAAAGCTGCTTTATGTTCTTCTTGGGCAGCACCATACACAACAACCAAGCTCCACGTGAAGTTATCAACTCTGTTCCGGATATGTGCTTCAATATGAAAGCCACCATCCGTCACCGCCAATACATCCATAGAGTCTGATTTAACGCCTAATAAAATGCCGCCAGATCTGTTTCAACTGCTGGAGGTCATCAACGCGCTAAATCGTTGAGATTCGTGAACTTCTGATTGCATGCACATTGGGAATCATGAGTTAGAAATAAAACATTGCACAATTTTCTGGAATTGAACTTAAACTTTGCATCAAAAAATAAAATAGTAATATGGATAATAAGTTTCTTTTGAAATGCTTGTAGGGAATACATTTATTATGTTGGTAGATTTCTTATGTGTGGCAATTAATCGAAGCAAGAACGTTTCATCACCTGAATACGCATGGAACTAGTCTTGATGCTCTATGGAGGCATATATACAAGGTTGTTTTCTCGAACCTTTACTAAAACCGGCTACTAAACCATACTCATAGTCTCATATATTGAACTAGCCAAACAGACCGTGTGGAAAAGAGACATGTGACTCTAATAATCACATTCCAAGCTGTCTTGTTTGCAAAAATTACAAACAATTAAATCCTCTAGCGATGAAAGCAACAGTGTGTGAAAAAAGCCACTCATTTTGCACATTGAACGGCGTCATCACAGGTGCAGCGAACCGATGTATGGTGTCGATCTGAGCAAGAAGCGATTCAACATCATGGTTCGGTTCATACTAATTCAAAATTATTTTACTAGGCAGGGTCAGGGTCCCTCAGCTAGTGCAACTCGTAGGTTCCCGCTTGGTCTTGGGCTTGAGCTGGGCCCCATAGTACAGCGCTGATGCGGCTCCATATAGTGCAGAGAAACGGGCAGCGATTCATGGCAGACTACCTTTTCCTTTGAATCGGCGCCACGGTGTGTTTGGTTTGGTCTAAATTGATGCAAATTCAGCTAGGTACCCCAGTACGTGTATTAGTTGGGCTGTCAAATCACTCTACAAAGGAGGCGCTTTTGGTTTAGAGTTTCTTATCATCCTGACCTCGTCCGAGTTCCAGCCAAGAAGCATGCACGAGGCTGGAGACAGACCGTAGACCGTGTCACTAGAGCTACAATATTCAGAGCTTTAGCACATGCACACGCGCGTAAAATCATGCAGCTGCCTAGTACGCGTAGAGGAAGAAGGCGTCACAAACCGAACTCTATATAAGCTTGCTCCCGTTACATGCTTCCCACTCATCCACCACAACCGAGCTAGCTAGCTGGTCATCTCACAATCTCCGGTCCTGCTTTTCCTCTACACTATACAACTATTTGTTTCTAGTAAATCTCATCATCGTTCGATAGCCCGCCGCCCACAGCCACGATGACATTCTCCAGGAGCTCATTTTGTGTTGCACTGTCTCTGCTCCTCTTCGTCGCTCTCGCGCACACCGCCAACGGCGCCGACGAGCTCTCCGCACAGTACTACGCAAAGACTTGCCCCAACGTGCAGCGCGTCGTGAGGTCCGTGCTGGGGAACAAGGTCGCCAGGGAGCCGAGGATGGCGCCCGCCATTCTCCGCCTCTTCTTCCATGATTGCTTCGTCAACGTACGGCCCACTTCTATATTTGTTTACTACTGTACTTAATACTCCGTATTATACCACTACGCGCTCATGCATATGTCACGTTCTACCACCACTAGTTCCATTTGCTCAATGCAATCCTTTTTTGTCTCGCTCAATATTCATCACCGATTATTATGTGTGACAGGGATGTGATGCCTCCGTTCTCCTCGACGCGACGCCCTTCTCAACCAGCGAGAAGGATGCCGAGCCCAACGCGTCCCTCACCGGCTTCACGGTGATCGACGAGATCAAGTCCGCCCTCGAGCACGACTGCCCGGCAACCGTCTCCTGCGCCGACGTGATCGCGCTAGCGTCTCGCGATGCTGTCGCCCTGCTCGGAGGTCCTACCTGGAACGTGCCCCTCGGCCGCAAGGACTCACGCTTCGCCGCCAACGAGGAATTCACAACGAAAAGCCTCCCCAGCCCGAACGATAACCTCGGCGAGCTCGTCTCCATGTTCGGAGAGCTCGGCCTCGACGCCCGCGACATGACCGCTCTCTCCGGCGCGCATACTGTCGGGATGGCCAACTGCGAGCACTATAGAGGCCGTGTCTACGGCACCAGCGACAACGAGTACACCATTGACCCCTCCTTCGCGCAGGCCAGGCGACAGACGTGCCCGCCACAGGGCCCCTCCGGTGACGCCGGCAAGGCCCCGTTCGATGCGCTGACGCCTATGAAGTTCGACAACGCTTACTACCGGGACCTTATCGCACATCAGGGTCTCCTCAACTCCGACCAGGCTCTCTATGGCGGTGGAGGCCTCCATGACAACCTCGTGGAGAGGTACGGTGCCGACGGTGATGCTTTCGGGAAGGACTTTGCCAAGGCAATGGTGAAGATGGGAAACATTCCACCGCCAAAGGGAATGCCGATGGAGGTGAGACTCCGGTGCTCCAAGGCCAACTATTGATTACTACATGGTAGGAGGATGCTACTCGGTTACGTTGGATTCATTTATCAAATGTTCATATTGTAATAAGTAGATTGTACTCGTGTTAATTTGTTTGTATATGTAATGCCGTATGCATGGTGCAGTTTTATGAATGTAAAATCTCACAAGTGGGCCCAGAGTAACTCTCTGTCACGTGGATGAACAAATCCCGATCCCGATACATATGCCTCAACTCATCTCTTTGGAATGTATGATATACACATTTATAATTATGCTTTCACGATGTGGCGTTGATGCAATCAAAACACACTCCAAGACAGTGATTAAATATGATATCACGGTCTAAGGATTATGATACTATATCTTACTAATATTACAACAGTGAACATTGCGACATGGTCACGCTGAAATACTTATATTGGGTATGTCCATCATCTCATTCAATTTATGAAATGACCTTATTGTCAATTGACATAAATGTCACATGATCGTGAAACCCTCGATGATCAATTGCTCAAGGAACTAGTTTATATAGAGGTATATTGGGGACTCTGGTTAGTTTATTAACTAGTAGAAAAATCTCTACAGGTTTTTACCTCTAATCTTACGAACCAGGACCAGAGCGGGGCAGGGTAACCGTTCGCCTCGCCTCGAACCCTTTTAGTCTCGGGTCGTAAGACAGCCCGGGACTAAAATTCGTCTGGCGACCCTTCGCTTGGCCCGAGACGTCTTAGTACCGGGTCGTAATACGGCTCGGGGCTAAATGACCAAATCGTTTGCCTCCTGCTCTTTGTAAGTTGTTCCATCGTCGGGAGAGGCTTCAAAACATAGAAATCGCTAATTGCTACAGTAGCCGCGTGCTACTCTTCTTCTTTCTCTTGTTCTCCTCTCTTCTTCCCCATTATCTACCATGGCTCCATATGAAATTCAGTTGTTAAAAGTGACCACACATGGTAGGACTCTCGAAGTCGCCTACACGAACGAGAGCTCCCGGGTCCTGGGTCTTCTTGACCCCTTGAAGCAATGGCTTCGAGAGGATGGTGTGGATTTTCTTGACCTTGATCTCGAGTACACGGCCAATCAACAAGATGTGGCCGTCATCTAAATTGCTCACAAGAGACGTGTCCTTGTCTTCCAATAGGAAAGGTAAACACAAACTTCTCCGATCGATTTTGATCTCCTCTCTTTCTTTCCCCATTTCTCCTCTCTTACTTTGATTCTATGTATAGGATAGGAAATTGCATAGGATAGTAACATATGTATCCATGTGTATTCATATAGCAATGTATCCATTTGAATTCCATATGTATCCATTTGAATCCTACATGCATGTTCCATTTTGTTCCCATTTGAATCATATATGTGCATTGGAAAGAATAAACTTGTTGCAACAGTGTTTAACATTTGTTCCATTTGTTGTTGCATTGAAACAATATACTTGTTGTAGCGGTATTAACATTTGTTCCATTTGTTGTTGCATTGAAACAATATAATTGTTGCAGCTGTATTAACATTTTTTCCATTTTTTTGTTGACAAAGATTGTCCAAAACTCCTGGATTTCCTTGTCAACAGCGGCATACGTTTTGCTAGCGTTGATATAAGGAATGACAAGATGAAGATGAAAAACACCTGGGGTATTGAGATACCATCTAAGTACCATATTAATCTTAAGGACCTGTTCCAGCTTTAGTATGTCAGGACTACGATGGCTGATATGGCAACCGCATTGATCGATGAGGCATACCGTGACATGAAGAAAAAATTCCTTAGTTGGCAGCACAATTTTTTAGTGAAGAGCCCACTTGACAATATCAACATTGATTATGCAGGCATCGCTGGATACATTTCCTACGGTTTGTACCGTATTATCAGTATCTTCGGCTATGGGCAGCGTCACCTAGTGTCCCGGTCTCCAACTGTTTGAGATTCGGAGGACGAGCTCGGGTAGATGGGAGCCTCTCATGACGTTGTGTCACCTAGTTCCATTATTAGTAGTATCGTGTGTGTTGTCACTATATATATTATCTACTGCTTGGGATCGAGCCTCTCGTGACGTGATGTTTTGTGTGTTTAATCTATATTCCCCATAAGACTTTATGTAGTACTATATATTATATCTATTAATTATGTCCCTGTTTAATTATATATGATGTGAGCAAGCTTAATGAAGCAATTGATGTATATGTGATGAAATTTCAAAAATTCAATTTGACACTCGAGCTATGTTCAAATGCGGAGTAAGAGAAAAAATAACTATCTGAGATATGTTGAAATGACTAACCATTTGGAGTAAACTTTTTACGTCGATCTATATATAATGATGGAAAATATGATATGGAAGTTGATCATATATATTTGAACTTATCTCACAATATCATTTGTCAATTTTCGATTTTACGGATTTCTACAGACGAATTATTCGATATTAAAAAAGCAAGAAAATTAATTATTATTTAAATAAATTAATGATTATTTGAATTGAAGATTATTATTACTTATTTATTTTTGTTTAACAAAATAATGTTTTGATTCACAAAATAAAGACGTGCGAAATCATAGTTTCGAAGGTTAACATGATTGACATCATACTATTGTCAGTAAAACATGATTTGTTTCTTGGAAGCTGAGTGGGAAAGAACCCAGAAGTTAAGCGTGCTAAGAGTGGAGTAGTCTGAGGATGGGTGACCTACCGTGAAGTGTCAGGTTAGAGTGAAATAAGAGTCATTAAAGTTAAAGATAATTTAGACTATAGTAGAATGATTAGAGTTAGAAATAATAGAGACTAAATGAAAAGGAAAATCAGAAATAAAAAAATAAAATTATTTAGTCCTACAACCCGGGACTAAAAGTCGTCCAGCCGGGCGGCCCGGTGAGTGGCCTCTAGTTCCGGTTCTTGGCGCACCGGGACAAAAGGGGGGCCTCTAGTTCTGATTCAGCAATCCCGGATAGAAATCCATGACTATAGGCCGATATAGCCCGGGACTAGATGCCTGTTTTCTACTAGTGATATATCACACATTTATTAATGTTTCCTATTAACAGAATTAGAGCATGGCACAAAACTTATTATAAACTTTTAATGAGATATGAGAAATAAAATCATGTTATTTATTTTCCTCTAGGGCATATCTCCTTCAAACCCCCACTTGCACTAACGTACAAACAAACTAAATTCATTTTACTTAATCATAACACCTTATTATATAAGTGTTTATTATCAGGCTTGCTTGTGGAAGATGTTTTTGTTGGAGGTATTCCTAGAGAAATAATATTCACCTTTTTCTATCTCCGAGATCATAATTAAGTTTATGGCATCTTGCTACAACCGTTACGACACTTGAAAAGTGAGTTTTCAAAGGAACTCTTTGTGGGGGTGTGAAAACATAAATGAACAAGAGTTTCTAATCTTGTCTCTAAGATTATCTTATGGTTTGTGATATGATCATATTTTTCTAATCATAGACTTGGGAGAAAGTTTAGAAAAACATAAGAGTTTATTGTTAGGGTAACAATAGTACTGAACCGACCTAAGTGTATGTTGTTGCTAAAAGAGATTAAACAATCATTATGTATTTTAGCAAATGCATATGAATTAACATTGACTATAATTCCTATACTATGAGAATATCTAGTGACCACACGATTGAAAGTTATACTTCGAATACCATCAACCATCATGTCATAACTGTGGATTATAACGATGATATCTGGGTATGACCTAGAAAGTGTAATGGAGCTGAGATCGTTCAAGACGAGTACTTAACTCCTCTAGACAATATAGAGATACATTCTCTAGGGCCCTCTCAATATCACCTATTATATATCATCTGGCCAGACACGGTGTGATTTATCACCAAATCATCTGGGACATGGATGAGAAAAGAGAACGATATCGGTAAATGAGTTTTATGTGTTACGATCAAAGAGTTTGATCAAACCAGATCACATAGTCTCACCTCGTGATATCGTTGGTTCATGAGGTTAAGGGAATAAGTGCAATGAGTAACTTATAAGGTTCCCTCGTTCTTTAGGAACACACAGGAGCCATCATGGACGTCCACGGTCCCGTTGTTGGTTATTATCGGAAAGTACCAGAACATGTTTGTGTGTTATGAAGCCTTTACAAGTCACACGCTTAAGACACGCCAACCTTTTATTGAGAGAAATACTATGTTGTTATTGGTTTTATGAATGTTCGATGTCGTTACGATATCATAGAAGCAAGTCCAGTGTCAATCGGTGTGGTTTCAGAGAAGTTACTATAAGAGAGAATTTTTGCCGGTGTTAGGCAGGAATTTATATGAGAGGTTATGGAAGACATGATATGTCCCGGGGTGTTAGAAATGTGTTTCTAACATCATTAGCGTGGGGATCCCAGACTAGCTGTCTGAGACCTCCAATATGCATACATTCACAATCCCGGATCATTCATTCGTGAACAACATATTAAGAGTTGGTAGCTAGATTACATCGTCCATTACATGAATAACACAAAGTCTTACATTAATGGTCTCATGAACAAGTCTTATATAATTTCCTCGCAGGGCATGAAACACGCACTGCAGCGGAAGATAACAAAACACACCGCGGATGAGCCCAAGTCAAGCCTTAACCCTACACGATGTTGACCGGGAAACGTGTCTAGTTCGCCTAATCGTCAAAGTACTCCTCCTCGTAAGCCTCCTCCTCCTGAGGCCGCTCCTCGTTGTCTGACCAAGTTAATAGCATGGGACGAAACCAATGTGTGTACGATTGATTGTATTTGCAATACACCCTAATAAAAAGCTTATAGATGCAAGTATGCTTATCTGGTGCAGATGGGTAGGCTGTACTTAGGGTTTTTCTACCCATGATGGATGGAAGATTCATCATGGTTGCAGCTATATCGATACCTCCGTTGAAAAGATACTTCAAAAGTATGTTATAGTTTCTCTCATAGATATCGCATTTCCACGAGGTTTCGTTAAGGATAAACAAAAGAAAGGAAAACTTTCTTTGTAAAACTTCTTGGAATATCAACATCCGGATTTTCATCATCTGTACTCCCAGGTACATAATTCGTTCTCATACTCCTTTTTAGAAAACATCGACACAGTGTCTACATGGCCTTTCAACTGTCCATGACTGACGATGCGGCTATTAGAATAGTTTTATCTCTATAGAGGGGTGCACTTTACACATATCAACCAAAGTCGCTGTCGGGAAACACCCCCGGATTGTCAGACGACAATACATAAGTTTCGGGGCCCTGATAAAGAATTTTCACTATGTCAATGCTAGTACAAATATACCTCTTCGACTAGGTTGGTTCTCCCCGGCACCGTACGACCCAACCGCCTCACGGTTTCTCTGGCATCAGACCGCCATGACAAGAGACCTAATCGTTGCACCTCGTAGCAACTTAATCAACACTTTGAATGCCCCTCAGCAATTCAGTTCAGGGGCCATAGCCACCCCTATATCAAATTGAGGTAGACTCGCACTAAAACAAACAAGCTTCCGGTCATGCCCCGTACGATGTGGGGGTAACATGGTTGTACTTCAAGGTTGTCCAACGAAGACTAGGTTGTGTCGTTTTTAGAAAACACATCTGAAAACATTTCTCTTCCCATCGTCCCATGGACAAGGTCCCACCTTTCCACGGGGTTTTCCATAACGCTTTTGTGTTCCAAAAACAACATTTTGAAATGGTCCACTTAGGTACTTTTAGAAGCTAGAATAGGAGGTTATGTATAACTAATGGTGGCTAAGGGCTTGGTAATACACCAAGATTTGGCTATATAGTAATGGTTGTAATATTAACAGTAGTAATTATAATAGTACCACACAAAAATATGTTATTGTTCTGAAAAACTTCAGAAGTAAAATATGCATGATAGATAATGATAAGTAATATAATATTAAGCTTTTAGAATGGCTTGCCTTGATACCTGATCTTATCTTTGATCGTTGAATAAACAAGAGTGACAATAATCCTCCTCATCAACTTATCCTTCTTCGTGTTCTAACGTCGTAAAAAGGAAAAAATGAACACTCAATCAGAACCAAACAAGGGAAAGAAAAATCATAACTTTACATGAAGCACACAATTTGCACACCACAGCAATGCTTCAAATTAATTAATGAAAACTACCCAAGCAAGCAAAAATGGCAAAAAGGGTCATTAAAAGAATTTCCATGATTGTGGGAATCATCCCTAATCAAAATGTCATGTAATCAGTGGTTGTTCACCCTCATAACATGACATTCCACTTGTTAAGTGACTTAAGTCACACACACAAGGGATTTGTTAAAGCAGGATTAAGGTAATCAAACAACTATTCATGCTAGTAAGCAATAATCAATTAACACAAATATGCATAACTAAACATGTATCCTAAATTTAATAAGCAACTTCACAACACATTCTATATACATCAGTACCACTACTGTAACAACACATTCTATAATAATTAGCCAAAATAATTCCAACAACTAAAGTAACAACTCCCATAACTTCTTAAATTACTAGGAAACAACTACAAGAGAATAAAACTTACTAAACATACTCAACAAATGCTTCACACACAATTTTCCTAACATGCTTGTGATATAATAAAACACACTCTAAAAGATATTTCACAACCTAAGCATGCTAAGAAACACATTCATAACTATAGAAATACACCAACACTATTATTATAGCTATAATGGCTGAAAAGTCTACAAACTTGTCATAAACACCATAATTAATATGTGAGACCTAAAATTATGCCAATCTAGATTTGGTAGTCCTAAAAAAATAGAAGGTCATGCAATTGGATTCTCCTAAAAAATAATTACAGAAAATTTCAGAAAAATGGAAAAAGGGCTCTCTGGTCATTTAGCAACTTCCATGCAATTTTTAACACGAAGCTCACTTGCATGCAAGGTCAAATGCTACGGTTAGGAATCACTAAGGGATATCCGGAACAGTTGACCTCATAGTATTTGAATCTTTAAAACTTAAGTTATGGACAAGTTTTTGTTTCAGATATGTTTGATAAAGCAAGCTCTCTAGGGTGACCCACAAGTGCAAATGCATATCTACCAAGTGAACGTGGTTAAGAAAACATGCATGTACCACTGTGAATTTTGGTGTGGCCAAAAACCATATCTAAGAATTTTATTTCAGCTAAATGCAACAGGCATGTTTCTACTAAGTCAGAAAAGGAAAAGCAAACAAAGAATAATCTAGGCGGGCTCGATCTGGCCGTGGCCGGACTGCACTGAGTCGGGCCGGACCAAGGAAGGGATGTGCGCGGACAAATCATTTAAGTGAGGATGGACGGCCGCGATTAGAAGGAATCGATGGCTCGTGCGCGTCCTCGACCTCCGGCCATGCATGCAGAGCATGCCGAGCCTCCCGTGACCTAGGGTTTCAAGGAAGCTCACCTAGAGACGGTGTACGGTGATGGCGCAGGCTCGGGGAAGGTTTGCATGGTCGTGGCTGTGAAGGGGATGCAGAAGAAAGCTGAGCTATGCTGCTTCTAGGAACAGCGGCGTCGGTAAGTCCGGGATGGGTCGGGGACGGCACGGGCTACCTGCGATGACAACGTGTAAATGAAGATGCCAAATATCTTCTCCATGGCAAGGGAGAGTGGAGAAGCCAAAAATAGAAGAGGTTGAAGGAAACACGGGGTCAAAAACTGCTTCGGGTTTGAGCTCCTCCTCATTCACACAGAGCGAGAGGAGAGCGGGTTCAGCGAGGGGTGGTGCGGTGGTGTGAATTGAGACCGGAGACGAGGCCTTGGGCCTGTTCGTGGTTTATATGGAAGAGGGTGTGCGGGTGCCTTCCAACAGACGGCTCGGTCGGTCGAGCCGATGGTGAGGAAGCAAGCGGCAACACGCATTGGCCAGGATGGGCGGTATTGCTGCGGTAGAGATCTAGGACGACGCAGGAGCGACGGTACAGGACGGCGGGGGTCGGTTGTGTGGCTCTCCTGCAGGTGTTCCACGGGGAGTGGGCGAGCGAGCTACAGTTGGTACGGGACACGTCACAATCGGACAAGTCGCGGATCGCTCATAGATTCACTCACGAGCAGCGCGGCGAGGCATGGGCGAAGGGGAGGGGTGTGTGCGTATTGTGTTTATGTGGCATGCACGCAATAGTGCTGGCTCGGTCCCTCTCTCCTCTCCACAATGTGACAAGGCCACGGTGCATCTAGGGAATGTTTTGGGTGTTGTGTGCAAGGGTTTTAGCAGGGACATGGTTGGGTTTGGAGTTGGAGTCAAATTCGAAAGAATTTGAGTGATTACAAGCAGCCACAGAAAAAGTTCAGAAAATTCAGTTTCAGGTGACTCAGAAAAATCCTAAGTCCTAAGGTTCATATATTTTCTCCCCAAGTAACAGCATATTTAAATGCTCAAATGAGTTCAAAGATTTTGATCAAGGGCAGGGCCTTGTAGACCATGCTTCAAAGTTTTAAAACCCCTTTTTTCAATATTCTTAAGGTCAAGAATCTTGGTGAGAAAAAGGTAATGCTAGCAGTTTTCTCCGTTTTTATGTTTTTAGCTGTCTTTTTAACTAGACACAAAAACAATCAAGCAAACAAATGCTAGGGTATCCCAAAAATTAAGTTAAGGGCCTAGGTATCTAGTTCACACAACATAGATGGATAACAACCCAAAGATCATGAAATCAAAGCTTGCATCACGTAATAAGAAGGGCTCAAAAAGCATAGTTAAAAAGGTTTTTAGGGAAAAAACTTACTATTTTCCTTAGGGTAAATCCCCTGGAATTATTCTACAAGCATGGCAACTTAATGAAATCATGCCAGTATGTTTTGAGGGTTGAGATCAAGCCATTAATGCTTAGAAAAGCTAATCTTTGCATAAGGTTTCTAATTAGGGAGAGATAGAAAAAAGGAATAACAAAGCTGAAACTTGAGTGCATAGAAAAATGAAAGTTGAGGAATTGAAAGTAGGAATTCTTGATAACTCACATTCTTCATTAAGAACACATAAATGTTTAGCATCTAAACAAGACAAAAAATCGAGAAAAGTTTTTGCTGGCCCTAAATTTTGGTCCCTCATACCCTTACAACATGATAGCAAAATGGGGTTGTGACAGGCCTCCCCCTTAAAAGAATCTCGTCCCGAGATTCGCAGGGTTAAGCATGAAGAAACTCAGGTAATTCCTTCGTGATATAATCCTCACGCTCCCAGGTAGCTTCTCCCTCTGACTGATTAGTACACTGAATCTTGAGGAATTTTATTGCACGCTTCCTAGTCACACGAACAGTCTCCTCGAGAACACGAAGGGTTCTGTCACGATAGGTCAAGTCTTGGTTCAAATCAATGGTCCTAAATTCAATGTCCTTATAGACGAGATTCTTCTCAGGTACTTGAAGACACTTCTGAAGCAATGACACATGAAAGACATCATGGAACTCTGACAGTTCTGCAGGCAACTCCAATTAGTAAGAAACTTACTCGACGACGAGTAGGAACTAAGCTTGGGGATGTTGATACATCATAAACACATCCTTCATTTCTGATGTTCCATGTTGTTTTCTTATTATTTCCCACATGTTTGCTATACACTTTATGTCATTTTTTATCGATTTTCCGGACTAACCTATTCACAAGATGCCATAGAGCGAGTTCCCTGTTTTCTGCTATTTTTAGTTTCATAAAAGTTGTTCTGGAAAATTTCTCAAAATTGGAAAATTTGAAGCCCGGAAGTTTTAGAATTCCTGAAGGTTCCACAGAGTCCCGAAGAGACCCGGAGAGGGGCCTCAGGGGGCCCACATCATAGGGCGGCGCGTCCCCTGGCCGCACCATGGGGTGGTGTGGGGCCCGAGGCCTCCACCGCCTTTGCCCTTTCGCCTATTTATTCCCCCCCGAGACGTAAACCCTAAATATATTTCACTTCATCCCAAAAAACACCCGAGGCCGCCGTCATCGTCGTCCCGAGATCGGGATAGTTCTGGAGCTCTCCCCGGCACCCTGTCGGGAGGGAAATTCATCACTGGAGGGTTCTACACCACCATGCCCTCCTCCGAAATGATGCGTGAGTAGTTTATGCATGGACTACGGGTCCATAGCAGTAGCTAGATGGTTGTTCTCTCCACTTTGTATCTCATGTTTAGATCTTGCGAGCTGCCTAACATGATCAAGATCATCTTTATGTAATGCTACATGTTGTGTTTGTTGCGATCTAATGAATGTTGAATGTTGTGTCTTCTGATTATCAATCTATCATATTATCTTCGTGCATATGTTATTTATGATCTTGCATGCTCTCCGTTATTAGCGAACAAAAAATTCGGTGAACAAAAAAATTTGGTGAACCGAAAATAATAGTGAACAAACAATTTGGGTGCACAAAAAAATTAATAAAAAAGATAGCGAAACAAAAAATCTGGTGAACCAAAATGGTTTCTAATTTGAAATTGGTTCTGATTTTTTAAAATGGTTTCTAATTTATAAAAAAGTTCATCAAAACAAAAAACAAAAAAAATGATCTAGATTTTAAAAATATTAAAAACGAAATATTTTCAAATAAAGGAAAATAAATATAAAAACAGAAAAAGAAAGAATAAAAACGGAAAAAGAAAAACAGAATCATGAAAGGAAATGAGGAAAAAAATTAAATAATATTTTTTAAAAAGTTTATTCGAAAAATAGCACGCAAATTTGAGGTATTCGAAAAGTAGCACGCCGTCGTCATGGGCCTTGCGGAAACCAGGAAATTTCGGCCTGGGTGCTGCCGAAAGGACCTTTTGGCGAGGCCCGTGCTGAAAGCTGCATGGCACCGGGCCCTGTCGCGTAACGGCCTCGCCGACAGCCTGTTTCGGTAGGGGCAATGCCGAAAGGTTCAATTTTTTTTTCATTTTTCCCCTCGCTAGCTCCTATTTTTGCGGTTGTTATTTCCCATAGAATTTGCTGCAGTCATGTTGTGCCATTTTTCACTAATTATTTATTTCTCAAACAAACTTTTCCAAATTAAGATACGATTGAAATAAAGATAGATCTATACAAACAACACTGAATCTTAAAATAAAAGGATACGACAGAAATTTAAAATTATACCTAGTAGTAAGATAATCTAACTACATGAAGTCATCGTCTTAGTCTGAAGCTGAAGATTTAGTTGTCGTCGATGATTTCACTTCTCTTGCCCGTGCTAGCAGTCGTCGATGATGCACCTCTCTTACGCGTGACGCTCGGCATGAATACATTATCTTTGTACTCGCTCTCATTCACCCATGAAAGAGGATTCTTTTCGCAATAGCATCGGTACCGTGCATTCCTAAATTTTATCCTTTTCCACATTTCCTGTATCCTCAGAAGTTCTTGACGTATTTCTTCGCGGGGGGGGGGGGGGGGGCTAATTAACCATGGTTTCCTACGTGATACCTCACCAACTCAGGGAGTAGACAATAACTACTAAGGAGTTCCTCCCATGAAACTAATCTATTGTCTACCCTCATATCGGCAGTTAATACCCAAAGCTGTGCTGACTACCAGCTATGAAAACTCCGACCGTGAGGATAACATGACATATTCGACTACAATGAACCGGATTACCCACCTCGGAGAGGGGGCTTTATAGGAAGAAAATGTCGGGAGAAAAGCGCGAGGACAAAGGGCAGGAACAAAGGACAGGAGAAAAGCGCGGGAACGAAGTAGGAAAAAAACCCGGGAAATAGGGACGCAAAAATTTTGTGGAAAAAAGGGCGGGAATATTTGCGGTACGCAGGGACATGGAAAAATTGCGGGAGAAAAGAAAATGTAGTAAAAATATGATACATAAGTGGATAGTCACATGTCTGACAAATATAGAATAGGCTAATGTCTTACAGAACGATACTAATATGTCTGACACGAATATAAAATAGACATATGCCTCATATATAAGAGGATAGTCACGTTTTTAGTGGTAGAGCGAAGCGTCAGACATCTCTGTGAGGACAATACCGCGCCTGTCTTCGTTGACGACGCCCGGACGGTGACAAGCGGTTCGGACTACGGTGCTGGCGCATCCCTCGGCTTTGCAACGACTCTTCCTCCTGTCGTTGTGTCACCTGTGTGACGGACGGTGATGGAGTCTGGTACATCGAGTCCTCCTCAAGCTCTGCGTGTGTAGATCCCCCCCCACCACCTGCATGTGATACGTCAATTATCCATGTATGTGAATAAGATATAAAAAAAAAGTGTGACGACTAAAATATACTTACCAAGATTTCCCATGCTGGGTCAACGACATAGGAGACGAGTTCCACTTAATATGTTGAGGTGGCTGCATCAGGAAACCACTCGGCACCCCATAACCCATCCCGTATCTGTAACTAGGCGGCATCCCGTACGCATACGCAGCATGCATGCTGCTGCCACGACGAACTACCAGGCTAGAAAGGACCTGGCTGGAGCAGACCTGGGTGGAAAGGACCTATCTAGGAAGGAGCTGGCTGGGAAGGAGCGGGCTGAGAAGGACCTGACTGGGAAGGACGTGGCTGAGAAGGACATGCCTGCTGCGAAGAACTACCAGGCTCGTACATAGGTGTCTTTAGTGGTCTAAGATGTGGTCGCGGGCTCTGCAGATGTGTAGAGTGCTGGGAGAGCGATACCTGTACATCTTGAGCGAGTGAAGATTGTCGCGTAGGAAGTGGAGTTGCTTGGAGGGGTGCAACATCCACACCGCCCGAACATGTAAGCATCGTGTAGACACGTCGTAGTTTATCCTCAAGACGCTTGAACCACGATACTTGGTGCGGCAGCGGGGTATATTTACGAACGTCACCATGAATGTCTGCTAGCAACTCTGCATATAATAGATAAAATACTAAAGTGGGTACATGTACGACATAGTTAAAAAGTATAAATTATATGTGATTATTGATACATACCGTGTAGTTTCTCCTCCCCGCCATAGTCTCAAGTGGGTGCATATCCGTAACAGAAGGAGGTGGCATCTGATCAGACTGGATCGTCAGCACTAAGCGTAGTCGAGTGGACTGCCTGTATGTCTGGAGGTAAGCGTGAAAATCATCCCACTGAAATGGCTTATCCTCGAGCCACACAGTAGTAGTTGCAGTCTCCCATTCTCCTATATACGGCTGAAGTGTCTGCTGCCACGCTGTTGTAGTTCTTTCTCCTTGGCGTCCTAATCTGAAATATGTTTGTGCATTGTTAGTAAAGATATAATATTATGAATGATTACACACTGTAAGTAAAATAACTTATTTATAGATATGCGCAGGAGGCAAGGAAATCTAGCGTGAGGCTCTCGCAATTGATGCTTACCAAATTGCCACATAATCCGCTGTTGGGACATCCCCTCCACCGTGACATAAAAAACAATAAAAGCTTTAGTCATCCGGTAGTCCCCGTCTCTCTCGCACAAGGTAGAAATCCCACCGGTGTATCGTGCATTGATCCTCTGCGGGGCATACAGATCCCATATAACCTGTTGGTCCTGCAATTGATCAAGCTGCTCTGTGAACGATTTATAACAATTTTTCACCTGATCGTCAGCGTACCGTCTCTGCAAGTTGACAAACAAGTTAGTTCAACGAAATAAACATTTTCATAGAATGTGAAACAGATTTAAATGTTATACAAGTTTACATCTCTACGTGTCCACACAGTACCAACGGTGGGCAAATCAACATCATTTGCATCAATGAGTCTGACCACCTCCCAAGGAGTCTGAGCGTCGGCGTCAGGTCTACCGACAGGGAGCCTCTCCTAGGACCATAGGTGCAGTAGGAGTGGACCCCAATTACGGACGCTTCGTTCTTCTTCCTACAAGTGGTGCACATGGCTCGGTACGTACCAGGTAAGACAGCCGACTCAAAACTCTATGGCACTATATCTGCAGGGCTCTATGCCTGTGCAATCTCTATCACCATACTGATAAAGCGCGCACTAATAGTGTCTACATGAGTCTCAGTGAACATCACCTTACTGAACAACCACACCAGATACGCCTCCAGAGATCTAGTAATCCGGGGTTCACTCAAAGCGGCACCAGGGTATCGTCAAACACCAATCTACATTGTCATGAAGAGTAGGAGTCATCTCCCCGCACGGGAAGTGAAAAGTGTGGGTCTCGGTCCTCCATTGGTCGACTAAGCAGCTGAGTAGTGACATGTCCATACCTACGCATCTGGAAGCAACAATAAATATATCACGCTCATCCCCACCGACCTCCTCTGGTACAACATGTACCCACTCCCTCAACTAGTCGTGCAATAGTTATCGGACAAGCCCAAGTCAACCTAATGAAAAATAATGAATCATAATTCATTCCTGTCCGCTAGAAGATAACAGAAAATCTAATCATTCTCTTGTCTGTACTAAATATGTTTGACGGCTTCACGACGTCTATCTCTGAAACATGTCAATGTTCCATGCAGAATCCCCTCAACAAGTGTTGTTAGTGGCAAACTCATGTTTCCTCTGAGTATAAATTATATACCTCAGAAAGGTCGGGTGTCGTGATGCCATACCTGGCTCCATGTTCGTCATGCAAGAGAGACCACTTCACGGGAGATTCTTTCTCTATCCACTGTTCAAAATTCTTCAATCCTTGGTCCCTTCTTTCTCTTTGTTCCTGGTGGGTCAATTCCATGCAAGTCACACATGCCAACAGGCTATGAATCTTGCGTATGCGCTGCAGCAACTTGTGCCATAGCCACCTGCGTAGATACGACTTGAGCCGTTTTCCTCTCGCCCACTTGATTTTTTGTGAATTCAGTTAGCCTATTACACAAAAATTGATACTTCTTTTCCTGATTCTGATTGCATAGTCTTTTAAACAGATTCATCAGAAGCTTACTCTTAAAGCATGAGTAAAAGTTAGCGCCAAGATGACGCATACACCATCTGCTCTGCATATCGGGCCATGGTACTTGTTTGTCGGCAACATGTTGCCGCAATTCTTTGATAGCCTTCAGCATCTGTCATGAAGAATGCATACATTTGGCCTATTTAGCACAACTGACAATTTCAAATGTCTGAAAACCTATAACCAACTGTCATAATTCTCACCCTCAACAAAGCAAAGGCTATTGGCACGATTGCGGTTAGGATCTGCCCCTTATACTTCCCTGTGAGGAACATGCCATCCACGCACAACACCAGACGATAGTGGTTAAAAGCTTTAATGCATATAGAGAATGAGAAGAAAAGTCGATGAAATATAGCAAACTAGGCACTGTATTTAAATTCCGTAACAAGACATTGGCGTATGTGCCAGGATTCCTCTCCTTCACTGTGCTAACAGGATGGACAACATTATCATATGAGTCATAAAAAGTCCCAAACCTCTCCTCTAGAGCTCTCTGCTTAGCTCTCCAGGCTTTACCATATTTAATGTCGATACTCCATCTAGCCTTCACTGTTCTCTGGATGTGCTTCGCCACCATGTCCTTTTTCTCAACTATCTCACTGAACAAGAGACGCGCAAGAAGAGTGGAAGTTAGATTTGGATGATCATTCACCATACTTGAAATTTCACATGTGTGCGGCACAACAACCGACACCTGCCACACCACGTCATACTCCGGTGCACCCTAACCGGACAATTAATGTCAACACAGCTCATAGTCATTTTTTTGTTTGATACGTCCATGTGAAAACCCTCTGCGTCGACAATGCCCACTGAATCACGGTTTCCCTTACCTACTGCTTCGTGCTGTGCTCAGCCTGATTTCAATATTATTCATGTGTTACTCCCAGGAAGTTCATGGTTATCATGCACGGTCGTGACGTTAGACTTGTCCTGATTCCAAGATTGAGGAATGGCCACATCTTCCCCATGCTCTTCATCATCTTCATCCGAACCATCTTCCTCGAAATCAAGATTATCTTCAAGTCCATCCTCGCCTTCCTCCAACATCACTCCCTGCATTGTTCCATCGTACTCATCTCCACCAGCCTTCCCAGTTTCAGCAACTCCTGCTGAATTACTACTTAATGTTGGTTCATAATGATTAGGAATGTCCGACACGGAGCCAAACAGATCAACCGTTTATGCACCAGTTGTCTGACTACTCTCCCCATGCTGAAAACCGTCGGCACTTTGTTCCAAAATATTTTGCTTCGGAACAAATATAAGTAGGACTTCTGCTTTACTCCCTCGATGCTTGCATGATGCTAGCCAAGACTGCCACCGGTTTGTTCGATCCAGCGTCAACAACTCTCAGAAAATATTTCTACCAGATTTGGTCCATAATGATTGAATAATAACAATCCAAATATTGGGATCAAACCCAAAATTAACCGTAAAAAAATACCGCACATCGCTTATTTTCACTTTATCCGGCTCAGTCAACGGAACCTCCACATTTTGAAATTCACCCAGATCAACCATTGAATAAGTTACACGGATAGAACCGGATCCATAGTACACAACAACACTGACCACTTCCATTTGCTAAATAATTTTATATATCATCAAATAATATACACGAGATATATCATATTATAACTTAGTATAATGAACACCTAAAATATATCAAACACCTAAAATACGACACCGACTGCATAATATAACGAATAAATATATCTACACTAATATACAAAATGTATATACCCTCATGTAAAAAATATTAACATTTAGCCCAACAAAATCTCGTGATTAGGGTTTACCCTTGTCGCGTGCGATGCCCTCTGCTACTGGCCGTTTTCAATCTTCCAGCACCAACACCACTGCTGCAGCACCACACCACCACATGCCACCATTGCTCCACCTCCACACCCCCAAATATCTCCACAACAAACTACCCCATCAGCAGATCGGGGTTATCCTCACCCTCCTCTTTTCTTTTCCTATTTTCCAATAATTTTTAGCTATTTTTTAGGGCAGGATTGAAGCTTTTTGTGAAGAAGAAGTAAGAACAAAGGAAGAACAACCAGCAGCTGCAAGAGCAAGAAGAAAGAGAGACAGGGGAGGAGAAGAAGGGCGCTGTGTCGCACTTATCCAACACCTTTCGGCAAGGGCGCTGCCGAGAGGCTGTTTCGGCGCGGGCCACGCCGAAATGTGCGGGCCCGGACGCTGTCGAAAGCTGCAGACGACTTCTCGTCGGCCGAGCACGTGACGACGGACCTTTCGGCGAGGCCAGTGCCGAAACCTAGCTCTTTTGGCACGGCCGACGCCGACGGCGTGCTATTTCTCAAAATTCTTAACAATGCATGCTATTAGTGAAATACATTTTTTTTCTAAACTAGTTATAAAGGAGCAAACTTCGTAGATACATTAAATCTCGGCCGTCCGACTACATGGATCAAACAGGACCAGATCGTTTTAATGTTGAGCTACTATAGACATGAAAAAATTACAAACATGCCACCACCAAGTTAAGTAACGATTCCAGTTTCCAAAAAAAAAATCTGTTCTGTTTCATCTAGCATGACCACTGAGAACGTTTCTAATCCTGTCGCCACGCGTGCCCCAATGTCTCTGATCCCCGTTCATATTGATCCAGAGAAAGTCCTTGTCTGTTACCATTTGGATCGCATCGGGCCAGCCAAGGATTGAAAGGATCCATTTGAAAAGGAAACGGGAATTAGTGGGACACTTGATTGGAGCGAGCTTGTCACGTTAGAAGGAAACGTGTAAATCTGTACTTCAGCGTGGTTACAAGCAAAATAAAAGGAAAGGGAAAAAAAATGGTCTAAATGCAAGAAACGAAAGTTCTATTTTTAAACAAACGAAAGGTTTTGGTACGCTTTACATCTAATCTAAAATATTTATAAATTACCAGACTTGCAACCGTTATGTGAAGTAATGGTTCACTTTGTTTTTTTATGGTCTTTGTTTTTTTCCCGTCCGTCTCAGCCTGCAAAGCTGCTGGTCGAAGCAGACGAGGGGCGCGCGCAGGAGGTGCTGCGACGACGATTGGAGCTCGAGGTCGAGGTGGAGTTCCACGACGGACCAAGGAGAGAACGCGGTGGATTTATCTTTTTCATGTGTTTTATCTTGTTCTCTCCCTAGCGCCCGAAGGCTATACGTCTGATTCAAGACCTCATGCTCATGCGCTCGATGGAGAAGTGGAGGATGACGTCTGGGACGAGCAGATGAGGAAGGCCAGAGCTTCGAGGCACGCGGCCGGCCATGTCTAAGGAGAGCAAGGGTGGAGCACGTGGTCGAGACGTCGGAAGTACCACGAGGAGAGGGAGCGAGCGGGAGAGAAAGCAGAGAGAAATTTATGCCTATGGGCCCTACCGGAGTCGAGCGCTGTTGCTGGCCGCTGTTTTTTCTTGACGAATTTCGTCTATCGGACTACAGATATACATTATCGATTGCCGTAGATGTCTTCAGTAGGCCAAATCCAGACGAGACTGAGAGCGCCACGGGTGTCAGCCATCTGGGCGGGTCTAAGCTCCATACGGGGTAAAGATGAAGGGCTTGGTGTTGGGCTAGGTGGTTCGGTGGTTGGTTGCAGCTGGGCCGTGTTGGCATGGCTTCACAATTTTTTCCCCAAAAATACAAAATGGGGTTGGGACCAGATCAAAGGCTAAAACATTTTTAGAAAAAATTCCAGATTTAGTGAAGTCTTCCATTAATATGAAACCAAACTCTCTCAATATTTAAAAGAGTTATCAAGCAAAATTTATTTTTTTGCGTAAACATAAAAGGAAAAAAGGTTTTAGAAAACACCCCATTTTAATATTAAGAAAAATATTTTTATGCCTCATGTATGATATCACCATGATGCACGACAGGACAAATGGAGAAATCCACCGCTAAGTCAAATAGGTAATGCTTCGTCGGTATCGTGAATGTGGAATTTTAGAATTTTGGTGAAACTGTGCTTTGACAATTGATGTACAATTTTCCATGGCTGATTTTATTTACAAATTTTCATGGTTGATGATTACTGAGACTTGCACCAAAAGAAGTGATCCACGTGGATCCCGATAGAGTTTTTTCTATAAATTATACCCTTTGATTGTGAAGACGTGCGTTGCACGTGCAAATCAACTAGTTTCCAGAAATGAGAGAAAAAAAGAAAAGAGAAAAGGAGACAATAAAAGGGTTAAAAGAAAAGTACGGACAATACCGTGGTGTGGCCTGGTGGTT
Organism: Alopecurus myosuroides; assembly: GCA_028641055.1. Classification (NCBI taxonomy): domain Eukaryota; kingdom Viridiplantae; phylum Streptophyta; class Magnoliopsida; order Poales; family Poaceae; genus Alopecurus; species Alopecurus myosuroides. The sequence goes on from CM054062.1 coordinate 42,433,021, forward strand.
GCGCACTATAACTGGCCATCTCAGGTCTGGCCCTAAAATCCAGAGCCTAGACCCTACAGGCTTTCCCATGGGCCGGGCTTGGGTCCGAGTTTTGAGCCCACCAGGTGGTTCAGCTCACGTAGCAAAAAATACCAACTCCGCCTTACTCCCAGCCCAGTAGCCCACCGTGGCATCTCCCTCTTCTCTCCGCCTCCTAAACCTGCCGCCGCCGCCCGCTTGGCTGCGCTGCGCAAACGACACAAAAAACCCTTTTTGTGCGCGCCGCCGACGCCGATCGAGCACGCATCCCAGCCACCACCGACGCCATGGCCGGAACGAAGCCCAAGCCTAATGCTAGAAGTAAAGCCCTGGCCCCCAAGGCTTCCCGCGGCCCCAGCAGGGGCAGGGGCAGGGGCAGGGGTGGGGCGGGGAGGCCCGGGGAGAAGCGCAGCCACGGGCCTCATCTCCCCAACAAGCTGCGCCGGGAGCTGGAGTCGCTGGCACCTGCCCGTGACCAAGGCTCCGACGACGATGACGAGGATGATGTGGTGGGCGAGGACGTGTACGAGTACGAGGAGGGGGTGCCCGAGGAGGAGGCCCGAAAGAACGACCGCTACGACGCCGTCGCCAAGTATGAGTACGAGTACGAGATGGACGGCTCCGATGCGGTACGTGGCGATTCTCTCTTGTACGCTTGATTTTATTTTCTGATTAGTGATAGGATTGCGGGTCTTCGTGTGCATTCGAGAAGAAAATGGGTGAGGTGTTTGCTAGTACTAGTAAAGATATCCTTTCAAGTTCCATGTTGAGATGGTGTTAGATTACATGCGTATTTGGAAGCAAGCTGTAGTAAAATTTTGTGCCTATATTTTTAGGACGAGGATGTGCCTTCGGATGAAGGCGAGGATATGGAAGAAGATGATGACGGAGATGGCGATGAGGAGAAGCAGATAAGGATACTCCAGGAGACGACAGGAATGCCTAGAGAAGCGTTTGATGGTAATATATTTGGGGCATACTGGACAGTTAACTAGGAGATTGCTATATACCTAATACGGAAAAAAAGTTCGGTTGCTTAGTGCTCAATTGCTTCTTAAAATTTGGCTCTTTGTTTCGTAATACTTGCTAGTTCCTACACATTGTTATAGGTTTTTAAAAGATGTTGAAGCTAAAATATACGGTGCATGAAAGTTTGGTCTTTGTCAGGATATTCTTGAGAATACAAATTCAAACCGAGTTGTTTTATTCTTAAATAGGGGGCAAGAAGAAGAAGAAGAAACAGGCACAAGAGCTGCTTTTGCAGCCTGGAGATGGAGATGGTCCGGTAACAATTCATGATCTCCTGGATAATATCCAGGATAAGGCTGGATTTAGCAAGATACGCAAGAGGGTCCAGCAGCAGGAGAAAAAGCCAATGGTCGTGCAGCCACCACTTCCGAAAGTCCAGAAAGAAATGCTGGACCGTCGTGCGGCGTACAAGGTATCCAGGCACGATATAAGCAAGTGGGATGGGTTAATTAAGAGCAACCGGGAAGCTGCCACGCTCTACTTCGAAAATGATTTGGACTTAGGTATGGGCACTGTTGGGGCAATTGCTAGCAAATTTGAACCAAGGACAACATTTGAGAAGCAGATGGCCGAGGTTCTACACAACACAGAAATTATGGAAGCACACAAGAATGATGGCGCTAAAATCCTGGAACTTAACAAGGTATGTTTCCTTTGTCTCATTTCACTAGTTTTGTTAGGTACTATATGAGTGTTGATGCTTATTGTTTTGCTGACTGAGCATATCTAGTGATAGTATGTGATTTTCAAGCTTCTGAATTCAGAGGTTGATATGCTAAATAAGTTCATGTATTTGTGTAGATGGATGTGGAAGATGTGAGAGAGCGTCAAAACCGTCTTGCTAAAATGCGCAGCCTTCTGTTTCGTCATGAGATGAAAGCAAAACGTGTGAAGAAGATAAAGTCTAGGACATATCATCGGTTGTTGAAGAAGGACAAACGGAAAGCATCCTCAGCAGACTTGGAGGCAGATCCTGAAGCTGCAAAAGAGTCGGCTATGAAACTAGAATTTAAGCGTGCAGAGGTAATCTACATTTTATTTTGAGAACTTTCTTGTATATCTCCCTCGTAGCTGTGCTAATCCATCTCACAACTGTTTTCAGGAAAGAATGACACTGAAGCACAAGAATAATTCAAAATGGGCGAAGCGAATCTTGAAGCGTGGCTTGTCTGTTCAAGACGAAGGCACACGAGATGCTATTACAGCACAACTCCAACAGCATGCTCTTCTTACTAGAAAAATGAATTCCGTAAAAAATGATTCTAGTAGTAGCGATGAAAGTTCTGATGATGACGACGACGAAGATGATGATGGAAGCAATTTACAAGCAAAGCTTCTGAGCAGAGGGAAGGAAAAGATTCTTAAAGTGATTGAAGAAGATAATGTGATCCCGAAGTCTGGAGTTTTTTCATTGCCTTTCATGGTGTGTCTTCAGTTTTACATAGTGGTTCTGTTTGTGCATTTGTTTATGGAATGTAATTTTGCCTCAGTTGTATCTTACCCATCATAATATTTCCTCTCTTATCTATATCTACAGGAGCGTGCTATGAAAAAGCGTGCAGATGCAACTTATGAGGAAACACGGCTAGATTATGAAGAATTAGAGGATTCCCTGAGGAAATTGGAGGATGAAAACACCGAGGAGAATGTAGATTCCATTAAGGTGACGGGTAAAAGAACTTTTGGGCCTGTCAAAAGGGCACATGAAGAGGCAAACAAGAGGCCTAAATTAGGTGATGCTGACAAGAATAGTGACAGTGGGTATGACTCTGACTGTGGTCAACATGTCGACAGCAGTGAAGAAAATGAGAAGGCAGACTATGCAAATAACAAGGCGGATGTTGTCCAACTTGGAACTGCACTGCTCGATGATGAACAAAAGAACGATCTATCCATAGTAAGATGCTCTAACCTTTACACTGTTGCTGTCTCATGTGATCCTTGTTGCGGAAATCTTATGTATGTAATATCTAAATTGCGTAGAGCTTTGATGATGGTAGTAAAAGCCCAGGCACAAAGACAGAGATTGAAGTTGGAATCTTAGCGGATGGTTCGTGGAAGAAGGTACTTATGCTGGCACTTTGTGTTGAAAGCTCTTTGATTCCTTGCCATATATATTTCCATATCTGTAACTTTGGGTCTTGACCAGGTCAAAAGTAGCAACGCAAATGGTGATCACAATATGAAAGGGAGTAGAAATAAATCCAAATTGCAGATCCCTTCAGATGTGGATCCAAACCCTAAGGTTTGCCTTCAGCACGAACGTTTGGTTCTTAATCAAGCTGATTACTGTTGCTCACTGGTGTTGTTTTTTGCGGGTAGAAGGTTCACAGTTCTGATTCAGAATCTGAGGAAGAGGTGGTTGACGGTTTTTTGACTATCCCTGATGGAAAGGAAAGTTACAAACTTCCATCGCAAGCTGATCTTATTCGTCAAGCCTTTGCTGGTGATGATGTTGAAGCCGAGTTTGAGAATGACAAACTGGAAGCTTTAAATGAAGAGAATCCTGAACCTGAAGAACCTGCACTTGTTCCTGGTTGGGGACAATGGACTGACATACAACAGAAAAAAGGACTTCCTTCATGGATGGTGAAAGAACATGAAGATGCCAAAAGGAAGAGGGAAGAAGCCTTAAAGAGGAGGAAGGATGCAAAGCTAAAACATGTTATTATTTCTGAGCATGTTGACAAGAAGGTAATATGGCATATCTATTACTAAGGTGTCACTTGCTATTAAACTGTTGCTATTAAGCAATAATTTTGACTGCTCTGCTGTTTGCAGAGTGAGAAGCTTTTAGCAACGAATCTTCCTTTCCCGTACACCTCAAATGATGTGTATGAACATAGCATGCGTATGCCTCTTGGACCTGATTTCAACCCAGCAATATCAGTTTCCGCTCTCAACCGACCCGCGGTGAGTACATCTAAAATTCTAAATGTAGCTGATGCATGAAGCTGTTAAGAATTTAATAAGATTATTAATGTGTGCATGGAGTTGTGTAGCTTAACTCAATTAGGTGATCTAAAACTGCATTCTGGAAGTTACTGACCTTTCCTGTTCATCCCACTGCAAGTACAGTGAAAATTTATTTCTTGTGCATATGCAACCAAGGTCTTTATTTATGCTTCACCTTTAGGATTTTCATTTTTCTCATAAACTTTAACATTGTGGACAGAGAATGGTAAGGTACAGATAGTTGATTAATGTTCTATCTTGACGATAAGACTTCTCTTCCACAAGGATAGTAAAATATATATTATGACAATGTCTTTTCTTGATTATAAGTACTTTTTCTTACTGGAATAGTGTAACACTCTAACTTGGGAATACTTGTACAATGTCTTGCGTCCCCAGGCCCTAATTTCTACTCCCTCTGTTTCTCTATAATTGTTGACAACCCATCAAGTGCACGGACCAGGAAAGCATTAATTCTAAGACATGGCCATGCACCTCCCTATTAATTGACATACTAGCTGCATCCGCTTATCCTCCCCCGAAGCATTTACTAGGTGTATAGAGTTATGATGAACTAAGGTCGTGAGGGTAAATACCGCCAGGAGGAAGGCCTGTGGGTGGGCACAGCGGATCAACAAGAGGGACTAGATTAATATTCTTCTTGCTTGATGAAAATGGGTGCTCCAAGACTATTTGTGTAGAGCTGGCCCTAACAAATGAATCTATACAGGTCTCATCTCTAAGGAGATATATTATCTCGAATAGTCTTAAGCCCAAGCTGATGGCTATCTTATCTCTAATTGATTACTTCCTAATTTAAAAGATACTATTCCTAACTTAACTGAAACATGTATTGTATCCCTTAACTGGAGCCAGCTAGGCATGCTGCGTCTAGCATAGTCTCCTGTGGGTTATCATCCAACATGACAAGAGTAAAAACTTTGCAAATAAGTAATAACTATACCATTGATTCCCGAGAGCGGACAAATGGAGCTCGGGCTCCATGTAGCCCTTTATTTGGAAAATTCAAAAACAGCATATTTATGTTCAGAAAAAATCTGATAAAAAATTCTAGATGTAGACGATGTTGTATTCTAGAAACGTGTTAAGTCTCAACCGAGACATTTTGTATCTTTTGCTGCACAAAAATGACAAAATCTGACATTTCAAGTTGCGACCAGTGCAAAAATTTGTCATTTTTGTGTAGCCCAGAATATGACTTATTTTGAGTTGAGATTTTGCATGTTTGTACAATTCATCATTGTCTACATGTAAGGATTGTTTTCTGGAACTTCAAAATATAAATTTCAAAATTCGAAAAATAACAGGCTCCATGTAGCTTGGGCGCTGTTTGTGGTTTCCGATTGATTCCCTCAATAGACAGTTATTTTGAAACAAGAGTTGTGGTCAATTATAGAGAACGGAAGGAGCAATGATGACTAATACAAGGGAACTATTTGTTATCTCCTTATGCAGAGGCAGTTGATTAAGAAATGCTTATGTGGTTCTGATTACTTTCATATCTTACATCTTTCAGATTGTGAAGAAGTCCGGTATTGTTATCAAGCCAATACAATACGAGGAGATTAATCCGCATGAGAAGCCTGATGAACCCAGAAGGGTCATTCAGAGAGCAAAACCGAACCCGAGCCTAAAGAAAACCTCTGCGAAGCAAAGTAAGAAGATACATCAGAGGAATTGATGAGACAATTGCCAACACATACTCAGTAAATGTGTTGAGTGATGCTCAATAACATAATGCCTCGACTTTGGGTTCCCTATTGTCAAACACTCGAGAAGTATACAAAGAATTATGGTGCACGGCAAATAACAGCACCGGTTTGGCTATCTGAAGCAGGGTTTTAGGATCCCATAGTTCACACACCTGTGCTGCATTAAAATTTGAGATTTTGCACCTAGTTCCTGCACTTGGGCGGAAATTTTTCTGTACAACGTAAAGGCGTAAGTTTGAGATCGTGTTTTGTAGCTTGTTTAAATGTTTGTATGGATGCTCGAAATCCAGCAATGTAATTTGGTTCTCCCTGTCTTCTCCTGCCTCCTAGTGTCTTTCGTACAAGATAATTTTAATTTCAGTACTGGATTCCCAGTAATTTATGTTACAGTTGTATTATATTAATTCTAAATATTTGTTATATAATTATACCAATTAAAACTGTCGAATTATAAAATTCAAAATATATATTTGGAAACAAATTAAATATTCCGAATTAAAATGTACCAATATTTTGTACTTCCTCCGTCTCATACTAATTGTCTCAAAGTTAGACAAAAATGGGTGTATCTAACATTAAAACATGTCTAGATATATCCATTTTTTTCCAACTTTGAGACATTTTTGTCTAACTTTGAGACAATTAATATGAGATTGAGGGAGTAGTTGATTGTTTGAATTCAAAGTGCTTATTTTTATTACGAATGGCCATCAACTGGAGACGTAACCATTTCGTCGGGTAGCTAGAAGTGGAGTGGTTCGGTTAGTAACTTGAGTTTTTGTTTGCCGGACAGTGTAAATATGCATGTATGTGACACTAAAACATGTCCATATACATGCATGTTTGGACAAGTCATCTATTTTGGAAGAGTAGATGTTTTATCACTTTCTAAACAAAACGTATCTAAACATTTTTAAGTATATAGATCCATATGCATCTTACATTTAAAACATCTTACATCTTGATACAGAGAGTACTAGCAAATATGTCGGCGGCGATGACTTTGTCAACTATAAAATTTCGACCTAATCCTCGGTATATGTGCCAAATTGAATTTCACTTCACTTATGGAGAACTGGTGGTAAGATAACAGCATGAGTTCAAATGTACTGTACAATCTAGCCCCATCAAGCAGCTGGCGTACAGCGTTACTCTGATCCTCCGCTAGAAACCGGAACCGTACACGAGCTTACGTACGCAGTGGCTGGCAGGCAAAGCCCTTGGAGTTGCCGTTGTGTTTCCTCCCGTGCCCCAGTATAGCGGGCATGTCTTACCGGCGAGCTGCGTGCACGGTCCATGGCTCGATAATCGGACCTATTTGGCTATACGACTAGGGAGTATCATAGCTAGTACTCCCTCTGTCCGGAATTAAATGTGCAAAGTTTGATAAAAGTGGATGTATCTAGATATAATTTAGTGTTAGATACATTCATTTTTGTCAAACTTTGTGACATTTAATTTCGGACCGAGGAAGTATCATGTATGTCATGTTGACAAATACTATAACATAACATATTTCGAGATAAAATGAGTCTACAACCTATTAAATACAATATGTCATGATACCACAAATATGTTACTACCCACTATGGGGTACGGACTAGTATCATACACTAGTATCATGTGCATATATGATGCTCTCCACTATGTCTACAGGATCTCATTCTCAGCATGCAAAGGTGGTCGCCTCTGGCACCACGTGCTTAACTTTAGCACCGGAGTATACTTCTTCGGAAAAAGACAAAGCTTCAGCGGATGGCGACTCGGCGATTCCGCGGCGTCCGGGCCTCGCCCCCGTGCTGATCGCCGGAGGACGGCGTTGCCGGGAAGCATGGAGGTGGGGGCTGCGCCCTGCTCCCCGCTGCGGGCCTCGCCGGTAGGGACTGTCCTCGCTTCGGCGGAGGCGGACCCTGCGTCCGTGCGGGGCCGGCGGTGGGCCGACGTCGCGGATGAAGACGATGAGGAGGAGCTCCTACGCCGGGAATTGAGGCGGCTGTGCTCGCCCCCGGAGCGGCCTACGCTGGCGGACTTCGTTGCGGGTGCCCGGCGATCACCGGCGCGGAAGAGGACGCCGGCGGTGGCTTCGGTGCGGGCGAGCTGCGGCCGGCAGGTGCGTGGTCCGCCTCCTACTAGGGCCTCCGTAGTGGGGCCTGCGCGAACTGGCCCGGGTCGCGCGTCTATGGCCGAGCCGTGCTCGGTGACGGCGCAGCCCGCAGTTCCGGTGGGAGGTGGCCGGAATCCGCCGCCGCGCGCGGGCGAGGTACGTGGGGAAGATCTCCCCGCTCCTGCTGGGAGGAGCCCTAGCCAGGCTGCTGGGCCGTGGGCCGCGCGGCCCATTTTGGATTGGCGCTGCCAGGATGTGCGGGCCAACGCCGCGGCGGGGGCCTCGCTCCTGGGCCCCGGCCCAGCCTTCGTAGCCCACCCCGGAGGGGCCTGGATCTGGATCCGGCGCGGTGCGGTGTCCCTTGACCTAGGGTTCCCTGCCCGCGTTGACCAAATCGCCCGGTTTCGGAACTCAGCCCGACGCGTTGTCCCACGCCCGCCGCCACCCCCGCTGTCCAGGTCCTTCGCCGCCGTTGTTGCCGCCGACGCCATGAAGCGCCGCCGCGCCTCCCCGCCCCCGCCACCCCTTCCGCACCGGAGGCTAGGTCGCCGCCGCCCCGCGAGTCGTCCCCTTCCCGCGCCCCCGCAGATGCCAGGTACCGCCCGCCGGCACGCCGCACGCCGGCGCGGTCGCCTGACCGCCGTCCTCGTCAGGGGCTGGGGTCGGTGCGTGCGGGCAGTGCTCCGCGCTGCCCGCCATCGCCGCGCAGGGCTGGGAGCCCCCGTCGGCTGTCCCCGCGCCGTGGCCCTTCGCCGGAGGCCATCCGCCGGGAAGAACGTGTGCGGGCCGAGCTCCTGCGTCAGCCGCCGCGGGAGGCCATCCGGGGACAGGCGAGTGATGGCCCGTGGCGCCATGGCCATGACCTTGCTGCCCCGCCCTCCGGGCGGGGGCGGGAGGGGCGCGGGCTGTCGCCGCCACGGCGTCCGGTGGTGGATGCCGCACACGGTGGCGCCGAGACGCTGACCAAGAAGAAGAAGAAATACAAGAAGAAGAAGAGGGGTCCGACCGATGCCGTGGATGTGCCGTCGCGTGCCGATCCCCCGCCCCCGGCGGGTGCTATCGTGCCCCAGTTGGCGCGTGGTGGATGTTGCTGCGGGGGTCACGGTGCATTGCAGCTCCTTGGTCAGGGCATAGACGCCGGTTTCTTCTACATCGACATTGGGGACATCAAGCTAGCCACGCCGGACCACTTAGCGACCATTACCGTGCTTCCGGACCAGGAGGTGGAGCACGCCTTTGAGATCACCGGCGAGACGATCAGGGAGGAGCTGGTCCGGCTTGACAGCGAGGCACCGTGGGTGGTGCAGGAGGTCTCCGCGTCGGTCTTCGCGGTGGCCTTCCCTTCCCTCGGCCTCCTCAACGCTGTGGCCTGGGCCACGACTACCACGCTACCGGTCCACAACATCAAGGTTTCGATCTCCAAGTCCTCTGCGGATCCGGCCACTGTTGCCACCCTCTCCTCGGTCTGGATCAGGATTCATGGTATTCCTCGGGAGGTGAGGTGTGGTCCGATCCTGGCGAGGATTGCCCAGGCTGTGGGGGTCTTTCAGGAGCTGGACGAGTCCTCCCGACCAGGTGATGGTCCTGTCCGGCTCCGGGTGCTGGTTCCAGACAGCTCACTTCTCCCAGGCCCCCTTCCTGTGTTCTTCTTCGGCTTGGAGGGCAGGCTTCTCGAGGTCGAGGTGGAGGGTGCGGGGGAGCGCCAGGGTGCTATTTCCCCTCCCCCTCCACACCACGACCCCGCTGCTGACCACAGCCCCTCGGAGGATGACGAGGCGGATTCTTCAGAGGACGGCCACATCGACGACCTGGCTAGGGGTGACACTGCTGTACCCCCTGCCCCGACGGCGCCTTCCTCCCCTCAGCCTCCGCCAGCTGGGGGGGTGGAGGCTCGTGTCGCAGCACTGGTTCAGGCATCTTCGCCTGGACAGTTTGCCACGGTGGTGCTGACGTCTCCCCGGAGTGCGCCGGCGCGGCTGGGAGGCGTCGACTCCTCGGCGCAGTGTGGGGTCTTGGTCTCTCAGTACGGGACCAACCTCGGGGCGGCTGGGGATTCCAGTGAGCTTTCTGGCGACGCCGAGGCGATGGTGTTCGAGACGGAGGGTGAGGAAGACTCCACGAGCGTGGGGATGGTGGTTCAGGCGCCCGAGTCTCCGCGCTCACCTGGGGTTGTCTGCTACGTCCGCTCGCCGGGGACCCCTCCTACAGCGACTCAGGGGTCCCCCTCGCTGGTCCCTGCTACACCGACTGCTGGGTCCCTGGAGACGGTCACGGTTTTCCCCGACACTCCCGTGGCTGTCTCTGGGGCCCGTACCCTGCGCCGTGCGAGGCCGCCTCCACCTGCGCCCACTAGGGCCAGTGTGAGGTTGGCCTCGAAGGTGGGAGGGGAGCTGACGGTGCCGACGGTGGAGGCGGTGGCCTCTCGCCGCCGGGCGGCGCGGGATCTCGAGCCGGGTACGTCCCGGCTTTCCTCATCTCGTCCTCCGCTTCCACCCTCTCCTTCCTCCGGTTCTCGATTCTCGGTTTTAGATTCGGTCCAGCTGGAGCATTTGGCCCAGGTGGCTGACGATTGCGATATAGTGTTCCGTGGTGAGAAAGGTCCGAGATGTGAGCAGATTGAGGCGATTAGAGCTAAGGAGGTTTACGAGGGGGCCCTTGCTGCCGCCCGCGCTCAAGTGGAGCGTGAGCGACAAGGGCCCCTGGATCCCTCTGGACCCGCGCAGGTAATGCAGGGGTCCGGTAGTGGATCCCCTCCTGTGGTACCCCCTGCGGGTGCTCCTGAGGCGCCCCCCCAGCCTGGGAGGAAGCGCGGGAGACCCGCCAACTCGGTGTCTCGTCCCTCGACCTCTGGTAGGGCCCGATCAGTCCCCCGTAAGGGGACAACCCCGTCAGGTTCCAATGAGTGTTAGCCATTTCATTTGGAACATGCGGGGGTTCGGGCAGGAGGGACGTCGCCGACAGCTAGTAGATTATCTTCGTGACGAAGACCCGGATATTGTCGGGATCCAGGAGACGATTCGGCAGGATTTTTCGATACCGGAACTGGAAGGCTTGAGTCGCCATAAGTTTGCGTGGCAATGGCTTCCAGCCACGGGTCGATCGGGGGGGATTCTCCTTGGTGCCAAGGAGGACTCCTTTGAAGTAGAAGATATGGACCGTGGTGAGTTCTTCCTGAGCATGTCATTGACCCACAGACGGTCTCTCCTGCGCTGGGAGGTGATTGTTGTCTATGGTCCCGCGGACCATAGTAGATCCCCTGAGTTCCTCGAGGAACTCAGGGGTAAGATCAATAGGTGTTCTGTCCCTGTAGTGGTGGCGGGAGATTTTAATTTGATCCGATCTCCGGAGGAGAAGAGTTCGGACAACGTGGACCTCCCGCGGATGAGGCTTTTCAACGACTTCATTGCCGACATGGCCCTTATTGACATTGAGAGGGTGGGGGCGCGCTACACCTGGTGCAACAACCAGGCGGATCCTATCCGCAGTGTGTTGGACCGGGTGCTGGTCTCAGTCGAGTGGGAAGCGGCCTTTCCGTTATGCGCTCTTCGTGCTATCACGCGTGTAGGCTCAGACCACTCACCATTGATCTTATCATCTGGCGGGTCGGTTGCCCCGCGGCAGAACCGTTTCCATTTTGAAGATTTTTGGATTGGGCAGCCTGGCTTTGGGGAGGCGGTTCGAAGTAAGTGGTTGGCGGCGGCGGCTTCCCCACCTCGCAGACATAATGCGGTGGATGTGTGGCTTTTTTGTGCCAAGAGCGTCCGCCAATTCATGCGAGGTTGGGGAGCCAACCTAGGCGCGGAGATACGCAGGAATAAAGCCTATCTCCTTGGTCAGATCCAAGCATTAGACATAGTAGCGGATGCGGGGGGCCTCTCCCCTCAGGAGTGGTCCCAGCGCTATGCCCTGGAGGCTTCCCTTATGGGGATATATAAGGGGGAGGAAACGTACTGGCGCCAGCGGAGCCGCCAGAACTGGATCCTCAAAGGGGACTCCAACACGGCATACTTCCATGCCATAGCAAATGGTAGACGCAGGAGGTGCTCCATCCCGTTTCTGTGGGACGGCGGTACGCTCTTGGAGACGGAGGAGGCCTTGTCCTCCCATATTTACTCCTTCTATAAGGAGTTATTTTCAGCTACCCCCCGCTCGGGGGTGGCTTTGGCCGAGGAGACCTGGGCCCTTGGGAGCCGTGTGACTCCGGAGGAGAACACGCAACTGTTGATGCCTTTCCTTCCAGAGGAGGTTCAGCGGGCCCTGAGGGAGATGAAAGTTAATTCGGCCCCGGGGCCGGATGGCTTGCCAGTCTCCTTCTTTCAGACCTTCTGGGAGACCCTGCAGGGCGTGATCATGCCAATGTTCCAGGAATTCTATACGGGTACCCTGTTGATGTCGCGCCTAAACTATGGTGTGGTTACGTTGATCCCAAAGGTAGTTGGGGCCACGGATATCCGCCAGTTTAGGCCCATCACTGTGATAAATGTGATCCAAAGGTTATTCGCCAAGGTGTGTGCAATGCGCTTAGCACCAGTGGCCGAGCGGATCGTGCACCCCTTGCAGTCTGCTTTCCTCAAGGGGAGATTTATCCATGATGGGATCCTTGCTCTGCATGAGATTGTGCATGAGGTCAAGGTGCGACAACATAAAGGGGTCTTTCTGAAGCTTGATTTTCAGAAAGCCTATGACCGTCTCGATTGGGGATTTCTCCGTCAGGTGTTGCTGCGACGAGGATTTGATGGTCGGTTCACCACGTGGATTATGCAGCTTGTCATGAGTGGCAATACCGCAATTAACATTAACGGGGACGTTGGCCCCTATTTTAGGTCGTCGTGTGGGGTGAGGCAGGGGGATCCTATTTCTCCCATCCTCTTTGACTTGGTGGTAGATGCCCTGGCTGCTCACCTGGATAAGGCCAGGGGTGCCGGCCACATCTCTGGTGTGGTGGGCCATCTCATACCTGGTGGAGGCATCACCCACCTGCAGTATGCGGATGACACTATGGTTATGGTTGAGGGCTCGGAGTTAGACATCGTCAACCTCAAGTTTTTGTTGTTGTGTTTTGAGGCCATGTCGGGCCTCAAAATCAACTTTGACAAGAGTGAGGTTGTGGTTCTTGGATACTCCCCCGAGGATCAACAACGCATAGCGGACAATCTCAACTGCAGGTTGACCACCTTCCCGGTAACTTACCTGGGAGTTCCGCTGAGCGACTCCAGGATTCTGATCCGGGATCTCGAGCCTACTGTGGGTAGGGTGAGGATTAAGGCAGAACCCTGGCGTGGACGGTTTACCTCTAAGGGGAGCAAGTCCATCCTAATTGGGTCATGCCTATCTAGTGTCCCCTCATATTTGTTGGGGATTTATTCCCTGCCGGAGGGGGTACATGCAGCGTTTGACAAGGAACTGTCGAGGTTCTTCTGGCAAGATGCGACAGGGAAACAGAAGTATCATATGGTCAAATGGGCGGATGTTTGCGCCCCTAAAGACTTGGGGGGCATAGGTATTCTAGCCTCCCGTAAGATGAATGTGGCCCTAATGTTAAAGTGGGTATGGCGCATTCTACGGGAGGAGGGGGGCCTGTGGTTCCAGCTTATTAAAGCCAAGTATCTACAGGAACGCCCGCTCCTGGCCTGTGAACGGCAGGATGGTTCGCTCTTTTGGAGGTCGATCCAGTCGATTAAACAGGAGATCCGAAAGGGGGCGAGGTTTGGCATAGGAGACGGTCGAGGGACCATGTTCTGGTTGGACCCTTGGCTTCGGGAGCGGTCTCTCCAGCTAGAGTGTCCTAGACTTTTCGCGATCTGCTCGGAGCCCTCCCAACTAGTGGCCGCAGCGTTCCAGAATGGGAATTGGAACATCTTGTTCCGACGCTCCTTTGGACCGACGGAGGCTGCTGAGTGGGAGGCTCTCAGGGGAGACTTGCCCGAGTCCCTTCCCGGAGGGGCGGATCAGGTGTCCTGGTCGTTGACCCCTTCGGGAGTGTTTTCGGTCAAGTCGGCGTATAGGGCCCAATTCTCTGGGCCGGCTAGAGCTTGGGCTTCCCACCTGTGGAAGGCCCCAATCCCGTTGAAGATAAAGATTTTCGTGTGGCAACTTCTTCGCGATAGATTGCCCTCCGGTTTTGAAGTGGCCAAGCGCCATGGGCCGGGGGATGGGGTTTGCCCGCTGTGTAGGTGCCCGGAATCCAGCACACATATTTTCTTTGTGTGTCCGGCGGCCCGGTTTTTGTGGAATTTCGCCCAGGAGGCGCTGGGGCCGTCGTGGCAGGCCTCGGACCTTGTGGAATTCCTAGAAGACCAGGCGCACCGGGCCGGAGGGGGTGTTCGTCTCTTCTGGCTGGTGTTCGCGTCTATGCTGTGGTCCCTGTGGACGACTCGCAATAAAATGGTGATAGAGAAGATTTTTCTGCGTCGTGCGTCTGACGCCTTATTTAAATGCTTGGCTTTGTTGCAGCAGTGGTCCCCGCTCTGTAGACAGCGGGACAGGGCGCGACTTGACGACATCATCGACCGACTACTCGCCGCCGCGCGCCGCATCGCCTCCGCGTCCGCTCCCTGAGGCGCGGCTCCCCCTTCCCCTCCCGGAGGATCTATAGCTTCTCTACCCACACCACCACCCCCCCCCCCCCCCCCCCCCCCGCCGCCCCTCTCTTGCTTTTTTTGCCCCCTCTAGTCTTTTTTCTCCCTTTGGGCATTGTGTGTGCTGCTGCCCCAGCATGTGGTATCTGCTTTGGTTCTGGTTGTAATCGCTACTATGTATGGATGTTGTGGTTGCTTTATTTATAAAGCGGGGCGAAAGCCTAGTTCGAGACTTTAGCACCGTTTCATTAGTGTCTCTACGATCCTACAAATCTTCAGGATATTAACGTAGTCCCGTGCTGGTCCAGTCTGCAGCATCCGCCCTAGCTCGGCCGTAGGCATTGCCGGACAAGCCCTCCACGCATGGCCGCTACCCTGTAGCAGGATCAAAAGCGTTTGCTAGGACTATCTCTTGTCGTGCCAGTTAGTGGCCACACGTACGTTGAGCAGGCCACGTGCATGTGAGCAAATTTCTCTTCCGAAAATGTTCAAAACCATGTGAGAAAAGGAAGTGGAGACAGCCATAAAATCTGGGTCATACAGAATTTCTCTTTGCATCTGTGAACTAGCCTCTATAAAATCATGTAAACTGTTACTTTAAACATATTACTCTTAGTGACATGATTGTCTACACACTGGGAGGAATAAGCCACATGCCATTTCGCATGAGATTTTCGGAGACATGAACTACCTTGATGCGCGGCTCGTTCTCATGCATATGCTGTGGGCATCCATTTTTCTCGTTGTACAAGCCGCTGATATTGTAGATACGATTTCTCTGCACCTTGCCGCGCCCGCCCGGTGGCACTCTCACCGCTACGGAGCATCTTTTCCCTAAGAACAAGGCGTGCTCGCCTAAGCTCGTCACCTCTGCCCACTCCGGCATGTTTTCTTGGCCGCCGTAGGTGAGCTCAAAGACCTTGAAGAATGGACGCACGGTGCTGTACCACCACTTCCTCGCCATCGCAATCTTGCCGCCCAGAACGAAGAGGAGGCTTACTTTTTGCGTCCTATTATCGGGATCGGAGTGGGGGTAGCATCTGAATGCAGGGGGTGCGTGTTGAATGGATAGGAACCGCGTGGTGGCCACCACAGGTCTCGCACCGTCTTTGCTGCTGGTGATGTCGAACCTGAACAACTCCATGTCGGAGGTGAGGCCGTAGAGCTCGCCGTTGTAGAAGGTGATATCTTCAAACATGGGCTGTTCCTGCGTCATGATCCACCCGTCGTCGTCCTGATCCGGCCGGCATCCTACCCTGCATAACCCGACATCGCCGGGGGAGTCGCCGAGGGCGGCGAGGATGCAGTCGTTCGACGTGGGCGCCTTGGAGAAGAGTATCTTTTGGACGTGGCATGCTCCGTCGTGGCGGCTTCTAGGGACGAACTTTCGTTGCTTGGCAGACAGCGGCACCTCGAGCCCCGAGAGGGTGTTGCAGATCTCCAGCCTCACGTGTTTGCGCCTGAGCGCGGCGACCCATCCGCCGTCGTGAGCTCCCACAAAATGGCTGACTACCGCCTTGCTCGGAACCCGGAAAAGCAAGACCTTGCGGTCCTCCGGGCAGTACATGCGCGCTTTCCTATTGTGCTTTCCATAAAAGGAGGAGATGTGCCATGGGGGGGCCGGCTGCGCCGCTCCATGCCTCACGGCATCTCGCCAGGATGTGCATACGGCGGCGAAGCGGACGGGTTGGCGCATCCCGACCACCTTGGTGTAGATCAGGTGGAGGAGATCGTTGGGGAGATCGCACCAGCTATGCTCCATTGTCATCTCGTCCAAGGTGCGATAGCGTGCTGCAAGGTTGGATTACCACACGCGCATATGGATCAGTTGCATGGCTGGAGTCGGTCAGGGAGAACCAATCTGGTACGAATATGCACAGGTGTGTCTCCTTTGCCTATGTATAGCATACTCCATGACCGAATCTGGTACGAATTGCTTACACATACCATAGGTGCGTCAGGAAAAAACAAAACGTGCATCTTCTTGTCATACAATCAGATCTCTTTTCTAGGAAGGGAAGGGAATAGACCGACACTGGTAGAAAATAGGCCTATAGTCCCGGTTCGCAAGGGCCAGTAGTCTCGGCCGCGCAACCGGGACTATCTATGCGCGACTAAACCCCCCTCCCCCTATAGTCCCGCCATTTACGGACCGGGGCTAAAGGCCCGTCCACGTAGGCGCCAGGGATCCGTCGCGGCGGAGGACCTTTAGTCCCGGTTCGTGTGGCCAACCGGGACTGAAAACCTGCGCAGTTTTAGGGTTTTAGTTCCCCTAAACCTGGTTTCTTTTTAATTTGTTTTGTTTTATTTCTTTTATATTTTATTTTGTGTTTTATTTTAATTTTGATGAAGTTTCAGTACACATATATATATATATTTTACGATACTATATACATGCATATATATATATATGAAATTTCAAACAAGGAGAATTCAATAGGAATATATAATATATATTCAATATCGGGTGACCATACATACAACCTCGAACAAGTTTCCATATTACACAATTAAGATGGATGACCATACACAAATTCGAACAATTAAGATGGCTTATGCGGATAATAGTCATCGTCGGTGGACGCATGGTACTCTCCTTCCTTATCGATGACATGCCTAAGGAAAAATCCTGCTATTTCCTCTTTAATTGGTCGGAAGCGAGCTTCTGGAGTAATCGCCCTCCGCAAGTTATTGAGACCCCTCCGCGTGGTCTCGTCCTTCTTCCTCTCAGAGATTTCTTTCCGTATGTTCTCACAGACATAGTATCCACATAGACCGGTCCCCAGGTGGCTGCTTATCCACACCTTTGACCACATTTTTAAATTTTAGCTCATGTTTGAATCCACCGACATGTCCAAGTGAGAACTGTCTCCAAACTCTACATTGCAAATAAAATTAAATGAACAAGGGAGTTATTAGCTTAGGAAATGAATAAAAGAGACCGATCGATATAGAGCGCAAATGATTGAAAAATAATTACCTTTGCATCATTTTTCTCATGTTGATCCAAAGATCTGTATTTGAATTCATAGAGTCAAAGATCAAAACTATGGAGTTCTGAAGATCAATTTTTAGCAGAATCCAGTGGAACCTGCGGACACGTTAGATGCACAGTCATGCATAACTTATCGATTAGACATACCATGCATGGAGTAAACAAAAGAGAATGGGAACATGAGAGAAACACTCACCCAAAAAGGTAAGGAAATAGAATATATCTTTTGGATTCATGCTTTTAAAAAAATTTGTACAAGTCTTTCTCCATGTCTTTGGGGTGACGTTCTAACATAGTTCCATTAATGATTTGTGGGTCAATGAACCCAACATCATGGATGAGTCTTATTTTGCATTCCCAAATCTTCAATCTGCATAATAGCGTACGCAAGAATATAGTTAGGACAATATATATATATATATATATATATATATATATATATATATATATATATATATAGTGTAGGCAATGAAGAACGAGATGAGGTAGAAATAAATCACTTACAGAACGTAGCAACTCATGATAGATTTGTCGAGCTCACGCAGATTGAACAGCTGGAACAATTCACTCATCTCAACTGTTACAGAGTACTTTTTAGTGTGATGCTCCTCTGTATAATCCACATACACAAATTCTTTGTCGGTCCATGTTATGAAATGTTTGTACCAACGTAGCAGAGCTTGCATTAGTGGTGGTAGATCCTTTTCCTTCGCAGGCTCGACGAGAGGCACTTTCTTCTCATATTGTAATCCTACCTCAGCCACTGGCGCATCGTCTAGGCCTAAAAAGAGACGAAGAGATATACCGGCCTCGAACGCATTTTGCATGGCAGTAGGTACAGTCAATCCCATTGCTGCCACAACATTTATGACCTCGGGGTCCTGTTCCGGAGCGGCTTTCACTATAAGCGGGGGGATCGATTGTTTACTCTGCATCCCGAGCTGGGCAACTTGTTTCCCGCTTTTTTTCATTTTTCCTTTTCCTTTCTCCTCCTCCACTATTTTTGCTTTCTCTTTCTCCTCTTCCAATATTCCTGCTTGCTTACGAAGTTCAATATCATAGTCTTTAGGCAAATTCTTCACGGCTTGGGACACTGTCGACAAAAAACCCGTAGCCCAATAGTCTACAATCGGAGGGAATACTTCCTTGGGCTCAGGCTCCTTTAGCGCCTTCAGTCGGCCCTTCCATTTGTCAACGTCAGCCTTCACGGCCAATTTGGTTTCAGCATCACTAAGTTCCCAAGGCCTTGTGGGGAGAGGCTTCAGTGATGGCTCCGGTATCCGTATGGTCTTAGGTACATAAGGCTCCGGGTTAATAGACCAAGAGCAGGTTCCCTTGCTGTCCGCCTGCCTCTGTTTCTTCGCTGGAGGAGGAATGGAGGGCGACGTCTGCTTATCCTCCGGAGGAGGAATGGGGGGCGACGACTGATTATCCTCCGGAGGAGGAATGGGGGGGAGACGGCTGCTTTTCCTCCGGAGGAGGAATGGGGGGAGACGGCTGCTTTTCCTCCGGAGGAGGAATCGTGGGCGACGGCTGCTTAACCGCCGGAGGAGGAATCATGGGCGACGACATCTTACCCGCCGGAGATTGTGGATCGGGGGACAGCGTCGAATGGCGTGAAGGAGGCGTAGGTGAACCAGCACCACCACCACCACCACCACCACCAGCACCTGCACCATCGGAGGGGGGTGGACTTGTTAGCCTTGGCGTCTCGCCTGGAAACACTATGTACTTCTTTTTCCATAGAATGAACTGGCGCTTGACATCTCCAAGTCTTCTCTCCCCTTCGGGTGTAGCTATGTCAATCTCCAGGTCCTCAAACGCTTGGACTATGTCTTCCACCGTGACACGAGCATAGCCATATGGAATGGGGTTGTTGTGATGGAGTGCTCCAGGTGTATAGGGTAAAGCACTGCCGGTAGCTACCTTCATGGAAATGTTCCCCACGGGATAATGCAGATCACATTCTTTCATCTCCTTTACATCATCCACGGGGTAGTGAGGCTCCGGTGCACGACTCTCGATCATCGGTGCATTAGCACCTGGAGTCGGGGCCTCCGTGGAAGCCACGCTGCTTCTCAGCTGATGCTGGCTTCCGAGATCCGCTGCATATTCATGCGGCCCTGCAGCCGATGCTTTTTCTTTCTCAAGTATTCCCGCCACGATCTTTTTCAGCTCACTGACTTCCATTGCAAGATGCGACATTTGATCTGCAGCCCGGTCCGTACCTCTCTTACGGATTCTGTAACAGTACGGGTCACCCTCCTGGGAAAACCCTACTTTCCACGGCAATCTGCCTTTGCCTCGTATATGTCCTCCGTGTTCAGGATTCCCGAGGGCATGGGTCAGTTGGTCTCTCTCTCTGTTGAACGTGAGCACGCCCTGTTGAGCTTTGGTCATTGCGTCAACAAGGTCTTGTGTGGGAGCAAACTTTTTCTGCCGGTGAACACACTCCCCTGTCTCCGGGTCTAGCGATCCCCCATGCCCGTACCACCACATTTTGGCTCTTTCGTCCCATCCCTCTGTACCTAGACGGATTCCTCTTGCCCTCAGGCCATCCTCCATTGCCTGCCACTTAGGCGCCGAAACGCGGTATCCTCCTGGCCCCATAACATGATGGTACTGTTTCTTTTCCGCATTAGCCTTATTTTTTGCCGATATTTCCTTGAAATGCTCCGATTTATGTTGCGTCACAAATTCTGTCCAATCATCTCTCAGTTTCTCATGTTGTCCAGTGAAAATCGGAGTCTTGCCCTTGCTGACATATTCACGGAACAGTTTTTTCTTGAAGTTCCGGAATGCTTCGGCCATCTTCTGAAAAGCGAACTCTTTGACTATCCTCCTCCTCTGACGTCCACCCGGAACGTCCTCACCGAATTCATCTTTTTTGTTGTATTCCGGAGGTAGAATGAAATGTGCAATAAGCTTTCTAAACATAATCTTTTTCGTTCTCTTGTCGACATAAGTGAAACCAACACGTGCTTTCTTTGGCTCCTTCCATTCCTGGACGGTGATCGGGACGGTGTCTCTAACAATGACTCCGCATTGGTTGATAAACTTTGTGGTGTGCTGTAGGGGCTTGCCGATTTCACTGACTGATTCGATGGTATATGTTTCTCCATCTTTCATCGACTTGGATTTGCCACGCTTTGTCATACTAGATCCGGCCGAGGGCTAAAATAAGAAAGAGAGTCGCGCGCGTTAGTGCATATGTATTCACATTTCAGTAAGTTTGTATCACGAGAGTCCCAATATATATATATATACCTCGCCGGAGGTGGTTGTTCTTTGCAATTGGAGATCGTCGTTTGTCGACGGTTGACCTCCGTCATCAATGTCCATTCCTTCACCTCCTTGATCATCGACAATGTCCGTTCCTTCACCTGTTTCATCATCGACAATGTCCGTTCCTCCACGTTCTTGATCATCAAGGTTCAGATAAGAAGAGACTACATAGTCTTGTTGCTCATCTTCTGGGCCCGGCACATAAGGGTTCTGGTTGGCTATCATGCCGTATATAATACCTTCAGCCTCCTGATACGTATACGGCAAGCCTCCATTGTCCGCCATATGTTACTCCTGCAGACATGCATATAGTAAAAATTAATTAAGTATATAGGAGACTTAGCAAATATTACACCCTCTTTCTCAAATTGTCCGCCATATGTCACTCCGGTGGAAGAACGATGACCACCGGAGGGGGAAAACCATACTTTAGAGGTGTGTCCAAGATTAGTTTCTCAAATGACTTGGAGAACCCCATAGCTACGTTGCATTTGCTTTTCTGGTCATTTTGGTATATTACACTTAATATTCTGAATTTATTGAATTAAAACTTATTTTCATTATTTTAATGAATTTAACTCAAATTCAAATATGGTCTCATTTTGAACTTTGTCAAACATGATTGAAAATGATATAAACAGATAGCTTACATTTTTACGAACATTTCGCATATTTTTCCATAATTTTTGGAATTATAAATTAAAAGTTGTTTAATTTAGAATATTTAATTATTTTCTGTAATTCCATATACAGTGGGCCCCTGGCGTCATGATGACGTCACCCTGGCGTGACACTGTGGCCGGCGGTGTGGCAGTTTCTGCTCTCTGTCTCCGGTGATTCCGGCCACGGGGAAGGGTTTCCGGCCACGGGGAAGGGTTCAAGGGCGGTGCGAGGCCCGCGGCGAGGGCGGCGTTGGTTCGTGGTCCCCTCTCGAGAGCGGGAGGGCGGCGCTGGTTCGAGGGCGACGCGAGGCTCGTGGGGAACCTACCGGAGACGGCGACGGGGCGGGGCCGGAGCAGGGCGGAGGCGGTGGAGAGAAGGGCGCGGGCGACGGCGACGGCGACGGCGCGGTACTCTCGCAGGCGACGACGACGGAATCGGGCGACGACGACGGAATCGACGAGCAGGGCGCCGGCGCGAGGAAGACGAGGGTTTGGACGAAGAAAATTTTGGGGCCAGGAATATATAGGGCCAGCCTTTAGTCCCGGTTGGTGTCACCAACCGGGACTAAAGGTCCCCTGGGGTACCCTCCGCGGGTCTTTAGTCCCGGTTGGTGTCACGAACCGGGACTAAAGGTGAAATTTTTCGCGGCGTTTTCGTTCCCGCGCAGAACGAGCCTTTAGTCCCGGTTCGTGACACGAACCGCGACTAAAGGTGGTTATTCAAATACTTTTCCTTTTCCCAAACTTAAAAATACAAATAATATATCAGAAAATTTAGAAAAATAAAACTAATTCTTTTTAAAATCTTAAAAATACAAATAATATATCAGAAAAATAAAACTAATCATAAAGATTCACACACATCTTGAATATATATATATAGATAAAAAAGGCAATACATAATGGCTAGAGTGGATCTAAACCTAAACGGAGAGCATAGATGCATGATCTGATATCTGCTAGTCATACTCCTGCCTAGGCCTATAGTACATGTACTCGTAGTCGTCGTAGTCGCCGCCGCCGTCGTCTTCACTATCGTCTGACGGTGCTCTGCACTCCCTCGGAGGATCACGACTCCAGGACTGGGCCTGAGGGTACCGCAGGCGGGGGATATCGCCGGCCCTGATGTAGTCCATGACGCTCTGTAGAGTCCGGCCGGACCACCATAGCCGACGACCGGCCTCGTGAAAGTTCCCAGGAGGCAGGCCGTCCTCCTCATACCTGGCGAGCGCCCTCTCACGCCGATTGATGAAGAAGGCATCCCAAGTATGCTGGTTATCGGGATGCCAACTGGGATTCCTCCGCTGCTCAGGCGTGAGCTCGTGATAGTAGTGGTTCGTGATGGCCGCCCGACGCGCCACACCTTGAGGAAGAGGAGGGACCGGCACTCCTCCGGCGCTCAGCATCCAACCGGCGGGAACGTTGTAGCCGCACGGGCAGGGGTAGTTCGAGGCCGAAAGTGCCTCCGCCTGGATGAATGTTAGAGTGGGTACGGTAGAAGCCATGAGAGAGAGTGGTGAGTTTGTATGTGTTTATGCCAATGGTGTGGCAATGCATACATATATATAGCGAGAAGAAAACATCCCTTTAGTCCCGGTTGGGGACACCAACCGGGACTAAATGGGTTAGGGTTTCGTTTGGACCAATCAGATAGAATCACACGGATCGTGTGTTTCTTTAAAGCGCTTGTGAGTCGTTGGATCCGGGGTGTGTTTCTTTCGAGCTGTTGTGAGCCGTTCGATCAGGGCTACAGTGTGTTTTTTTCGATAGTCCCGGTTGGGGACACCAACCGGGACTAAATGGGTTAGGGTTTCGTTTGGACCAATCAGATAGAATCACACGGATCGCGTGTTTCTTTAAAGCGCTTGTGAGTCGTTGGATCCGGGGTGTGTTTCTTTCGAGCTGTTGTGAGCCGTTCGATCAGGGCTACGGTGTGTTCTTTCGAGCTGTTGTGAGCCGTTGGATGAGGTGGTTTCTTAACCGTTGGATCAAAACCCTAGAACAACACTTTGTGAGCCAGAGGACCCTATATATAGCCCACCTTCATACACCGGTCAGTTCATCGAGCAAATACAAAACATCCGGATTCGCCATCATACGTCCTGCCGTGCATTTGGTATGCATATTGCACCCAGTAGCCACGGTGGGGCTGTATGATGGCGATACCGATTGTTTTGTTCTACATCCCCCTTTAAGGTTTGATACATCATATATTCAGTTTATCGAGCAAGTACAAAACATCCGGTTTCGCCATCATACGTCCTACCGTGCATTTGGTATGCATATTGCACCGAGTAGCCACGGTAGGGCTGTATGATGGTGATACCGATTGTTTTGTTCTACACCCCCCCTTTAACACATCCATCCATGCTATGGGTCAGTGTTCACTTTGAGCTCGGTTAGTAATGTGCAACTATTTGCTTGGTTCTGTTAGGGTGGCGCGTGGCGCGGGAGTTGCGACGCGTGGCGCGGGAGTTGTGACGCGTGGCCAGGAGGGCGCGGTATAAACTGTCGCGCCTCGAGCGCGTCTTCTCCTCTCCACGCACCGTCGCGCTTCCACCATGCCTCCGAGGAGGAACAGCACCACCGGCTTTCGCGGCGTCCGAGCACGGCAGAACGGAATGTTCATCGCAGATATCCGCTGGGGGGACGACCGCATCCCCCTCGGCTCCTTTGCGACGGCGGCGGAGGCCGCCCGCGCCTGGGACGCGGCGGCCTGGCGCCTCAACCGCCCGCGTTTGCTGATGAACTTCAACGACTGCCACACCGTCTGGGAAGCGGAGGCCAGGGCGCCGAAGCCGCAGATCGTCACTGCCGCCGACCACCTCCACCTCCGTCACCGCGCGTTTCAGGGCCTAGTCGACGCCAGGGAAGAACGCGTCGTCCGCGAGTATTACCGGAACAACCCGGGGGAGGAGAGCGCCGACGAGGAGCTCTGGCAGACCCGCGCGGCTGAGCGGGCGGAGCGCCGCCTCGAACGCCACCTCGCGTTAGATGCCGCTCGGGAGGCGAGGACGAGGGCGCTGCAAGAGCTTCGTCGGGCCGACCGCGCCGGCGAAGTCTGGGCCTCCGAAGATCCGAGGTGGGGGCCTATCTCGGACATACCATCATGCACCTCCGACGACGACGACGAGGTCACCGACGAGTTCGCCGACGTCGATGTCCCGGAGGAGGTCACCGACGAGTTCCCCGACGACGACGACGAGGAGTAGTGTTCGTATGTTCTCTCTTTTTAATAAAAAAAATTGTATTCCGGCGACGACGAGGAGCGCGTCTGTATTCTGTTTTTAATAAAAGTTATGAAATCAGATATTTTATCTCACAAGGTTTTGAGACATTTAAGTAACTTTCTGTTTTCCATGCTTTCCACTCGTTTTCTCAAATATTTTGCAAAGGAGTTAGTCTTAAACACATCAGAGATAATATAATTCACATGATCCATTCAAAAAAGTTTGGTACACAATAAATTATTACACATCAATTCTTCCCTTGTGTCCCTGCTTTCTTACGATCTGGCCGTATCCATGGAGCATCCTCATCATTTAACTTAATGCTTGGGTCGGTGTTGACTTTGAAGGGCGGAATTTCACCAAACATATTATAATCTTCTGACATGTCTGTCTTGTCCTCCACTCCCACGATGTTTCTTTTCCCTGGAAGAACAATGTGGCGCTTTGGATCATCACATGATGTACTGATCGTTTTCTTATCTTTCCGTTTCCTCGGTTTGCTACTCATGTCCTTCAAATAGAAAACCCGAGCGACATCTTTGGCTAGGACGAATGGTTCGTCAAGGTAACCAAGATTGTCGAAATCCACCATTGTCATTCCGTATTGCTCGTCCACCTTTACCCCACCTCCTGTTAGCTTGAACCATTTGCACCGGAACAAAGGGACCTTAAAGGAGGGTCCATAGTCAAGTTCCCATATCTCCTCCATGTAACCATAATATGTGACCTTTTGCCCAATCTCGGTTGCCGCATCAAAGCGGACACCACTGTTTTGGTTGGTGCTCTTTTTATCTTGGGAGATCGTGTAAAATGTATTCCCATTAATCTCGTACCCTTGGAAAGTCGTTATAGTCGAAGATGGTGTCTTGGCCAACATGTACAGCTGATCTCCAACATCATTGTCATTCATTAAATGTTTTCGCAACCAACTGCCGAAAGTCTCCATGTGGGCCTTTCTAATCCATGATTCAGGCTTCCCCGGGTTGTTCGAGCGTAAAATATTCTTGTGTTGCTCGAAGTACGGAGCCACCAAGCTCGAATTTTGCAGAACTGTGTAGTGTGCTTCATTCATAGAATGACCGTCCATACATATCGTTGATTTCCTTCCGATCGTGCCTCTTCCACTTAGTCTCCCCTCGTGCCGCGATTGAGGAATAGCAATCGGCTTAAGGTCAGGAACATAGTAAATACATAACTCAATTACCTCCTCATTTCCATAGCCCTTTACGATGCTTCCTTCTGGCCTAGCACGGTTACGAACATATTTCTTTAATACTCCCATAAACCTCTCGAAGGGGAACATATTGTGTAGAAATACAGGACCGAGAATGGAAATCTCTTCGACTAGGTGGACCAGGAGGTGCGTCATAATATTGAAGAAGGATGGTGGAAACAGCAACTCGAAACTGACAAGACATTGGACCACATCGTTCTGTAACCGTGGTAGATCTTCTGGACTGATTACCTTCTGAGAGATTGCATTGAGGAATGCACACAGCTTCACAATGGCTACTCGAACATTTTCCTGTAGGAGGCCCCTCAAAGCAATCGGAAGCAATTGCGTCATAATCACGTGGCAGTCGTGAGACTTCAGGTTTTGGAACTTTTTGTCCGCCATGTTTATTATTCCCTTTATATTCGACGAGAAGCCAGACGGGACCTTCATACTGCTCAGGCATTCAAAAAAAATGACCTTCTCTTCTTTCGTAAGAGCGTAGCTGGCACGACCTTGAAACCATTCCGGATGCCGGTCATCTGGGTCTTTCAAAAGTTGCTGATCCCGCCGTGCTTCCTTTGTATCCTTTGTCTTCCCATACACGCCCAAGAAGCTTAGCAGGTTCACGCAAACATTCTTCGTAACATGCATCACGTCGATTGCAGAGCGGACATCTAGGACTTTCCAATACTGTAGCTCCCAAAATATCGATTTCTTTTTCCACATGGGTACGTGCCCGTCAACTCCCTGCGGAACTGATTGTCCGCCAGGACCCTTTCCAAAGATGACATTCAAATCCTTGACCATATCAAATATCTCAGCTCCAGTACGTTCCGCAGGCTTCGGCCGGTGATCTGCCTTGCCATTGAAATGGTTGCCTTTCTTTCTTACGTTATGATTTCGGGGAAGAAATCGACGATGACCCAGGTACACGTTCTTCCTACAATTATCCAAAAATACACTTTCAGTCTCATGTAAGCAGTGCGTGCATGCTTTGTATCCCTTATTTGACTGTCCCGAAAGGTTACTGAGAGCAGGCCAATCGTTGATGGTTACAAAAAGCAACGCTAGTAGGTTAAATTCCTCTTCTTTGTGCTCATCCCACACAGGTACACCAGGTCTGCCCCACAATTGTAAAAGTTCATCAACTAATGGCCTTTGGTACACATCGATGTCGTTGCCGGGTTGCTTCGGACCTTGGATGAGCACTGGCATCATAATGAACTTCCGCTTCATGCACAACCAAGGAGGAAGGTTGTAGATGCATAGAGTCACGGGCCAGGTGCTATGGCTGGAGCTCTGCTCGCCAAAAGGATTCATGCCATCAGTACTTAGACCAAATCTTATGTTCCTTGCGTCAGCTGCAAAATCTTTGAACTCTCTGTCGATCTTTCTCCATTGCGTTCCATCAGCGGGGTGTCTCAACTCCCCGTCGGACTTACGGTCCTCTTTGTGCCATCGCAACAACTTGGCATGCTCTTTGTTCATGAACAGGCGTTTTAGCCAAGGTATTATAGGAGCATACCACATCACCTTGGCGGGAACCCTCTTCCTGGATTTCTCGCCCTCAACATCGTCACCAGGGTCATCACCTCTGATCTTATAACGCAATGCAGTGCATACAGGGCATTCATTCAAATCCTCGTATGCACCGCGGTAGAGGACGCAGTCGTTAATGCATGCATGTATCTTCAGAATCTCTAAACCTAGAGGGCACACAACCTTCTTTGCTTCGTACGTACTGGCGGGCAACTCGTTATTCTTCGGAAACATATTCTTCAACATTTTCAGCAAATTTTCAAATGATGAGTCAGCTACATCTTCCCGTGCCTTCCATTTCAGCAAATCCAGTGTGCAGCCCAGCTTTTTCAGACTATTGTCGCATCCTGGGTACAGCGACTTCGTGTGATCCTCTAACATGCGATCCAAATTCTCCCTCTCCTTGTCAGTTTTGCAGCGTCTCCGTGCATCAGCAATGGTCCGACCAAGATCATCAGCGGACTCATCATGTGCCTCTTCTTCACCTTCACCAAACCCTTCCCCACCTTCAGCATCATCCTCCATGAAGGTATCACCGAAAGCGTCATGATAGTTGAAATCGATATCATCCTCTTCTTCATCTTCTTCCATTCTAACCCCTCTTTCTCCATGCTTTGTCCAACAATTATAGCTTGGCATGAAACCGTGCCGAAGCAGATGCATGTGAACGACTCTTGAGGAGGAGTGACCCTTCTCATTCTTACATTCAGCACATGGACAGATAATAAAACCTCGCTGCTTGTTCGCATTTGCCACTACGAGGAAATCTTTCAAACCCGTAGTGAACTCGCCGGAGAGTCGGTTACCGTACATCCATTGCCGATTCATCTGCATTATTATTATATAAAGTATATAATTAACCATCATGCATTTGTTAAACTAACTAGCTGGAAATAATACAAATCATGAAAGGGTTCAAGTTGCTAACCGCGACCGCGGAGGTAAAATAAATGAAAACGCTCAAGTGCGGCTCGGACACTTAATATCATGTGTGTTTCATGCTATCGGGCATTTCATCGAACACCTAGTGTGCATAGTAGGAACCAAAAGCATACCCACCACCCCTTGTGAATATTGTGAGCAGAAGTGACATCAAATGTGGCTAAGTGCAGCGAGCTGAGTTCTATATATAGGGATGGGCCTTTAGTCCCGGTTCACCTGGACAACCGCGGCTAAAGGCCGTGGGGCCAGACCGATGACCTATTAGCCCCGGTTGGTCTGGCCAACCGGGACTAAAGCCCCTCCCCTCCGACAGCTGTGGACCGAGCGCGCTGGGCCCAGACTATTGGTCGCGGGTCTCGTCCTGAACCGCAACTAAAGACCCCTATGGTCGCGGGCCGATTATTTTGGGGACTAATGGGGGCGTACCGAAGGCCTATTTTCTACCAGTGCGAATACTTCACGAACATAAGCTAAGAGATCGATCTTCTATCGGATCCATACCCAATTAATCAAGACTTACACCCGGAGCGTAATATATATAGCAAATAGTAGCAGTACATGCATACACGTCCTTGTAAGTTTATTTCGTATCTATCCGGTGGGGATTTGGTGCACCTGGGTACCAGTGCTCCTGCCAGCTAGAAAAAAATAAAAAAATACTTACAAGTTTAAAAAAATTATATAAAAACTAAAACTAGATGTTGCCAAGAGTGTACCCTACAAACATGTAAAAAACAATTAAAAATACTTTGTATTCTGAGCTACACAAAAAAGATAAAGTGTGAATCTGAATATGACTATTTTAAATTTCTAATTTTTTTTAGCATGTTTTGTCATTTTTGTGTGGCCCATAATATTTTATATTTGAAATTGAAAATTTACACGTTTGTGGGATACACCATTTGCTACATCTAGATTTTTTTCGAAACTTTTGAAACTCATAAATAAGTTTTTCGATTTTTTCTAACGGGCAGGAGCACCAGTGCTCAGAATCACAAAACATTTTCCGGTATCTATAGCATTATTACACGTGATATGTTGTACATACAGATCATAACTAACGGTGGCGCCATCAGATCGGTGCTGTTAGAGTTCATGGATGGTGTCGGCGAGGCGGTGGCGGCAATCCCATCAGGTGTGTTTATCCTTCTGCTCTGTCCCTGTTGCTACGGTGTTGTCTCCGACGTCATGGTAGAGCAGCGAGGATTGGTCGTCCGGGAGTACGTGCCGACGGCTGCCTGCACAGTTGACAGCTGGAAGATGGTGCATCTTGTGCTGGATTTGTGGTTGGAGGCTGACAGTTCTGGTATCCTTCTCCGACGTTGTAGTCGTGCGGGGATATCAGGTCTGGAGTTCGATTGCGTGTCCGGGGACACGTTGCCCCGGTCTGATTCGTTCAACGACAATGGTTTTGCTTCTGGCAAACTACTTTGAAGATCCGTAAAGCTGCAGATCAAAGATGTAGCAGCGTCGAGCTCGGGTTAAGAGGTGATCTGGCTACTCTCTCTTGGTGGTCGCTTCGGTGGTGCCGAAGGAGAGGGACATGCACTGTGTTTTTTGCACAGGATTATGCTATCCTTTCAGTATTGTAATGTCGGTGTTTACGTGTCTTGTAACTGGATTATCTTATGAATGAGAACGTATTATCTTACAAAAAAAATACCGTCACACGGAGCGCACAGGCCACGTCCATGTCAGTGCTATGGTCAGATTCTGCACAAGTTGTACGTCAAAGTCGTCAGCTTGCTACGCCACGCCATCCGCACCGCCGTATGCAGGTCGTGGCGAGCTGCCGCGACCGCTTGGCTCCCCAATATCAGTTTTCGGCGAGGTATCATGTCCACGATATCAACATTATTAAGCACATATAGTTACATATCCAGCTGATAAAAGCTAGCACGAAAATTAGATGCAACTATGGCGAAGCAAAAGAGAGGAAGAAGAGTTGGTTAAATACCCGCCGGCTGCGACGTGGATCGCGGTGGACGGCTGTTGCTGTTCTCTCTCCAGCAGTGAACGGTCAGCTTGCTGTTGCTTTGATCTCACACTAGTTCCCGAGGAAGTACCACCCTGTCCACGGTGACAACATTAAGCATAGCATCCATCTATTAGTACATATTAGCAAAGTTGCCCGTGCGTTGTAACAGGGTTAACTAAAATTAATGTTCGGTCGAAAAAAATATCACTTAAATGCAAAGTTTGCCCCCGAAATTGAACATGCGAAAACATAGGCTTAGTATCCCCATTATTTTTTATCGGTCTAGTACCTTAGTCCCCCATAAGACGTTTATTCTGGAATGCAGGGAGTATTATTTTCTATTTCATTGTTGTATTGTTTTTATTTAATATAGAAAATAATATCCAATTCAAAAACCATTACTGCAAATCATTTTTTTTCACATGACAAAATGGCGTAGAGAACAACAGTTGCGAGGCACGAATGAGGTGCTTAATTCATCGGGCGGCATCTCTCGCTGCATAATCCGTTGACACTCGTGCCCACCTCCCCGTCCAGGCTGCACCCAGAGGTGTCACTCGTCCCCATCTCCCTCGAGTGCAGTAGCGCCGAGATCGGCTCGCAACCATTGACTGATGGCGAGGGCCACAATGGAATTGGTGGTTGTGGTAGAGATCATACCTAACTGAATCACCTTGTCATGTAAAATTTCAAATTTCAAGTCATATCGGTAATCATCGTGCACATAGATCGGTAGTCCCCATGGTCAGTCGGCATTGATCCCAATTGTCCACGAAGTGGACAACAACCTTATTCATTCATTCTAACTATTTATGAAGCAGTTGTCGAAAATCAGCTTAAATCAACATTGTCAGTCGGGCTTGATGAAAGCTTCCCGCAAGGCGCTCATGTACCCCCAATCTGCACAAGATGCATTACTTCCCATGTTTCTACCATGTCCTGAACGCAATAAAAACGCTAGCAAGGTAAACAAATACCTGAACTTGATGTTTATGAACGCTCGCCCCAGAACTTCGTATCCTCCTCTCCTCCGATCAGCAGGAAAAAAAAGAAGCCAATTAGACATTTGATCGAACAGGGTACACGCTGAGAGATACATTATGAAATGAGAATCGATAAGATCACCGTTACCTACATCTACCTGGACAGATCAAATATTGAAAAATCGGTGGAATCCAAATCTGAACAAAACAAAGGAAAATGCAAACAATCTTGACGTTCCCCACAAACCCCCTCCACATAACTGGGGCTGCTCGCCAATCCAATAAGCTTTTTGTGCGGGAACACAAATCCAATAATACCTTTCGTGTGATAGGAGGAGATGAAGAACTCCGAAGGTAGAGGATTGTATTTTCCTTTCTTGCCAGGGATTTTTTCTTGTAATGCTGGTGTTCGCTCTCTCGAAACAGGTTTTACGCCCCCGCTTTATAAATAATGCTGGTGTTTGCTTAATATAGAGCTTTTGGCTCATTTGAGTTTTTTTTAAAGTATGAAATACATTCTTGCATAGATTTGGCAATGATAAGAAAAAATATCCTCTAGTCCCACCGAACGATGAAGACTCGATCACCAGCCAGTCTGCCCACACGCGGATCCTCGCACGTCGTACGCGATTTCCGTATCCTATTTCGTTCCCTTTTGAAAGTTGGCAGTCCAAGACGGCACGTGCGGTGTGGGGGTAGCCCTCGATGACTCACTCCATCCAGCTCCACCTTCTTCCCCGCTTCGATTGGTGCGTAGTGTTGTATTTGTGTCGAATATTATGTACGAGTGGGGTTACGGTAGGACTTGGAGTTGTAATAGGTGTGGACAGGGTACGTAGTGTTGTAGTCGAACACGTGTATCCTAGGGCCTCTCATATAATGAGGAGACACCACATGTTGTAACCCATGGCGACTTGATAGCAGCAGGCGCGCAAGGGGAGCCGGCGGTTTGTGCCGGCGACCAAGGCGGCCGGTGCAGCGGTATCGATGGGGAGGAGCGCCCATAGTCATGCCCCGCAGATGTAGGCGAGTTCGCCGAACTGCGTTACCAAATCTTGGTGTCGCCATCATTGTTGCGATTGTTTGTTCCTCGATAGATCGACTAAGCGCCTACGATTTGTAACAAGTGGTATCAGAGCAAGGTTCGGAGGCCGCGGTACGTTGATCTAAAGGAGTCGAGAAAATTAATTAGTCGAGATTGGACTTGCGGATTGCAGTTCCGGCGAGTTCCGTGGGATCGACATGTATGGGAATTTTCTGCGACGAAAAAGCAACAGGTATCGATTGATTCAGAGACTAGCTGTACATGGCTAGCATGTGGGCCTATAGCATGCACACTAGTGGAAACAACCCCTCTCGTCCAGGGGGCCGGGGGGCAGCTGTCCCGGTTGCAACCAAATCCGGGACAAATGCCCTGCATTGGTCCCGGTTCGTGCGCCCGGGGCAACAGGAATCGCCTGGGCGCATTGGTCCCGGTTCGTGTGGGGCATATCCGTCCCGGCTCGTGCCACGGACCGGGACCAATGCCTAGCCACAGGCCACGTGGCACGCGCATGACCTGTTGTCCCGGTTCAGTCCACGAACCGGGACCAATGCCCCCTTCCTCTATATATACTGCCCCAGCCCCCCCTCCTTCCATCTTTTTTTTTTGCTTGGAGGTGTGAGAGAGTGTGGTGTTGCTGTTTTTTTTTTACTATGCACACGAGGTGTTCGACGAAATTCCCGAGACGCACACAAGCTCACTGAAAATGGTTTCTTCGACCGAGGTTAACAAATTATCTTTTTCATCTGTAACTGATACATAAAAAAGTATTATTTGTCGATGTACTGTGGTTATCTCTGTATTAATATGTATTTTGATAAACTTAATTATATGATGCAGATGGATGCACGGCAGCGATGGATGTACGGTGACCGACGCACCTCCGAGTATATGGCAGGCCTGAATGCATTTCTTGCTGTAGCTCAGGCGAACAAAGATAATGGCTTCATGTGTTGCCCATGTGTTGATTGTCGGAACGTCAGAGAACATTCTTCCGAAAGAATCCTTCACGGCCATCTACTTCGGAGAGGTTTCATGCCCAGCTATAATTGCTGGACCAAGCATGGAGAAAGAGGGGTTGTGATGGAAGACGATGAAGAAGAAGAAGAAGATCCTTTGTTCCCTGAATACGACGATACTGCAATGGAAGAGAATGCAGAAGAAGGAGGTGATCAAGAACAGGCATCAGAAGAGCCCGATGATGATCTTGGCCGAGTTATTGCTGATGCAAGGGAAGACTGTGAAAATAGATTGGAGAGGTTGAAACTGGACAACATGTTACAGGATCACAAAAAATTGTTATACCCAAATTGCGAAGATGGTAGCACAAAGCTCGGTACCACACTGGAGTTGCTGAAATGGAAGGCACAAAACGGTGTGACTGACAAGGCATTTGAGACTTTACTTCAACTAATGAAGCCAAAACTTCCAAAGGATAACGAATTGCCTGAGAGTACGTACGAAGCAAAGAAAGCTCTCTGCCCTCTAGGATTAGATGTGCAGAAGATACATGCATGCATTAATGACTGCATTCTCTTCCGCGGTGAGAAGTACGAGAATTTGGATGAATGTCCGATATGCACTGCACTGCGGTATAAGATCAGAGCAGATGATCCTGGTGATGTTGACGGCGAGCCCCCCCGTAAGAGGGTTCCTGCTAAGGTGATGTGGTATGCTCCTATAATACCACGGCTGAAACGTCTGTTTAGAAACAAAGAGCATGCTAGGTTGTTGCGATGGCACAAAGAAGACCGTAAGAAAGATGGAAAGTTGAGGCACCCCGCCGATGGATCGCAGTGGAGAAAGATCGAGAGAGACTTTCCAGACTTTGCAGGAGAGGCGAGAAACTTATGGTTTGGTCTAAGTACAGATGGCTTTAATCCTTTTGGGGAGCAGAGCTCCAGTCATAGCACTTGGCCTGTAACTCTATGTATGTACAACCTTCCTCCTTGGTTGTGCATGAAGCGCAAGTTCATTATGATGCCAGTTCTCATCCAAGGCCCGAGGCAACCTGGCAACGACATTGATGTGTATCTAAGGCCATTAGTGGAAGAACTCTTAGAATTGTGGGGCAAACCAGGTGTACGTGTGTGGGATGAGAACGAACAAAAGCCATTTGACCTACGGGCGTTGCTTTTCGTGACCATCAATGATTGGCCAGCTCTTAGTAACATTTCCGGTCATACAAACAAGGGATACAATGCATGCACACACTGTTTAGATAAGACTGACAGTGTTTTTTTGGATAAATGTAAAAAGGTTGTATACCTGGGGCATCGTAGATTTCTTCCGATCAAGCATCCCTTAAGGAAAAAAGGAGGGAAGCATTTCAGAGGTGAGGCAGATAACCGAAAGAAGCCTGAGCTCCGTAGTGGTAATGATATATTCGATATGGTCAAGGACCTAGAAGTAATCTTTGGTAAGGCTGCTGGCAGCCAACCAGTTCCGTACGGCCCTGATAAGCGGGCACCCATGTGGAAGAAGAAATCTATATTTTGGGAGCTACCCTATTGGAAAGTTTTAGATGTCCGGTCTTCGATCGACGTGATGCACGTGACAAAGAATCTATGTGTCAATCTGCTATGCTTCCTGGGCGTGTATGGGAAGTCAAAAGATACGCCTGAAGCACGGGAGGACCAGCAACGTATGAAAGACCCAAGCAACAAGCACACAGATACAAGGCGCCATTCCTTAAGCAGCTACGCTCTTACTAAAGCAGAGAAGGAAATATTCTTTGAAGTCCTTTACAGTATCAAGGTTCCGTCTGGCTTCTCGTCGAATATAAAGGGGATAATAAACATGGCAGAGAAAAAATTCCAAAACCTGAAGTCTCATGACTGCCACGTGATTATGACGCAATTGCTTCCGATTGCATTGAGGGGGCTTCTACCGGAAAATGTTCGAGTACCCATTGTGAAGCTATGTGCATTCATGAACGCAATATCTCAGAAGGTAATCGATCCAGAAAGTCTGACAAGATTACAGAGGGATGTGGTCCAGTGTCTTGTTAGTTTTGAGTTGGTGTTCCCACCATCCTTCTTCAACATTATGACTCATCTCCTGGTTCACCTATGTGAAGAGATTCATATTCTTGGTCCGGTATTTCTACACAATATGTTCCCCTTTGAGAGGTTCATGGGAGTCTTGAAGAAATATGTTCATAACCGTGCTAGGCCAGAAGGAAGCATCTCGAAGGGCTATGGAACAGAGGAGGTCATTGGGTTCTGTGTTGACTTTATTCCTGACCTTAAGACAATTGGTGTTCCTGAATCGCGGCATGAGGGGAGACTGAGGGGAAAAGGAACGCTGGGAAAGAAAACAATGATACCTAGGGACGGGCATTCTTTGACCAAAGCACACTACACAGTTCTACAAAATTCTATGTTCATGGCTACGTATGTCGAGGAACACAAGAATATTGTACGGTCTGCAAACCCGGGGAAGGATGACTCATGGATTAAACGCGAACACATGGAGACTTTCGGAAGTTGGTTGCAAACACGTCTTATAAATGACACCACTGTTGAAGATCAGCTATACATGTTGGCAGGGTCACCATCTTCGACTATCTGGAGTTTTCAAGGGTACGAGATCAATGGAAATACATTTTACACGAGCTCCCAAGATAAGAAGAGCACCAACCAAAACAGTGGTGTCCGCTTTGATACAACAAACGAGAATGGAAAAACTGACACATACTATGGTTACATAGAGGAGATATGGGAACTTGACTATGGACCTTCTTTTAAGGTCCCTTTGTTCAAGTGCAAATGGGTCAACCTGAATGGAGAAGGGGTAAAGGTAGACCCGCTTTATGGAATGACAACAGTGGATCTCAACTGTATTGGTTACAATGACGAACCATTCGTTCTAGCCAATGATGTGGCTCAGGTCTTCTATGTGAAGGACATGTCTTCCAGACCGAAGAAAAGAAAAAATAAGGGAACAATTTCATCATACGATGAGCCGAAGCGTCACATAGTTCTCTCAGGGAAAAGAAACATTGTGGGAATCGAGGACACGACAGACATGTCAGAAGATTATAATAAGTTTGTTGAAATTCCACCCTTCACAGTGAAATCTGACCCCACCATCCCGTTAAATAATGAAGATGCTCCATGGTTACGGCCGAAGCGATCATAAGCAAGGGACACGAAGAAAATTCAGAAGACTAGATAGGGATGTTGTTGGTGATGTGTAATAATAAACGTGGAATACATGATCATAGTTCTTATAACGTAGTATGAACGAGATTTTGTTAACCAAAATGATATTTATACATATTATGTGATTATGAATGGAGTAGGTGCAAGTTTGACCAATAATTTGTATTGATCGGTGTTGAAGAACATGTTTCCCAATGGTGTTAATGTGGTGTCCTTATTCTCCGGTATTGGAGGAGGAGAGATAGCTTTGCACAGGCTTGGCATCCACATGAAGACAGTGATTTCAGTTGAGATAGGTGAAGTTAATAGGAGGATTTTGAGGAGTTGGTGGGATCAGACACAAACTGACACTTTAATTGAGATTGCCGACGTGAAGTCTCTCACTAATGATAGCGTACACGGAATGCAATTCATTCCAAATTGATACTGTGGGTTGCCACTTGTCGGTGTTGAAGAACATGTTTCCCAATGGTGTTAATGTGGTGTCCTTATTCTCCGGTATTGGAGGAGGAGAGATAGCTTTGCACAGGCTTGGCATCCACATGAAGACAGTGATTTCAGTTGAGATAGGTGAAGTTAATAGGAGGATTTTGAGGAGTTGGTGGGATCAGACACAAACTGACACTTTAATTGAGATTGCCGACGTGAAGTCTCTCACTAATGATAGCGTACACGGAATGCAATTCATTCCAAATTGATACTGTGGGTTGCCACTTGTCGGTGTTGAAGAACATGTTTCCCAATGGTGTTAATGTGGTTTCCTTATTCTCCGGTATTGGAGGAGGAGAGATAGCTTTGCACAGGCTTGGCATCCACATGAAGACAGTGATTTCAGTTGAGATAGGTGAAGTTAATAGGAGGATTTTGAGGAGTTGGTGGGATCAGACACAAACTGACACTTTAATTGAGATTGCCGACGTGAAGTCTCTCACTAATGATAGCGTACACGGAATGCAATTCATTCCAAATTGATACTGTGGGTTGCCACTTGTCGGTGTTGAAGAACATGTTTCCCAATGGTGTTAATGTGGTGTCCTTATTCTCCGGTATTGGAGGAGGAGAGATAGCTTTGCACAGGCTTGGCATCCACATGAAGACAGTGATTTCAGTTGAGATAGGTGAAGTTAATAGGAGGATTTTGAGGGGTTGGTGGGATCAGACACAAACTGGCACTTTAATTGAGATTGCCGAGACAGATATTGCAGGATTATAACTACTTTCGAGATGTAGTATGTGTTGACACACGGTATAGAACAAGTGATTATGGCAGGCCTCTATTGTTATTCATTGGAGTTAATCACCATAAACAACCCAAAAAAGTTTTGACTGACTGCTTTACATCGATAGGGGATGCAGTTGCTTCTGCTTGGCCAGGGACTGTCCACCGCTCGGATATATATCTGTCAACGTCAGTCCTGGCTGCTTGTTCATCCTCTAGAGTCTGCTCTGCTCTGCTCTACTGCTCGTTGCGGCTCAGGTTGGTAACGGTCCATGTTTGCGTATGCTTTGTGAACTTATGGTTTGATTTGAGAATTTCAAAACTTTGATTTGATAATCTTTTGGCCGGAAACACCTAGCAATATCTTTTAAACCTTGTTTCTCTCCATATGCTATTTGTACTTCTCATCGGCTGTAATGTTTCTCTACCTGATTCTACTTCTCCTCTGCCTAGTTTACAGATGTTTGCTCTTTTCTGTAGATGTTTCTACACTGTAAAATGGACATGTCCTGCGAAACATGCAGACAAGGCGCTGATCACCACTATTGGGACATGCCCATTTTACAGTGTAGAAACATCTACAGAAAAGAGCAAACATCTGTAAACTAGGCAGAGGAGAAGTAGAATCAGGTAGAGAAACATTAGAGCCGATGAGAAGTACAAATAGCATAGGGAGAGAAACAAGGTTTAAAAGATATTGCTAGGTGCTTCCGGCCAAAAGATTATCAAATCAAAGTTTTGAAATTCTCAAATCAAACCATAAGTTCACAAAGCATACGTAAACATGGACCGTTACCAACCTGAGCCGCAAGGAGCAGTAGAGCAGAGCAGAGCAGACTGTAGAGGATGGACAAGCAGCCAGGACTGACATCGACTCTAGAGGATGAACAAGCCACCCTACTTCTACTATGAAAATGAGGCCCTAGCTCCAAAAAGTGTATGGGTGGAAATTTCCAGAAATTTGTATGACACAGAGCCGGAGTTTGTGGATTCTAAGCACTTCTGTGCAGCTGCTCAAGAAATAGGCTACATCCATAATTTATATTCAAATTATATACAAATGAAAAAATAATTAATAGTTTCAATAGTTAGAATAATTATTTAGTTAAACGAAAAATGGATTTAAATTAGTTTTGCAAATTCTAGCATTTTTCATGTTGGAATTTTTGTCAAATTTGGAAGTATACAAAAGTTGTTAATGTGCAAACTTAACACTTTTCAAATTTTGGCGCTAAAAAATTTTGGGCGCGCAGAGGTGCCACCGAAATTCGAAATTTGTTTTTGGTCCCGGGCCGTGGTACCAACCGGGACCAAAGGGCTCTAGTCCCGGTTGGTGGCACGGGCCGGGACTAAAGGCCCAAGTGTATAAAAAAGCGCGGCCCTCTCTGGCCAAGCGGACACCCCAGGGGCGGGCACGAGTGGATATGGCTGGGCGAAGCCCTGCCGGCGGCGGGAACGAGTGGACAGCTTCGCCGGCGGAACGCCGGCGGGGATGGACTAGGGGCACAGTAGATTAGGGGAACACAACTTATATTAAAATAGGGCCAGGGGCCTTGCTTACATAGGGGCGGCGCGGCCACAGGCGGCCGGCCGTACTTGCATAAGGGGCGGCGGCGCGGCCACAGGCGGGCCGGCCGTTTCTTGGGGGGGGGGGGGTAGCTAGCGTAGCTAGCTAGGCGGCGTTGTCTATATAGAATAGGGGGGCGGCGGCGACCTAGTCGTCCTCGTCGTCGGAGAGGTGTACATACGCGGGTGCCTGCCACAGGTGGGCAGGCGGCTGGGCCGGGCTCGCCGGGGGGGGCATCGGGGGCGCGTACGGCGGCGGCGGGGGCAGTACCTCCTGTGGCAGCGGCGGCGGCGGGGGCAGCTCCTCCTCCTGCTCCGGCGACCCCGGCGCCCAAACGCCGCCGGTCCAGGCCCAGGTCATGCCATACTCCAGGCCTGGTGGGAGCGGCTGCGGCTCCGGCATGTCCTCGGACGCCTCCAGCTCGGCGTTCATGGCCTGCCACCAGGGGATGGCAGGCTCGTTAGGGGGTGGCGGCGGCGGTGGCATGGCAGCGGCGTCGGCGGCGGCGGCGGCCACGACACGCTCCCACCTCTTGATCTCGTCGTCGACGAGGGAGCGGCGGGAGCGCTCGCAGGCCTCCTCCAGTTGGGCCCGGAGCTCGGGGTCCTGCTCCCCGGAGAAGTCCTCCGGCTCGTCCACGAGGAGCCATAGCTCCCTCTCCTGGCCGGGCGCTGGCGGGGGGTAGTCGTCCACGTTGGCCTCGAGGGGGGCGGGGATGAAGGAGCGGCGGCGCTGCTCGTGCTCCTGCTCGAGCCAGGCGGCCCAGTAGGGGGAGCCGCGCGCGTACATCCGCTCCCTGCGGAC
Organism: Alopecurus myosuroides; assembly: GCA_028641055.1. NCBI lineage: Eukaryota > Viridiplantae > Streptophyta > Magnoliopsida > Poales > Poaceae > Alopecurus > Alopecurus myosuroides. The sequence goes on from CM054062.1 coordinate 42,473,066, forward strand.
GGGGGCCGGCAGGAGCTCGCGGCGGCGCTCGATCTCCTCGAGCAGCGCCGCGCCGGTCGGGGCCGGCGGCACTGGGATCCGCTGGGGATTCAGGTGCCAGCCGTCCGGGAGGTGCACGTCGTTGTAGAACACCGGAGTGGCATTGTTCCAGTGCCACTCCGCCTCGTCCACCCGGACGTACCGGCGGAACCGCTTGCCGGGGGGCGCGGCGCGGGGCGGCGAGCGTGCAGCCGGTGGTGGCGCGGGGACGCGTGGCACCCCGCCGAGGCGGACACCTCCAGGGCTGTAGCCGAAGGCCTCCGCCGGCGGGGGCGGGATGCGGCCTGCGCCGCTCGACGAGCCTCCGTCGTCGTTCCTTGGGCGCTTGCCGGAGTTCGAGAACCAGCGGGACATGGTGGCGGCTAGGGCTGCTTTGCCAGGGACGCGTCCGGGGTGGGTGGGTTGTACGGGCGGCGGGGGGCCTTTAAAAAGGACCCGGGGAGGGCTGGCATGCCAACCGGCGGCCTGAACGTGGCGGCGGTTGCAGACGGCCATGAATGCGGGGAGCCGAGGCGTGGCGCGTGGGGAGTGGGGCGTGGGAAGCCGAGGCGGGGCGGGAAGACGAGGCGGGGCGGGAAGACGAGGCGGACAGCGGCCCTTTGACCGTCCTTCGGTCTTAGTTTAAGGGACCAGGCGAACCAGCCACCAGGCCGCTGGCCAGTGGCCCCTGTTGACTGGCCATAATAACAGACGCGGGCCAGTGGGCCCTTCGAAGCGTTGACTGTCCATAAATAAAAGACGCGGGCCAGTGGGCCTTTTTGACTAAAAAAATGTGTCAGTGGGCTTAATTAAATACGTGGGCCTGGAGCGGTTGGGGAAGGGGAGGCCGGTTGGCGATTGCGAGGCAGGAGAAAAAAAAAACGAACAAAAAAAACCTGCCGCGGCAGGGAAAATGGGCGGACTTTATTCTTTTTTTAAAAAGGCATCCATCCCGGTCCCTAAAACGAACCGGGACGAACTCCCTCGCGGTCCCTGGCCCAGAGTCGCCACGTGGGCCAGCCTTACCATCCCGGGTGCTGGCACAACCGGGACCAATGGGGAGGGCCATTTGTCCCGGCTAGCCCATCCCGGTTGCGCAACCGGGACAAATGGCCCTTACGACCCGGGACAAAAGGCCCTGTTTCCACTAGTGGCACGAGCATGTGCATGTGGCCAAGGCATGCGTGCATGCAACAGGCCAAAGGGCCATGATGCATCGGAAGGAACGGCTGGGGCCATGCATCAATGGCAGGAGTTGGTGCACGCGTTTGCTTGGCCAGAGGCGTAGGAAAGCTTGCTCGCGATGGAAGCCAACTCGCGTATGGAAGCCAATCATTACCGGATTTGGTTTGGAAAAAAGGGACCGAGTCCCTAGAGGAATCGATTCCTCGTGGTCGACTCGAAGCGGAGTCTTGCGCCTTTAAAGTCTGCGGCAGGACAGGCCAGGCAACGAGCCGAGGCAAATCATATTCAGCGGAAACAATTCATCAGGGATACGCACGGATCCATCGGTACAGGCAGGCGAAATCAAGGCAAGCCAGCATCAAAAGTTGAGAGCCAGGAGGAGCAGCAACACGTGAAGCACAGGCAAAATAATTGCTACGTGCGCGCGGGTACAGCGGCTCGGTTATTTCTTCGTGGGTCAGCCATACAAGAAAAATCATGGCGCCAACGGGTACAAGATTTGAAGTGCAAAAGTTCGACGGGACTGGAAACTTCGCGTTATGGCAGACAAGGGTGAAGGATTTGTTGGCACAACAGGGATGCTTGAAGGCGTTACGGGATGTTAAGCCAGCTAAGATGGACAATGATGACTGGGAGGAGTTGCAGATTCAAGCAGCCGGGACCATACGGTTGTGTCTGTCGGACCAGGTCATGTATCATGTGATGGATGAGAATTCGCCGAAAAAGGTTTGGGAGAAATTGGAGAGCCAGTTTATGTCAAAGACTGCGACGACCAAGGTGTATTTGAAGCAAAAGTTATACAGGCTGAAGATGCAGGAGAGGTCGGATTTTGTGGAGCACATGAATACCTTTAATCAGGTTGTCACGGATCTAGCACGTCTGAGTGTGAAGATTGACGACAAGGATAGGGCTATTCTACTTCTTTGTTCATTGCCACCGTCCTATGAGCATTTGATCACTACGTTGACGTACGGCAAGGAGACTGTTCAACTTGAGGATGTCACTGCGGCGTTATTGTCCTATGATATGAGGAAGAAGAACAACGCAGAGGAAGGCGCTCATGGTGAAAGTTTGCTAGTCAATGGTGGGCAAGGCAGGCAAGGATACGAGGCAGGGAAGAACAAGAAAAAAAAGAAGGTGCAGTGTTACAAGTGCAAGCAGTGGGGACATATCAAGAAGGACTGTCCAGATCTCAGTGGTGGGTCAAGTGCTAATGCAGTAACTAAAAGTGATGACTCGGACAGCGATATTCTCTTAGTGTCAGATAGACGGTCAACTAAAGGTGAAGCGTGGATGTTGGATTCGGCTAGCTCTTTTCATGCGACGCCCAATAGAGAGTGGTTCTCTTCGTACAAGTCTGGTGAGCTTGATACAGCCTACATGGGTGATGACACGGGCCACCGTGTTGCTGGAGTAGGTGACATCAAAATCAAGATGTTTGACGGAGTAGAGCGGGTGCTTCGGGGAGTCAGGCATGTGCCAGGGCTAAAGAGGAATCTAATTTCGCTTGGAGTTCTTCATGATGGTGGTATGATATTCCGTTGTGATCGGAATAAGAAGACCATGAGAATCATGGAAGACAAGGTGACCGTGATGATCGGAGAGAGGACATCTTCGCATCTTTACAAGTTGCGAGGGAGTACTATTGCAGGTGGAGTCATGGAGACTGGAGTTACGGGAGTAGCAGCTGTGTTCCACGGAGGCGGCGGGTCTGCGGTAGACTCGTCGAGTAGCTCTCGGTAAGCTACGAAGTAGACAACCCAAATCCGGAGTACATGGAGGTTTGACGCTTGGACGAACTCGAGGTGGTGGAGAATATTCGCCAAGGTGGAGTTTGTTGTATTTGTGTCGAATATTATGTACGAGTGGGGTTACGGTAGGACTTGGAGTTGTAATAGGTGTGGACAGGGTACGTAGTGTTGTAGTCGAACACGTGTATCCTAGGGCCTCTCATATAATGAGGAGGCACCACATGTTGTAACCCATGGCGACTTGATAGCAGCAGGTGCGCAAGGGGAGCCGGCGGTTTGTGCCGGCGACCAAGGCGGCCGGTGCAGCAGTATCGATGGGGAGGAGCGTCCATAGTCATGCCCCGCAGATGTAGGCGAGTTCGCCGAACTGCGTTACCAAATCTTGGTGTCGCCATCATTGTTGCGATTGTTTGTTCCTCGATAGATCGACTAAGCGCCTACGATTTGTAACACGTAGGCGCATCCATCCGCTTCGCGACGGTGCATTCGCCATACATCGAGGTCGAGGTGGGCCGCTGCCGTTGCCTCGGAACCACATGGCCCCGCTACATCTCGGTGATATCGCCAGCTGACCCTCTATATAGCTGGACCGATGGAGGCGAAGGTGACAAGGCGCGCAATGGAGGAGATCGTGGCAGGAAGTGGCCAAGAAGAAAACAGTGATGCGTCTCCTATCACCAAAATACTACTGGAGATGTCGGTATTAATTTCTCACCAGCCCAGGCAGAGACGTCCCGGCAAATGTCCTGCTACTCGTATCAGCTGTTCTTGCAGCCAGCGGCTAGCATAGGCCACAGTGATGGTCTGGTCTGAAAGAGTACTACCGCCGACGACACGCAACAGGATTGAATGCATAGTAGCGTACTGCTGTGATAGATCTAGTAATAAATTGGGCACACGTTGGAGAGGACGCACCGTTTCCGCTCCTCGTTTGAGAAGAAAGCTTCGAGTGAAGCGCGCAGTGGAATTTGACAGCCAAAGGATTCAATTGTTCCAAGCAGTCGTGCCCCCAATAGGCGTCCGGATGGGCGCTGGATCGGCCCATTGGGGCTCGTCCGGGCGGCACGGGACCGATGGGGACGGCACGGGACCGATGGGGGCTCGGCGCTCCAATTGGAGCCCCCAAACAAAAAAAAAAAATCGGCCAAATTTTTTAAACAACGATTTCATTCAAATTAGATATATTACAATTTTTGAATGAAATTTAAACTAAGATGACGTGTTCACTGGTTGAACACATCGTAGTCGTTGTCGCTGCTTTCGTCGCTCCAGTCCTCCACGTCGTCGTCGACGTCCCAGTGGCTCGGCCCCGCCTCGGCGTTGTTGGCCGTCGGTGCCGGTGGGTCGAGGTCGATCAGCAGTGCGCCAATCATCGCCGCCGTGTCGGCGACAGAGCACGCAGACGCTGCCGCGTCGGACATTGGCGGCGGCGTGTTGCACGACGCGAGGAGCGCCGCCTCGATGCCCAGAAGGTGGGCGCCGGCCAGGGGAGGCGTGGGTTGTTGCCAGCGGCGATGTGGTCGAGGACGACGTCGAGAGAGAAGTCGTCCTGCGCCCAGAACGCATCGTGCCCGAACCTGTTGCGCTCATTGGCAGGCGGAGCCGGCCCGGGGCCGTCCCAGCGGTTCCAGCGCTCCTTGTGGAGGCGCTTGAACTCGCGCTCGTAGCGCGCAGTGCTCGCCGGATTCGCCGGGTTCCAACGGGGGTCGGCGCGCTGCTCCGGCGTGAGGTGCCCGTAGAAGTGGGCGCGCACCTTCTGCCCCCAGGAGGCGTCGCTCACCGACGGCGTGTTGGGGATGGGCACGCCGACGAGTCCAACGGTGAATCCGTGTCCGGCGCGTATGTCCAGCGGGCACGGGTACCAGGCCTCGAAGAGGGTGCGCGCCTGGTGCTTGAGTAGAGACCGGCGGGGGAAGCCATCGGCGGCGAGGGGATCCATGGGCGCATAGCGGCGAGGTGAGAGGCAGAGGACGGCGGGGGGAGAGGAACAGAGCGGCGAGAGAGGAGCGTGCGCGGCGAGAGCAGCGGGGGCGGCATTTATACCCGGCCGGGCAGGCCGAAAGGACGCCCCCCGCATTAACACCGGCGCCCGGGGAGCCGCGCGGCCGCCGCGACTGGCCGAAGCGACGTCTCGCTGCTCCCCCTGCGCTTCTGCGCCGTCTCGGGAGAAGACGAAGACCGGGCGCCGCTTTGACTGCGCGCCCGTCTCACTGACGGGGCAGGCCCACGGACGCCACGCGCCCTTTCCTTCTCGTCCGGCTCCCCCACGAGAGCCCCTACGCGGCGGGGTTGGGCTGGGTTTGCCGAATGGGAACAAGGGGGCGTCCGGACGGGAAGGCCCATTGAGGTGCGCGAGTGGGCGCGCTCGGGACCCGTTCGGACGGGAAGAGTCTTTGGGGGCGCGTTTTGGGGTTGCGACTGGAGATGCTCTTAGAGCATCTCCAGTCGCGCCCCTCCAATTGCCGACCGGAGGGGCGTCGGAGATGTCCTTTGGGGCTGTCCGAACGGAAAACCGGTGTAAGGGGGACGCGGCTCCCCACTTGCAGCCCCACCCAGAGGCCAAAGAAAAAACAAATAATCGAATTCGGACGATGATTTCATTCAAATTTTAGGAAATATTACATAATTTGAACGAAATATAAATTAAAAACTTAAATTTCAACTAAATACGACGTATTCACTAGTTTTTTTTTAAGAAATGGGTAGTCCCTGCCTCTGCATCGGAGTGATGCACACGACATTTTATTGAAAAAAGTCAAGTCTCAACGTTTACACAAAGGAAAAAAGTTCAAAAGATCAAACTCCAGGTCGACTACAGCCCAGCCACTCTGGAGATGACATAAAAAACTGACGCTAAGTCGCACCAATACGTCGATCATGCGGCCACCCATTGGAGCAAAGGATAGCACGAACCACCGCCATAAACGGTTGCATCCAGCTTCCATGAAAGGTCGCTGGTCTTGCTTGAGGAGAAGGGACCATGTAGTAATCCAATATATAGCCTTGTGGACAACCTGTGGAAAGTGAATATAATCGATCTTGTTAAAAATAACATCATTCCTACACGTCCACATAGCCCAAATAAACACACAGACGCCAATACGTATACGTTTCTTAACTATCTTCGGTAGATCATTCAGCCAATAACCAAACATATGGTCTAGACTTGTTGGGGGTTGTATGTTAAAGGTAAACTGGAGAAATCTCCAGATTTTTTGAGCAAAGGGACATAAGATAAAAAGATGCTCAACAGATTCATCACGGGGACAAAACACACATTGTTTAGACCCCACCCAACTGCGCCCAATAAGGTTGTCCTTGGTTAGGATCACCTTCATATTAACAAACCACATAAAATCTTAATTTTCAATGGAATCTTTATTTTCCATAAAAACTTAAGTAAGAAAGGGGTATGGCCATTCATATAGTCTGCGTACATGGTTCTAACCGAAAACATCCCATCGGAGCTCAAGTCCCATCTAAAAGTATCCTCTTCGGTTGTCAAGTTAACCGAGACGAGTTGATGTACTAAATTGAGCCAATCCACCCATTCAGTACCAAACAAACTCTTTCTAAATTGAATGTTTACTGGAGGAGCATTAGACAACACATCAGCAACAAGAACATTCTTATTGCGAACAATATTATATAGGTCCGGATAAGCAACAACCAAAGATCGATCCCCTATCCATCTATCCTCCCAGAACCGAGTTCCTTGGCCATTGCCAATTAAGAAACGTCCTCGGCTAAAAAAATCATGTCTAACCGCCATGATGCCCCGCCAAAAAGGAGAATCATTAGGTTTGGGATTTACCTATGCAAGAGTCTTACCACAAAGATATTTATTTGTTAGGAGCTCCTGCCATACCCCCTCCTCATTCAACAATTTGAAAAGCCATTTGCTTAATAGGCACTTATTCTTAATTTCCAATGGCTCAATTCCTAGCCCCCGATCCTTCGGTCGACAGATGATATTCCATCTTGTTAACCTATATTTCTTCACGTCGTAGTCGTCGTTGTCACAGTGAGGCCAGTTGCTCGGCCCCGCCTCGTCGTCGTTGACCGCCAGGGCGTCCACGTCGATGATGGGCGCGCCGATCATCTACGTGTGGTCGACGAAGGACCACGCGCGCGCTGCCTTGTCGGACATCGGCGGCGGTGTGTTGTACGACTCCACGAGGGTCGGCCCTAGGCCCTCTGGGTCGTCCTCTGGGTCGCTGCCACCGCATGGAACGCCTGCATCTGCTCGTACAGGGTCGGGGCGCGCCTCCGGCTCCGGCTTCAGCTTCTTCAGCGGCGACGCTGGGCAGAGTGGGCGCTATCGCCGATGCGCAGGCCACCAGCGTGGTGCGTCGATAAGCGCGGCTCTTGCTTGACGCGCAAGTGCGGCAGCGTAGACACGCGCGGCTCCATCTTTGGCACGCGCAGCGGCGGCGTGGGCGCGGAGCTGCGCGAGGATCCTTCGATGCACGAGGAGGAGGAGCGGGAGAGGGACGACGTGGGCGTCGCCGTGGCGCGCCTCGGGTCCCAGACGAAGGGGCGGGCCAAGGGAAGCACGGCGATGTGCGCCAAGACGAAGTTGAGGGAGAAGTTTCGCTGCGCCCAGAACGCATTGCAGTCATATTTGTTCCGCTCAGTGGAGGGCGGCGCCGGCCTGGGGCCGTCCCAACAGTTCCACCGCTCGTCGTGGATCCCTTGAACACCGCCTCATACCGGCCGGTGTTCGTCGGGTCCCAGGCCGAGTCGGCGTGCTGGTCGTCGGTGAGCTTGTCGTAGAAGTGGGTGAGCACCTCCGCGTCCCATGAGGCATCGCTCACCTTCGGCGCGTCCGGGATGGGCACGCCGGCGCGTCCTATGGTGAAGTTGTGCCCGGCGTGCACGTCCGGTGGGCATAGATATCGGGCGTGGAAGAGGGCGCATGCCTGGTGCTCCAACAGGGAGCAGCGCAGGAAGCCGTTTACCGCGAGAGGTCCATCGGCGGGGAGAGAGGGGGCATCGATGGCAATGCAGAGGAGAGTCGAGGAGAACAGTGATGGCAATGTGGCGCTGGGAGCGCTCGGGGCAGGCCATTTATACCGCGGCGGTAGGCCAAAGCGGCGCGCCCGCATTTACTCCGGCGTCCACGCGGGGAAGTGGCACGCCCGCCGCGTGGGCAACGCGACTGGCCGAAGGGACGGCTCGTTGCGGCCCCTGCGTTTCTGAGCCACCTCGAGAGAAGACGAAGACCGGGCTCCGCTTTGAATGTGCGCGCCTATCACTGACGGGGCGGGCCCGCGGACGCCACGCGACGTTTTTTTCCCGTCCGGAGCCCCCACGAGAGCCCCTACGCGGCGGGGTTGGGCTAGGCTTCCGGACGGAAATTGGGGGCGCGTCCGGACGGGAAGGCCCAATAAGGCGCGCGAGTAGGCGAACTGGCTCTCGTGCTGGGAGGGGGAATCATCACCGGAGGTCTCTACACGACCATGCCCGCCTCCGGAATGATGTGTGAGTAGTTCATCCTTGGACTACAGGTAAATAGCAGTAAGTAGATGGTTGTTCTCTCCTCTTTATGGCTCATGCTTAGATCTTGTGAGCTTCCTGATACGTCCATTTTGCATCACCGTTTTATGTTGTTATTTTCTGTTATTCATCGATATATTTCATGTTATGATGCATCCCTTATGTTATTTTGCATGTATCATAATTTTTGGAGAATAAACACCGGGACCAGAAATCTGATGGAAAAAAGCACCATCAAGATACCATATTTCAGAAGATCAGAAGAAGAAGGGGACACCGGGTTGTCTTAGAAGTTCAGAGGAGGACTCTAGCCAGAAGGGGAGCTAGAGGGGGGCCACCAGGGGCCCACACCATAAGGTGGCGCGCTCCCTGGCCGCGCCACCAGGTGGTGTGGCCACCATGGCCCACCTCTGGTCGACATCTTTTGCGTACTTGGCCCCTAGGGAACCCTAATCCCCAGACCATCATCGAAGAATTATTCCACTGCCGCCTCGGGGCGGAAAACACCCGAGAGAGAAAATCTCTCTGGCAGGGAGAAATCTGCTGGGGAAATTCCTCTCCGGAGAGGGGAAATCACCGCCATCGTCACCTTCATCGCTCCGGGCATCATCAAGATCGTCATCTTCATCATCATCACCACCATCACCATCACCCTCATCATCCACCTTCATCCCGTTGTAACAATTAGAGGCTCCTATCGTTGTTTTATATTAGATCTCTCTCCCGGTGTGGATTACTTGTTAGTAGTTGATGCTTGTGAGATTTATCGGTGTTATCACTTTATGACCAGATTGTTATCATCCATTATATCACCTCTGATTATGATCCATATGATGTCTTGTGAGTAGTTCGTTTAGTTCTTGAGGACATGGGAGAAGTCATGATGTTAGTAGTGAAGTTATATTGAAGTAATATCTCGTGGTTCGGTATTTAAGTTGTGGTGCTATTCTTCTAGTGGTGTCATGTGAACGTCGACTACATGATACTTCACCTTTATGGGCCTAGGAGGATGCATTGTGTATTTGGCTACTAATTGTGGGGTTTCCGGAGTGAAAGAAACCTAAACCCCTGTTGGAAAACCGACGGACGAGGGAGCGTAGAATCCCGAAGTTTAAGTCTGTGGTTAGTTTATCTTAATTACTTTCTTGTATTTGTGGATGCTTATGAGGGGCATAATCACAAGTATGTATTAGTCCTATTTGGGCGGTGCATTAGCATAGGTTCACCCACACAACACTTCACGAACCAATGGATATTAATCAACCGTAACGAAGCGAAAGCACTTGACGAACTTCCCATGTGTCCTCAAGAACGTTTGGTAGTCATACGTAACTCAACCGGCTTGTCCTTTTCTCTCAAAAGGATTGGGCCACTCGCTGCAATATTATTTACCGCACTTTATTTACTCGCAATTTATTTATCTGCTATATCAAAAACCTCCAAAAACCCGTTTGCTAGTGTTTACAGTGAATCCTCTATCAGAGCTGCTTGTCAACACCTTCTGCTCCTCGTTGGGTTTGACACTCTTATTTATCGAAAGTACTACGATACACCCCCTTTCCTTGTGGGTCATCAAGACTATTTCTGGCGCTGTTGCCGGGGAGTGAAGCGCTATTGGTAAGTGGAATTGATAAGAAAAGCTTTTACTGTGAGTGTTGTTTTTATTTCTGTCTGTTGTTTTATTTCATTATGGAGAATACTTTTGGTTATCTGTTTAGGGGTACTTCTACCATTGCTACTAGGGTAGTTGGTAACCCGTCTTCTGCTGAATTAGATTCTTATAAAATACCTATAAATTTTTTTGGACGTGTTATGGATAACTGCTACTACGGTGATGGAACTGTCCATCCCGATGATCATTTGCTCTTTATACATGAATTATGCGAGTTATTCAGGTGTGCAGAAATTACAATGGATCAAGTTAAAAGGAAATTACTTTCCTTATCGCTGAAAGGAAGATCCGCTTAATGGTTCAAATTACAAAAGAATGGTGAAACTATTGGATGAGAGGAAATTGTTCCTCTATTTTCTTCTAAATTTTATCCTCCTAGTGAGATTCATAGAGAGCGGAATCAAATCTATAATTTCTGGCCTCATGAGAGAGATAGTATTGCCTAAGCCTGGGGGAGAATGAAGTTATTAATGCTTAAATGTCCCGTTCATAAACTCCCGAGAAATATTGTTATCAATAATTGTTATGCAAGGCTTTCTCTTCATGATAAGGATTTATTGGATGCTTCTTGTTGTAGATCATTCACACGTATGAAGGAAGAAGCTAAATGGAATCTTCTTGACCGTATTAAGGATGGGAGAACGATAGATGTAGAAAGTCGAGTATAAATTATGATTATGAATGCATAAAATCTTTTATGGATACCAATGATTTCTATGATGTTAGTGTTGTTTGTGGTCTTGATTCTCAAATCTTTGCAAACCGTCTTAAAGGTTTTGTCTCTTATCTTGATATTCCTAAAAAAAATATCACAAGTACCATGCACCCTATAAAGATATTGTTCCTGCTAGTAATATAGAAGTGCATGTTGTTAATCCTGATGTTCCTGAGCCATATGTTGAAAAAATGCCTTTCCTTGCTAAGGTGAAAGAACACGCTTTGGTGGCTTGTGCGGTTAATAAGAGTAATAAGAAATCTATTGAACCTGATGAACAAATAACGGTTGAACCTGCTTTAGCAATAGTGAAAGATCTTGTTTGTGAAAATGTGGAGGATGAACACATTGTCTTATGTGAGGATGCTTCTAACATTATTTCCCATCCTCATAGACCTAAGAAAACTAGTGTTCCTATGCTTTCTGTTAAGATTGGTGATCATATCTATTATGGTTTGTGTGATATTGGTGCTAGTTCTATAGCCATACCTTATGAGATTTATAGATAAATTATGCATGAAATTGGTTCTTGTGAGTTTGAAGATATTGATGTGGTTATTCAACTTGCTAATAGAGAAACTATTTTTTCCGATTGGTATTGTTAGAGATGTGGAAGTTTTATGTGGTAAGACTAAATACCCCACTGATATTCTAGTACTTGGTAAGCCTGCTAGTAAGACTTGTCCTATTATTTTTGGTAGACCTTTCTTGAACACTTGTGGTGCTATTATAGATTGTAAAAGAGAGAAGATTTTGACTAAATTTGATGAAAAATCTTATGAGTTCAATTTCTCCAAATTTGTTAGAGCACCTTATGAATCTAAATTGCCTGATGAGAATTTTAAAGTTGAACAACTTGCTTCTATTGCTCTTGCTCAGCAATATATGGAGGACCACGAGAGTGATGTCTTTATGGAAGAGAGAAATGAGATTGACGATATTCTTCTTTGTCAACCAGTAATACTGAAACATAATTTGCCTGTGGAAGACTTGGGTACAACATTACCACCCAAGAGGATCCTGTCTTTGATTTAAAACCTCTGCCTCATGATCTTAAATATGCTTATCTTGATGATAATAAAATATATCATGTTATTATTAGTGCTAAACTTTCAGGTGAAGAAGAGGAAATATTATTGGGAATTCTGAAGAAACACCGTGGAGCTATTGGATATATTCTTGAGGATTTTAAGGGAATTTCTCCTACTGTCTGTCAGCATGCTATTAATATTGAACCTGATGCAAAGCCAGTAGTTGAACATCAACGCCGTTTAATTCCTAAGGTGAAGGAAGTGGTAAGAAATGAGGTATTAAAACTTCTTGATGCTGGTATTATTTTTCATATTGCTGATAGTAGATGGGTGAGCCCTGTGCATTGTGTCCCTAAGAAGGGAGGAATGATTGTTGTTCCTAATGAAAACAATGAGCTCATTCCACAAAGAGTAGTAGTTGGTTATAGAATGTGTATTGATTTTAGAAAGGTTAATAAAGTTACTAAGAAAGATCATTATCATTTACCCTTTATTGATCAAATGCTAGAGAGGTTGTCTAAGAAAACTCATTTTTGCTTTCTTGATGATTATTCTGGGTTTTCTCAAATTGCTGTTAGGAAGCAAGATCAAGAGAAAACAACCTTTACTTGCCCTTATGGTACTTATGCTTATAGAAGTATGCCTTTTGGTTTGTGTAATGCTCCTTCTACTTTTCAAAGATGCATGTCTGCTATTTTTCATGTTTTTTGTGAAGAAATTGTGGAAGTATTCATGGAAGATTTTTCCGTCTATGGAACTTCTTTTGATAATTGTTTGCCCAACCTTGATAAAGTTTTGTAGAGATGCGAGGAAACTAATCTTGTTCTCAATTGGGAGAAATGTCACTTTATGGTGAATGAAGGAATTGTTCTTGGACATAAAATTTCTAAAAGAGGTATTGAAGTTGACAGAGCTAAAGTGGAAGCCATAGAGAAAATGCCCTGTCCTAGGGATGTTAAAGGTATTCGTAGTGTTCTTGGTCATGCTGGTTTTTATAGGAGGTTTATTAAAGATTTCTCTAAAATATCAAAGCCTCTTACTAATATTCTTAAAAAAGATGTATCATTTGGTTTTAATGATGATTGTAAGGAAGCTTTTGAAACTTTAAAGAAGGCTTTAACTACTGCTCCTATTGTTCAACCACCTGATTGGAATTTACCTTTTGAAATTATGTGTGATGCTATTGATTTTGCTGTTGGTGTTGTTCTTGGACAGTGCATAGATAAGAAGTTTAATGTTATTCATTATGCTAGTAAGACTCTTGATGCTTCTCAAAAGAATTATGCTACTACTGAAAAAGAGTTCTTAGCTATAGTTTTTGCATGTGATAGGTTTAGATCTTATATTGTTGATTCAAAGGTTACTATTCATACTGATCATGCTGCTATTACATACCTTATGGAAAAGAAAGATACTAAGCCTAGGATTATTAGATGGGTGTTTCTTTTACAAGAGTTTGATTTGCATATTGTGGATAGGAAGGATGCTGAAAATCATGTTGCTGATAACTTGTCTAGATTGGAAAACATTAGTTTTGATCTTATTCCTGCTAATGATAGTTTTCCAAATGAACAGTTGGTTGCAATAAAGGTAAAATCACAAGATAGTCCATGGTATGATGATTATGCTAACTTTATTGTTTCAAAGTATTTGCCTCCAACATTTACAGCTCAACGAACAAGAAAATTCTTTTATGATTTGAGGCATTATTTTTGGGATGACCCACATTTATATAAAGGAGTTGATGGTATTATGAGAAGATGTGTTCCAGATCATGAACAACGTGAAATACTGAAGAAGTGCCATGGTAGTGCTTATGGAGGACATCACGCTGGAGATAGAACCGCACAAAAGGTTCTACAATCAGTTTTTTATTGGCCTACTCTCTTTGAAGATGCACGTAAATTTATTTTATCTTGTGATGAATGTCAAAGAGTAGGGAATATTTCTAGACGTAAGGAAATTCCTATGAGTTATTCTCTTGTTATTGAACCTTTTGATTGTTGGGGATTCGACTTTATGGGTCCTTTTCCTCCTTCCAATGGTTATACTCATATTCTTGTTGATGTTGATCATGTTAATAAGTGGTTAGAAGCTATACCTACTAAAATTCCTGATGGTGAGACCTCTATAAAATTCTTAAAGATGTTATTTTCCCTATGTTTGGTGTGCCTAGATATCTTATGACTGACGGAGCTTCTCATTTTATACATGGTGGGTTTAGAAAGACCCTTGCTAAATATGATGTTAATCATAGAATTGCCCCAACTTATCATCCTCAAACCAGTGGGCAAGTAGAATTATCAAATAGAGAAATTAAATCTATCTTGCAAAAGACTGTTAATAAATCTAGGAAGAATTGGTCAGATAAGTTGAATGATGCTTTATGGGCTTATAGAACTGCTTATAAAAATCCTATGGGTATGTCTCCTTATAAAATGGTGATGCATGTAAAATGCATACATGAACTTTTCATGTTATTACTTGTTTTTCCTACATATTAGCAACTTATATTCATGTTTTATAATGATTTGGGGGATTTTCTAAACAATACCCCTTCTTTTGGTTCTAACCCTGTTTTTCCAGAAAACGTACTTTTTAGTGTTTCAGACTTTCCGGGAGCTTCGGGACTCCAAAAAGGGCAAGGCCAAAGAGCACGGTTCAGAATTTTCGAGACGAAGACCATGGGCCAAAGTAGAGGGCCAAAAGGCCAACCAGGTGGAAAAGAGGACCCTCCACGCGGCCAGATTCCTTGGCCGCGTGTGGGGCCCCATTTTTGCCCCCGTGGCTCCGATGCCGTCGATCTTTCTTCTCCCGAGTGTCTCGTGACCTAAAAACAACTATATAAAGGGTCCCCTGGCCTTTTCGAGAAGGAGGCGGCGCCGAGAGACGAAACCACGAAACAGAGAGACAGAAGGCTGCCGCCAGAGAAGATCGGAGGGGGGAAACACCGCTCGGATCACCCCCGGAGGGCTCCACCCCCCTCCGGCGTGTTCATCATCAACATCTACAGCAAGATCAGCTCCATCTCTCCACTGTAATCTCTTGGCAAACACGATGTATGATGCAATACTATATTCACTTGATGTATTGTGTCTCCCCGTCTATGTTTGAGTAGTGAATTGTTCTTGGCAATGGTGAAATAGTCCGTTGATTGGTTGCATACAAGTTTGTTATCTTCTATGATTGTCTTTATGTACAATATATGAGTGCACGCATATGTTGGGGAATGCATGTAACGTGATCACCGGTAGCATAATGGAGTGGTGGTGACTTGGGAGTGACAGTAACCTGAGACCGAGCCACAAAGTTAAGTTATTGGGGGATATATATAGGGGACCTTAGAACGTAAGGCTATGGTGGGACTTTATGTCTTAATCAATCTTGTGCAGTCATTTACTTGGCCACATGATCCATCATAAGGGGTTGTAGATCATTTACTTGACTATACCTATTCATGGCTTCTTCCTAGAAGAAACAACTAAGACTAAAACATGTGATTCACTAATTGTGACAACCACACGAACGAAACACCTATTGCTAGAACACTTGCTCCCTTGAGATACTTGAGATATTTGCTGCTTGCTACTTGTGAAACTTTATTAGAAACTTGCTTTAGAAACTTGTTTTAGGATTACTTGCATTTTAAACTTGCTTCACTAGTTACTAGACAAACCACACTCCACGTCACTTGCTTTTAATTAGTTAGTTCCTTTTAGTCAAACTTATTGCTTTGCATAAACAGCCATATAAGAGGGTTATAGGGCTTTAGAGAATAGATAGGTTACCTTCAGCTCCTCGTGGGTTTGACACTCAAATACTTATCGAAAGGTACTACAATTGATCTCCTGCACTTGGGAGTCATCAAGCACTTTTCTGGCGCCGTTGCCGGGGAGCGTTGTGCTAAGTTTTTATTCTTGTTTGCATTGCATACTAACATATAAAACTAAAACACAAAAAAAAATTATAAAATGGAAAACAACCAAACAATCTTAGAACTGTATAATATCTACCTTGAATTAGGACATGAAGTGTTTGAGGAGAAATTGAAAAATTATTTGCACAACAATCATATTTGTGGTAGTACTAATTCTTTGAACACCTTTATTGCTAAGGAAAACCTTGAGCTTGGGGAAGTTTGTCTTGATGAATATGATATTTTTAGTCCCCCTACTATTGAGGATAAAAATGATATACTTGCTGATTCTATGGAAAGTTTTAAACTTGGGGAAGTTGGTTTTGATGAGCATGATATTTCTAGTTCCCCTAGCTTGGAGGAGAAAATTCACTTTGATGATACTATGCCTCCTATATATGATGATTGCAATGAAAATTATGAATGTTTAACTCCCACTATCACTAATGAGGATTTTACTTATGTGGAGAGTAGTGATTCTTTTATGCATGTGGCTCATGATAAGAATGTTTTATGTGATATTCATATTGTTGAATCTATTCATGATGCTACTGAAAATTATTATGAGAGAGGGAAACATGGTTACACATATTTCAACAATATTAAGTTTCCCCTCTTTATGCTGAAAGTATTGAAGTTGCACTTGATCTACCTTTCTATGCTTGCTATTATGTGCTTCTTTTATTTGTTTCATTACAAAATGTCAATGCATAGGAAATGCGTTAGACTTAAAAATAAATTGTTTAATATTTTTTGGTGAGTTCCTTATGCTTTAATTTCCTATTCGGTTTGAGCACACATTTATGTCTTTACAACATGTAAAATGCCTTTACCTACTGTTATGTATCATTTAGTTTAAGATTTTCATTTTATAAAAAATTTGGGAAAGTAAATGAGAAGGATGAGTAATGGAGAAGTTGGGCCGACCTTGAACATGTGTTGTTCATGTCAATGAAACCATTGCAAAGTCTCTACCATTAAAACTTTTTCCAAATCTAAAAACAATAAAAATATTAGTTCACTACTTTAACATCACATTTCTGTCTTATTTCTCATCATAAATGGCAAGAATAATCTTCTATGAGAGATAGGATTAAACAATAGTAATAAGCTGTCCAGAAAACAGATTCCTGAACTTCACTGCGAAAAATGTTTAAAATCACAGAAGTGGAATTTTGACCTGGTAATTTACAACAGCAATATTTAGTTATCAGTACATATTTCATTAGTTTTAAGTTTTCTGATTTGAGCAACTTAAGTGCCTCTAAAAATTCACTCTTTACGGGCTGTTCAGTTTTTGGCAGATTATGTCTTTATTTTGCATTGCTCTCATTACTTGTGTTTTGTGTGGTTCTTTTGATCAAGGAGCAATGCACAACTGTAGTAACAGTAGTTAATATTTAGAATCAACTCATGATGTGTCTTTGATGTACCTATGTGGATTTTATTTATGGAGGCACTAACCCCTCTAATCAAGTTTTATGTTGAGATTTGTGTAAGAATAATTTTTCAGGAGGAAGAGTTGAGTGAGATAAACAAAGATCAAGAGGGACAACCAATAAAGCTTGGGGATGTACCCCTGGTCTCATCCTACATGTGTCAAATAAGTACAAGAATCCAAGCTTGGGGATGCCGAGCCACCTCACTCCAACCATCATGATGTTAAGTAAGTAAAGCCTAGCTATATGGCTATAAAGAAAGCGCTTTACGGGAGGCAACCCGGTTGTTTTTGTTTGGATTTTCCTAGTGTTCTATTTCTGTCTCAAGAGATTAGTTTTTTTTGTTTTAATTCTGGAGTTTTCAATAAAGAGTCAAGTCAAACCCATTTGGACTTATAAGTTGCTATCCTAGTGCATGAAATTTCTGTTTCAGCACGAGTCTGCTCACTGTATGATTTTACGTTTTTTATTGGTATGTCGGATTGAGCTAATTTTTTAGTATGTTCTGCAACTTTTTGTCCTATGTAATAAAACAAATTGGCTGAATTTTTTGACGAGTCTAGCTTAGGGAAAAACATTCGTTTTGCCGCTGTTGCTTTTCTGGACAGATTCTGCCTTCTTTTGTTTTTATGCACTCTTTGGGCTTGGGAATCGAATTTCCATGATTCTTTCAAGCAAGAGAGTGAACATAAAACATAATGAACCTTATTGTATATCTACCGGAGCATTTGATTTGGAATTTTGCACAGCAAGCATGTGATTTATTTGTCCTTGCTAATCTCACCCCACAGAAAAAGAATGGGAGAAACATGTTTTGTGAAGTTTTTTCACAGGGAATAGAGGATATGTGCCTCAAGACATCCAAGAATGGTGAAATCCATAAGCTTGGGGATGTTATGAACACCCCACTGGAGTTACACTCTTTTGGTTAGCACACGTCTACTTTCTGTTTTTCTAAGCAAAGCATTTATCGTAGAGACTTGAAGCGTCTAGTTTTTATTTTTATTTTTGTTTTGATAAGACCACACCCATCATTTTATATGAGATTGAGCTACTGGAGTTTGGGGTTGGAATGTATTGTATGCTATTATTATGACTTGTAATAGGGATGCCATGGTTGATTTGAAGAGCTACATATGTTTGCATGATTTATAGGCTTCTTATGTGTAGAAATTTGCAATAATGTTGTCTTGAGCTATCTCTTATTCATGTACTTGATGTTAATTGCTGGTTTATTTAGTTTGTCATGAAATGAGTAGTTCTATGGACATATGCATGCATAGTAGTTGGTCAACTATCTCCCTCTTTCTAGCCAAAAATTTAAAAATTCCAACAAGTAAAAACTTGTTTCCAACACTCCTTAGCCAAGTATTTCCAGTGAGTCCACCATATCTTCCCATTATCTTCATTGCTATTCAGAGTATGTTCACCATGTTATTGTGTTATTTATGTTCTAAATTAATATATTCACTTTATTAATTTTCATGGGTTGAATTTGGGATAGGACTCTCACGAACTTTTGAAGGCACACTTTACTTTTTATGCATCTAATAAACATGACCCAATAATTGGAGCCACAAGTTTTGCGTTTGACAAGTGTGTGGTTGGGAGCTAGCTATAAACGTGTATCACCGGAAAGATTTCAACATTGCACAAAAATCTACATTTGGTTGATATCATGTACTTTTGTTTTTGGACTCCTGCCATGCCGAAATGAAATAGAGGAATAGTAAGTTTTGATGAGTAAGTATCTATATGACTAGAGAAACGCATTGGGCCGCTAACCCAAGCATGGCTTTATCATGGTGGAAATTTACTTACAGCTTGAGTGACTCTACAACACATCCTACAATAAAATAAGAAGCTATGCATAATAGTGAATGAAAATAAAAAGGATGATGAGTCTACTCCGTTTGTTTGTCTTGTCATTGTGACATGGGCTTGTTTCCATGTCATGGGGCAAGAGGTACCTCTTTGCGGTTCTCTATGATGTCATTAATACTTATTATTATTGTACAAAGCTTATTAGGAATCTTAAGTTGATTAATCATGGAGTAGGTTTTCACACTCACGGGGCATGCGGCTTTCAACCACCTTGTCATTCACATTACTTCAACATTCACCATTTAAGATGCTAGTGATAAAGGGGCAATGAGAGTTCTAGATCAATGGATACCACATTTCAATTAGTAATTTTAGTTGAATAATTTAGAGGCTAAATAAGACTTGATCATGTTTTACCTCTACTCAATTTTCTCCAAAGTGTCCACCATATTTTCTATTTTCCATTATGTATTCTTTGACCAATATAGGATTTTATTTTTCATTTTGTGTATGCATTTGGTCCATAGTGCTTTTATTTCATTATACACTTTGTGAACTTTTATGAAGCATCTTTGCTTCCATATTTGATATTTCTTACAACATGAATTGTATATTGCTACTCATTTCTAGTATTAATCATTTGATTATATGTAGCATGAATAATCCTCCTTGATATCCCATGATTGTTTCAATATGCAAAGTCCATGTTAGTTTTATCAGCTTCATACTCGAGGACGAGCATGGGTTAAGCTTGGGGATGTTGATGCATGTAAAATGCATACATGAACTTTGCATGTTATTACTTGTTTTTCCTACATATTAGCAACTTATATTCATGTTTTATAATGATTTGGGGGATTTTCTAAACAATCCCCCTTCTTTTGGTTCTAACCCTGTTTTTTCAGAAAACGTACTTTTTAGTGTTTCAGACTTTCCGGAAGCTTCGGGACTCCAAAAAGGGCAAGGCCAAAGAGCACGGTTCAGAATTTTCGAGACGAAGACCATGGGCCAAAGTAGAGGGCCGAAAGGCCAACCAGGTGGAAAAGAGGACCCTCCACGCGGCCATATTCCTTGGCCGCGTGTGGGGCCCCCTTTTTTCCCCCGTGGCTCCGATGTCGTCGATCTTTCTTCTCCCGAGTGTCTCGTGACCTAAAAACGACTATATAAAGGGTCCCCTGGCCTTTTCGAGAAGGAGGCGGCGCCGAGAGATGAAACCACGAAACAGAGAGACAGAAGGCTGCCGCCGGAGAAGATCGGAGGGGGGAAACGCCGCCGGGATCACCCCCGGAGGGCTCCACCCCCCTCCGGAGTGTTCATCATCAACATCTACAGCAAGATCAGCTCCATCTCTCCACTGTAATCTCTTGGCAAACACGATGTATGATGCAATACTATATTCCCTTGATGTATTGTGTCTCCCCGTCTATGTTTGAGTAGTGAATTGTTCTTGGCAATGGTGAAATAGTTCGTTGATTGGTTGCATACAAGTTTGTTATCTTATATGATTGTCTTTATGTACAATATATGAGTGCACGCATATGTTGGGGAATGCATGTAAGGTGATCACCGGTAGCATAATGGAGTGGTGGTGACTTGGGAGTGACAGTAACCTGAGACCGAGCCACAAAGTTAAGTTATTGGGGGATATATATAGGGGACCTTAGAACATAAGGCTATGGTGGGACTTTATGTCTTAATCAATCTTGTGCAGTCATTTACTTGGCCACATGATCCATCATAAGGGGTTGTAGATCATTTACTTGACTATACCTATTCATGGCTCCTTCCTAGAAGAAACAACTAAGACTAAAACATGTGCTTCACTAATTGTGACAACCACACGAACGAAACACCTATTGCTAGAACACTTGCTCCCTTGAGATACTTGAGATATTTGCTGCTTGCTACTTGTGAAACTTGCTTAGAAACTTGTTTTAGAATTACTTGCATTTTAAACTTGCTTCACTAGTTGCTAGACAAACCATACTCCACGTCACTTGCTTTTAATTAGTTAGTTCCTTTTAATCAAACGTATTGCTTTGCATAAACAGCCATATAAGAGGGTTATAGGGCTTTAGAGAATAGATAGCTTACCTTCAGCTCCTCGTGGGTTCGACACTCAAATACTTATCGAAAGGTACTACAATTGATCTCCTGCACTTGGGAGTCATCAAATGGTTTATGGAAAATCTTGTCACTTGCCTTTAGAATTAGAACACAAAGCTTATTGGACAGTGAAAGAATTAAATAAAGATTTTAAACTTGCTGGTAAGAAAAGAATGCTTGATTGGAATCATTTAGATGAATGGAGATGTGAAGCTTATGAAAATGCCAAGGTCTTAAAAATGAAAGTTAAACAATGGCATGATAAAAGAATCCTTAAAAGAGACTTTCATGTTGGTGAGAAAGTTCTACTGTATCGGTCTCGTCTCAGATTTTTTGCAGGAAAATTACTCTCCCGATGGGAAGGACCTTATACTCTTGAAGAAGTGTATCGCTCGGGTGCAATCAAAATTGCTTCCCTCAAGGATAACACTACACAAGTGGTAAATGTACAAAGACTCGAACATTATATTTCTGTGGATTCCTATGATGAAGATGTGGATGTTATTAAAGTTATGACTCCGGAGAAGTTCATTAAGGGGAACATTCCAGAATCTGCAGAGTCTGTTCTGGAATAGGTAACAGTTCTGTTAAGAAAAAGTTTGTGAAATACCTTTTCAGTTATAAATTATCTGTTTTTTGAAAATATGAAAAATACCGAGCCGAAGAGGAGTTGGAGAAGGTGCCCAGGCCCTAGAGGCACCACACCACCAGGTGGCGCGGGCCCACCCTTGGTCGCGCTAGCCTATGGTGTGGGCGCCCCGGAGTCCCTCTCCGACTCTTTTTCGACCTAGACTTTCCTTTCGTTACGTATATTTTTGCTATATAACCCCCCCCGGACCCCCCGAGGTCCGTATATCGTTTTCTCGTCGTGTTTCTATTTCGTGCTGTTTCTGCTAGGATCTGTTTTCACTTTTAGAAGCATCATTGTCTCCACCAACAACAACAAGGGGAAGGTACCGAAGCAGGATGATCTCCAAGACCGCAAGCCGGAGAAGGAGATCAAGAGTGGAGCTGAAGGAGACGTGGAAGAAAACCCATGAGTGTGTCCACACGCCACCGTTGCAAGCAATGGAGTGGTTACAAAACCTCCCAAGCAAAAGTAAAGGACGAACACTTGATGGAGGTCTCGATGTCACTTTTTATCCCTAGATATTCCACTTTCAAGTATTAAGAGACCTTTCCATACTTTAATTCATGAATATCAATATATGAGGTACCCGGGTCAAGGTTGCCTTCTTGCTGGGATATGGACCGTTCTAACCGTGCACATAGAGAGAGCTCTCAACCTAAGTAAGTGTGGGCGAAAAATCCAGATGGCTGGAATGCACCGATTGACAAGCATGCAAACCGTATTGAGTACAACACTGATATGATGCGTCAGCTTATATTCGTAATTGAATAAATGAAGAAATCAGTGGACAAGCTCATCGCGAAGGATTCACCACGACCACCGAAGAATTGATTCGTCATTGGTATTGGAATCCCCTTGGCTTGTTCCAAGCTTGGGGGAGTGCCGCGATATCACTTTTATCTTTCACCCTTTTACCTTTTAGTAGAGTCATATAATGAGTAGAGGAAATATCATATAGTATGGTTTGCAGTATGGAAGTGTTGCTCCCTAGTTGGTTATCGTTGTATCTCTTGGTTTGAGTTGCCATAATGAAATATTAATGAGAAGTTTCATCATCTACTTGTTCTACTTTATTTTAGTTTTCAATTTTTGATGTGATTGATCTTGTTATTAGTATTGGTATCAATGTTGGAGCTTCAAGATGATATAGTTGGTTTTGGCAAACTTAGCATTGGCCAGTAGCAACAATTTGTTGAGACTTAAGTTGAAAAAAGGAGTTGCATGTAGATATATTATTCCATGATCTTTCTTCTTTGTTAGCTGATAAGCTTAGTATTCTCAAATAAGTTTGTTTGCACCTTCAAGGAAGATTGCATGATTGGCTTTATCATATATGTTTTTATTTTGTTTGCTTCAATTCTTATGCTTGCTACCCAACCTTGCTAGCCAAAAACCTATACCGAGAGGGAATGCTTCTCGTGCATCCAAACCTTGAGCCCTAAAACCTTGCCATTTGTGTCCACCATACCTACCGATATGTGGTAATTCACCGCCACTCCAAGTAAATTGCTCGTGTGTTACCTTTGAAACCTTCAAAATTATCCCTGTTTTGTGTTCCTGTTATTAGCTCATGAGGATGCAAATAGAGAATCTTTATCTCACTTGTTGATTGGACTCACACACCTGGACTAGTGGCTTCATCCGCTTATCCAAATGCTAGAAGAGCTGACAGCGGGGTGCCAAGCCCAAAATAATAATACAAATTCTCTTCACTCGTTTTGCCCCTGATTTATCAGTCAAAGCATAATTGTGTAAATAAAAGAGAAAGAGGGATGACCTTCTATACGAGCTGCGTCCTTCAATGGGAGCCACTCTTGTGAGTCTAGTTGGCTTGTGACGTGCTGTATTTTCTGTTTGCCATTCGTTGACATAGACATACACACCCCTCAAAATATAGACACTCCTCCGTGGTATGTGATTATTGGCAGGCACCTGAGGATTCGGTTAGCCATGGTTTGTGTAAGATGGATGGGAGGAGTTTCAAACTTTTATACCTCTTTTTTACAAAATAAAATCTCTAGCACATGAGTGATCAATGCTTCCCTCTGCGAAGGGCCTATCTTTTACATTTATGTTGAGTCAGTAAACCTACTTTTTTCTGTCTAAGCAAGCATTTGAGTTGTTGTGATTCATCCAGCTACATGTTGATTTCCCCAATCATGTTCTTTATTCTTCTTTGTATCTGCAAATGCTTTTATCTGTTTGAATACCACTTTCAAATTTACCAATGTTTGCAAAGAGACCGTTATAATTGAGCATGATAAACTCTGCAATATAGCTCTAGTATAAAAGACTTTGATCAAAACATAAGTACACTGTTAATTGTTCTATGTCCAAGAACGAAGTTTGCCTTCACCAATTGTGATTTACCTTTTGCACCTTTGCTGTTACTTTATTTGTTTCAAGTTTGATTATATGAGAGGAGTAGCTGTATAAAATGACTTGTTCTTTGTAGATGTGATGTCTGTTGTCCGTATTTTATTTTATCGACACCTCACTCCATAAATCTGTGGTCATGTTTACCGAGTTCAGTTTCGCTTGGGGACAAGCGAGGTCTAAGCTTGGGGGGAGTTGATACGTCCATTTTGCATCACCGTTTTATGTTGTCATTTTCTGTTATTCATCAATATATTTCATGTTATGATGCATCCCTTGTGTTATTTTATCTTATTTTTCATGTTTCATAATTTTTTGGAGAATAAACACCGGGACCAGAAATCTGATAGAAAAAGCACCGTCGAGATACCATATTTCAGAAGATCGGAAGAAGAAGGGGGACACCGGAGGTGTCTTAGAAGTTTAGAGGAGGACTCCAGCCAGAAGGGAAGCCAGAGGGGGCCCACCACGGGCCCACACCAAGAGGTGGCGCGCCCCTGTCCGCACCACCAGGTGGTGTGGCCACCCTGGCCCACCTCTGGTCGACATCTTTCGCGTACTTGATCCCTCGGGAACCCTAAGCCCTAGACCATCATCAAAGAATTATTCCGCCGCCGCCTCGGGGCGGAAAACACCTCAGAGAGAAAAGCTCTCTGGCAGGGAGAAATCTACCAGGGAAATTCCTCTCTGGAGAGGGGGAATCACCGCCATCGTCACCGTCATCTCTCCGGGCATCATCAAGATCGTCATAGTCATCATCATCACCACCAGCACCATCACCCTCATCATCCACCGTCATCCCGCTGTAACAATTAGGGGCTCCTGTTGTTTTTTTACATTAGATCTCTCTCCCGGTGTGAATTACTTGTTAGTAGTTGATGCTTGTGAGATTTATCGGTGCTAGAACTTTATGACCAGATTGTTATCATCCATTATATCACCTCTGATTATGATCCATATGATGTCTTGTGAGTAGTTCGTTTATTTCTTGAGGACATGGGAGAAGTCATGATGTTAGTAGTGAAGTTATATTGAAGTAATATCTCGTGGTTCGGTATTTAAGTTGTGGTTCTATTCTTCTAGTGGTGTCATGTGAACATCGACTACATGATACTTCACCTTTACGGGCCTAGGAGGATGCATTGTGTATTTGGCTACTAATTTTGGGGTTGCCGGAGTGACAGAAACCTAAACCCCCGTTAGGAAACCGATGCACGAGGGAGCGTAGAATCCCGGAGTTTAAGGCCGTGGTTAGTTTATCTTAATTACTTTCTTGTATTTGTGGATGCTTACGAGGGACATAATCACAAGTATGTATTAGTCCTAATTGGGCGGTGCATAGTGTAGGTTCACCCACACAACACTTCACGAACCAATGGATATTAATCAACCGTAACGAAGCGAAAGCACTTGATGAAATTCCCAATGTGTCCTCGAGAACGTTTGGTAGTCATAAGTAACTCAACCGGCTTGTCCTTTTCTCTCAAAAGGATTGGGCCACTCGCTGCAATATTATTTACCGCACTTTATTTACTCGCACTTTATTTATCTGCTATATAAAAAACCTCCAAAAACCCGTTTGCTAGTGTTTACAGTGAATCCTCTATCCAACCTGCTTGTCAACACCTTCTGCTCCTCGTTGGGTTCGACACTCTTATTTATCGAAAGTACTACGATACAACCCCTGTACTTGTGGTTCATCATTGTCCTACATGATCAAGATCATCTTATTATAATGATACATGTTGTGTTTGCTGGGATCTGGTGAATATTGAATGATATGTCCAATGATTATCAGTCTATCATGTTCTTTCATGTGTATGTTATTTATGATCGTGCATACTTCTTCAGTTCTTCCATTGCAAGATCAAATCCATGCCTAGTGTATGAGTAAGATGCCATACACTTTTTTTCCATATCTTCTCCTCTAAAACCCGTTGTTTGGAAATTAGCATATATGTGCCTAAGGCAGAATCTCTGAGGGTGGTTTGAAAATAAAGTGGCCACAAATTTTATCAGCCCTTTCTGTCTGCATGACATGATTGTGTAGTTTCCAAACTTGTCACTTTCACCACCAAGAACATATTTTAGTTGTTCAAGAAATCAAACCAAATTTTCTATATCTTCTTTAACAACAACCCAGGCAATTGGATACATATTATTGTTGCCATCTATGCCTATAGCAGCTAGTACTTGAGGTCGAGTTGTTAACTTGATGAAGCAGCCATCCAATCAGTGAAAGGCCTGCATCCTTCCAGAATCCTTGTTTTGCAGCATTCACACAGAAAAACAGTCCATAGAATCTTGACTTATCACTAATGACAACAGGTTGGCCCTTCTTCATTTGTTCTAATTGTTCCTCTGTTGGACCAGTGAGAGTGGTCATAATACACATGGACCCAGTTTTTTTTCTATTACAGTATGTAGATAATACCTAATTATGTGGTACTACTTCTCGTGGTCACCCAACACCATTCACCTTGCTTTGTTCTTTGCCTTATATGCCATCCTCTTATGCACATCCACCCCCATAGTTCTTCTTTTCTTTGTCCATTGAAGTAGCGATGCAAGTGTTGAGGTCTGACCTAAACTTGACCACAAACAGTGCTAAGACAATTGGAATTAACTCCGGAGCTAGATGGTTTAGTGGGACATGAGTGCTCCACATGAATTTTTTAATGCAGGATGTCTTCTCATTCTTGATATGAGAGGCTGACATGTAAAAATTGCTACCATATTTCTCCTTCTCTTTGCACCACACAATCATGTTGTCTTTGCAATTCCACTGGTAATGAAAATTTCTGACCTGCACAATGTGTAGCCTAGCAAGTGCATGCTTGAACTGGTAAACATCTTTGAAACAAAAAAACTACATGAAATGTTGCTCTGCATTTTCCCTATTTTCGTCATACCACACTCTTTCTTTAGCTTTCTTTGCCCTAGTTTTTGTTCCCTTAGAAAGTCTAAATGAAATGGGATCAAAGCCATCATCATCTTCCTGTTTAAGAAAACATTCTTCCTTTCCATCATCAGAAGGAGCTCAGTCAGGTATTTTTGGAATTTCAACTTGAGAGTGGGATCGCAATGTTGGTCCGTGCTTTTCAACTTTTTTCTTCATAGGCTCTTTTTCTAAAATTGGCCCACAATATTCAGATTGGTTGTCGAATATATCCTCCACATCTGTATCACCCTCACAGTGTAGTAGTGGGTCATTCATTTTCCTCTTCATTTATGCAAGTGTGATCTTCAACTCTTCTTCATCCTTTCCTCTCATCTCCTCTACGTTATCTGGGTCATATTGGCCTTCATCCCACCAAATGTCACTATCATCGGATTTCTTCCCCTCCGCTTGTTCCTCTTGTTCTTCTAACATATGATTCTCATCAACTTGTGTGTGCAACTTCTCACAATACATAATACTCTGTGTCTAAAACTACTCTAGAATATGTCCACTTTGCTCTGCATCCAAATCAATGTGAACTGAATGTGATTTAGCTGCATTTGTCCCCTTCACTTGTGACAAAATAATTCTCTGTTTACGCTTGTCCCGCACAATAGTAAGGACCAATTTCTTGCCGCTTTCATACTTTCTAATAATCTCTTCTTCCTTACTGCTGCTGTCAACTGTATCTAGCCCTGCCAATCCCTCTCCTTCATCTTTAACATAGTACATTGTGTCAGAAATTCCATACCCCTGTTTTTCCATTATTGACAGTAGATTCAAATACCTAATTTCATTAGAGGCCATCAATTTTTGCACAAATTTTGAACCATCAAAGAGAATATATAGCTCCCAAGTCTCTGAATTTATCCTAGACTTAAAATATGGCAACAAATAAACCTATATACTCAACACACATGTCCAAATTGGTAGTACTCGATGAAACCCTAGCTCCTAAATTCCTAAATTGTAAGCCACAAGCAGAAGAATTTCTTACTCGTCGTCCGAGACGTAGTGGCTGAGCGGGTCCTCGCTGAGCACAGGAAGTATAAATCGCCGGGAGGAGAATGAGCAACCAGCGGCAGCGGTGCAGGCTCGCTGTCGTCAGAATGCAAGTCGATGTGACCATCGGCGAGCCTATCGCCGCCTCGGCCGCGAGCATTGTTGTCGCAGGGATCGCAATCGATGCCTAGCTTGGCGTCTCTGCCGCCAACGCCAAGCTTGCAGTCTCCGCCGCCCCTCCCCCTCCCGTCGTCATTTCCACATATCCGCGGGACATAGAGTAGGGAAAGAGACTTAAGTGTCCCAACCTGACGGTCTGTCGTCTTCCCTTGACACGTAGGCCTAGCATCGGGCCACGATCGTCGAATACGCATTTTGATGGATTTAACTTCATCTTGTAAGTGCGCAAATTTTCGAAGGTTTCTCGTAAATCATCAAGGAGTGTATCTTTTTCCTTGGTTACGACAACAATGTCGTCCACGTAAACGTGGACATTTTTGCCAATCTGACTATGCAAACAATGTTGCATGCAACGCTGGTAGGTGGCACCTGCGTTCTTCAGACCAAATGGCATGGTTATGTAATAGTACGTCCCATAAGGGGTTATAAAAGAAGTCTTAATTTGATCTTCCTTTTTCATGCGTATTTGATGGTACCCGGAATATGCATCCAAAAAGCATAAGAGCTCAGAGCCTGCAGTGGCATCTATTATTTGATCAATTCGCGGTAATGCGAACCTATCTTTTGGACACAGTTTGTTTAAGCCGGTGTAATCTATACACATTCTAGGGGCAGTGGTATCTTTCTTCGGTACTAATACCGGATTTGCAGACCATTCGGTGTGTATAACTTCCTCGATAAAGTCTGCTGCTAAAAGCCGGATAATTTTCTTTCCGATAGCCTTCCGTCTTCTTCCATCAAATCGACGGAGACCTTGTTTGACGGGTTTGGAGCCTGGAATCACCTTAAGTTGGTGCTCAGCAAGTTCCCTGGGTACGCCTGGCATGTCAGCTGGACACAAGGCGAAAATATCCCAGTTCTCACGGAGGAACTTGATGAGCTCGCCTTCCTATTTGTCGGTCATCCCAGTTCCCACCACGACAAATTTTGTCGGATCGTTGGGATCTAGGATTACCTGTCTTGTGTTCTCGGAGGTCTTGAAGCTATCTGTTGGCTTCCGGGTTTCTCTTCCTACCGGCATTTCTGTCGACGATACCTCTTTGGCCAGCTCCTTCAACTCTTCCTTTGCTATGATTTTCTCGGCGCAAATGGCGTTTTCTTTTTCCAGCTTGTTTGCCAACTTGAAGTCTCCTGATATGGTGATTACTCCTCCTTTTGGCCCTGGCATCTTCAGCTTGTTATAGATATAGCATGATCTTTCCATGAATTTGGCGAAAGCTGGACGTCCGAGTATCGCGTGATACACGCTTTCGAACGGCACCACTTCGAAGGATACTTTTTCCTGACGGAAGTGATCTTTTTCTCCGAAAGTGACATCTAGGGAAATTTCTCCTAGGGATCGTGCTTGCCTGCCAGGAATAATGCCGTGAAAACATATGTTGCTATGGCTGAGCTGGGTCTCAGAGATTTTCAGATGCCTCAGTGTATCCAGGTACATTATGTTAATGCCGGAACAACCGCGTTTATTTCTCGAAGCGTTCTTTTTGCCACCTTTGCTGACGGAGTCGCCAGGAAAGTTAGGGCACACTCTCCATCAACTCTCGGAAACTTGGGCTCGCCTTTTCGCTGCTGTTCCTGAATTTTTTCATCAGTGTCCGATTCACTGTCTTCTTTCTCAGCTTCTGGCTTTTGTTTGGAAAACTTCCTTTTGGAATTCTTTCCCTTATTTCCGGATCCTGCACTGCCTTTCATATGCTTGTTCAGCCGGCATTGTGCGTTGGTATGGGTGGGTTTCCCAAATTGCGAATGGTGGACGCAGGGTTCCGACTTAATCTTTTCTCATTCTTCCTTGGTGTAATTGATTGGTTCTGAACTGCGTCATTTCCATCTATTCCCTTTTTCGCTTCCAAAGTCTATGTTAACTTCTTTGGGCTTTTGTGTTGCGTCTGGAGTTCCTTTTTTCTCAGAGCGAGGATTCTTTTTGGCCTGTATCAGTGTGTCGACACTGCCTCCTCTAGCTCTGATGTCGTCTTCGGCTGCAGCGTGTTCATTGGCGGTTGTAAGCATAGATCCGAGATCTTTGTGCTGTTTGGAACCAACCATGAACAGTACAAGTCCGGGTTTTAGGCCATTGACGAAAGCATGCATTGCTTGTACGTCAGTTACTCCAGAGCATCTATTCTTCATTGCAGTCCATCTTGAGATAAAATCCACGTATGGTTCGTCCTCAAATTGGGTGCAACGGTTTAGCTGGTTGATGCTATTCGGGCGTTTGTAGGTTCCCCGGAAATGCTGAGTGAATACTCGAGCCATATCATCCCAGTTGTCGACCGTTCTGGACGGTAGTCCATTAATCCAATCTCTGGCTCCATCCAGTAACATTAGGGGAAGAAACTTTACAGCTTCTAGGTCCGTCCCATTGTTAATCTGGACGGCTGTATAATAGTCTGAGAGCCAGGTATCCGGGTTTGTACTACCGGTGTATTTTTGGTACGTTGGACCAACTTTGGCAAAGCCAGAATGCAGAGTTATCCTTCGGATCCTATCTGTAAAGCACTTAGGTCCAAAGTATAAGTCGTCTCTTTCCGCCCTATCCATGTGTGCGGAGTACCTGCCGGCTGAATGGACAGAAGGGGATCTGCTCCTTTCTTTTCCATTGTTGCGCGGACGCGCTTTTCCGGGATCATCTCTGTTTCTTCCGATATCACGTCCCTTTGGATGAGGTGGAGTTCTACTCCTGTATCTTTGCTTGTCCTTGGGGGGTGTCCGAGATCTCTCACGCCTGTGAGGTATACCCTGTCTTCCGGCTTTTTCAGCTGGGTTTCTCGGAGGTGGCATTGCTTTGCCGTCATTCCGGTGTTTTTCTTCCCGATCGTGGGTATTAAGTCCACCTTTCGGGAGATGGGATCCGGTTCTAGACACTTCATCCCTGTTATTGGGATTTTTCTTGTCTTTTCTCGGATCCGTTTTCCTCTCGTTTGGATCTCTCGGCTCCTCCGGTCCGGGTGCTCCAGCGGCGCAAGTAGCTGTTTTGCATAGGGCGGAGTCGTCATGCAGCCTCCCTGATCACTCTCGCCCCCGCTGTTGTTGTTGCAATGCTTTTCCGAGGAAAGCATACACCCCTTGAAGTTTTTCACCGTTTGAGTAAATATCGTTGTTGCGGATGGCGAACGCTGCTTCCGCGTTTTCTGCTGCGGTTTTGTATATTGGTTCGCCTCTGGCATCTTTGCCGTTTACCTGCTTTTGCCAAGATGGGTTGTGAAACCTTTCTTTTGGCGGCAGTACTTCCGGTCTTACGATTCCGGGCAACCTTGTAGGTTTTAAGGCAGATCTATTCTTTTTCTCGTACTCCTCGATTTCTTCCTTCATGAGATTGATGTCATCCTGGGTTTTTTGGAGGTGTTCACGAGTTCTGAATATATGTTGCTGTTGCCTTTGGAGAGCTTGTCTCCTGGCTTCTAGCACTTCAGGGGGTTCGTGCAATCTCACTGGTGTTTGTAGCAACTCCTGTTCTTCTTGTTCAGTCATTGGCGGAACAAGGATTTCTTTTGTTTTCTTCTCCGCAGGTTTTGTTCCGCTTGCATCTCCTACTTCCGGGGTTTCATCAGCTAGATCAACCGATTTCTTCTTCCGGAGTTTGTATTGGAGTTTTTTAGTGGCCTTGTGCTTTTTCTTGGAAGAGGGAGGTTTTTTGACAGGTTCTTCCTCTGTCAGTTCTTTGACATTGGGAAATATTGGAGAGGTTTCTCCGTATTCTCTCTCTTCCTCTGGCGGAGGAGTTCTAGGGCTTCCCTGACTGCCGGCGTCCGTGTTTTCAGCCGGTTTCGCCATTAGTACTTCGTGGAATCCCTCATGAAAAGATTTAACCTTTCTTTCGAAGGCGTCCACGTCTTCGTCTTCGGAATCAAAGTCATCTGATCCGGTTTCTGACTCTAATCTCGCCTCAATGGCGGCTAGCACAGAGTCAGCTTCCGAGTTCATCGTTGTATTGGCGGATGTCGGATCTTCCACTTCTGTAGTGGGTTTGCTATTTTCTACCGCTTGCACGGGGTTACTTTCATCCGTGTTTTCGACGACCTCGGATTGCACCATGCCGATAAAGTGTGAATAACTTTTTTGTCGGCGATCTGAGCAAAACCCGGTATCGTAGTCATCTTCGACTGGGTATAGGGCGGGTGGGAAAATTTGCTTCCACCGCTAAACCCCATGGCCTCTGCAGTTAGTCCGATAAAGATATTTGTAGATCCAATCGGTAACACGCAGACACTTACCAGATGATTTTGCGCCGGTATGTAAGATCCATTGTCGAGGAAACGTCCAACATCATCGTCGAACTCCAGGCTTCCGACTGTTATGGAACTGCCGATCCCGCCAAGTATCCCAGATCGAAATTTAACGCCTGACGCCGTCTGCCCCACGGTGGGCGCCAACTGTCGAGACATCGTAGTAGTTTTCATAGACGGAGGTGCCATGAGACTACGGGTAGAGACGTGGGGGACGTGGTTGTGCGAAGGACAAAAACACAGGGTTTACCCAGGTTCGGTACGTCGTAGTAATGCGGCATTCCTACTCCTGCAATCTCACTAATCAGGGCTAAAGCCTGTGTATACAAGTACAACGTGAGGTTCTGTTTAGCTATTCGCTGCGGATCAACTTCTCGGCGAGTTAGCCTATAGCTTCTTGTCTATCTATCATATCTCCCGCCCGGCTTTATATAATATCCGGGTTAGGACATACAGAGTAGGAAACCTAGAAGACTACGGCAACTATTAACTTGGAAAGCAAGGAATCCGCCTTCTACTCCAAGCCAGATCACGTGGGCCGTGATCCGGGTTCTTCTAGAATCCGGCTTCTGTGCGTCGGCTTACTGGGCCGCCCAATGGACCATAGCCCACTACCATTTGGGCCACCCGGGTAATCCGGCACTTTAGACTACATCTGATATACCCCTAATCGGTATATATCCGACATTAGGCGTCCTAAACCGAGCGATCAGATAAATAGGGTGCTCCGCGTCACATGTCTGCCCTGAAGCATCATGCTCGTTGTCTTTTATCTCAAAAACGGTGGTTAGCTGACACAACGACCCCATACGTGGCGATTCTCCATAATTTTCCCGCAAAATTAGGGCTTGCCGTGGAGATGCTCCTGTTGCGGAAATGTTTACTCTTGCCCGTCTGATCGAACAAAACATTGCATCGAGCAAGTACAATAAGGTACAGTCAGCAGGCTGCAAGCATTTAACTAATATATTTGTGCTTAGGTGGAGAAGAGAAAATGGAAGCGGGTCAGCTGCAGCGTGTGCTCCTAGACACCATGTGAGAGTAACACGTGAGCCATGCATTATAGCTAATTGTTGTATATGTTGACTATAGATGACATGACTTTTTTTAGTCAAGAGCAGTCGATACTATTGTACTTACTCTGAAAGGGCCGCTTGAGAATGAACTTTTTGCATCGACGAATTCGCCACCAGAAATCCTATTCTATTCGGCTGATGGAAAAGAGGATACGAATAGCGGCGCAGGCGTGCAGGCTACTGTAGTAGGGGTAGGGGCATGTTTTCTATTCGAGGCTCCTCGTGATACCGTCCTGGAACGGTCGGACTTGGTCACGTCTCAGCAACAAAGGAGGAAGCGACGGGTCGCGTCCAGCGGCGCTGCATGCCTGCCCTCTTTAGTCTTGTACTCCCTCACATCTGCCTGCCGCTGGCAGCTGCCATCGATCGAATCGATCGGCCAGACGTTTCGTACGCGCGGCTTTGGGCAAAGCTAGCGCGCGCCGATCGTTGTCGAGCATTGGAGTGGATCGTCCTGAGATGCGCTCGCCTTGCCTGGCGGTGGAAAGCAAGCACGTCTTCTCAGTGGACAGCGCATAGAGCTGGATCTTCAGACCTGAGACGCGTCGGAGCCGTGCGCAGGGATGGGCGGTGGTACTAGTATCTGCAATGGCCGTGCGCAGTAATAAATTATACGTGTAGCAAAATAAATTCTCCTCTCCGCCGTCCTCTAGCCCCAAGCCGCCAGCAAACCGCTTCTCCCTTCACACTAGTACAGCGGTAAAAAAAAAAAGAGCCACTTCGCTCAAGCTCAACAGAGTACTGTATACCCCTGTCTCTCTCTGCCTGGACGCTACTACTGCGAAACACTGTACACCGCGAGACAGCACGAGGGGAGGAAGCTGGGGATTGCAGGGCATGATGGCTCAATAGTCAGAGAGTGCCAGGAGGAAGAAGAAAAAGCAGCAGCAGCAGGGAAGAGGGAGGGGCACACCCGAGAGAGCGAAGCAGCCCATAGTACAGTACCATGGAAGTAGAGGAGCCACCGCCAGAATGCGGCATCGGCGGGGAGCAGCCAGGCCACGGGACCCCGAATCGGCCGCGGGAGCCGGAAGAGGCCGCCTCCACCACCCCGGCGACGCTGCGGCGGGGGCTCGCAGCCGCGCGCGCGCGCCGGAGGGCGGGCATCGCCACGCCTTCGCCGTCCTGGAAGCTGGAGCCGTCGCCGCCGCGCCCGGAGGAGCCCTCGCCGCCGGACGCGGCGGGGAGGAGGAGCTCGTCGGCCGCGTCGGCGAGGCAGCTCGGCGCCACCCTGTGGGAGATCCAGGACGTCATCAGGGTCGCCGGCGCCGGCCGCCGGATCCGCAGGCGCGCGCGGAGGGGGCTCGCCGCCTCGCCACGCCACCACCACGACGACGTGGATCGGGTGAGCCACTCTCTGCTCTGCTCTGTTCCCCGGTCAACGTGCTGACGCTGCTAGTCAGCTATTGTCTGCTATTTTCGTTCCCATCTTTTTCTGCCAACTCCATATGCATTGCATCATCATGAATTTTCAGTTACCTGTCAGTGCTGCAGATACAAAATCATTGTTAACTACTCCGCGACAGCGACCTCAAGAACAATGATGCCTCTTGGCTTCTTGAGATTAGTAATTTAGGCGTTAGGAGGTCCTAAGCCCAGTGTGCCCCTTTTTCGGTTCTTTGCGAGGCAGAGATCAAATCCTAGAATCCAGCACCCGTTT
Organism: Alopecurus myosuroides; assembly: GCA_028641055.1. NCBI lineage: Eukaryota > Viridiplantae > Streptophyta > Magnoliopsida > Poales > Poaceae > Alopecurus > Alopecurus myosuroides. Next base: position 42,508,311 of record CM054062.1, read on the forward strand.
TTCCATCAATTCTTTGCGAGGCCTCGCTCTCAGACTCGTCGTACTTGTGTATGCTCTATCAATCGTTTCTGTTCGCCATCTATGTTGTATCGGACTACCAAAAAGTCAAGAAGACAGTAAGTTATGTGCAATAAAGCCGCATTCCAGTGCTGTCTCATAGTATGTACTTGAAGCTGTACCCTCGTTTCAATTGAGGGTTAACTCATACATACATCTTCATGCATTGGACAGGTAGCAGATGGTAGAGTATACAACTTTGCACGTTTAGTGTTATGTGGTCCCTTAGCCTTTGCGCGTTGGCTAAACAAATGTCCTGAAATTTTCCACCGAGCAGTTGCAGCAAATACAACTTTTTCCACGACAGAAGAAATTTTGGGGCAGGTTTTTTCTAGGGGAATTCGGACCATTCTTTGCACATATATCCTGCAACTAAAAACTAGGAGGAGTAACAATATCATTTGAAAGTTCAGTATTATTGAAATTAGCCACCAACCTGTATACAGCAGAGTTTTTCAATTACTTTTCTGGTGCGTAAAATATCTTAGGTACTGCAAAGTGCAAACTTAGGCATAACTTCGAACTCAGAATAATGTAAATCTACAATTTATAATATTTGAACTAGTTACCCAAAGGCAAAAAGAAACTACAATCTTTTAGTTAGCTTCTTATTTAGGTTATATGTGTGTATGTTCTTTTCATCATGCTCAACTGTATGCATGGTATTTGAGCTATGCTATGACCCAATGACCTTATAAATGTATGCAGTATTTCATATGATGTTCGTGTTGCTTTGTCAGTTAGTACTTCTTCGTCATATTTTTACTTGACACTTGGATCAGTATTCCTTGATAGACCACTGTTGCTTAATCAAGTTAGTACTTCTTTGTCATATTCTTATTTGAAACTCGCTCATAGATCAGTACCCCATTATGGATCACATAAGCAGTGGTATTATCCATAGCATGGCCGGTATGGAATGGAAAACCTTTATGCCCATGCTATCAATTTACAAATACTGCTTGGAAGGAAATTTTCTCTAGGATTCAAGCTCTTTGTTTGGTTTTGAGAATTTAATTGATGTGTTATTTAGATCATACAATAGCTAAGGAAAACACATGAAGGTTAAAAGAAAAAACCTACAGGCGATCAATCACAAATCATGATAAGGCAAATATTTCTGGCAGCTGTATGTTGACTTAGTTCTGTGAAATGGACTTACGTTGTGAATTTATACCTGGTATCTGACTTGCATGGTTGATGATTGTAAATCGTTTTCTTGATGTACGCCAGCAAAATTCTAATTCCGAAGGTATAAAATATTTTGTATTCTTTGGGATCTTTGCCATCAGATGTTGGCAATTTTACTTGTGAGCTCGAAGAATAGGCTTTCTCCTTCTGATTATAATTTAAATGTTTCCACACTACGTAATGATCCCAGAATATATGGGAAAACATACCTGTACTTCATGTTCTTCTAAATTTATTTCCCCGGCAAAAAGGAAAATTTCAGCTTCTATTACTGAATGAACCAAAATGTACCAACTTATGTATAAGCATATGAAGAAAGTGTCACGGTAAAGGGTAGAGGCGTAGAGAAGATGCAATCTTGCAGTCTAAGACTAGTATAGCCCAAAAGCCTTACTGTTTGGACAATGTAACTTGTGTGCACATCTTTCTCTTGAAGTCCAAGCGCCATAAAGCCACATTTCTCTGTGAAATACACAAAAAGGCTTCTATTCTCCACGATGCAACATGTTTATGATTTATTAGGGAAGCATGGTTTGTTCCTGTTATCCTGGTTACCCTGAACAATGCCACTACACATGCCAGGCAATAAGGTTTTCCGTTTGTCTGGTACTTACGTAGCACTAAGGCTATGCATTTGGTAAATACAGCTTTTCGGTAAATAGAACGGAATTAAAATGCGGTTCGGTTTCGGTATATACCAATTTATTTCGGTATGGTTTCGCTGTTTCTGTATATACCCCCTCCGATCCACAAAGGAAGGCGCCTAAATTTTCTTGTTTTTCCGGAAAGGAAGGCGCAGATTCTCCTTTGGTCACTTCTTCACCGAAATACCCATAGCCTGTTGTCCCGCCCACCGTAACTGCACCCAATGCGTCTTCTCTAGCTGAGCGCTGGTTGGAGAGCACAGGAGACAGGAGGTGCAGATGTGGGGTCAAAACTCTGGACCCGGGACGCGCAATGGGGGTAATATAGGAAAAAAGAACCATCTTTTGGATGCTCCTTGGTCCTAGAGCCAGAGATTTCACGCCCTATTTTGCGAACCGAAGGGAGTACCAAACTAACCAAAGTTTACGCGAATTGAAACGTCGAGGAGAAAAAAATCGGGTCAGCAAGCATATTCGTACATGTTAGTTAGAAAAACTGGGTCATATACTCACAGCTCTATCGATGTATTTGTTTGGTGGAATGTTGTGCAGTCATGCTCTGTTTTTTAGATTGTTTTCTGAAGAGAAACTCTTTTGTAAGCTGTGCCTTAATTCCATGCTTTCAGATTTACCAAGTCATGCATAGTGTCTTCGATATGATCCCAACTAGAATATCATTAAATTTACATTTGACTGATGCCTTCTGAACTTGGTTTAGCTAAGGGAATAATGCTTTCTTGTGGGGGGTGCTAATTTTGTTCCCAAAACCGCTAATTTTGAACTTTCCTAATGTAATTGTAATGAGAGAGTCATGCTTTCTGCTGGAAGTTTCACAGCTTATTGTTTTACTATTTTACAAAGCCATGAATTCTGAATTACTTAACTTACTTTTTTTGTCTCGCATTTCAGCCACATATTTTAGGTGGCTGTAGTGGGGATCTTTCAGCACCATTGATGGAACATGAAAGGTTACATGAAGATAGATGTCATTCAAGGCAGTCTCTTTCTCCTGCAAGTTACACTAGCTCAATTGGGGTATGAATACACCTTTCCTCTCTTTTACCCACCTTTTTGTAATTTTAGTGTTTTACTTTGTCGTGTCATTGTGGTAGTGTATCATTTCAATCTGTACAAGAGCATGCTGTTATGTTTGTTGCTTATATGTTTATCCATAAATTGGGATGCCAATATGTTTCTCTAGTCTGCTTCTGCCTTATCTGTCTGAGAGCGGGCATGCTACTGGTAATGCCATTTTCTAGGAATCTAGTTATAATCACATTCCTTTTGTTTCCTGTCGTTAATCAGGTCATGCTATGTTATCGGTTTAGTATTTTGCACTTTGCAGCTACAAATACCATTTTGAGGAAACATATTTTTCACAGCTGTATTGATTTGCCCCTTCATTAAACAGGCTGCTACCGTAAACCTCGTCAGTCCTACTCGGTCCTTGAATTTCAGGGATAGATATAGGGATGCAGGGTGCAATCTGAAAACATCAACAGAGCTATTGAAAGTTCTGAATCGCATTTGGAGCTTGGAAGAGCAGCATGCAGTTGATGTGTCAGCAGTTAAGGGATTGAAATTGGAGTTACAGAATACACAGGCACGTGTGCAAGAGCTTACACAAGAGAGGCAGCGATATCGCTATGAAATCGACTCTCTGGCCAAGCAAGTAACTGAAGACAAAATGGCTCGGAAAAATAAGGAACAAGAGAAGATTAGAGAAACGCTTCGTTCACTGCAAGAGGAGCTTGAAGCTGAGAGACATCTAAGGAAACATTCTGAGAGTCTCCACAGAAAGCTGGGCAGAGAATTATCTGCGATGAAACCGGCATTTCTCAAGGCTGTAAAGGACCTGGAAAAGAGCAGAAAGCAACTCGCCTGTTGGAAGATCTTTGCGATGAGTTTGCCCTAGGAATCAGAAACTACGAAGACGAAGTCAGGGTGTTGAAGCAAAGGCATGTAAAGGAGTATGAACACAAGACTGATAAGTTGGTGGTTCATATTTCAGAAGCATGGCTTGATGAGCGAATACAGATGCAAAATGCTGATGCCAGAGGAGATTCAGAAGGCAAAACCTCCATCACAGAGAGGTTGAGCAGTGAAATACGGAGTTTTCTTAATGGTAGAAGATCAAGCAACTCATATGGTGTTAACAAACATACTGCTACTGAAAAGGGAGATGCAAGCTTGTGTCGGCAGTCTCTTGAATCTCTGCATTTAAATGGAGCCACCAGTGCTCCTCAGTTAGCTGAAGAGGATGATGATGATAATTCTGCTGCTAGCGACTTGCATTGCTTTGAATTGAACATGCATGGAGGTCCGGTGCGGGATCATGACCTTGTAGGCACTCAACGAACAGTCACAGGCTGCATGTATTCACCAATGAGAAGATTGGACTTTTCTGACGGTGTATCCGTTGAGGGCTCAAGGATCTCAACTGCAAGACGTTCAGGAAAGGAAAAGGTAAAGTCAAGTAGCAGAAAAGCGCAGCTGAATGCTTCGACACCAGAAATCAGATCTCGCAACGGTGACAGAAGTGATCCTATATATGAGCAGAATGAAACAGTTACGACACAAGTTTCTCGACGGTTGCACGATGACCTGTTGAAGATCAAATCAGAGGCTCCTCAACATGCATTTCTAGAGCGAAAACCTTATGATCATCATCCCCGGACAAAACAGTTTCACGAATGGGCTACTTCAGGCAATCTACACAATCTGCAGGGTCCATCCTGGCAGCTGAAGAACGAACGCACATCGTTAGATTATCAGCTATCTGAATGTGCTACTACAGGCGATCTACGCAACCTGCGTAGTCCAGCCCGGCAGCTGAAGAATCATCGCACTTCGTTAGATTATCAGACATCTGAATGTGCTACTACGGATGATCTACACAATCTGCGCACTCCAGCTCGGCAACTGAAGAACCAACGCTCATCGTTAGATCATGAAATATCTGAACCCTCACCAACGCAGTCTCTTGGCACAAAGGACAACACCCTCAAGGCAAAATTACTGCAAGCAAGGTTAGAGGGGCAGCACGCCCGGATTAGGGCATCAGGGTGTCCCTTAATCAGCACAAGAAGGCAATGAGAGCACTAACTGGCACCTTGGAGGTAGCTTCCGTGGTGTACATCCCTACAACGTGGAGTTGCATTGTAAGATATGTGATTTAATAGCCATGTTTAGATTTTCCATGCACATCTCAGGTATGCAAATTGTAGCTGAACGGGGAAGAGTTTCCTCAAGTAGCTGGGTTCTTCCAGCTATAACTGAATTATTAAATGTAGAGATGGACTTTTGGTAATCACCTGTTATAATTTTGTATAGTATTGTGCTCTTACTACTTGGTTTGCCAAGGTTAGCCCAGGGCCTCTTTCATTCACAGCTATTACACATTGACAGTTAAATCACTGCAAGAAAAATGAAAAAAAAAAACTGACTCAAACAGGTCCGTGCCGACAGTACTGTCTGACAAGGCTCCGTACCAAGACGAGGGATCGCGATCGCAGACTGGCGGCTGATTTAGTCTAATCACAATGGGAAGTATTCACGATGGGATGTAACATATACGAGTAATATCACATTTTCCTAGACTATGTTACTATCTCCACAACGGATAGGAACTTATATGTGGTGTCATGCAAAATTTTATTTATTACACTATAGATTCATATTATCTTGGTATGTGTGATGTTACAGTTACCCTCCACATCATCTTTTTTGCTTACGTGACATTGAAGTTATTACTTATGTTACTCCCACTGTGACCAGCCTTGGCCGATCCAGTGGGTGATATTGTCTTCCTGAATCTAGCCATATGCCAGTCGATATCTTCAAAAATGTATGGCGTATGAAAGTGCCGCTGAAGATTAAGATCTTCGCGTGGTATCTTCGTAAGGGGGTCATACTAACAAAAGACAATCTTGTCAAACGTAATTGGCATGGGAGTTCTAAGTGTGTTTCTTGTTCTCATGATGAGACAATTAAACACTTATTCTTTGATTGCACATTTGCGCGTTCTATATGGTCCGCTATCCAAATGGCTTCGAATCTATATCAACCTACTTCCGTTGCGAATATATTCGGCAATTGGTTAAACGGGGTTGATAAACGATTTAAGACTATTATTAGGGTAGGAGCGCTTGCCATTATTTGGTCGCTCTGGCTATGTAGAAATGACAAGATTTTCAATGATAAAAACTTTTCTCGTATGCAGATTCTATTCAGGAGCACAGGTATTCTCCGTTCGTGGTCCACATTACAGCGAGGGGAGTTACGAGGCCTTTTTACGGAGGCATGTGCGCGACTGGAGCAGGTGGCGAGGGATATTTTTATCCCACATGGATGGCCGCTTGATCTACGGATCGCGGCTCCATAGCATCGACAGTCTACAGCGGATGTTTTGTAGCATTGTCGCTCTGTTTACTTTCAGTTTCGGATTTCGGCTGTGTGTATCTCATGATGCAGAGGCCGGGTGTAATAATTAAACCTTTTGAGTAATAAAGCCCTTTATCAAAAAAAAAACCCAGCTGCCGGTGCAAACTAGGGTTCGAGTAGATCTAGTGCACGCTCCTCACAATTGGTATCTGATTCTTCTTAGATTTTGATGTTGTCGCACCACCGTTTTGATACGCGTCGGACTTGTCTTCAGATGTGAAGTTCGTCTATGATCTCCTCCATGGAGAGATCAAGGATCTCTTCGACGGGAAGTTGTCGGGAATTTGACACTGTCACTGCCTCTTTCTATTTGCATCTCAATGAGTTGCGTGACAATTTGGCGACGCGACTCCTCACAAGGGCATTGGCGTCGGGGGATCTGGACTTACACCTCACTTTTCTCCATCCACGATGTCTCTTGGATCGCCCTCCTCCAAAGCGGTTGTCCATGCTTCCCTAGTAGTGGGCCTCACCACTACCGTGGCGGACAACTGCCCCGATGGGCATCTCCTCGACAAGCTACATGGGAGAACCCTCTATTCAGAGAGTCGAAGGGAACCTTTGCGTTGCATGCATTTGGTTATCGTTATTTTTCGCCCTTTTCTGCAAAGTGGGAAGTGAGTTCAGTTCTCGAAGTGTCATTGGACTTGGAAACACGTCGCACACATTTGGTCGGGGAAATTGAATTCACCTTTCATTTGGGGTTTTGATTTCAAACCTAACCCTAGTGTTTGACTTGATGTCATACATTAGAGATCTATTTCTTGTCTGGTCTTTTCTAAACCTAACTTGAGTGTTCAAAAAATTAGATTTGAATTCAAATTTGAATTGAATCCTTTTAAAAAACATTCTTCACAAACTTAAATAATTCAAACATAAATTAAAATACATGAAAGAGAGACTTTGGAATTCAAACACAAATTTATTTCATTCTTGATATTCTGATACAAATGGATATTACCTTGAAATAAAATTACAAAGGGAAAAAGGAAAAAATAAAGAAAGTTCTTCAAGACTTGAGAGATCTTCAGTACCCGCACACAAGCAAAGACATAAGATGTGGTTATGTTAGAATGTTGCCAACACCTCTGCTATTTGAAAGGCTAGAGACCTGACCAACACATGGTTGATTAAGTTAGGTGATAGAGGGCCAAAATCAGAAAGATCAAACGCACATTTTGAAAGCCATGTTACATGAAGTAGAAGTCATAGTGAAGAAAGTAACAAGAGTGCATTTCAACATGCCATAACAGTCTGGTAAATTGCATCTAGGACAGACACAAGTTAGTGAATCACCCAACATTGTATGAAATGATCACGAAACCATCACATAAATCATATTGGAAGTACAGAGTGCAAATAACACTAACAGAGATAGGAATGCAAGTATCGGTACACATACCAGGAATAGATCAGGTTCAAAAACACCAATGAATTAGACAAGTTTCCAATAGACAAAGACAAGTGTACATGCCAGACCGTAGATGATCTAGACAGAAATTGTAGCAATGCAAAGCCAAAGGAAGGACCAGTATGCAAGGACAAGAGCGATATGAGCTATAGTAGACAATTGGAGGCAAAACTAAGCTCAAATGCAGGTAATGGAATCAAAGTAATCAGTAGAGCTAGGACAAGTAATGAATCAGATAGTGCAAACACACATGCAGTTAGAAAACAAAGAAGGAGTCCTCTAGCCAGGCATTCAAGTGATAGAAAAATTCAAAGGAAATACAAATGTCAGTTTAGGAAAACTGACATGCCAAGGACAAGCACATGCAAGACCAAGTTACCAGTATGTATTACAAGTGAAAAAGGTCGTCCAAGTCCAGCACCAACAAGTTCCAGCGCATGAGAGGGGATATATTGAAGGAGTTATGCCCTAGAGGCAAATAAATAGGTGTATATTTATGCCATAACTCATTAAGTTTATAATAGTTTCATATCATGCTATAACTGTATTAATCGGAAACATTGATACATGTGTGATATGTAAACAACCAGAGGCTATTTGATAACCAAATTTCCTAGTTAGCCTCTATGATAAACTAGTCCACTGGGTTATTGATGATCGTAGGTTTCACGATCATGTGACATTTATGTCAGTATACATTGGAGTCATTTCATTGGGTGAATGAGATGATGAACATACCCTTCATATATAGAAGTATTGCGACATGATCATATTACGAAGTTCACAGTGGCAGTACTTAGAAACATAGTTGTAAGGTCCCCCAGAACCACTATTCAAGGACACCTCCGATATGCATACATTCATGATCCCAGATCACACCAGTCGTGAACAACATATCAAGTTGGTACACAGATACAATATCCATTACATGGTTGGATAAAACACTTACATAGGGACATGGTCACATGACCAAGTCTAACCCAATTGCCACGCAGGACAAACACACAACACACAGCGGAAGACTAAAACACACAAACGTAGTAGAGCCCAAGTCACGCCTTAACCTACAGGCTGCTGACCGGGAGACGATCCTAGTTCGCAAAGCCATCAGCTCCGTACTCCTCTTCATAGATCTCCTTCTGAGACTCCTTCTCGATGTCTGGTAAGTAAATACCAGGGACGAAACTAATATGAGTACATTTGAATGTACTCAGCAAGACACCCATCATGTAGCCTACCAAAATGCAAGTATTCTTATATAGTGGAATATGTATGCTATACATAGGGTTCACTATCAATGATATATGAAAGACATATCATAGTTGATTTTGAAAATCTCTGTATCTTTGTTGAAGAAGATACTTCAAAAGAAAGTAATATAGTTTCTTTCTCTTGTAGATATCACATGTACAAGAGGTTTTGTAAAACTTTGTTAAAAGAATGTTTTCTCTTTGAAAAACTTCTTGGAATCAACTTCCAGTTTTTGTCTAGAAAAGAAAGATTTTCTTTGCAAAACTCCTTGAAAAAAACAACTTCTGGCTTTTTATCAACGGTACCTCCACGGTACAAGATTTCCTCCTTTCAGTACTTCATAAGTCCAACACCTTTTTGAAAACATTGACACAATGCTAGCTACATGGCCATTCAACTGTCCATATCTGAGGACGCGGCTATTCCGAATAGTTCTACTCTGAAGAGGTGTACACAATCCACCAGATCCAGTACATCCGTCGTGAACAACCACGGACTGTAACAACAATATGTAAACATCAGATAACTGATCCTAACCATCCACTATGTTCAAGCTAGAATATGTGTATCTCTTCAGTTGGGCATGGTTCCCCCGACATCCTGTCCGCCAGCGCCACGGCAGGGGACCCAACTGCTGCGACCGGAGGAGAAATTAATCCCACAATTTTTATGTCTCGTATACACCACCTAGCGACAATCGGTTCGAGGGCACGACGACCCTTATAGCAAATTGAGATATAACACACACTAACAAGAACAAACTTCAAGTTAAGCCCCGTGCCCATGTTGGGGTAAAGTGGCAGTACGGTAAAGGTTGTCCGGCGATGACTAGATTATGTGTCATTTTTGTAAAAAATCCTTTTTCTCAAAAATGACCACTTCAATACTCCTCAGGTGGATAAGGTTTCGCCTTTCCACCGGGTTTTCCATAAAGCCTTTGTTTTGCAAAAACAAATTTTTAAGGTGTTCACTTAGGGACTAATACTTGTGATGCTAATAAATACCATATGGTGGCTATGGGCTTGGTAACACCAAGTATCAACTAATGGCATAGTATATATAATAGTAATAGTCACTCAAAAATAGTTTTTTTGGTAATCAAAGTTTTTGGAAAACTTTTCAGAAGTAAAACATGCATGATATATAATGATAAGTGTAGTAACAGCAAGCATCAGGATGGCTTGCCTTAAAACTCTTAGTGTCCCTGGCCTTGAAGTAGTTTGAACTTGACACACATCTCCACAACTACTTCTTCTTCTTCTTCTTCTTCTTTTTCTAGCGGCATAAAAGAATAAAATACACACACTCAGAACTAAAAGCCAATCAACTAAACAAATCAACACATACAGCAAGCAAACTTATACTAGCGCAATCACTCAAAAGGTTATCGCGAAACTATCTCACAAACTCTCATGGTACAAAACTATCATCAAACAAACATATGGTTGAGAAACCATATCCCACATCTTACATACCCCATATGGAGAGGGCGTACCACTCTCATAATGAGATATTCAAGAAGCTAAAAATATAGCTTGTGGGCACAAAAGGTGAGGCTACTAAAATAATAACAATCAATTAAAGCAGTACCCATGGCAGTGGGTATTAACAACACACAAGCAATCTTTACCAAACAAGTTCATGAATAAACTAATGCATAGATAACAAGATACTACTAATCACAACAACAACCCTAGAACAACAATAACACGAGTACAATACTCATGCTAAGGGGTGTACTCAGACAATTTCCAAACAACAAGCAAACACACCACAGATGAGTAGGATAGTTATAGATAATGCTTATGCCTACTCAAAGTTATGGAATCCATCAATCATGAAAATAACTAAACCAAATGAGTATCTCAACCAATGGTAACAAGTCATAGCACACACTCTAAAACCCAATCACTACAAGATATAACCAAGCTAGAAAATAAACATCCACTGGAGTCCACTAATAGCATACTAGTATGGAAATTCTACACAAGCATGCTATAAGAAATAATTGTATTCTACAACTCATAGCAACAAGCAACTCCACAAGTCATATTATAATAACAGAAGTAATACCATCCTAAACATGCTGGAATAAAATCATACACTCATAAAATAAAGGACAACAATTCTAGAGCAAACTCATAATTTCTAGTGGTGACACTAGTTCATCACTAGAGAAACAACATCACTATAAGAATGCATTTTCCTAAACAAGCAATTCATGGATAAAAATATACCCAACTAACATCACAAAAACTTTACACATGCTAGTAAGCAAACACACTAAAATAATTCTATGAAAACATCTACTAAGCAAGCATCAATCCATTCTAGTAATACATGCTTTTCTAATCAATTAAATTGCAAGCAATCAAAGTAAAAGATATACAACCAGTATCTATGCACCCAATACAAGCTCAACTAAACACTTTCAAAAATCCAAACACTCAATGAAAAACATTCACAAATAATTTATCAATCACTAAGAAAACATTCTATTTGCAAACAATATTCTATTTAAACAAAGAAATAGTGAAACACCTCTTAACATGATACTCCTAAGGGAATATTATGTTAACAAATGGACCACAACTAAACATACTAGTAGTCAACAAGAAAAACTAAACTCTTCACTCACATAAGTGAAACAAACAACCATTTTCCTTGGTGGAAAATAATAATCAAACATAAAGTAATGCATGCTATTTTCACATAAGTGTATGGTAGGGAATTTGCATCCCTAACCAAGATGCAATAGGACCAGTGTGTTATGGGCCCACTAATACCAAGGCATTTAGAGGTAGCAAAGCCTCTGGTCACACATGACACAATTAATCTAACAAGGCAATCATCACACAACTATTATACTGGTGAAAACAATACTAGTGAAAACAAACAACAAATGTTACACATGCTTTGCTATAAAATAAGGTGCAAGCTAACAGAGATAATAACATAAAAATAACAGTACCAAAATGGTACTGAATGCACCACAAACATAGCACAAACTTAGGTAACAAGCACACACAGATTTGTTCACACAAGCTAGTAAAAATAAATACTAGAAAACAAGACAAGGCTATTTCTATTCCCAAAAGATTTCCAAACATGCACACACTTTCTAAGGTATATGTACTGCAAGGAAACAACCTAATAACAAGTGGTAACACATCTATACATTCTAGGAACAAAGTTTCAAACAATCACACATTTGTTTACAAACAAACACACAAGTAATAATGAAAACAGAAAAGCTGCTGTATCTAAAAAAGGCTTACCAAAAATAATCTAGGGCTCTAAAAATTAAGCCAAGCTAGGATCTGATAGATCTAAACAAACACCAACTCATCCAATTGGATTCACCTCAATAAACATTTTTAAACTCATTCTAAAAATCTTAGAAAAGCCTACTGGTCATTTACCAAAATGGATGGCATTTCCATATGGTAACTCACGTTGATGTGAGGCCAAGATCTATTGATAGATCTACTCACTAGATATCCAAAACAATTTAGTCTGACCAAAAAGGATACAGATCCAAAAAGTTATGCCAAAAACAATTTTACAGACACTCTGTGGCAAAACAGATATTGTAACAAAACTAAAAGTCAAAACTTAGATCTACCAAGTTTATATGGTTAGGAAAACATATAAGTAGTGCCATGAATTTGGGTTGATTTTATTTTGCACGAAAACTATTTTTCACAAGATCAAAGTAAACATGCAATGTTCTGGACGGATTAAAAACGAAAAAGAAACAAAGGGGGTGTGCTGGGTCTGCGGGCGCGGCCCAAACGCACAGCGCGCGCGCTCACGCGCGGGAAAAACGCGTTTGACGGGGGCCGTTGATCCTCGGATTAACGCCCCACGTTCTCTCTTCTTCATCTCTCCCTCTCTCTCTCTCTCTCTCTCCGAGCGACGGGAACGACGGGGGTGGCCGGGGGCTCACCGTGGGGGCTCGGCGAGGACAACGCGGGGTCGGGGAGGTGTGCAGGAGTGTACGGGCATCAAGGGGCATCGGGTTTGCGGCCGGCAGCGGCTGCAAACGGCGACGCCGAGCGGTGCGGCTGCATCGGCGAGGTGGATGGCGGCGGTGATCCTGCGAGCAACCAGGCAAGGGAAGGGGTCAGGGAGGCTCGTGAGTGCACGGGGAGTTCAACCAAGGCAACCGAGAGGGATGGGAGGGCGTGGGTGAGGTGCATTACCTCGAACCCGAGCTTGGTGGCCGGCTGTGGAGCTCGAGCTCGTGGAGCTCACAGGGGCCAAGGCTTGGCTCCTCCTTGCTTGGGGAGTGAGTGAGGGGGTGTGTGTGGCTAGTGGTGAAAGGGACTAGAGTGGGATGGCTTATAGCCATGGGTTTTGATCAAATGGCAAAAGTGCCCTCGGGCTCAAGCCAATGGTTGGCATTGGGGCGCTCTAGGGCATGTCCAAAGTTGTCATTGTGCCAAGGGGCAAGTCTAGCAAGGGGGCAAGTCAAACTTGCCTCTTGGAGTGGAGGAGAGGCAAGGTCAAGACCACAAGGGTCAAGGTATGTGTGCCCATACCTTGCCGCATCACCTTGTCCCCTTCTCTTTTCCACACTAGCAATCTTTCTCCACAAGGCTTCTAGAAGCAAAGAAAATGGTCCTTGGTCGAGTACACAACTTGGTCAACACCCTAGGCAAAGTCTCACTTCAAAACTTGCAAGGAAAGGGAAAAAAACATCTGTCCAAAATCGTATCTGTCACTGTTCAAAAATTCAGAAAATCCAGTTAACACTTGGGAATTTTTCCAAGTGTTGGAAAACAGAAGAAATGAGCAAAAAGTTTGGATTGTGTTCAGAGACCAAATGGATTCCAAAATTTGTTTTCAAAGTTGGAGTTTGTTAAAAATGTTATAAAATTTCAGAAACATCTTTTGAAAACTAATTTGAAATAGTTTAAGGCTATGAAAACAAAGTGGGAAAAGGTGTACTTTCTGTTTTTCTCTATTTTCTAAAAATGCCTTTTTCTGCCTTATTTTTCTTCCACAAAAACAACAAGCAAAAGATTGTTTTTATCATTTCATAAATCAAACCAAGCTTATGGATTTGTATTCCATATAACAAGGAACAAATAAAAGTAAAGAAAACATAAAATAACATTTTATAGCCTAGTGAAAACAAAGGTGGAAAACAGGTACTTGGCTATATTTTCAGGGAATAGTTTCTATAGAAAACTTAAAAGAAAACTTCCATAAATCATTTTGAAATTTTGTTTTCTTGGATCCAACAAAGCTAAAATTTTATTTTAAGATGCAAACAAGAATTATCCAAGTCTTGGAATAAAATTCACTCAAGTAACATCCGAGAAATTATCAACTATAAAAGTATTTTCAGAAAAAACTTGGTATTGGTTTTATCAAGAAACAAAACTTGCATTGCAAAAATGATTAAGATCATATACACATGTTAGTTAAAACAAACATGTTGTTAGAAAAAAAAATTGCTGGCCCTAATTTTTGTCTTCTTGAACAACAGTAGAAGAATCCAAAAACCGGGATGTGACAATAGTACCCTAATCCAGACCGTGACACTTCATTTAATTGCTATCTTCGAGGTTACTTTGATGCATTAAATGCCACACCATGACAGGGTGATTATAAAGGTGTACGTGGGTATTACAAAGGGATATGTTGAGGCGTGTTGTCAAGAGCGGAATTCGTTCATCCACGTAACGTAAAGATACTCGAGCCCACTCGGTGAGACTTCATCCAATAGCCTGCAGCGTATGAATAGGTCACGAGGATGAAGGATCATGAGAACGAGTTAAGAATCTTGTCGATAACGAGATTGAACATGACATAAGGATATTAATGATAAAGTCTTGGACAAGACATGTATATGAGTAACGGAAGGAATAGGAGTCTACGTTAAGGTTCAACGACGATTAATTCAATGGATGCACATGGGTCATTATGGATATCTAGGTCCCTCTATTCATCATTGATCAGGGAGGTGTCCCAGTCATATCCGGAGTAGTCCCGAACCGATAAGGTAACACACTTAAGGGGGGGCGACGTAAGGGGTCATTTTTGGAAGCATCGGAGTTAGATATAGAAAGAATGGAATGGTTCCGAAGAGAGAAAGAGAATTACCGGAATGGTTCCGGAAGAGAAAAGATTAAAGTATAGTATGGGCACCTAGAGGGGGGGATGAATAGGTGCTACGACCAATTTTAATTTTTCTTATAGTTTAGGCTTGACACGAAGGTAAATTCTCTAGATAGTGCAACTAAGGTGAATTTACCTATATGACAAGGATAGCAATTAATGCAACTACTACAACAATAAATGCTACTAGTACCACAATAAATGCAACACAAGTGAGTAGAGGATAAGGGAACGAGATAACCGATCGGAAGCACGCGGAGACCCGATGTATTCCCGAGTTCCTCCTTGTAAAGGGAGTACGTCTCGTTGGAGTGGTGTGAGCTCGCCACGAAGGCCTACTCAACACCACAAAGGCCTCACCCTATTCTCCGATGAACCCCGCCACAAAGGCCTAGTTCACCTTCCACTATTGATCCCCTTTGAGACAGGAATCGAATCCTTTACAAACAAGATTGGGGCACACACCCACAACCAAATTGGGGGTTCCCAACACTTCACAAATCACCAAGAGTAGCAAGAATCCTAGTTTCTCCACAAGAGGAAACCCTAGGCAAAGATCCCTCAAGCAAATGAGAGGGGAAATGAAATCCGGTTGGTGACGACGTAGATCGGGGCCTTCTCCTTGAATCCTACAAAGATCAAGGCTTTTGGGTGGAGGGATTGGGATATCTAGCAAGGTGGGTCAGCTCTAGCAATGGTGAGTTTAATTCTGGACGAGCTCACCTAAGGTAGGTGGAGGGGAGGGGGTATTTATACCCCTCAAAAAGTCTGGAGCCCGTTGGAGATATTTTCTGCCAAACTCACACCGGAGACTCCGGTGTAAAGGCCGAAGACTCTGGTCTGAAGTTTTTCACAGACCACTAGACCAGAGACTCCAGACAGTCTCCGGTGTCGATGTAGCGGGCGACACCACTTTCTCCACCTTCATAATCTTCAGGAAAACACCAGTGCGGAGACTCCGGCCTGGAGGACCGGAGACTCCGGTCTTGTCTTGCCGTCTGAGCCCATCGAGTGTCTGAGGTTGAACGAGAGCAGAAAGTCACAGGCACACCGGAGACTCCGGACAGTCTCCGGACAGTCTCGGTCTGGGTACCGCGGGCGACACCAGTTTGGACTTAGCCAATTTCTTCAGAGGAAACACCCACACCAGAGACTCCGGTTTATCTGCGGTAAGTCTCCGGTCTTGGTACTGCGGGCGACACCAGAAATCCAGAGAAATAGGCCTGGCGAATTTCTTCACACCGGAGACTCCGGCCTGGAGTAAATTCCAGCATAACCAATTCCATAGACTTTGCATATTTTTGTAACTCAATACCACCATATCAAATATGTTGTTTAGGCCCTGAAATACATCAACACACTTAAGCATACATGTGTTGTTAACAAACACCAAAACAAGATGATTTAAGCGTGTTTGCACGTTCAAAAGAGACACTGGAATTGTTTCGGAGAAAATTAAAAAGGGGTACCAAAAGTGTTTCAGGGTGCCGAAGAATTTCGGAGTGCTCCGTAATGGGTTCCGCGGCCACGGGAATTAATTTGATATTTAATTATATATAAATTAATTAATTATGAATTAATTGATTTTATATATTAAATTAAATATTAAATATGATTTAAATAATGTGTAAATATATTTAATTGTGAACTAAATATATTCACATATAATTTTATTTGATTTAATATTAAAATTAATTATTTAATTTAAATATATTAATAATTAATTAATTTAATATCGAATAAAAAGAGAGGGAGGTGCAGCCAGCCCACATGGGCCGGCCAAGGGCCCATACGGCTGCCATGGGGTGGCCGCACCCCTCCTTCCCCTCTCTCCCTTTAGTCCCACATTAGGAGGGGAGGAATTGGACTCCTCCCTCCCCCACCACCTGTATAATAAGAGGCAAGGGAGCACTATTTATTCATCAAATAATTGGGAATTTACCCAATTAATAAATCGAAAGAGCCGGCTATCTCTATCCCAATTTCTCTCTCCCTATCTCTCTCCCTCACTCCGTGGCCCCAAAGTGTGGGCTGCGCGTAGGAAATTTCTCTCTACTCTGGTACGCCATCGTGATGGGGAAACTGTGGTCCAGGAGATATATTTCCTCAATCTCTACTGGGTCAGAGACCGGGAACCGTAGTCATACTCCGTACGTGTGTGGTACCTACGAGGCATAACACTTGGGGCGCTACACTTCGTCGTTGCACCGGAAGGCTGCCGGGAACTCGTCAAGTTCGTCACGACCTTGAGGTTGACTTTGTCGTCTTCATCAGCAACACCTGTTGCGGTGACCAAGCACACCACTTCATGTGTAGTGCACAAGTCGTTGACATAATACTCACAGAAGGACTTATCCGTGAATATTACATCCCTCGAAGTGGTACAACAGAAACATAGCAGGTCCAAGCAAAGCTATAGGATACAAATTTCATTACAAAATCTCGAGAATCTCTTTGATGAATTAAAGAAGATCTCATGCAAATGAAACATCAGAAGAAGCAATTCACAACTCTAAGGTGGATAATAACTCTAGCTCAGAACCTAATCCACTACGGCTGATCACATCCCTACTCTATGGCTTATGGGAAACTAAGTCCAGGAATGGAATGCACCTACACCTTGATAGCTTCTCCTCCATGGGCATTGCTAATGATGGCGCTTGATCGGTTAAGTAGGCCTCCTAGCTTCATTAGATAGCGCTGGATTCATGATGAATACCTCCATTTGGGTTTCAACTCTAAGCAGGGGTCAAACAGGAATGAATGAGTAACGAGCGTTACTAAAAAAATTCATAATATACAGTGGGTAGTTTAATGCACTAACTACATCTTTAGACTCTAAAGATTCATAAGATAATGCAAGGTTTTTGTAAATATTTCTTAAAGAGGTTGCTTTTAATATTGAAAACTATGCCCGCCAAATCTTCATAGGAGCTAGAACTTCATGGAGTTCCTTTCCTGCAGCGTTCGCACCTCCTTCCCGGAACATGGGGATGACATGTCACATCATTTTACACTCTGCAGAGGTGCGTTACTTTAGCCATAGGCAATCAAGACCATGTTGCACAACCAAGTGTATATTCCTTTCCCCTCCCACTCAGGTGTGAGGCCTGGTTGTTGATCCAAACCAAATCATGCTTCTCCGCACAACACATTCCCACTCATTTCTACCATGCAGGTTTAACCCCTGATTCCACTACGCAGGTTTAACCCCTGATTCTACCCATCATGATAGATATCTAGGCACTTTGGGAAGACCATCATAGACCCCAGAGTCCGTGGGACGTAAGGACTCCCACCCATGTGCATGTAGTCTGGCAAGACCTACATCGTACGTCTCTGGTCCATTGACATGTGAACGGGAACAGATTACAGCTGGCACTCGCCCCATACACGACCCATGGTTAACGCGGTATTTACGGCATGAGAACTCTGATGAAATTTGTTGTTAAGTCCTAGGTAATACTTTCCCATGCGTATGGAACCTTTTTTTGACCTATTCATCTTACCATGCTTCCATCCACTCACCAACCAGAACACTACCACTCGGGTAGTCATTCAATTAGTCATATTATTATAAAAATAGGTTCATGCATTCTTTTGGGAATAAGATGGTAGTATGATAGGGTTTTGAAAATAGTTCTTAAGAAATACTTCAAAGTAGATGAGCAAGTGATGAACTTGCCTGAGATAGAAATAATAATAATCCATGTCCTTGAGGGTTCAAGGGTTGCGTGGAAATCCCAATATCTGAAAGATAGCAAAGTAGTCCTGGAAAGGACTACTGAAACACTATCAAGATGATGTAATGCATAGTAATGAGATGCATCGCGAAATACCCTGAAAAATACCCCATCTTACAAGTGTAAGCTACGTTTGCTACGATAACCTAATCACGCGGGTTTTAGGTGACTTAGAGCTGTTTCATTAATTGTGGTGATGATGTTGTTCACTTAAAGAGTTAATAACATTCAGGTTTGGAAGTTTGAATTACTTCACTTATTTATATTTATTGTTACTTCTTTTAGTCTCATGTGTGTTTCACTTTTATTTAACAATCAATTGTTATCATGTTTAAATTATAAGTATTTATCGCATGGTTAGGCAGGAAAACAATACCATATGGAAAAAAACTTTTACAAGATAACAAACATATTTCCTTCTTTATATTTGAAAGATGTGGAGCTATGATGAAGGCTCCTATTGAAAGTGAGTATATAGTATAATCAACTCTATCATCTATTAATTTGTTAATGACTTGCGATGATATTTTAGTAGGTGTGAAAACATTAGAAATTCATAACTTGACCAAAATATTTGTTTATGACATATTTGAATTGAAAATGTTTTTCTCTTCATTTGGTTTATCATTTGATACTTTTTAAAAATATTTGAATAAGTTATTAATTTTCCAAATTTTAAATGAATTAAATGACTAGGAAAAATATTGCAGAGATGAAAACTTGTTCAATTTAGTTTTAAAATATCATAAATGGTTTTCATTTGTCTTTCTGAGCAATTTGGTATATAACTTGTATTTTTTCCGATTTATTGAATTATTTATTATTTTCTCAGTTTTAAATGAATTAATTTAAATTCAAAAAATGTTCAGATTTAAACTTCATTAAACACTTTTGAAAAGTTTATAAACATTTATATTATATTTTTCTAAACATTTTCATATTTTATTTATATTTTTTCTGATACGTGAATTAAAAGTTATTGAATTAATAAGATTAGTGTTTATTTTGCCTTTTGAAATTGACAGGTGTGACCCACTTGTCATTTTAATTCAAAAAATAAAATAAAAAGAAAAACAAAAGCTCTCCTGACATCATGCTGACGTCAGGGATACATCAGCACGGGAGGAATTCTCCTATGTTTGATGCAATCTCGCGATTCACTCCAAATTGCTCTGATTCACTAGTTCTAATCGCTAGAGGAGGTCAAAGTGAACCACTAGGTGGTGGCGCAGCCACGAAATCATCACCGGAGTGACACCGGAGATCACCGGCGCGGTAGCGAGGTACTGTCTAAGGCAATAGGATGCACCTGACGCTCAATTGCAAAAATGAATGCTCGTGGAGGCGTCGATGAAGCAAGTCGAGGTGGTAATCGGCGTCGAGGAGCTCTTCTCCCCGTTTGCCAAAGAACATGACGACGGAAAATACGGCGGCTCCCTTTTGTTCCAACAATCGTGGCTCGACGAGGTGATAGAGGAGGTCTAGGTGGAGCTCTGTGTGGTCTCCTCCCGGAACGTACGGAGTTGACAATAGCGAGTGATGGCCGGGGCTAGGGTTTGATTCAAGGAAGGGCAAAGAGAGGAAGAGAGAAGACATAGGCGTAAGCGAGAGAGAGAGAGAAGAATTGCTCTATGGAGGCTTTGCTCTTCTTATTCTCGACGAGGAGGCGGCAAGCATGTCGTGGCAGTGACGACAACGACACGGCCATGTGTGTGTCTTCTGGCCGAAGAAGAAGAAAGAAATGAAACAAAATCTTCTGGAAACCCATTGAACTTTTTTATAAATTACAGAAAGGTCCTTGTGCTGCTAGAACCTAAGAGGAAAACATTGTTTCCTAGGCCTTTTTGAAAATAGAAAAATTATTAAAAATCATATTTAGAATCCTTATCAAAATTCAAACCTCACCATGTTTTGTTTTGGTGAAATTGAAAAAGATTTGATTTTTAACTTGGGGTGTTCAATTTAAGTGGTGTTTGTTATTTTCTCTCAATTTAAATTTTCAAATGGATTTAAATTTATTTTAAGGATGATTAACATGAGAGCACACAACAAACATATGGTTCCTAATGTGGTGTGTTTTTCATTGGACAAGTTAGATACCACTCATTTAGGGAATAATTTGTAAAACTACTTAGTAGTGGTTTTATGCATTGAAGACAAAATCACCAACTAGGGAATTTTATTCCAGGTCATGCCTAATGATTTTAATGGGTGAATGAACTTGTTTTCTTTTATGTAGCTTTATTGTTTTCACATTTCAGGTTCTTATTAATTTTGGAGGACATTTTCTTATATTGTGTGTAGGCCATGTTTGATATTTTTTTAAGTACTTGATATAAGCGAAAGAATGAGTGGCTTTGACTCTTATTTATACTTAATTTCAATAGAATATTATTTGCTTGTTTTCCATCTAGGTTACAAGTATGGCTATTATACCATGTTGGTTTTGGAACAAGTAACATTTGCATGGTTATGTATAGATGAGTTTTTGTTATTATCCATTTGTCTTATGTATGAGAAGGATTTGGAAAACAAGGTAGTTAAGCTTGTTACCATCCACCTCAATATGTCATAATACATTTCGATGCAATGAATTGTTATTATTACTTACATAATGGTTTCCATTAAGAGATTAACATGCGGCCCTTCTCTTTGATGAACTTCACTTGGATTAGAAGTTCTAGATTCTAATGTTGCCTAATGATAGACTGGATGGTTGATCATTCTTTGGATTCCAACCTCAACTGTCTCACCCTTGTGGTGAAGACAACCAATTACCTCAAGAAAAGTATTTCTTTTAGATGGTTGTAAAAGAATGTAAGTGCATTATATAACATCAATATGCCTTTTGCATATAAGAAGAATTTGTTGACAAGTTTGCAAGGATTGTCCCCAAATTACTTTTCATATAAAAATGGTTGAGATGCACTAGGTTATAAGATTCTTATATTTTTTTATGGGTCACACTCAATTTTTTGAGTATACAAAAGTGATCTGTTAACAAGATCTAGAAACTTGTTATCAAACTACTTCTATATAACACTAACATTGAAATATATCACTACTCCAGGAGGAATTAATAAGATCAGATGAAGATATAAGAGTTTCCATATACTCTATGATAGATTAGAATAGTACTTCTTTCTGCAGATCTTCTTGTCAAAGTTTCTACTTTCTTGAGGTTTGCTTCTCTTGCAGAATGACTTCGAACAGCTTGGGAAACAAGAAAATAAAATAGTCTAGACAAAGTAATAAGATCTAGGTTAAGAGTTAGTTAAGATTTCATTCCCCTTCCATATACTTCTTATTTTATTTCCCATAATATATGTATTGATTTCATATATGATTGGTTTTACTTAGCTATCAATTCAATTCCTCTAAGAGAGGTTATAACTTTTTGTTATTCATTAGTTGTATCCAGAGATACTTTAGTTGTTGAATGTTGGATTAATTGAATAGAAGTGTGGATGCTTATGGAATGATGACTTAATGTAGTAAGTTGATCAAATGGTCCATTAATGTGTTGATATCTCATATGCCCAGTAGTATAAGATTGAGTCAATGAGCTTAAGAAGATTATTGGGGGTATATGATTTAAGTGACAGTTGTTAGTTGTTTTCTCAGGGTGTCATGTTGTTACTTTATATTCCTCTCTTTATTATTTTGAAATATGTACATATTCTGTAAATATGTTATTAACAATAATTAGGTCATTTCCCCCTTGTGGGTTTTTAGTTAATTCTTGTTTGTATCATTTGGTTTCTATTGAACTTCAGTTATTTACTTGTAAAGGTTCACTTAGTAGTTGTGAGATGATTTACAAAGGTGTTGTATGTAATGGATTGATAACTTAAGTGGTTCCTGTTTTAAAGGACATAGAATCTACATTGCTGAGATTGCTCAATTGTGCATTACTAATTTGTGTAACTATGTTCATCGTTCTGTGGTTTGAACTCACCCCTCTTTGAGTTCTGGATACCTAGTGGAATAGTCCCAAGTCACTTATAGACTTGCAATTAATGATGTTGAAAGTTAGTGTTGGTCACAGCCAAATATGGTTTGTCTTATCTAATGATCTGGTTTGTAAGATACTTGTTATAAAGATCACTCCAAATGTTGTAGCGCCCTCACATTTAATAACTAGATGATTCCACGCGCGTTGCAGCGGGAATATGTAGTATAAATTTAGACATGAATGTTCAAATTGTGTTCAAACCATGTACGTAAAATAATTGATGATCGTAATAAGACGACAATATGAATAATGTTGGCCTGTGGCGTTGTACATGAAAATTTCCTTCGACATGATAGACAAAAATCAAGAACCCATTGTACACTAAGAATGTTTACATATATGCTACAGCAAAAGATATGGTCTTAGGGTGCAATGAAAAAACTCAAGATGTATACATGTGGATACGTACTTGAAATGAATAAACCTTCAATCATTCCTATATTTCCTAGTAGTCCTAACAAATTTGGAATACCCAAAGATTTAATATAAAGATCGTAAAAGGAGAAAAAAGACCAGTACAAAATTGAATTACTAATTAGGAAATCTAACCAAGATTTATGTGCAGGTTAAGAAGCTTTTGCTTGCCAAATTAGTGGATGCTATGTATTGATAGAACGGGGAACTCGTATTAGTGGAATAGTGAAATGGATGAAAACAAAGAAGAATAATGTAGGGTACATGCCAATAAAAAAATTCTCACCTTTGACCGCTGCTCTTCCTGTGTCGTTTATCTTTTCTTATTCTTCTCGTACACCTAAATCCACCACAGTGCTGCTCCGCTTCTTTTCCAACACTTTATCCGTTTGACTCTCATCAATCTCGAGTGCTAGGACCTGTTAACGAGACGAGAAAAAAAATCCATTTGGGGTTGTGGCATTCTATGGTGAGATGCAAGATCGAACAACGTCAGACCGATGATAGCTGCGCAGAACAGTGTTGCCCGTTAGCTGTTTGGACCTCGTCATCAGCTTGTACTGTCCAGATTCAGTGTAGGGGCTGCTCTTTCCATGGATTTTCTGCCCTCCTACAGAGTTCAAGAGTTACAATTGACATGTTTTTTTTCCTTTTTGATAAAGTGAGATTTTATTACTTAAAGTAATGTTAGATGTGAGATGATTTACAAAGGTGTTGTATGGAATGGATTGATAACTTAAGTGGATCCTGTTTTAAAGGACATAGAATTTACATTGCTGAGATTGCTCAATTATGCATTACTAAGTTATGAAAGTATGTTCATCAGTTGTGTGATTTAAATGCTCACCCCTCTTTGAGTTTTGGATACCTAGTGGAATACTCCGAAGTCACTTATAGACTTGCGATTAAGGATGTTGAAAGTTAGTGTTGGTCACAACCAAATCTGGTTTGTCTTATCAAATGATTTGGTTTGTAAGATACTTTTTATAAAGAGAACTCCAAATGTACTCCTAACGAGGTGATCTAAACCTATTTCATGATGTCAAGTGAAACATTGGTCACTTTGCTTCGTTTAGTCTTTCGTGCCAAAATTTACCGTATTTTTAGATGCATGCATTGTAAATGCACATATTATATTTTGATCCTCATAACCTCCCAAACAATGGGATGTTACACCTGTGCGGGGGTGTAATCCCCGCGTATCGGTCTACAAGGGTATGTCACCAAAATCTCGCTTTAACCGTTACCGCATTACTAATAGATAGATCTTGACTAAGTTTTGGTGTTCGTTAGTAGTAATTTTTTTGAAATTCTGCTGCAAAACCCATCATATATTTCTCCTGTAGATACATTGCATCCCCATATGTGACCAAAGGACACATGACATGGTCAAGAAAAGAGGCAACCACCTCTACATGTTGAAACTAGGGCCAGAAGACCCACCAACAATAGCATAGTCATTACATGCAATTATACTCAACACCAAAATTATAGACAGAGACTATAAATAAATCATCACACGCGCTAGGCAAAGTTCACAGTGCACAAGCATAGCACACAACACACACACACACACACACACACACACACACACACACTACAAGTTCTATTTTTTAGAACTAGTAAATAGGTCAAGCATCTAGGAGGAGCATGCTTTCCACTAGAAGTAGGTTTTCCATATTCAGAAGATTTTGCTACTCTATAAGAAACAAGTTACTTCCAAACTAGTTAAGAGAGAGAGAGAGAGAGAGCTTGCATATGCCAATTTACTGCTTTATTTGGTTAGCAGTCATCCTTGGCATGCGCATGTAGAGAATAGAGGTTTTTTGAAAGGGAATGCCATCATAATTGAAGGAATTTGCTATCCAACCAAGACCATGAGGTTCATCATTTGCATTTTTTTCTTAATGACATAAGCATTTGTTCTTATCAGTTTCCACAGCTAAGCTAAGCTACCATTGAAATTTATGGTGAAGGATAGGCCTAGATAATTTTTAGGAGCACATGAAAGCATTCAAGACTGGATATGCATGGGTAACTCCATCAGGATGCATCATCATGCATATCCATGTTTTTATGCATTTCTAGCACATCACAAGGAGCACATGAGGCACAAAAAGGGAGAAAATGCATGTTTATTGCAAAGCTTCACAAGGAAGCAGATTACATGATTTTAGATTACAGAGAAGATGTACCAAAGATGGAAATAAAAGGAAATAATTCATGGTTTCCGATGCTAATCATGCTAGGGGGCAGAGGGAGAATCCCTGTAGATTACAACACGGTCGTGACAGTCAGGACTGGTGCAGAAGATATCTACACCATTCACCTGCATAGATGACTAAAGAGAGGAAGTAATTTAATCTCAATAGACAATGCAGATAAAGGAAACGACAGTCCCAATTTTATTAGATCATTGAAGCAACCTACAACAGCAAGGCTAGATTACACTAGGAAAATTTCAATTACAACACTAACAGACAAGTCCAGTAAACACTAAGTCCTAAACCTATGAATTCATGGTCAACTGGGAATCCTAGATCACTACAAAGGCCACGCTAACCATCTAAAACATCTAGGAATCCGGTTACAGAGCTAAGCATGTTTGAACATTTATAAAATTCAGATTCATGGAAGCCCTAGCTTTAGAGCATGCATGGGTAGAGAGAGAGGGGGAGAGGACGGAGAGGAGGTGTAACCAAAGAGATCATTGACGACAATGATGCATTGACGAGTTCGTGTAGTGTAGTAGCAATGTGGCCATCTGAGGCACCCACCGCGGCAGCACTGGCAGATACCAGCCAGAGCCAGTAACATAGTGCAACGAGGGCGACCCGAGAAACTCCCACATCACTAGAGGCGGCCCGGAGAAGATCCCAGTACGGAGGCTCCATGAATCACGATCACCATGGAAACTTTAGGTTGGGGACTCGGGACACGCGTGCGCATTCTAGAGGAAGAAACTCACATCGAGTTGGATAGGAAGAGAGAGGAGAGTGAGACTATTTGACAAAGCCCTACGACGGAGGCCAAGTCGACCGGAGCACACCAAAGGATGGCGACGTAAACGTCGGAGATTTCGATCAAGAGAGCGAAAGAGGATCTGGGTCGAGCACGTGAGAGAGAGGCGGTGCGCCTAGATATCTTATGACTGATCATAAAAACTCTATGAAAATTCTTAAAGACATAATTTTCCAAGGTATGGTGTGCCTAGATATCTTATGACTGATGGAGGTTATCACTTTATTCATGGTTCTTTTAGGAAAGCGCTTGCCAAGTATGATGTTAATCATGGAGTCTCTTCGCCGTATCATCCTCAAACTAGTGTTCAAGTAGAATTGACCAGTAGAGAAATTAAATTAATTTTGCAAAAGACTGTTAGCAAATCTACAAAGAACTCGTCTAAGAAACTAAGTGATGCTTTGTGGGCTTATAGAACTATTTATAAAAATCATATGGGCATGTCTCCTTATAAGATGGTTTATGGGAAGGCTTGCCATTTTCCCCTGGAGCTAGAACACGAAGACTATTAGGTTGTTAGATGACTCAATTG
Source organism: Alopecurus myosuroides (assembly GCA_028641055.1). Taxonomy (NCBI): domain Eukaryota; kingdom Viridiplantae; phylum Streptophyta; class Magnoliopsida; order Poales; family Poaceae; genus Alopecurus; species Alopecurus myosuroides. The sequence continues at coordinate 42,535,162 of CM054062.1, forward strand.
TGACTTAAAATTAGCTGTTGAGAAAAGATTGCTTGATATGAGTTCTCTAGATGAATGTAGGAGTGAAGCTTATGAAAATGCCAAGTTATTTAAAGAAAAAGCTAAGAAGTGACATGATTAAAGAATTCTCAAGATAGAATTCAATATATGTGATAAAGTGTTATTGTATAGATCTCGTCTCAGATTTTTTTTGCAGGAAAATTACTCTCTAAATGGGAGGGACCATTTGCCGTGGAAGAATTTTATCGTTCGGTTGCTATCAAAATTAAGAATTTCCGAGGTACCAACCCATAAGTGGTGAATGGCCAAAGACTCAAGCATTATTTATCCAGTGATCCATACAATGTGGAAGCTCATATTATACAAGTAGTCACTCTGGAAGATCACATTAAGGAAAAATATCAGACTAGACCAGAGTCAGAATTGGAATAGGTATGTGTTGTTGGGAATATGCCCTAGAGGCAATCATAGATGATGTAATTCCCAATGTATTCATAAAGTTATTAAGTTGTCCTTTGGTTTGAACATCTGATATATGTCAGTGAATATGTGATTCGATTGTGGAACTATGTATTCATGTTGTTCATACTAATTGTCCTTAGTCGTTAAGGTTGTGCTGGACACACACCCTAGACTAATGTGAGTGTTGGCTGATGACACGGTTCCACTTGTCATGGGCATGGTGATGCCATTCCAACGTTCACGGACTTGGCTAAAGAGTTTAGCAAGTCGGACTGACCCACATTGAGATGCAACGATCAAGTCGTCATTTGCATGTCTCAATCAATGTAATCCTTAGACCTGAGGTTGTCGCACAATCCGAGTTGTGGATCACCGACTTAGGTTCTGTCAAACGTTGTTCTGTGACAAGGCAACTATAAAGGCAGAGTTCGGGTCGAATGAGAAGCAAGCTGCGTGATGTGGATAATCAAGATGGGATTTTGCCCCTCCTAATGGAGAGATATTCTCTGGGCCCTCTCGAGTGATATGATTCAGGAAGCATGGCCATGCGCGACTCAGTTAAGTGTTAACTATGTCGGTTGACTAAGAGTTAGTCAGATGAATCACATGTCACAGATCGAGAAGAGAGTTGAGCTATTCAAGGGATGACGATAAATCGCCTATAGCTCGACAAGGTATATCGTGAGGCAAAAGGGACTAAGATGAATATCACATTGAAAGGTATGTCGTCATGACTCAATGGTACTTGGGAGTCGGCACGTTCTGCTAGGAGCCGCTACCGATTGATCGATTGGGAGTTGGACTCCAATCGTGTCCAAGTCGCCATGAGCCTGTAGGGTCGCACACTTAAGAGCGGGAGCAAGTATTGGTTGGGTTGGACCCAAACCGGAAATGGACTGAGTTAGTGAGTCGGACTCACAGAGGGAATGGGCCACAAGTGTTGTGCAGCCCATTACCATACGCTATATAAAGAGGGGTGCAGGTTGCCCAACGGGCACGTTAGTCCACTCTCCCATGCGTTGGGAACCCTAGCCCCACTCAGTCCAGCCGCCGCACCGGACCTAGCAGTCCGCCGTCGGAGCTCCTCCTCGTACGTGTGGATACCGGCAGAGGTGCTGTACGTTCAGCACTTCGACGTTCGAGGGATTGGATCGGACGGACCGGATCGTGGGACTGCACTGCCCCGACGCGCTTCACCGATAATCCGCAACCGCGCGTCTAGTGGTAATCCTCGTGGCCTTCTACCTCGGCTAGATCTTGGAAGCATCGCGTAGGAAAAGTTTTTGTTTATCTCTACGCGTTCCAACATGTGTTATGTTAATAAAAACTTCTCGAAACGCCCTAAAAAAATTATATTCATTGTTTTTGGAAAATATGAAAAACTTGGACATGAAAAAGAGTCGGAACCGGGGCCCGAGGCCACGAGTTGACCCCACGACGTGGGTCAGCCCTAGGCCGCGCCTGGTGGTCAGCTAGTGACCCTGAAGCCCGACTCCGACTCTACCTCGACTCATTACCTTCCTTTGGTTGTATAACTTTTTCCTATATAACCCCTCAGATCGTTTCGATGTCGTATCTTGTGTTTTCGACGCATTTGTTTTCGAGTTGTTTTTGTTAGGGAACAAGAGTTTCTAGGGCAATATGTATTCTCGCCACGATGGTGATAAAGATCAAGAGAACGATCATTGCTCAGCTGATGACAAATAAGAAACCATGGAGGATATAAGAAACCATGGAGGAGATGCTATGTGTTGAAAAAGAATAAATAGAAGATGATCCACATCAATATCCTCAAGCCACTATTACAAGAATTGACGTGATCCCGAACCCTTTTTCACTGAAGAGAGGGGCAAAGATTTCAATAGGTGGTAAAGTTCGTCGCAGAAACCTAGCTGATGGAGCTCCTTTTCTGTCCACTACAAACTCCTTTCACAATTTAGTCCATAAATATCAACTTGAGAATACTCAAGTGGGAGAATTACCCTCTCGTTGGGACATGGATCGTTCTGAGTGTGCAGGAAACGCAAGTTTTGGGCCAGATCCCAAGGAGGAATGGGAAAATTCAGCCAAGGGTTGGGATTCGCCTACGGACAAGCTTATGACCCGTGTTGAAAATAATACTGAGATGATCCTCAGCTTAAGCTTTCGAATTGAAGATCTCAAGACTGCCATCAAGAAACTTATTGAAGTTGTCCAAGCATTATCAAAGGATAAAGCTTAATTATCATGGATAACGACACTCCCTCGACTTGTTTCAAGCTTGGGGAAGGTGCCCCGGTTTCTCTATCTCTATCTTTTACTATTAGAGTCGTGTGTCATATCATGATTAGGGAAGTTATCATATAGTATGGTTATTGCAAGTTGGGCTATTGATACGTCTCCAACGTATCTATAATTTCTGATGTTGTATGATGATATTATGCCAATTGCTACATGTTTTATCCCTTTGTTATGTCATTTTTGCACGTTTTCCAGGACTAACCTATTAACAAGATGCCAAGTGCCAGTTCCTTATTTTCTGCTGTTTTTGGTTTCAGAAAAGTTGTTCTGAAAATATTCTCGGAATTGGACCCCACAAAGCCCGAAGTGCCTATTTTCCCCGGAAGCATCCAGAAGATCGAAGAGGAGACGAAAAGGGGCATTAGGGGGCCCACACCATGGGGTGGCGCGCCCCCTTGGCCATGCCACGAGGTGGTGTGGGGCCCCCAGGGATCCACCGCCTCTGCCCTTTCGCCTATTTATTCCCCCCGGATGGAAAACCCTAGACACCTGATAAAAAATCCCCGAAAAGTTCCGCAGCCGCCGTCACCGTCAACCCTAGATCAGGGGGGTTCTGAACCTGTCTTCGGCACCCTGCCGGAGAGGAAATCATCACCGGAGGCCTCTACATCACCATGCCTGCCTCCGGAGTGATGCGTGAGTAGTTCATCCTTGGAGTACGGGTCCATAGCAGTAGCTAGATGGTTGTCTCCTCCTCCTATGCCTCCATGTTTAGATCTCGTGAGCTGCCTAACATGATCGAGATTGATCGTATGTAACTCTATGTGCGGTGTTTGATGGGATCCTATGAATATTGAACTTGTGCCAAGTTGATTATAGTCTTTATTTGCATATGTTATTTGTGATCTTGCATGCTTTCTGTTGCTAGTGGTTGCTCTGGCCAAGTAGTTGCTAGTGACTCCAAGAGGGAGTATTTATGCTCGATAGTGGGTTCATGCCTCCTTTCGCCCGTGCTCGAGTGACAGAAACGTGACGGGGGAGGATGTGCTATTGCTGCTAGGGAGAAAACAGCGGTGAGAGTGCACGCGTGTACAATCATTGCTTACACTACACATATTGTTTAATGCAGTTATCTGTTCCTTGCAACTTAATACCTAAGGGGGTTCAGATGATAACCTGAGGGTGGATTATTAGTCATAGATGCAGTTGGATTACGATCTATGTATATTGTTGTAATTCCCGCACTATATATCTTAGTAGTCATCATGTCATGAATGTGCACTACGGTGCAACCTTTATTTATCAATTGCCCAGCTGTAATGTGTTCACCCATGATGCTATATTTTATGGAGAGACACCACTAGTAAACCTATGAACCCCGGTCCATTTTCTTACACTATTAAACAAGCCTCTACAATTTCCTGCTTTCTTTACTTACTGCAAGCATACACCATTTTCGACACTATTATGTCTAATCTTTGTTTTCAGCAAGACCGGTGAGATTGACAACCTCACTGTACCGTTGGGACAAAGTATTTTGGTTGTGTTGTGTGCAGGTTCCACGTTGTTGCTGACACCGGTGAGCCATCACCACCGTCAGTGGCATCAACCTTCTAAAGGTCCTCTTTCTCCTACTGAATTGATAACCTTGGTTCTCAACTAAGGGGGAAAATCCTACCGATATGCTCATTACACCCTCCTGTTGGGGTATCCCAACACACAACACCAAGGAAATTTCTTGCGCTGTTGCCGGGGAGGAAGAAGTCGTCTGGCAAGGGGAGCCTCTCACTCTCAACCTCTTTATTTTGTTTATTGTCTTGTTTTTATTTTTGTCTTATTTTGCTTCTCTTTATCAAAAACACAAAAAAAAATAGTTTACTTTATAGCTGTTATTTATGTGCTTGCTTTTATTTTGCTAAAAATGAGTTCCTCTGAGAATACTAAGTTGCGTGACTTCACTAGAACAAACAACGATGATTTTATTTGCACACCTATTGCTCCACCTGCTCCTACTGCTGCTTTCTATGAAATTAAACCCGCTTTATTAAATCTTGTTATGAAAGAGCAATTTTCCGGTGTTAGTACTGATGATGTTGCTGCCCACCTTAATAATTTTGTTGAACTATGTGAGATGAAAAAGTATAAATATGTGGATGGAGATATTATTAAACTAAAATTATTTCCTTTCTCTTTGAGAGGAGGAGCTAAAGAATGGTTGCTATCTTTGCCTAGAAATAGTATTGATTCATGGACTAAGTGTAAAGATGCTTTCATTGGAAAATATTATCCTCCTGCTAAGATTATATCCCTGAGAAGTGACATAATGAATTTTAAACAATTTGATAGTGAACATGTTTCTAAAGCTTGGGAAAGAATGAAAACTATGGTGAAGAATTGTTGCACTCATGGACTGACTACTTGGATGATTATACAAACCTTTTATGCATGACTGAATTTCTCCTCAAGGAACCTATTGGATTCATCTGTTGGAGGTACCTTTATGTCCATCACTTTGGGAAATGCAACAAAGCTTCTTGATGATATGATGATAAATTATTCAGAGTGGCATACTGAGAGAGCTCCACATGGTAAGAAGGTAAATTCTGTTGAGGAAACCTCCTCTTTGAGTGAAAGGCTTGATGCTATTATGTCTATGATTGTTAATGGTAAAGCTCAAGTTGATCCAAATAATGTTCCTTTAGCCTCTCTGGTTTTTCAAGAAGAGCATGTTGATGTGAACTTTATTAGAAATAATAATTTTAACAACAATGCTTATAGAAATAATTTTGGTGGAAACAATTATAAGCCCTATCCTCCTAATAATGGTTATGGTAATTCTTATGGAAATTCCTACAATAAAAATAAAATCTCTACCTCTTATCTTGAAAACATGCTTAGAGAATTTATTAGCACACAAACTGCTTTTAATAAATCTGTTGAGGAAAAGCTTGGTTAAATAGATGTTCTTGCCTCTAAAGTAGATAGCCTAGCTATTGATATTGATTTTCTAAAACTGAAGGTTTTGCCACATGATGTTAAAGAAAGTAAAACTTTGAATTCCATCCAAGTTCGAATTGATAATAATGTTAGATTGATGGCTGAATTACGTGCTAGGTGGGAAAGAGAAGATGAATTGGCTAGAAAGAATAATATTGCTAGAGTTTGCACTATCACCACTACTAGTAAAACTGAAGCTCCAAGTGCTAGTAAACCTCTTACTATTAATGGTAAAATAGTTGGTGTTAACAAAGACTCCACCCCTTTGGTGAAATGTGCTAAATTGCCTCAAACTGCTGAAATTGCTTCTGATAAAAGTGCTGATTTTTTTAGAGATGTGGGAGATAATGGTCCCATTAATTTTTATGATAATAATATTGATTTTGATGAATTCAATATCTCTCAAGTTATTAAGTTCCCACAAAATCTTTCTAGAAGTCCCAATGCTAGTGCCATGTATATGGCCTTTACTAAACATATTACCAATGCTCTCATGAAAGTTAGCGAATAAAAGCTAAAACGTGAGACATCTATCCCAAGGAAATTAGAGGATGGCTGGGAACCTATCATTAAGATAAAAGTAAATGCTTTTGATTGCAATGCTTTGTGTGATCTTTGTGCTAGTATCTTTGGTATGCCTCAAAAGCTTTATGATATGCTTGATCTACCACCGTTGGAACATTGTTATTTGGATGTTCATCTTGCTGATAATGCTAAGAAGAAACCTCTTGGTAGAATTGATGATGTTCTTATTATTGTTAATAATAACCTTGTCCCTGTTGATTTTGTGGTTATGAACATCGAATGTAATGCTTCTTGTCCTATTGTTTTGGGAAGACCTTTTCTTAGAACTGTTGGTGCTGTTATTGATATGAAAGAGGGGAGTATTAAATATCAATTCCCACTCAAGAAAGGAATGGAACACTTTCCTAGAAATAGGATGAAGCTACCTTTTGACTCTATTATTAGATCAAGTTATGATGTTGATTCTTCATCACTTGAAAATACTTGAGATGCCTTTTTATGCCTGGCTGAAAGGCGTTAAAGAAAAGCGCTACCGGGAGACAACCCGTTTTATTTCGCCGTTTTCAACCCGTTTTATTTCATTTTGTTTGATGTGATTTGCACCTGGGTGTTTTCTATTTCATTATAAACCCCGATGTATCTTTTCTTTTGAGTTTTCTTTGAGCCAAGTAAAGCCTCTAGTGGAAAGTTGAGGCTATATTTCGGATTTCTGCGCAGGAAACAGATTTCTGCTGTCCACTGTTTATTTCGTATAAAATCACTGAAAATTCAAAATGACCTGAGTTTTTTCGTGTGTAATCCTGGGTTATATACGCAACTTTTCTTGGTCGAACACTTTTTTTATTTGAGAAACATAAGAATTTCTAAAAAAATCATATTTACCTGTTGTCCTGTTTTGACAGATTTCTGCCAATAATTGCATTTGCATCTTAATCTCCTTTTGTTGTTCTCTTGAGAAAAGGAGTTTTAAAAGAAGTTGTGACAGTATGTAATGTGTTTCTGAGTGTTAGACATGTGTTGAAACTTAACCATGTGAAGTTATTATTTCGATTGCATTAACATTGCTAATGAAGATTGTGAGAAGTTTGGTGTGAAGGAAGTTTTCAAGGGTCAAGAGAAGAGGATGATATGACGTGATCAAGAAGAGTGAAGATCCTAAGCTTGGGGATGCCCCGGTGGTACATCCCAGCAAATTCCAACAAGACTCAAGCGTTTAAGATTGGGGATGCCCAAGGCATCACCTTCTTCATCGACAAATTATCAGATCACTTATAGTGAAACTATATTTTTATTCGGTCACATCTGATGTGCTTTACTCTCCTTCTTTAAGTTTGTTTTTATTTTTGTAATAAACTTGGTTGGACCCCAACATTATTCTTAATATCTGTCCGGCTGCTGCATTTATTTAGCTCCTGTTTTGCATGCATCTCTTACCAGAGATGTTAGTTTTAGTAGTGTTATGTGATTACTCTCATGTTTTCTTGCTGTATCATAAAGAGTATTTTTTGAAAGCATATCTTGTATGGTGCTTGTTGGGAGAAAGAAACTGCTGCTTAAAGTAGAATTTATAACAGTGCAAGTAGAAGCTCGTATAGACTTTTGCTAGAACTTTTTCATGCCATGCTAAATATTATTTTAGTTCTAAAGCCTTGTGATGTTGAGTAGTATGAATAGACTAAAATAGCTGAGAGTGTTTAATATGTCACTGAAAGATTCATGAGTTGTTCTTGTCATAAGGAAGCATAAATTTTTGGTATTCTCTTTCGAATGTTCTATTTGGTTGACTTGGCGCATGCTCACACCATGTTTATGACTATGAACCAGTCACGAATAGCCTCCATGACCACTTAGTTTTTGAACTATGATACCGCTTATGCTTTAATTAATGATGTTTATGTCACTATGCATGATTATGGCTCTTATGCTCTCTTGATTTGTCGCTCCCAGTCTTTTGCTAGCCTCCACATGTACTGAGTATGAGCTCTACTCGTGCATCCAACTCCCTTAAATCAAAGTTTTTCCCATTGTGTCCACCATACCTACCTACATGTGGTATTTAACTACCACTCCAAGTAAATTGGTCATGTGTTACCTTTAAAACCTTCAAAATTACTCCTGCTTTATGTTCCTGTTTTTGCTCATGAGGACGTCAACAAAGAATCTTTATCTCACTTGTTGATGGATTTCACACCCTGGACTAGTGGCTTCATCCGCTTATCCAAATGATAGAAGAGCTGGCAGCGGGGTTCCCAGCCCCAAATTAATACACACAAAATCTCTTCACTATTTTTGCCCCTGATTTATCAATCAAAGCATAATTGTGTAAACAAAAGAGAAAGAGGGATGACATTCTACCTAGATGCGTCCTTCACATGGGAGCCGCTCTTGTGAATCCAGTTGGCTTGTTACGTACCGTATTTTCTGTTTACCATTCGTTGACATTAGCATACATCTCCCAAAATATAGACACTCCTCCACGGTATGTGATTGTTGGCAGGCACCCGAGGATTCGGTTAGCCATGGTTTGTGAAAGATGGATGGGAGGAGTGTCAAAGTTTTAATACCTATGTTTACTAAAATAAAAATCTCTAGCACATGAGTGATCTCTGCTTCCCTCCGTGAAGGGCCTTTCTTTTACTTTTATGTTGAGTCTCCATCTTCTAAATTTATGCACAATCGAGAGAGAATTTTTGCCATTCTTAGTTCTATGTGCACTGTCCCATAAACTTCAATAATAACTTCATGATGTGATATCATTTGTTCTTAAATTATTTGCTCTAGTCTTCCTCATGAACTTTGAAGGTGTCCTGGCATTTATGTTTTGCCCCACTCTTAAGGACTAGCGAAATATCACTTTGCCATTCTTTCTCTATACCTGAAACAGACGTTTATCTTTCCTTACATTATTTCTCATGATCCTTTATTTGAGATACTCTTGATGATGAAAAGAGATTGCTTTGATTTTTTTGTTAAAGTTCTATTTATCATGTTTGTGTTTGAAGTTGTATGATCTCAGCTTGCATATGCCTTTACATTTTTATGATCAAGATTATGTTAGTAGCATGTCACCTCAGAAATTATTGTTTTATCGTTTACCTACTAGAGGACGAGTAGGAACTAAGCTTGGGGATGCTTGATACGTCTCCAACGTATCTATAATTTCTGATGCTGTATGATGATATTATGCCAATTGCTACATGTTTTATCCCTTCGTTATGTCATTTTTGCACGTTTTCAGGGACTAACCTATTAACAAGATGCCAAGTGCCAGTTCCCAGTTTTCTGCTGTTTTTGGTTTCAGAAAAGTTGTTCTGGAAATATTCTCGGAATTGGACCCCATAAAGCCCAAAGTGCCTATTTTCCTCGGAAGCATCCAGAAGACCGAAGAGGAGACAAAGAGGGGCTTCTGGGGCCCACACCATGGGGTAGCGCGCCCCCTTGCCGCGCCAGGGTGTGGTGTGGGGCCCTCAGGGCTCCACCGCCTCTGCCCTTTCGCCTATTTATTCCCCCGGATGGAAAACCCTAGACACCTGATAAAAAATTCCCGAAAAGTTCTGCAGCCGCCGTCACCGTCAACCCTAGATCAGGGGGGTTCTGAAGCTGTCTCCGGCACCCTGTCGGAGAGGAAATCATCACCAGAGGCCTCTACATCACCATGCCTACCTCCGGAGTGATGCGTGAGTAGTTCATCCTTGGACTATGGATCCATAACAGTAGCTAGTTGGTTGTCTCCTCCTCATATGCCTCCATGTTTAGATCCCGTGAGCTGCCTAACATGATCGAGATTGATCTTATGTAACTCTATGTGATGTGTTTGCTGGGATCCGATGAATATTGAACTTATGCCAAGTTGATTATAGTATTTATTTGCATATGATATTTGTGATCTTGCACGCTTTCCGTTGCTAGTGGTTTCTCTGGCCAAGTAGTTGCTAGTGACTCCAAGAGGGAGTATTTATGCTCGATAGTGGATTCGCCTCCTTTTCGCCTGTGCTCGAGTGACAGAAACGTGACGGGGGAGGATGTGATGTTGCCACTAGGGAGAAAACAGCGGTGAGAGTGCCCGCGTGTACAATCATTACTTACATTACACACATTGTTTAATGCAATTATCTGTTGCTTGCAACTTAATACCGAAGGGGGTTCGGATGATAACTTGAAGGTGGATTATTAGTCATAGATGCAGTTGGATTAGGGTCTATGTATATTGTTGTCATGCCCGCACTATATATCGTAGTAGTCATCATGTCATGAATGTGCACTACGGTGCAACCTTTATTTGTCAATTGCCAAGTTGTAATTTGTTCACCCAACATGCTATCTTTTATGGAGAGACACCACTAGTGAACCTATGAACCCCGGTCCATTTTCTTACACTGTTAAACAAGCCTCTATAATTTCTTGCTTTCTTTACTTACTGCAAGCATACACCATTTTCCACACTATATGTCAAATCTTTGTTTTCAGCAAGACCGGTGAGATTGACAACCTCACTGTACCGTTGGGACAACGTATTTTGGTTGTGTTGTGTGCAGGTTCCACGTTGTTGCTGACACCGGTGAGCCATCACCACCGTCAGTGGCATCAACCTTCTGAAGGTCCTCTTTCTCCTACTGGATTTATAACCTTGGTTCTTAACTAAGGGGAAAATCCTACCACTGTGCTCATCACACCCTCCTCTTGGGGTATCCCAACGAGTGCAAGATCTGCACCATCAGCTATCACTCCTTTATAAGTGGGATTTGTATCCGTTGATGTGAGTTTGTCTATGATGAAATATTGATATGGATTCATATTTGTTACTTAGTTGCACTTTGTATTCTATTCATTGGAATCAGTCCCCCATGCTTTTCTTGTGAAAAGTAGCGATCTCATGTTGGATGTAGTGGCAGAAATTTATTGAGTATTGGCAAACATAGATCTGGTCATAGAAACAACACTTAGAACAAAGAAGAGAGGTTTTATATTCAGATATATTACCCCATAGATTTTTTAGCCTGCAAAACTTATAAGTTATATGTTCTTATGATTGATGGGTTATGCTGACAAGGAAGACAATTGAAATACTTTATGTTCTATGACATTGCATGGTTTTATATCGGGTCGTATCTCTCAACGTTGTATGTTTGCTATGAAGCCTTTGCTATCCTAAAAACCTGTGCTGAGTATGATCACTACTCGTGCATCCAAACCTGAACCAAAACCTTCCACAAGTGTCCACCATACCTTCTATATGTGGTATCTCACCGCCACTCCAAGGAAATTTCTCGGGTGCTACCTTTAAACCTTTAAAACTATTAATACTTCATATTTGTGCCTTTGTTCTTAGCTCACGAGGAGGTAGTTTAAAAAAAATGTTTCTTATTTCAAGCAAAGTTCTTATTTCTTATTCACCAAATGAGTATGGAACATGTGCTCATTTTAATTGCAAGAGAGTTGTTGCTAAATATTCTAACTTAAGTGATAAAGAAAGGCACTCCCCCATGGATTGATGATTGTTGGTAGGAACCAGTGAATTTCTTTTTTTGAAACATTTTCTACTGCAGGGGAGTCCCCCACAACCCTTTATTGCCAGTCAAAGAGTGTTACAGTTATGTACAAATATACATTAAGGAAAATAGACTAAGGAAGTCTATCACCAGCTAACACTAGCTAGCTAAGTTAGGGTCTTAATCCATGATGATAAATCCGCATCCAAAGAAGCACTCAACCTATGCTTAAGCATAAGAAGATCTAACAAGAAACCAACTTTCCATCCCATAAAGGAGTGTCTTTACGATTTGAAAATAACAAGGAACCAGTGAATTAGGTTAGACATGATTTGTGTAAGAAAATGTGTGGGGAGTGTCATCCATAAAAAAGGAGGAAATGTGACAACGGAAACCGCTCTCAAATTTATTTTCATGCCTCTTATATGTTTGACATACTTATGATAAGTTTTTTACTATGAGTCGTTGACGAAAACATACACCTCTCAAATTTATTTTCATGCCTCTTATATGTTTATAAACTGAAAAGCTCTAGCACTTGAGTAATCCTTGCTTCCCTATGTGAAGGTCATATCTTTACAATTAGGATTGAGTCAGTTTTACCCATCGTTTCTATTCTCCACAAGCAAACTTATGCTGTTGAACTGAGATGCATCCTTATATATGTCCACGATATTATTTACCTTATCTTATTTCAATTGACATTACCATCAAGGTAAAAAAGTTGGAAATTAAGCTTTGCTGACTAGCATCTTCCTTTGTGTCAGCTACTTTCACTTCCTTTATAAGAACATAGCTCATGGAGTTTTCTATTCATGACAAGATCTTTTGATAACCAATGCATGTGTTGTTTCCTTATTAGCTCCTACATACACTCTTCTCAAATTGATTTTTGAGTTGTTCTTTTACAAAGAACACAGTTTGCCATTGCTCAATGGATATGTACCTTACTCACCTTTATATGATTGAATAGTTACTTCTTTTTTAGAATCGTTATGAGAAAGGTTGATATATAGAATTTTTAGTGTTTGTCAAGTAGTTACTGATGCTTCATGTTTGTATTCTTCATTATCAACACTTCACTCATAAAACATGTGGTCATGTTTTCCGAGCTCAATTTTGGCTTAGGGACAAGCGAAGTCTAAGCTTGGGGGAGTCGATACGTCCATTTTGCATCACTATTTTATATGCTAATTTCCTTCTAGTCATTGATATATTTCATATTAGAGTGCAATACTTATGTTATTTTATGGTTTTCTCTGTGTTCCACATTTTTCCAAAATTATTTATCAGAGCCAGAATTCAGGAGGAAAAAACACCTGTCAAAGGGGATATCTTCTGGACGTCAGAAAAATTCAGGAAAAAACAGAAAAGGAGTTTTCTCCGAAAATCACCTGGGGAGCCCAAAGGAGACCCAGAGGGGAGCCAGGGCCCACCAGGCATGGGTGCCCCCTAGGCCACGCATGGGGCCCACCTGGTGGCCCTGAGTCCCACCTTCGGCTCCCCTTTGGCGTACTTACTCCCCCTGGCCTAAAAACTCCGGGGAGCCACTTCGTAGAATTTTTTCACGACCTCTCATGATGAAAACGAGACAAAGAAGAAAATACCTTCCTGGGGGGAGATTCCGCCGGGGAAATTCCCTCCCGAAGGGGAAATCTTCACCACCGTCATCATCGTCACTCCGGGCATCATCGAGATCATCATCAACATCATCACCACCAGAACAATCATCATCCTATCTCATCTCTCTGTAATGATTATGGTTCTATCTCGTAGTATTTCATTGGATCTCTCTACCGGTGTTGGTTACCCCTTCATAGTTGATGCTTGTGATATTTATCACTGTTTACTATTTATGACCATATTGTTATTCATCATTATATCACCTCTGATTATGATCCATATGATATGTTGCGTGTAGTTTTTTTAGTTATAGAGGACATGGGAGAAGTCTCGTTATTAGTAGTCATGATTCGTCGAAGTAATATTTAGCGGGTTTATATTTAAGTTATGCTGCTATTTCACTAGTGGTGTTATATGAACGTCTACTACATAGCACTTCACCTTTATGGGCCTACAGGAATGCATTGTGTATTGGATTGCTTATGGAGGGTTTCCAGAGTGACTGAAACCTGAACCCCAGTTTGCAAGATTTTACATAAGGGAGTAGTAGATACAATAGTTTATTGCTACGTTTAGATTTATTTCTTAATTACTATCTTGTAGTTGCGGATGCTTGCAAGTAGTGTAATCGTAAGTGTGCATTTGTCTTGGATGGGATGGTGCACTAGCATAGGTCTATCCACATAACACTTATCAAAACGAAGTGTGGTGAAAATAACTTGACGAATCCTCCTATGTGTTGATGACCCAGAAGTGTAGCGGATCACAACAGTCTTCGAGGGTAAATATAGCCCAATTTATTGATTCGACACAAGGGGAGCCAAAGAATATTTGTAAGCCTTAACAACTGAGTTGTCAATTTAGATGCACTTGAAAAGTATCTTGCTTCACACAATTGATTAATAGTAACAGTGTTATAATGACAACGGTGGTTTAATAGTAAGAGTAGGAGTAAAACAGTAGTAGCAATAGTAACATCGAATGTAAACGGATTAAGTAGCATTGCTAAAAACATCGTAGGCATAGGGATGGATGCACGATTGTTGCATGAATGAGATTAACCATGTAATAGAGGTAAAAAAAGGGAAGAACAAATATATAAGAGAGTATCCAAGTCACAAACTATCATAGGCATGTTTCCCAAGAATTGTCGTACATGCTTGCAATAAGAACTTTCACGACGTCTTTTGTCCTACCATCTTGTTGCTGCGGGAAAAAGGAACTAATGGTAATTAAGGCACTAGTCCTACCAAGCACCGGATCAAAGCATTAACACATGGTGGAAACATGTGATCCTCGAACTAGAGTCCATCCCCTCCGATATTCCAACCTGTCACCTTGGGGTCTCGGGTTCCAGACAATAATAAGTGTATACAACAAGTAGATATGATCCAAAACAGCAATTATACTTGTGAAAGCATAGCATGTTCAGATCTGAAATCATGGCACTCGGGCCCTAATTGACAAGAATTCAGCACTCTAAGTTGCAACAACGATAATAAACAACAATAGTGGATACTAGGCATCAAGCCCTAACAATCTCGTGATCTAGTACATGACTAATCTCATATAATCCCTACCATCCCCTCTGCCTACAACAAGGAATTAATCACACATCGAAGGGGGAATCATGGAGGGTTGATGGAGAGGTGAGGGCGATGAAGATGGCAACAATCTCCCTCCAATCCCCGTCCTGGCAGGGTACAAGGGTTTCAGGTGTCGGCGGAGCTACAGATCGTATTCGGGAAATTCCTTCGGGGCTTCTGCGTTTTGGGGACGAAGGAGGCTTTATGCCAAAGGGGACACTGGGATAGTTCCAAGCCCCTACGGGCCCACCAGGAGCGGATAGAGGGGGCCCAATGCTGGCACCCCCATGGAGGCCCAGTGTCCCCCTCTAGCTGTCCTTCGGGCTCCGGGAGTCTCCTGGGGGGAAATAATTTTCTAAAATTTTCTGGAATTTTTTGAGGAAATTGAATTTCTGCACAAAACTAGAGACCAAGGGTAATTCTGCTGAAAACATCATTAGTACGTGTTAGTTTGATCCAAATTATGCAAATGTGTGGAGAAACAACAAACGAAGTGGTTGGAAAAGTAGATAAGATTGCAATGTATCAACTCCCCCAAGCTTAGCTTATTGCTTGTCCTCAAGCAATTCAGTTGAAAAACTGGACGCGATAAAGAAAACTTTAACAAACACTTTTCATTTCATATGGTGTGCATAAGACTATTACATGATCAATATTTAACAAGTACATGATAATTGCTATAAGGATAATAAAGCTTACGAACTCATTATAGCTCATAAAAAGTGAACAAATAACCAGGAGTGAACAATCTAAAATTATAACATCAACTTGGTTGCAATGATCATAATAAAGCATGGTAAGATGGTATCCCTCTTTCCCTTAATTGTGTAGCAAAACATAAATTCCATGACACCTCCAAAGCTTAAGTGGTGACTAGATATAATATTTTAGGAGAAACAATATTATAAACATGCCTTAAACAATAATATATTGCGATAATACACATTATACAAACAATGACAACCATGCTCTCCTAGCTGGTGCATAAAGTAAGAAGGTGGAGACCCGGCATAAAAGTAAAAGAAAGGCCCTTCACAGAGGGAAGCAGGGATTACTCATGTGCTAGAGCTTTTTATTTAATAAAACAGAGGTATTGAAAATATAGTTTTGAGATAGGTGTATGTCCGTGTGAACGAATGGTAATGAAAAACTTATCATAACCCATGTCAAGCAAAGTTTTTAGACTTTTGAGAGAGATTTCCATTAGCACTTTTTATTTAAAGTTGACACTTCCCCCCACCTTGCCTTTAACAAACCAGGGCTAGCCGTTTCCACGAGTGCCCACCAACATTCATCAATCCATGGGGAAGTGCCTTTTTTATTTTTAGTTCATATTATTTGGCACCAGCTTTCTGCAAATTTACATGAACACATATTCTATACTCATCGGGTGAAATAAGGGAGAAGAACCTTGCTTGCCATAAACCATGATAAACTTTAAAGTACTTCCTCATGAGATAAAACAGGAACAAAAAACAAGTTAACTAATTTTAAAGGTTTTGAAGGTAGCACACGAGCAATTTACTTGGAGTGTTGGTTAAATGCCACATATAGGTAGGTATGGTGGACACATTGGAAAACTTTGGTTTTTAGGAGTTGGATGCACGAGTAGAGCTCAGTCTCAGTACAAGGTGAAGGCTAGAAATAGAAGGGGAGCGGCCAACTAGAGAGCAACAACGGTCATAATCATGCATTGCGACAAAACAACATTAAATAAAGTATGGATGTAATATTATAACCCTGAAAATTCAAGATCACCGAGGCTTAAATCAACTTTCTTTATAGTGTGACATGCGTGGACATGTGCCAAGTCGATCTAAATAAGTTCTTTAGAGGGGAATACCATCAAACTATGATGTATTATGAATAAAACAACACATGTGACATTCTTATAACACATTGAGCACTCCTAATCATTTGAGACTAGTCATAAGAAAGCATGAACTACAAAATCAATATTATACATACATCTCTATATCATGACAAGCTAATATAAGACCATGCGAATAAACATATGTATGAAAATGAAGAGAAAATAGTCCATACCATTTTTCTAATATAGTCCATTTCATTATATATCGTCATTATTGCTTTGCTACTTGCACAACCGGATGATATACAAATAATAATAAAGAGCAAGCGCCACCATGGACATGAGTTGAACTCTGCAAACAACTATACAATGACAAGAAGAAGAGAAAACATTTTTGTTGTTTTTGAGTTTTTAAGAAACGACAAACAAAGAGGAGAGCAAAACACAACCAAAGATACACAAAAGAAAAAGAACGAGGGAAAACCGAGAAACAAGAAAACAACCAGAAAAAGAAAATGATGACAGAAGAAAAATCAAACAAAGAAAACAAATAAATGTTTTTGGAGTTTTCTAAATAAGAGAAGAAACGATAAAAGCGAGGAAACAACAAGTTATAGATGTTTTGGGGTTTTTCAATAAGAAACACGGGAACACAAAAGAGATAGAAAACGAAATAAAACCGAAAGAAGCGATAACACGAAGAAGAAAACAACTAAAAAGCGAAAACGAAATAAGAAACTAATACTAGTAGGTCTAAATGAATATACAAAGTATCAAATAATATGGCGGCATAAATAACGGATAAGAATCATAAAGCAAGTGCCAGTGTATACGTACTCCCCCAAGTTTAGGCTTTTGGCCTACTGGTAGCGCTAATCCCATGGGTTCCATCCTGATGACTGTTGTTGCTGCTGCAAGTACTTGTACTGCTGGTATGGTGTGAGATGCATATCCCACGTCGTCTGCTGCAAGGAGAGTCCGTCCATCAAAGGCAGCTGATATGAAGATCCTTCCCCGTGATAAAACAAGGATGGGTCCTCCATGTACGTGAATGAGGATGATCTTGCGAGCTCCTCCTCGTGTGCCTTCTCCTGTGTAGCGGGGTTCTCCGGCATCTCATAAGCGAGGTACTCTTCTAGTATGTCCTAATAAAAGGACCACCCATTCCTGGAAACATCAAACAAATAAGGTGTAGGTAAAAAAACAATGCAAGGTTTCTTGTCCTCCTCTTCAAATAACAGTCTATAATTAAATTCCCCATGGGTGCACTTGGACTTCAAGAAGGCATGTGATACTAGAGCATTAAAATCTTGCCTTCTAGGGGAAAGCAATTCATCAGCAGGATCAAGAGGTACAATAGTTTGAGCAAAGAAAACTTGTGAGGCAATAATGCCTCCAAAAGTACGCCCTTTGGCAGAATTATTATCAAGCCGCCTAGCAATATGCGCACCAATACTAAAAAAATAGTTCTTATCTACAGCAGCGAGCATGATAGATCAGGACTCCTTCAGAGATATAGTATGCAAAATACCCGATGGCAGGAAGCTGCATACAGGAAGTATTACTATGTTGCCTAGCCTTCTTGTGTTGACGATAGAGTCTTGAATATAAATCCTTGGGTTGCGAGGGATCTGTTATCTTCCCAAAGTGGCCTTGATTGGCCACTCCAGTAGTCCTGCAAAAATCATCAAGAGACATACTTCTCTTTCTATTATAAAGACAAAATTCCACATAAGGGTATTCCACATCGTAAAACTTAAAAGTTTGCACAAATATATAAGTGAGCCTTATATATTCATCCACTTCTTTCATCGTGAAGTCCAGCAAACCTGCATTAGAAACAAGTTTATAGAACGACTCGTGAATGCCCAAGGCTGATAGAAGATCATCACAAGGATAAGCGGATGCTCGAACATCCTCCATCCCATCAAAATTCAGCAAGCGTAAATCTGCAATGTCTTCATCAAGGGGAGGCACTTCATTTGATGTGCTTTTGAAGAATTTACTAAGCCAACCCCTTGCTTTCCTCATACTCCTATCCTGAAATTTTTAGCAAGCCCAATAATAATCAACTATGAGGAGAAGTATTATAGGAAACCACTTTAGCAACCTCAGGATAACTAATACCTGAATCAAATCACCTTAAATCAACTTAAAAGAGGCATGCAAGCTCAAACAACCAGCTAGCTAGTGCAACAAAATAGTCAAGATATACAACACAAAACATAAATCTACAAATACAGGCGGAGGAGTCACATACCGGAGAAGAGATTATCAAATTGCAGCACAAATGGTGGGCAAAATGAGGAGATCGAAGAAATCCAAGGAAAAATAGCAAGAAATCCAAATTTTCCTAGAGCAAAGGTGTTTCTTGGGAGAGAAAGAATGGGGAGGAAGACAGTCAAGTGGTAGGACCCTGGGGCCCTTAGGTGACCCCTGGGCGCGGCCTAGGGGTTGGCTGTTAATACGTCTAAAACATATCTATAATTTCCGATGGTCCATATTGTTTTCATGCCATATGCTACATGTTTCCTATACACTTTAGGTCATTTTTGTGGACTTTCTGAGTCTAACCTATTGACAAGATGCCACAGAGCCAGTTCATGTTTTCTGTTGTTTTTCGTTTCAGAAAAGTTGTTCTAGAATTATTCTCGGAATTGGACGAAACAAAATCCCAGAGTCTTAGAAAGTCGTCGCGTACATGGAGTCCGGAGGAGACCCGGAGGGGGGCCTCAGGGGCCCCACACCATAGGGCGACGCCCCCCGGCCGCGCCAGCTGGTGGTGTGGGCCCCCTCTCCACCCATAGACGTTTCCCTCTCGCCTATTTAAACTCCTCCACCAGTTAAACCTAAAGACGCGAGACTTTTCCACCAAAAAGATCTGTAGCCGCCATCATGGTCAACCCTACTTTGGGAGGGTTCAGGATCTCTCTTCGTCATCCTGCCGGACGGGGGAATCATCACCGGAGGGCTCTTCATCACCATGCATGCCTTCGGAGTGATGCGTGAGTAGTTCATCCCTGGATTACGGGTCCATAGCAGTAGCTAGATGGTTGTTATCTCCTCTTTCTGCCTCATGTTTAGATCTTGTGAGCTTCCTAACATGATCAAGATCATATTATTGTAATGCTACATGTTGCGTTTTCTGGGATCCGATGAATATTGAATGCTATGTCCCATGATTATCAATCTATCATGTTCTTTCATGTGTATGTTATTTATGATCTTGCATGACCTCCGTTACTAGTAGATGCTCTGGCCAAGTAGATGCTTTTAACTCCAAGAGGGAGTATTTATGCTCGATAGTCGGTTCATGCCTCCCTTTCACGCACGCTCGAGTGACAGAAACATAATGGGTGGAGGATGTGTTGTTGCCATTAGGAAGAAAACAACAATGCTTTTTCTAAGGATAATTTTATTGTTTACACTACACACTTTGCTTAATGCAATTATCTGTTGCTTGCAACTTAATACCCAAGGTTTGATTGGATGACACTCTGAGGGTGGATTATTAGTCATAGATGCAGTTGGATAACGGTCTATGTATCTTGTTGTAATGCCTGCATGAATCACATAGTAATCATCATGTCATGCATATGCACTATCGTGCAGCCTTTATATCTTTCAATTGCTGAGCTATAATTTGTTTACCCAGCATGTTATCTATCTGTTTTGGAGAGACACCACTAGTAAACTGTGGACCCCGGTCCATTTCTTTACACTAATAATACAACCACTGCAACCGCTGTTTTATTACTGCAATTATTGTTCTCTTTCATCCACTGGAAACAAATACCATTGATGGATGCCGAGACGGGAGGCTGCTGTTTGTTAGAAGACCCCAAGTGTAGGGTGTGAAGAGTACAACGGCAAGTTTTCCCTCAGAAAAAACCAATGTTGAATCAACCAGTAGGACAAAGAAATCACTTCCGAAGGTTGATGCAGCTGATGCTGGCAGGGCGCACTACCGGTTCAGCAGCAACGTGGAACTTACACAACACAATCAAATCACTTTGCCCCAACGAAGCAGTGAGGTTGTCAATCTCACCGGTTTTGCTGAAAACAAAGAGGTTAAATGCATGTGTGGAATACAGTACTTGTTTGCAGTAGATGAAAAGAGAACAATGATGGAAGTAGGAAAACAGTAGGAACAGTATGAAAACAATGATTGCATTGATTGTATTATCAGTATAGAGGAAATGGACCGGTGTCCACAGTTCACTAGTGGTGTCTCTCCAAAACAGATAGATAGCATGTTGGGTAAACAAATTACTGCTGGGTAATTGACAGATATAAAGGCTGCACCATAGTGAATATGCATTACATGATTATTACTATGTGATTCATGCGGGCATTACAACAAGATACATAGACCGTTATCCAACTGCATCTATGACTAATAATCCACCCTCAGAATGTCATCCGAGCAAACCTTGGGTATTAAGTCGCAAGCAGCAGATAATTGCATTAAGATAAGTGTGTAATTTAAACAATGTAAACACCGTTGTTTTCTCCCTAATGGCAACATCACATCCCCACCCGTTTATGTTTCTGTCACTCGAGCATGAGTGAAAGGGAGGCATGAACCCACTATCGAGCATAAATACTCCCTCTTGGAGTTACAAGCATCTACTTGGCCAGAGCATCTACTAGCAAAGGAGAGCATGCAAGATCATAAATAACATACACATGAAAAGAACATGATAGATTGATAATAATTGGAGATAGCATTCAATATTCATCGGATCCCACCAAATATAACATGTAGCATTACAATAAGATGATCTTGATCATGTTAGGCAGCTCACAAGATCTAAACATGAGGCATAAAGAGGAGAGAACAACCATCTAGCTACTGCTATGGACCCGTAGTCCAAGGATGAACTACTCACGCATCACTCCGGAGGCAGGCATGGTGATGAAGAGCCCTCCGGTGATGATTCCCCCTCCCGGTAGGGTGCAGGGGAGAGCTCCAGAACCCTCCCAAACTAGGGTTGACAATGACGACGACTGCGGATGTTTTTGGTGGAAAAGGCTCGGGTACATAGGGTTAACCTCCTGAGAGGTATAAATAGGCGAGAGGGCAACGTCGGTTGGCAGTCAGGGGGCCCACACCACCCCCAGGCGTGGCTAGAGGGTGGGCGTGCCGCCCTATAGCGTGGGGCCCCTATGGCCCCCCTTCGGGTCCCCTCCGGACTCCGTGTGCGCGACATATTTCTAAGACTTACGGGCTTCGAATCTTACAGTTCCGAGAATATTTCTGGAACAACTTTTCTGAAACTAAAAACAGCAGAAAACAGGAACTGACTCTATGGCATCTTGTCCATAGGTTAATCCCATAAAATCGATAAAGAAGGCACAGAGTGTAAAGGAAACATGTAGCATATAGTATGAAAACAACATGGAACATCAGAAATTATGGATACATTTATGACGTATCAACATCCCCAAGCTTAGTTCCTACTCGTCCTCAAGTAGGCAAACGATAAAAACAAATAATTTTTGAGGTGACATGCTACCAACATAAACTTGATCATCTAAATTGTAGAAGCATATGTAAGCTGAGATCATTGTACTTTAAACACATGCATGATATATATAATTTTAACAATGAAACTTAGAAATCCCTTTGCATCATGAAAAGTAGCACAAATAAAAGATCATGAATATCAATGCACTTGAAAGTTATATGTTTGTTTAGAGCATAAAGAAAACATATGAAAATGATATTTCGCTTGTCCTTAAGAGTGGGGCAAAACATAAATGCCAAGACACCTTCAAAGTTCAAGTGGATGACTAGAACAAATAATTTGAGAGCAAGTAATAACACATCATGAATCAATTAATAATAGTCTTTTGGACCAATGCACATTAAACTCGGAATGGCAACTACGCTCAATCAACTGTGCATAAAGTTAGAAGATGGATACTGAACATAAAAGTAAAAGAAATGCCCTTCGCGGAGGGAAGAATGGATTAACTCATGTGCTAGAGATTTTTATTTTATTAAACAGAGGTATTGAAAACATTCTTCTAGAGAGGTGTATGCTTATGTCAACAAGTAGTAAACTAAAAATACAGTACGTCACTGATGCGTCCATTTTGCATCACCATGTTATATTGTTATTTTCTGTTATTCATCGATAGACTTCATGTTATGATGCATTACTTACGTTATTTTATCTTATTTTGAATGTTTCATAATTTTTGGAGAAGAACCACCGGGACCAGAAATCTGATGGAAAAAGCACCGTCGAGATACCCTGTTTCAGAAGATCAGAAGAAGAAAGGGGTATACGACAAGTCTTAGAAGTCCCGAGGAGAAAGCCAGCCAGAAGGGCGCTCGGAGGGGGGCCACCTAGGGCCCCCATCACCAGGTGGCGCCCCCCCTTGGACGCGTCCGAGGGTGGTCTGGCCCCCCTAGCCCACTCCTGGGCGTCCCCTTTAATGTACTTGACCCCGAGGGAACCCTACGCCCCAGGGGATCATCAAAGAAATATTCCGCCGCCGCCTCGGGGCGGAAAACAACAGAGAGAGAAAAGCTATCTGACAGGGAGAAATCTGCCGGAGAAATTCCTCCCCGGAGAGGGGGAATCATCGCCATCGTCACGGTCATCGCTCCGGGCATCATCAATATTGTCATTGTCATCATCATCACCACCACCACCATCACCCTCATCATCCACCTTCATCCCGCTGTAACAATTAGGGGTCTTTATCGTTGTTCTTCATTAGAGCTCTCTCCCGGTGTGGATTACTTGTTAGTAGTTGATGCTTGTGAGATTTATCGGTATTTACACTTTATGACCAGACTGTTATTATCCATTATATCACCTATGATTATGATCTATATGATGTCTTGTGAGTAATTCATGTAATTCTTTAGGACATGGGAGAAGTCATGATGTTAGTAGTGGAATTATGTTGAAGTAATATCTAGTGGTTTGGTATTTAAGTTGTGGTGCTATTCTTCTAGTGATGTCATGTGAACGTCGACTACATGATACTCCATCTTTATGGGCCTAGGAGGATGCATTGTGTATTTGGCTACTAATTGTGGGGTTTCCAGAGTGACATAAACCTAAACCCCGTTAGGAAACCAACGCACGAGGGAGTGTAGAATCTTGGAGTTTTAAAGTTGTGGTTAGATTTATCTTAATTACTTTCTTGTATTTGCGGATGCTTACGAGGGTTATAATCACAAGTTTGTATTAGTCCTAGTTGGGGGTGCATTAGCATAGGTTCACCCACACAACACCTATCGAACCAATAAATATTAATCAACTGTATGAACCGAAAGCGCTTGACAAAGATTCCCATGTGTCCTCGAGAACGTTTGGTAATCATAAGTAGAACAACTGGCTTGTCCTTTGCTCTCAAAAGGAGTGGGCCACTAGCTGCAATTATATTTACTGTCTTTAATTTACTCGCACTTCATTTATCTGCTATATCAAAAAACTACCAAAAACCGTTTGCTAGTGTTTATAGTGAATCCTCTATCCAACCTGCTTGTGAACACCTTCTGCTCCTCGTTGGGTTCGACACTCTTATTTATCGAAAGTACTATGATACACCCCCTATACTTGTGGGTCATAAATACTTTTTTCCGACGCCGTTGCGGGGAGTGAAGCGATATTGATAAGTGGAATTGGTAAGAGAAACTTTTACTGTGAGTGTTGTTTTTATTTCTGTCTGCTGCTATATTTCATTATGGAGAATTCTTTTGGTTCTCTGTTTAGGGGTACTTCTACCATTACTGCTAGGGTAGTAGGTGACCCGTTATCTGCTGAATTAGATCCTTATAAAATACCTATGAAAATTGTTGGACGTGTTATGGATAACAGCTATTATGGAGATGGAATTGTCCATCCCGGTGATCATTTGCTTTTTATACATGAATTATGTGAGTTATTCAGGTGTGCAGGTATTATAATGGATCAAGTTAAAAGGGAACTATTCTCTTATCGCTAAAAGGTAGAGCTGCTGAATGGTTTAAATTACTGAAGAATGGTGAATCTATTGGACGGGAGGAAATTGTTCCTCTCTTTTATTCTTAATTTTATCCTCCCAGTGAGCTTCATAAAGACCGAAATCAAATATATAATTTTTGGCCTCATGATGGAGAGAGTATTGCCCAAGCATGGGGGATAATGAAGTTATTAATGCTCAAATGTCCCGTTCATGAGCTCCCGAGTAATATTGTTATCAATAATTTTTATGTAAGGCTTTATTTTCATGATAAGGATTTATTGAATGTTTCTTGTTCTGGATCATTCACACATATGAAGGAAGAAGCTAAATGGGATCTTCTTGACCGTATTCAAGAAAACACTGAAGGATGGGAGAATGACTAAGGTAGAAAGTCAGGTATAAATTATGATTATGAATGCATTAAAGATTTTACGGGAACTGATGATTTCTATAATGTTAGTGATGTCTGTGGTCTTGATTATCAAATCTTTGCAAACTGTCTTAAATTCTTTGCTTCCTATCTTGATATTCCTAAAAAGGAGTATCACAAGTACCATGCACCTTATAAAGATAGAAGTGCATGCTATTAATCTTGCTGTTCCTGAGCCTTATATTGAGAAAATGCCTTTCCCTGCTAAGGTGAAATAACACTCTATTTTAGCTAGTGTGGTTTACAAGAGCATAAAGAAATCTACTGAACCTGATGAACAAATAACTGTTGAACCTGCTGTAGCAATAGTGAAAGACCTTGTCTGTGGAAATGTAGAGGATGAACATATTGTATGTTGTGAGGATGCCTCTAATATTGTGAGCTCTCACATACAAATAGACCTAAGAAAACTAGTGTTCATGTGCTTTCTGTTATGATTGGTGATCATTGCTATTATGGCTTGTGTGACATTGGTGCAAGTTCTAGTGCTGTTCCTTATGAGTTTTATAAAGAAATCATGAATGAAATTGGTTCTTGCGAGCTTGAGGATATTGATGTGGTTACTTAGCTTGCTAATAGAGAAATTGTCTTTCCGATTGGTATTGTTAGAGATGTGGAAGTTTTATGTGGTAAGACTAAATATCCTACTGATTTTGTAGTACTTGGCAAGGCTACTAGTAAAACTTGTCCTATTATTTTTGGTAAACCTTTCTTGAACAGTTGTGGTGCGATTATAGGTTGTAATAGGGAAAAGATATTGACAAAATTTGATGGAAAATCTTATGAGTTCAATTTCTCCAAATTTGGTAGAGCACCTTATGAATCTGAATTGCCTAATGAGAATTTTAGAGTTTAACATCTTGCCTCTATTGCTGTTGCTCCTAACAATGCTTTGCAGCAATATATGGAGGACCATGAAAGTGAGGTCTTTATGGAGGAGAGAAATGATATTGATGATATTCTTCTTCGTCAACCGGTGATACTGAAACATAATTTAGCTGTGGAAGACTTGGGTACCACATCACCACCCAAGGAGGATCATGTTTTTGATTTAAAACCTTTGCTTGATGATCTTAAATATGCTTATATCGATGATAAGAAAATATATCTTATTATTATTAGTGCTAAACTTTCACGTGAAGAATAGGAAATATTATTGGGAATATTGAAGAAACACCGTGGAGCTATTGGATATACTCTTGATGATTTGAAAGGGATCTCTCCCTCTATATGTCAGCATGTTATAAATATTGAACCTGATCCAAAGCCAGTAGTTTAACATCAATGCCGTTTAATTCCTAAGATGAAGGAAGTGGTAAGAAATGAGGTATTAAAACTCCTTGATGCTGGTATTATTTTTCCTATTGCTGATAGTAGATGGGTGAGCCCTGTGCATTGTGTCCCTAAGAAGGGAGGAATGGCTTGTTGTGCCTAATGAAAATAATGCGCTTATTCCTCAAAGATTAATAGTTGGTCATAGAATGTGCATTGATTTTAGGAAAGTTAACAAGGTTACTAAGAAAGATCCTTATCCTTTGCCTTTTATTGATCAAATGTTAGAAAGGTTGTCTAAGAAAACTCAATATTGCTTTATTGATGGTTATTCCGGGTTTGCTCAAATTGTTGTTAGGAAGCAAGATCAAGAGAAAACAACCTTTACTTGTCCTTATGGTACTTATGCTTATAGACGTATGCCTTTTAGTTTGTGTAATGCTCCTGCTACATTTAAAACATGCATGTCTGCTATTTTTCATGATTTTTGTGAAGAAATTGTGGAACTGTTCATGGACGATTTATCCATCTATGGAACTTTTTTTGATAATTGCTTGCACAACATTGATAAAGTTTTGCGGAGATGTGAGGAAACTAATCTTGTTCTTAATTGGGAGAAATGCCACTTTATGGTGAATGAAGGAATTGTTCTTGGGCATAAAACTTCTGAAAGAGGTATTGAAGTTGACAGAGCTAAAGTGGAAACAATAGAGAAAATGCCCTGTCCTAGGGATGTTAAAGGTATTTGTAGTGTTCTTGGTCATGATGGTTTTTATAGGAGGTTTATTAAATATTTCTCTAAAATATCAAAGCCTCCTGCTAATCTTCTTCAAAAAGATGTACTTTTTATTTCTTACGATGATTGTAAGGAAGCTTTTGAAACTTTAAAGAAGGCCTTAACTACTCCTCCTATTATTCAACCACCTGATTGGAATTTACCTTTTGAAATTATGTGTGATGCTTGTGATTTTGGTGTAGGAGTTGTTCTTGGATAGCGAGTAGATAATAAATTGAATGTTATTCATTATGCTAGTAAGACTCTTGATGCTGCTCAAAAGAATTATTCTACTACTGAAAAAGAGTTCTTAGCTGTAGTTTTTGCTTGTGATAAGTTTAGACCTTATATTGTTGATTCGAAGGTTACTATTCATACTGATCATGTGAAGGATCGAGAGGTTAACTAGAGGGGGGGTGAATAGGTTAACTACAAATTTTTAACTTCTTTTTCAAGTTAACAAGGTAATGCTCAAATATAGATTATCTAGATTATGCAACTAGGTGAACAATCCTATATGTTGAGCAAGTACAACTAGCACAAGGTAAGTATATGACTAAGCTAGTAGTAACTAGTAAAGGTAAGTTGAGGAATAACCGAACATAGTGACGCGGAGATGTATCCCGAAGTTCACTTCCCAATGGAAGCTAATCTCCGTTGGAGCGGTGCGGTGCCACCAAAGTGGAACACCGAGTAGGCCTCAAATGCCACACCGTATCTCCTTTGAGTCCTTCCACCGATGTGGATAGGCTCGAATCACTATGTTGCCGTTGAGGTTGACAACTAGAACCTTTACAAGGATGAGGCACACTCCACAAGATTGGAGGGTTCTCACCAAATCCCAAGAGCCTCCAAGACTCCGAGGAGCAAGATCCACGGGCACAAAAGCACCGGGGATATCAACAAGGCTTCGAGCTCCGATGAACTAAGAGCAACAAGATTCCTAGCTCCAATGAACTAAGAATGACAAGATCCCTAAGGGATGAGTGGGTGGATTTCTAATCGACTCGGTGGAGTTGTAGATCGGGGTTGTCTCCTTCAAATCCCAAAGTATCACGAGCTTTGGTTGGGGATTTGTGGAGATCTTGTTCTTGAGCTTGAGCTTGGTCAATCAATGGTGGTGAGAGAAAGTGTGGGTGAGATTGACAAAGCAAGGAGGTAGGTGGAGACCTCCTATTTATACCCGTGTCGGAAATACGGTCGTTGGGGGGTATTTTCCCATTCCTGCGCCCCCCCCCCCCCGGCTTGGGGGCCGTCCTAGCCGGCCTGGGGGCAGCCAAGGCCGGGCCAAACCCACCCCGGCCTGGGGGCCGGCCTGGGGCCGGCGTGGGACCAGGGGGAGGCCGGCGTGGGGCAGCCAGCGCCCAGCCAGCCCGGCCTGGGGCCGGCGTGGGACGGGGGCGAGGCCGGCCCCCCACCCGAAGCGCCCGGCCAGGCACCCGGCCTAGGGCCGGCGGGGGCTGAGGGGGAGGCCGGACCCCCACCCGAGCCACCCGGCCTGGCACCCGGCCTGGGGCCGGCGTGGGGTGCTGGGAGGCTGGCGCCAGCCCGGCCAGGCCGGCCAGCAGGCCGGCTACCCCTTTTTCTTCTCCCTTTTTCCTTTTTCTTTTCCGTTTCTTCTCTTCTCTTCCACATCTTTTTCCGTTATCTTTTCTCTCTTATTTCTTCGAATTGTATGATGTTTACGGGTAGATCTTTTCTGAGTACACTTAGCAAAACACATTAGTCCATCTATATGTTGTAATCAAACACTCAAAATAGGATTTAGGAACTATGTCCTTTCAATCTCCCCCTTTTTGATGTTTGATGACAACATACGGATTTGCGTAAGAAATAATTTTGCATAGCTATTTGTGAGAGAATTAACATATATTCATACTCCCCCTATTTGTGTGCCCATAACACTTGACATGTATATATTTGATAATCATGATGAGTGCCCCTTTCATAATCTCAACTTCACACTATGTTTTATAAGATAATGATGTGACTACGATATACTTATGTGAAGTGCAAGAATTAATCCAACCATGATTTTACCATTGAAGATACACATATATGAACACAAGTGAGTAATAATGTTTACCACTAGAATGATCTTACCATAGCATTCTTCTCATAGTTCTTGATGGATAACAACTATCCTCATTATGGCTTCAACACATCGAAATAGTGAGTAGATGAAATAACATGATAGCATAGATAAAGAGTACGATAGATAATTAAAGACATAGTCTTACAATAACACAAAAGTCAACACACGACACAAATAGTTTCAACTGGGAATGACGAAAGCAAATCACGAAGATAAGACGCAAATGAATGCATGAATGCAATGCAATGCGTGAATGTTTCTCCCCCTTGGCATCATACACCAAAAAGGGAGAAAAATGCAATCCAATCACTCGTCGTCCATCGCATCCTCATCCTCACGGAAGTCCTCTGGAGGAGCCTGACTGGAGCTAGCCTCAGCGGTAGTGTATGGCCCCGCAAATGAGCCGAGTGAGCTAGCATCATCTCCACACCAATAAGTATGCTTAGACTTCCACTTCTCCTCTGAAATCTCTTCGGAGCTGGGAGGACTAAGGGGAATCTTGAGAGCAGTCTGGATGGCGCGTTGACGGCGACTAGAGGCCTTCCCCTTGCGATAAGCCTCATAATCCTGATGTTGCTTATCAATGAAGAAGCAGTTCATTTTCTGAAGAATCTTCTTGAGGTTGAAAGTCTCAGGAGGAGGAGAAGGTGAAGGAGAGCGGCGAGCAACCGACTCGGTGCGGGTGCGCTTAGGCCTCGGATCAGCAGCAGTCTCAATGGGAGCATCATACATAAGAATAGATTTCTTGGGAGTCACTTTGGCATAGTTGTTGATGAGACCTTCTGGGATGCGGGTCTCAATGAGACGCTGAATATAGGAGCCATAGATGGGGACCCGCTTTTCCCTAACCACATTCTGCATCTCCTGCCACATGTAATCCAGAACATCCAATTGCTTCTTGGCCCTCATCTGAGACTCAATGTGGAATAGAAGTTTGATCATCCACTTGCGTACCTCGCCCTTCTCACCAAATTTGGCGTTGATGGTGTTGCGAAGAATGGCGTGTACCATATACCAATGCTCAGAAAAGAACTTGATCTTAGGAATATGCATGGAGCTGGTACCTTCGGGATAGCAATGGCGAATCCCCTCCTTGGCCTTCATAATCTTGGTGGAATCCCCATGAATGCGGAAATAGAAGGTATAGTCAAACCGATACTCGGGGATACCCAGAATAGTACCAAACTTATCAATGGTAGCCTCACACTTGGAGCCACCGCTCATCCATGTCAACGTACGCGGGAGCCGCGTGGGGCCTCCAGAGGAGAAGTGAACGGTGGAGTAGAACTCCCTGAGCAGCTCTGGAGAGAATGGATGAGCAAGAGTGTCACCCATGAGAGGGGTGAGGTTGTGGTAGTCCATGATTGTCATAACTTCAGGCCACTTGTTGCGAGCATACTCAATGTCAAAGTAATGTTGATCCACGTGACTGTGCTGAAGCTTGCCAAGAATAAATTCATGCATGACTTGATGCATCTTGCAATAGAACCGAGGATCCGAGCATGTGCTTTCACCAAACTCATAAGGATTAAACTTGAGCCTTGCTTCATCAAAGTCCGTGGTACTAAGACCACCCCAGTTTTTGATCACGGGCTCCTTCGGATTGATTGGGAGGGATGGAGCATTTCTCCGTGAGGGAGTAGAACCGGCAACATCCAGGGCACTCTTCTTGCGGGCAGTGCGAGGGCGGAGAGAGCGGGGAACCTCGGACTCATCGGGAGGATTGGAATCACCTGAAACATATGATGCATGGGTATGGAGCGTGATGATGAGTGCACATGGTCGTTGTTTGAGTGAAAAAAAATGAATCCATGAATAGATTTTATAGGGACATGGTGAAAAACAAATACTAGCCCAAGATTAATGACAACAAAGCACATTATTATTAGTGGGAGCACATTATCATAGCATGTGTCGAGGATGGTGTGGTGTGCGAAATGAACATAGGCATGTGAAAAGTAATTTGGGCATGATACTAGAAACACTATAAGTATGTACAAGAAAATTTCGGGCATAGCATATACATCATGTCATAATGAATATAATAGTGTAGGAGCACAACACTAGGACAATCATATCAATATTGGAAAAAAATTATTTGTTAAACCATGGCCAACCATGAGAAAATATGTTGCAAATTTAGGGAAAACATAATAGCATAGGGCTAGAATACGAGAAGCATATCATATCATGGTATATGAATAAATAAAAAAAATGACATGAACCCTAGCATGAATAGATGGAGAAAAAAATCTAGCATATGAACACTAGTACAAGCACATCGATAGAGAGCACTCACATACACCTAATCCATAGAAGAGCCCAAAGAAAATTACCCGAGTTCGAAGCCATCTTCAAACAAAAAGCACTAGGCAATAAATTGACCCGATCTCCTCCAATAAGGGGCCAACAAGAAATCCGTGTGGAGGAGGGGGCGAAGAAGGCCGAGGGCTTGCGGATCCGTGAATTTGGGCGGCGGGGATGGGCTAGGGAGGTGGGGGAGGGGGTGAGGGAAGAGCACCAAGGTGCTCTAATGGAGGTGGAGGGAGGAGGAAGAAGGGGTGTGGGGCGGATTGGGTGCGGTTGGGGGCTGATGGGCGTGTGTTTGTGGGGGCAGCGTCCCACCCCGGCCTAGGGCCGGGTGGTATGCCGGCCTGGCCGGCTCGGCGGATGGGTGGGCGGGGCGGCCGGCCTGGGGCCGGCGCGCGGGGGGGGGGAGGCCGGATGGGTGGCCGGCCAGGTGCCCGAACGGCCCGGCCTAAGGGCCGGAGCGCGGCGGAGGCGAGGCCGGGGTACTGGCCGAACGCCCCGGCCTGAGGGCCGGCCTGGGGGCGGCACGGCAGTGGTGAGGCCGGGGTGGGAGGACAGGCACGCTCGTTTTTTTTTGTTTTTTTTCGGCAGTTGGGTTGGGTTGGGTTTGTGTGTGTTTGTTTTCTTTTGTAAAAAAAAAATCTAAAAAACAAAGTAGACCTACACAACTACCAAGCCACAACGCGCAACAAACAATTGAAAAAAAATTCAATTCAACAGATTTTCATGAATATATTCTAAGAAGCAAACAACAAGGTGAATCTAATGTCTTAATAACACATTTTCCAGGAATTTGTTTCTTAGAGCAATTTTATTTGACCATGTGCACGAATGGAATGAGAATGATGACATGCATATGATGTTTTCATTTGTATCCAATGGAAAAAAACGAGAAACGAAATGAGCAACATTGGATACCAATGAAATATGAAAACAAGTGGAAGGGGCAAATGAGTGAACACTCGAACACAACTGTCGCATTGAAAATTGGCGGTGGCCGTAGCCACCATGTTTGAGTATGTTCGATATGTCACCGCGAAGATGTATCTTGGGTGCATTGTCGAGACTCATCATTGAAGCACATGATGTCATTAAAAATGATCATTTAGGCATGATTTGTTTATTTATGCATTATAAAGGTAGTGTTGGCTCATTGATTGAGATACACTCCCCCTATGTCTATGCGTGCATCTAAATCCAAATAAGAGTCTAGTAAGGGTGTGTATGCAAGATTTTCAATCAACTAAAATTGCTTGCACATATGATGTTGAGCTCACTCCTCAATTCCTTGAATCTCTTCACATCTAGAGGCTTGGTAAGGATGTCGGCAAGTTGATCTTTAGTGTTGACATAAGAGAGTGAGATATCACCATTGGCCACATGATCCCGAATAAAATGATACCGAATCTCAATATGCTTGGTCTTGCCATGAAGTACCGGATTGTGACCAATCTTAATAGCACTCTCATTATCACATAAAAGAGGCATTGTCTTAATCTTAATTCCAAAATCCTTAAGACATTGCCTCATCCATAAGAGTTGAGAACAACAACTTGCGGCGGAAATATACTCCGCTTCCGTGGAGGAGGTGGCAATACAATTTTGCTTCTTGGAAGACCAACACACAAGGGACCTACCAAGAAATTGGCAAGCACCCGAGGTTGATTTTCTATCCACTTTGTCACCTCCCCAATCCGCATCCGAGTATCCCACAAGATCAAAAGTTGTGTTTGATGGATACCAAAGACCATGAGTGGGAGTGTCAACCAAGTACCTAAGTATCCTCTTGACCGCAATCATATGGCTTTCCTTGGGGTTAGATTGAAATCTTGCACACAAACCCACACTAAACATAATGTCCGGTCTAGATGCACAAAGGTAAAGCAAAGATCCAATGATAGATCGATAAAGTTTTGGGTCTACCGGTATACCTTCATGATCCAAAGAGAGATTTGTGGTTGTTGGCATTGGATAAGGTAATGGTTTGGCATTGATCATATCGAATTTCTTGAGCATGTCTTGAATATATTTGGCTTGACAAATAAAAGTCCCTTCATGATATTGCTTGATCTCAAAACCTAGAAAGAACTTTAATTCTCCCATCATAGACATCTCAAATTCACTTGTCATTAGTTTGGCAAATTGATCTACAAAACTCACGTTAGATGATCCAAATATAATATCATCAACATATACTTGGCATACGAAGAAATGTCCATCTACACTTTTGGTAAAGAGAGTGGGATCAATTACCCCAAGTATGAAACCACGATCTACTAAGAACTCCTTTAAGTGATCATACCAAGCACGTGGGGCTTGTTTGAGGCCATACAAAGCCTTATGGAGGAAGTAGACATGGTTAGGATACTTGGGATCCTCGAACCCCGGAGGTTGTTTAACATATACCATTTCATTTAAAGGTCCATTTAGAAAAGCACTTTTAACATCCATTTGATGCAAGATGAAGTTATGACTAGTGGCAAATGCAAGTAATATACGAATGGATTCAAGCCTAGCTACGGGAGCGAAAGTTTCACCGTAGTCAAGTCCTTCGACTTGAGAGTAGCCTTGAGCAACCAATCGTGCTTTGTTGCGAATCACTTGCCCATGAGAATCTTGCTTATTCTTGAACACCCATTTAGTTCCAATGATATTGTGATCCTTGGGTCTTTCCACTAGTGACCATACTTTGTTTCTCTCAAAATTATGGAGCT
Source organism: Alopecurus myosuroides (assembly GCA_028641055.1). Lineage (NCBI taxonomy): Eukaryota > Viridiplantae > Streptophyta > Magnoliopsida > Poales > Poaceae > Alopecurus > Alopecurus myosuroides. The sequence goes on from CM054062.1 coordinate 42,569,444, forward strand.
CTTCATGCATAGCTTGAACCCAATCTTCATCTTCAAGAGCATCATACACTTTGATGGGTTCAACATGAGAGACATATGAGTGAATACCACAAAACTTGAGTACTTGTCCACGAGTGGAGACACTTCTCCCCAAGCCACCAATGATATTCTTTTGATATAGTGACTTTTGTTGCAATCTTGATGCTTGACGAGACATGATACGAACTAGAGCATCATCGGGATTTTCATTAGGTGGAATATCCTCATCATTTCCTTCATCAAGACCATTGTCCACCCTTATTGGAGTTCTTGGTGACGTATCACCAAGACCATTTCCACCATTATCATTGGGTGGATCTTGATCACTTTCTTGATGGGAGGTATCCACATGAAGATCTTCTTCTTGTTCTTGGTTTACCATTTGATTGGTGGTTGATGTAGAGGGATCCACTTGCGTAGAGCTAGTTCCATCCTCATTTGCCACAAGGTGTCCCTCAATGGGTATAAGCGGAACTACACCCATTCTTCCTATGGCTATGGAGGATGGTTCATCACCTACATCATCACAATCAATTTGCTCCACTTGGGAGCCATTATCCTCATGAAATTCCACATTCATAGATTCTTCAACACACCCGGTGGATATGTTGTAGACTCTATAAGTGTGGGAGTTCGTGGCGTAACCAACAAAAATGCCTTCAAAAGTTCTAGAATCAAACTTAGACAATCTAGTTCCCTTTATGTATACTTGGCATTTGCACCCAAAAACTCGAAGATATTTGAGGTTGGGTTTGTTACCGGTTAGAAGCTCATATGGAGTCATGCCAATCATCGGACGAAGGAAGAGTCGGTTAGATAGATGACAAGCGGTGTTGATGGCTTCGGCCCAAAAGTTATATGGGGATTTGAACTCGGCCATCATAGTTCTTGCCATATCAATAAGTGTGCGATTCTTCCTCTCCGCAACACCATTTTGTTGAGGGGTGTACGCGGCGGAATATTGATGTCTTATCCCCTCATTACCCAAGAATTCATCCATGGTGTAGTTCTTGAACTCGGACCCATTGTCACTCCTAATGGACAAGATCTTGGTGTCATATTGGCGTTGCACTTCGGTGGCCCAAGTTATGAATCTTTCTTGAGTTTCACTCTTCTTCTTGATATAGAAAACCCAAGTGTATCTTGTGTAATCATCAACAATAACCAAACAATACTTCTTGCCACCAAGACTATCATATGTGGGAGGCCCAAATAAATCCAAGTGAATGCGCTCAAAGGGTCTTGTTGTGGCGATGATTGATGTCTTGGGATGATTCTTCTCATGCATCTTTCCGGCAATACAAGAGCTACATGGACGATCTTTGGAGAAATTCACACTTGTTAGTCCTATCACATGCTCACCCTTCACAAGAGTTTGTAAATTTCTCATACCGACGTGGCCTAGGCGGCGATGCCAAAGCCACCCCACGTCGGATTTAGCCATTAGACATGTGGCGATATGTGTAGTTTCTTTCGAGAAATCCACTATGTACATACCGTTTTCCACAAATCCAACAAAGGCTACTTTAAGAGAAATAGTGTGAAGGACGAGCACATGATGACGCCCAAATACACATGTAAAATTGCACTCACAAAGTTGCAAGACGGAAAGAAGATTATAGCCAAGGGACTCAACAAGGAGGACTTTCTCAATGGATGAATCCGGAGAAATGACCACCTTGCCATGTCCCAATACCTTAAGTTGTGAGCGATCACCAATAGTTACATGAGCAAATTTGAGAAGTTGGAGCTTCAAGTCTTCTAATACTTCTTTGCTTCCCGTCATGTGTGCGGAACAACCACTATCAATCATCCATGATGTTCCACCGGAGATACATCCCTACAATGAATCAATTTCTTGTTTTAGGTACCCATTTTTGGATGGGTCCTTTTTTGTTAGTCACAAGGGTCTTGGGAACCCAAATAGCATGCTTGTAATCATCACCATATGAGGTGCCTACATACTTTGCATAAACATGACCATCAATAGATTTAAGAAGCACATAAGATGGGTTATATTTTCCCGCAAAGTTGTTGTGAGTAGTAGTGTTCCTAGGAACAATACTTGTAGCAATAATATCAAACTCATCTTCCTCATTAGCCAACTCCCCCTCCTTCACAAAAACAATAGAGTTAGTGGAGGGAGTTGACTTCTTCTTGTAGGCCACCTTCGATGTGGAACCAAAACCAAGGCCTTCTTTACCAACAACTCTCTTATGATTACTCAAAAGATCATTGAGGTTCTTTTGGCCTTGGATGCATGTGGCAAGACCTTTGTTGAGTTGTGCCTTCAACCTATTGTTCTCCTCAATGAGAGTTGCCTTGACACACAAAGGGTTAGTAGCACAAGAGTTTTCATTCACAACTCTTACTCCTTTTAAGGTTTTGAGCTCATTTGAGATAGTACGATGATCAATTTTAAGCTTATCAAAATCCTTAATGAGTTCATTATACCCTTGATTAGTTGCATCATTTAAACTCATGAATTCCGTTACCTTAGCAAAAGCATGTTGACAATCAAGTTTAACTTTAGCTATGTCAATTGCGAAGGTTTCTTCTATGCTTTCTTTAAGGCAATGTGATTCATCTAGAGCTTTCTCAAGCTCCTCAATTTTACTAGCATCATCACGAGCAAACTTTTCAAGTAACATTATTCTCTCCTCATGTTCATCAATGAGGCCATGTGCCTCACTTAATTGATCCATGAGAGAGACAAAGATGGATTTAGTTTCTCCTTCTAGTTTTTCAACAAAGTTTGTCAAAGGGTCTTCCTCGACACAATTTAGTAGTGAAGGAATAGAGGAGTTAGCAAGTTTAAGTGTAGGAGTCACCTTTGGGGGTATACCCTTGGCCATGAAGCACTTGTGACTCGAGGGGCCCTTGTTGTCATTTGGGTTGGAGAAGAGAGAGCTTAAGTTAGGAGGTATGACGCCCCTAGCCATGGCCGCCATACCTACTTGTTCGCCTTCACCATCACTCTCTTCACCACCGGATGTGTACTCGACTTCTTTAGCAATCATTGCCCTAGGAGGGCCTCTCTTGATGAAGTTCTTGGACTTGGGAATGAAGGTGGATTTCTTGATAAGTCGTCCTCCATTCTCAATTCTACTCTTGAAGGGACACTCGGCAACGAAGTGCTCGGAATCTCCACAATTGAAGCAAGTTCTTGCTTTCTTCGTGCTTGAGGATTCCTTCCCTTTATTCTTGGTGGCATTGGATCTAAAATCTCCTTTCTTCCACCACTTGTGTTGAGCAAGAGCCAAGCATTCTTCATGTGATGTCTTCATCTCTTTCTCGGAGACCTCATGAGTGGATCCACCATCATCACTTGAGTCATTATCTTCATGGGAAATGACATTGGCCTTCAAGGCAAGAGATGCTTTCTTTGCTCCGTTTACACGGGCCATGACATCATCAGAAGTTTGCTTCATGACCTTTAGAGTGATAAAGAGACCCAAAACATTATTGGGGGATAGGTCCAAGTAGTCGGCCCTTGCTTGTACATTCATCACCATATTTTCATTGTATGGCATCAAGGTGAGTAGAAATTTCTCCTTGACCCAATTCTCCGTGCAATCCGTGAATCCACTATCTCTCATATCATTTACAAGAGCCTTGAGCCTTCTAAACATGTCTTCTATGTTCTCTCCATCACCCAAGTGAAAGTGTTCAACTTTTCTTTGAATGATTGACTTCTTGGATCTTTGGAGGTTGACATTGCCGTCAAACATATCAACAAGACCATCATAAGCTTTCTTTGCACTAGTGAAGGACCGGATGTGCTCAACTCCTTCCTTTTCCATTGCCCTTTCCAACATGTGCAAAGCATGAGCGTTGAGTTGCTCATCAATGATGTCACTTGAGCTTAGATTTGCGGGATCCTTTGGCTCATATCCTTTTTCAACAATTCTCCATATTTGCATTGAAGAGCTGCACATGTAAGACTTCATGGAAGCTTTCCAATTAGTAAAACGATGCCGATCCACCAAAGGAGGTGGACCAAGATGAGTAACATGTGGATGTTGAACATTAGGAGCATTGTTATATGCATAGCCAAAAGAATTGCCACCACTACCATTGTTAAAAGGTGAGGATCTTTCGGTTCCTTCTTTAGTTGGCAAGGGGTTTCCATGTTCATCTAAGATAATGTTTTCACTAGATTTTTTATATGGAGATGTCAATTCTTTTATTAGTCCCTCCATCTTCTTCTCCGAATTTTCAATCATAGATTGGATTGGCTTTTGAATCCCATCCATAGTGACGGGTTCATCGGCCATCCTTACCTCCTCTTTAGGCGGTAAAGCCTTTTATAAAGAGACGAGGCTCTGATACCAATTGAAGGATCGAGAGGTTAACTAGAGGGGGGGTGAATAGGTTAACTACAAATTTTTAACTTCTTTTTCAAGTTAACAAGGTAATGCTCAAATATAGATTATCTAGATTATGCAACTAGGTGAACAATCCTATATGTTGAGCAAGTACAACTAGCACAAGGTAAGTATATGACTAAGCTAGTAGTAACTAGTAAAGGTAAGTTGAGGAATAACCGAACATAGTGACGCGGAGATGTATCCCGAAGTTCACTTCCCAATGGAAGCTAATCTCCGTTGGAGCGGTGCGGTGCCACCAAAGTGGAACACCGAGTAGGCCTCAAATGCCACACCGTATCTCCTTTGAGTCCTTCCACCGATGTGGATAGGCTCGAATCACTATGTTGCCGTTGAGGTTGACAACTAGAACCTTTACAAGGATGAGGCACACTCCACAAGATTGGAGGGTCCTCACCAAATCCCAAGAGCCTCCAAGACTCCGAGGAGCAAGATCCACGGGCACAAAAGCACCGGGGATATCAACAAGGCTCCGAGCTCCGATGAACTAAGAGCAACAAGATTCCTAGCTCCAATGAACTAAGAATGACAAGATCCCTAAGGGATGAGTGGGTGGATTTCTAATCGACTCGGTGGAGTTGTAGATCGGGGTTGTCTCCTTCAAATCCCAAAGTATCACGAGCTTTGGTTGGGGATTTGTGGAGATCTTGTTCTTGAGCTTGAGCTTGGTCAATCAATGGTGGTGAGAGAAAGTGTGGGTGAGATTGACAAAGCAAGGAGGTAGGTGGAGACCTCCTATTTATACCCGTGTCGGAAATACGGCCGTTGGGGGGTATTTTCCCTTTCCTGCGCCCCCCCGGCCTGGGGGCCGGCCTGGCCGGCCTGGGGGCTGCCAAGGCCGGGCCAAACCCACCCCGGCCTGGGGCCGGCGTGGGACCAGGGGGAGGCCGGCGTGGGGCAGCCAGCGCCCAGCCAGCCCGGCCTGGGGCCGGCGTGGGACGGGGGCGAGGCCGGCCCCCCACCCGAAGCGCCCGGCCAGGCACCCGGCCTGGGGCCGGCGGGGGCTGAGGGGGAGGCCGGACCCCCACCCGAGCCACCCGGCCTGGGGCCGGCGTGGGGTGCTGGGAGGCTGGCGCCAGCCCGGCCTGGAGCCCGGCCAGGCCGGCCAGCAGGCCGGCTACCCCTTTTTCTTCTCCCTTTTTCCTTTTTCTTTTCCGTTTCTTCTCTTCTCTTCCACATCTTTTTCCGTAATCTTTTCTCTCTTATTTCTTCGACTTGTATGATGTTTACGGGTAGATCTTTTCTGAGTACACTTAGCAAAACACATTAGTCCATCTATATGTTGTAATCAAACACTCAAAATAGGATTTAGGAACTATGTCCTTTCATCATGCTCCTATTAGATACTGATATGTCCAAAACGTATCTCCTTTTCCGAACACTTTTCTTATTGTTTTCCTCTAAACTTGTGAGTTTTGGATACCACTAACACAGACTAACGTTTTTTTAGCAGAATTACCTTGGTGTCTCGTTTTTGTGAAAAAAACAACTTTCAGGAAAAAGCCCAGAAAAGATCCCATTGAGGTTAAAACACCAGAAGACCCCAGGAGCCAGAAGGAATCCCGAAGAGGGGCCAGGAGGGGGCCACACCACCCCATGGTGAACCTCCCCCCCTTGGCCGCGCTGCCTAGTTGTGTGGGCCATCCAGGCACCCCCTCGGGTCCCCCCTTTCGACTACTTATACCCCATAACCTAAAAACCAAGGGGGGTTCGTCATATTCCACAGAAACACAACAGAGCGCCACCGCCACCTCGAATCTCAATTCAGGGATCAGAAGTTCCTGTTCTGGCGCCCTGTCGGGAAGGGGATTCGAAGGAGATCATCACCATCGACACCGCCACCTCTTCTCCATCAACCATCCATGATTCCTCCGTCCATGTGTGAGTAAAAACCGCTGTAGGCTGAGATTGATGGAAGGGATTGTATGAGATCGATCATGTAATAATGCAAGATTGTTAGGGCATAGTGCCTAGTATCCATTGTTAGTGGTTTTCTACCGTTGTTGCAACTTGTTATGCTTAATGCTTGTCACATTGGGCTCGAGTGCCATGATCTCATATATGAACATGTTATTGTTTAGTGAGTGTAATTATGTTTCTTGATCGTATCTGCAGGTTGTTTACCCATGTCATTGTCCGGAACCCGAGGCCGCAAAGTGATAGAAATTGGGACAACCGGAGGGGATGGTTGTGATGCGAGGATAACGTGTGTTCACAGAGTGTTAATGCTTTGATCTGGTGCTTTATTAAAAGGAGCACCTCAATTAATAGTAGTTTCCCTAGATGCCCCGGTGCCACGGGATGGTAGGACAAAAGATGTTGTGCAAGTTTCACATTGCGAGCACGTATGACTATATTGGAACACATGCCTATGGTTTTCCTAGAACTTGGATGCATTATTATTATTTTCTGCAGTGCCCATGTTTAGATTATTACATGACCTATGTTATCCATGAAACGCCCGTCCATCCATTCCATCAATGCCTACGGTACTTCACATCCTGCTGTTTTCCGCGATTGCTACTGTTGTTACTATTTTACTACTATCGTTATTTTATTTCTACTGCTGCTATAAATCTGTTACCACTGATAAATTGTTGCGAGCAAGTCTATTTTTAGGTGCAACTGAATTTTCAACTCAGTTGTTAAGGCTAATAAATATTATTTGGCTCCCCTTGTGTCGAATCAATAAATTTGGGTTTTACTTCCCTCGAAGACTGTTGTGATCCCCTATACTTGTGGGTCATCAAGACTATTTTCTAGCGCCGTTGCTGGGGAGCATAGCTTTATTTATTTTCTCACTTGATCGTGGTATTGTTTGCTGCAAGCCATTCATCATGGGAAAGACTCATGATGGAAAAGTCTCTATATTACCATCCACTACAAGGAGAGGTACAACTCTGAACACCTCTGTTGCTCTTAATTCACCGTCTGTTATGAGTAAGCTTCTTACTCCACCACATGCTACACGTATTGTTCCTTCTGCTGAGTCTGAAAATGTTTCTGATACTTTTGATGATGCTTCTACTATGATTGATGATACTGGTTCTCTAGGTCCTTTCCTAGATGCTACTATTGCTAAATCCAAACAAGTTAAAAATGCTGAAATTTCTGTTGAAAATGCTAGTATACCTGTTAATTCACCTGAGCCTATTGATGATCTTGATGAAACCTATATTGAAGTTAATGATGATTTTATTGAAGAAGCTCGTGCTACTACTGGTGCAAGTGCTCTTAAGAGTCTTTTTGCAAGACATGCTGTGAAATATAAATATTCTCTTGATGCTAAGTTTGCCACATCTCCCATACACATTAGAGACAAGGATTATGATTTATCTTTGGATTTATCTCACATATCTACTGTTGAGAAGGAACCTTTTTGTGGAATGAAAGTAAAAGTGCTATGGAACACATGAATGAGCTTTCATCTTTGAGTAACTTATTTTCTGATGATACTAAGCTGTGTACTTATTTTGTTACCAAGATCTTCCCTTTCTCATTGAAAGATGAAGCTAAAATTTGGTTTAACAATCTGTCACCTGAATCTATTACTAATCCTATGGATTTTCTTAATGCTTTCTTTCAAAAATATTTTCCTGCTAGTGCCCAACATGCTGTTGTGCAGGATATCTTTAACTTTGAGCAAATTGAAGGAGAAAAATTGCCTGATTCTTGGACAAGGTTTTGTTCTTTGATAAGAGCTATCCCTGGATATCCATTACCTAAAATTGAGCTCCTAAATATATTTTAGAATGGACTAACTATTGAATCTAGGACATACCTGGGTAGTTGTGATGGTTGTGTTTTCAGGAAAAGAACTCTAGAAGAAGATGAGGAATTAATGGCTAAAATATCCAAAAATAATGATGATTGGAATATACCTGAGCCTGCACCTACACCAGAGCCAGCAGCAATACGAACACCCAAGAAGAGAGGGATGATTGAATCAAATGATGAAGTGATGAAGGAAGCCAAGAAATCTCTTAAAGAGAGGGGTATTAAATCTGAAGATGTGAAGAATTTACCTCCTATAGAAGAATTATGTAAGCCTATTCCTCATCCATCAACTGTTGAGGTAAACTCTCTCCAATACTTTGATAATAGAGATTTTCCCTACTCTAAACCACCTGATCAATGCTTATATGAATTTGATAATTATGTTGTTAATCAAGACAACTTTAATTTTAAAGTGCAAAATCATCTTATGGAAAACTCTAGAGCTATTGTTAATTTGTATGGTATTATTGAAAGAACCTCTAATGATGTTAAAATGCTTGTTAAACATTTTCAAATGGTTCAAACTCAAATTGATCAACTTACTAAAGTGCAAAAAGATATGCTAGCTAACGCATCTAGAGATAAACATGTTTGTGAAATAATTACTAGAAGTGGTGTTTCTACTCAAGACCCCTTGTATCCTGAAGCGCATCCTAAAAGAATTGAACAAGATTCTCACCAACCTAAAAACAATAGTTCTCCTTATAAGAAAAATAAGAAGAGACATACAAATGTTGTAGAATCTCCTGAACCTGCTAAGGATCCTAATAGTATATCTATTTCTAATGCTGAAACTGAAAGTGGTAATGATAAAAGTGATGCTTATGATAAAGAAGAAACTGTAGCTGAACCGGAAAAGCAAACTAAAATTGTGAAGTATACTAAGGAGGATTTCATTGCTAATAAACATCGTAATGAAAGAGAGCCTTGGGTACAAAAAGCAATGCCTTTTCCTAATAAGAAACACAAATCAAAGGAAGAAGAACATTATAACAAGTTTTGTGAGTGGATGAAACCTCTGTTTTTGAAAATCCCTTTGACTGATGCTATTAAATTGCCTCCTTATTCTAAATATATGAAAGATATTGTCTCCAACAAAACGAAAATTCCTAATGAGGAAATTTCCACTATGCTTGCTAATTACTCTTTCAATGGCAAGGTTCCAAAGAAGCTTGGAGATCCTGGTATTCCTACTATCCCTTGTTCTATTAAAAATAATTATGTTAGAACTTCTCTATGTGACTTGGGAGCTGGAGTTAGTGTTATGCCTTTCTCTCTTTATAAGAGACTCTCTCTTGAAAAATTGATACACACTAATATATCTTTGCAAATGGCTGATAAATATATTGCTATTCCTGTTGGTATATGTGAGAATGTTCCTGTTCAAGTTGCTACAAATTGTTTGATATTAACTGAGTTTGTTGTGTTGGAAATGCCTGAAGATGATAATAAGTCTGTTATTCTTGGGAGACCTTTTCTTAACATTCCAGGGGTTGTTATTGATTGCAATCAAGGAAAAGGAACTTTTAATGTTAATGATAAAGAGCATACTGTTTATTTTCCCAAGAAGATTGATAGAACATGTGGTTTAAATTCAATTGAAAATATTGAGACCATCAAGATTGGAGAATTTTATTGTCTTATTCCGGTACCACCAAAAGAATATGAAATTATTATGATTGGGACTATGTTTATCAAGGTTGAGGTAACATAATTATTTAGTGAATAGCAAAGTTTTGCTTCATATGAAATTTGTTCTAGTAACAAGACTTGATCACCCTTGTTAATAAAATGATTTTGAATGAAGAGGGAAATGTTTTCACCTTCCCCATTATGTTTTCACCATGTTTACTTCTGTTATCACCTTGCTACTTTAGTACAATCATGTTTCCCATCATCCATATTCATGTTTTCATCACGTTTTCACCCTGATTACTGGTTATGCATGTTTACACCATCCATACTTTTTTTTTCACCACTTCCACCTTTGTTTTCCTTGGGTATTTTCCCATTGGAGTGTCATCGAACCTATGTAGTTCTGGTTTTGTTTTTTTTCCACCTTTTCACTTTTGTTTTTCCGGTTTTTATTAATTATTAAAATTCTAGAAATACCTCAAAAATAAAGTTTCTCGAAAAATTTCAGAAAAATTATAATAATTTTTTACGTAAAAAATGAGGCAGAGAGCCACCTGGGAGACCCCAGGGGGACCCACCAGTCAGGCACACCATGGGGTGGCATGGCCTAACCCCTGGTGGCGCCAGCACATGGTGTGGGGCCCCTTTGGCCCCCACTATCTCTCTCCCCTACCAAAGATCCTTCTCTCACCTCCCAAACTCAAAACATTTCCTAGAACCCGAGTTCTTGCTGTTCTTCCTCGAGATTTTTTGATCTCTTTGCTTAGCCCATCATTTGTGCTGAAATTTGGTGCATTTGCTCCCCGGTATCTGGCTCCTCCGATTATCCAAGTAGAATTTTGTTTGGTGAAGTATTTCTTGAGTATTTTGGTACTGTAGGTGACAGCATATGTGAGTTTGCATGCTTGATTTGTGTAGAAATAATGTAGTTTTGATGCATGTTTTTCTCTCCTATAAGTCTATATGGTTGTTTCCACCTTATAGTTGCTTGAAATCAATTTTTGTGATGATTGTTAAAAAAAATCAGAGATGGAGCACAATGTACATCAACTAAACCAGCATGAGTTGGAGTTGCATGAGGTCATGAATGTGCACCGTGAAGAAAGAGTTTTTCCATCGATCTATCCATGCCAGGAATTCATGCGGATTGAGGGAATTCTGCAGGATTTCTATACTCTTGTGCATAATGCAGGATTGGACCGCTTCATTGAGGATGAACCTATCCAACATGCTAAACTAACTATGTCTGTGGTGCAGGACTTTTGCTTTAGATGGTCTTCAACTAACCCTATGGTCCATTACAAAATTTATAATAAAGTTGTAGACTTGCCTTTCAGCGATTTTTGTGCAGCTATCAAGGTACCAGAGTGGGGTTCATGTGAGAAAATAAGAGGACAGCCTAAACCACTGCTGGATTTATATGAGGATATTTGCGAAGGCAGAAGCTTCATGGGGAGAGTGGTAAAATACGAGAAATTCAACTCCCTGGCATTTGATACTTTGCTTACTTTATTTCTAAATGTGTGTTAGCTAGAAAAACTTCCAACAAGCTATTTGTTCATGATTTGGCTTTTATCTCAGCTGCCTTAAGACGTGATAGGTATTATAACTTTGGTGCTTTAATTTTTTACCGTCTCTCACTTAACCGTGAGAAGGGCGGAGTTTGTGGAGATCTTATTGCCTCACGCTTGCTAGCTTTGTATGGTGTGGAGCCACACCCTCTAGACCTGCAGTTTCCTTTAGAGAGGCTCGGCCTTGTTTCCATGATTCAACATAAGTTTTTTCTACCCTTGCTCACCTGAACAATTTATCTTATGGACTAACTTTCTCCAAACAATCCGGGTCGAGAGTGACTAAAACGGCTAGAGAAGTACTTTTGCCTGTACCTCTTTCGTTTAATCTTAATGAGAGGCAAGGATGGATGCTTTCTGAGAGGTAGCTGGACGCATACATTGAGCACCATCCCCAGCATGGGGAGGATGCCGTAGAGGGGTACGATAGTGATTTTGTCCAACCCTCCGACACTGTGGGGATCCCGTACCACAACTCTCGATATGACTATGTGCCTGCTGCTTCATGTTCTTCTTGGGCGCCCAAGTACGACCATGCGAGGGACGACCCACCACAGTGGGGATACTTCCCGCGCCGTGAATGATCTCCACTTTGTCCAAAACCCTAAGCTTGGGGGGAGGTATACCGATATCCCACTCATTTATATATCATGTTCGGTCGGTTCTTTGTATATCCATGTTTTCGTTTTCTTTCGCTTCTTTCGTTTCTCTTTGTGTTATCGTTTTGTTCTTGTTTTCCAAAACACAAAAAGACCAAAAATATTTCTGTCATTTCTCCTTATTTGCTTCTTTAGTCTCTTATGTTGGTTTGCTTTCTTTTCTCGATTCGTTTTAATATTCAAAAATACAAAAATATTTGCTTTGTTTGCTTGTTTCCTTTTGTTCTTATTTTTAATTCGAAAACCCAAAAATATTTGTTGTTCTTCTTTGGTTTTGTAAAGTTTGTTGCAGAGTTCACCGGACTTCCGTGTCTCCATTGGAGCTTGGTTATCATTCCATATTATTCAATCCACAAGTGAAGAGCAGTAATGACGATTTACGACAATCCAAGTTGTGGTGAGAGGCTGGTATGAACTCTATTTGTTGTATTTTTGTACATATACTCGTCCATGTGAACATACTTAGTTCGTTCATGTAAGGTGTATGTTATTTTATTGATGCTTAGTAGTTCATGCTCTCACGTTTTTAGTTCCAACTTATTAATATAAGATAGCATGTCATATGAATGTTTGCTTGCATAGTTTTATTCATAGAAGGGTATGACATTGTGGTATCTCCCTCTGATTGTTTCGCTTGAATAGACTTGGCAAATGATCATGCGTGCCATGACTGAAAAGAAAAAGTCAATTAAGCCTCGATGATTTATTTTGCCTCGGATTATTTGTATCATTTTTATGCCCCTATTAATTTTGTTTTGTCGCAAACATGATTATGGTAGTTGTTGCTCTCTTGATTGTCGCTCCCCGTCTATTGCTAGCCTTCACCTGTACCGAGTATGAGCTCTACTTGTGCATCCAACTCCCAAAAAACCATAGTTTGCCAAATGTGTCCACCATACCTACCTATATATGTGGTATTTAACCGCCACTCCAAGTAAATTTCTCGTGTGCTACCTTTAAAACCTTCGAAAAATTATTCCTGTTTTGTGCCCCTGTTTTAGCTCATGAGGACGTAAATTGAGAATCTTTATCTCACTTGTTGATTGGATTACACACCCTGGACTAGTGGCTTCATCCTCTTATCCAAATTATAGAAGAGCCGGCAGTGGGGTGCCCAGCCCCAAAGTAATACAAAAAATTCTCTTCACTATTTTTGCCACTGATTTATCAGTCAAAGTATAATTGTGTAAACAAAAGAGGAAGAGGGATGACCTTCTACCCAGATGTGTCCTTCTATGGGAGCCGCTCTTGTGAAGTTTAGTTGGCATGTGACGTACTATATTGTATGTTTACCATTCGTTGACATAAGCATACGCCTCTCTTAAAAATGTTTTCAATACCTCCGTTTAATAAAAAAAACTCTAGCACATGAGTTAATCCCTGCTTCCCTCTGCAAAGGGCCTTTCTTTTATTTTTATGTTGAGTCTTCACCTTCTCGCTTTATGCACCTTTTTAAGAGCATGGCTGTCATTCTTAGTGTAACGTATTTGTCCCAAAACACGGTTGATTGTGGTATAACTTTGATGATTTATCTTTGATATCTTTATTTCTAGTCTTCATTTGAACTTCAGAGGTGCCCTAGCATTTATGTTTTGCTCCATTATTAAGGGCAAGAGAGTACACTTTATCATACCCTATTATGATCATTGCAATCTTGCAGATTGATTTACTTCATTTTATTTATTATTAGTTTGTTGGCATCTCTTCATGGTTAGCATAACTGCTAGGTGACTTTTATCCTGCATACATCTTATTATGAATTTCCTCATCACTTGATCATATAGTGAGTATATTTACATCATTTGAATCAAATGTGTTCGTAAAAGTCTTTTATCGCACTCAGCTGTCACTAAATTGCTTGAGGACAAGCAATAAGCTAAGCTTGGGGGGAGTTGATACGTCCAAAAAGTATCTCCTTTTCCGAACATTTTTCTTATTGTTTTCCTCTAAACTTGTGAGTTTTTGATACCACTAACACAGACTAATGTTGTTTTCAGCAGAATTACCTTGGCGTCTCGTTTTCGTGCAGAAAAATGAACTTTCAGGAAATTGCCCAGAAAAGATCCCATTGAGCTTAAAACACCAGAAGACCCCGGGATCCAGAAGGAGTCCCGAAGAGGGGTCAGGAGGGGGCCACACCACCCCTTGGCGCCCCCCTTGGCCGCACCGCCTAGTGGTGTGGGCCACCCAGGCACCCCCTCGGGCTCCCCTTTCGACTACTTATGCCCCGTAACCTAAAAACCGAGGGGGTTCGTCATATTCCACAGAAACACAACAGAGCGCCACCGCCACCTCGAAACTCAATTCGGGGATCAGAAGTTCCTGTTCTGGCGCCCTTCCAGGATAGGGATTCGAAGGAGATCATCGCCATCGCCACCGCCACCTCTTCTCCATCAACCATCCATGATTCCCCTGTCCATGTGTGAGTAAACACCGCTGTAGGCTGAGAGGGGCGGAAGGGATTGGATGAGATCGATCATGTAATAATGCCAGATTGTTAGGGCATAGTGCCTAGTATCCATTGTTAGTGTTTTCTACCGTTGTTGCAACTTGTTATGCTTAATGCTTGTCACTTTGGGCCCGAGTGCCATGATCTCAGATCTGAACATATTATCGTTTAATGAGTATAATTATGTTTCTTGATCATATCTGCAAGTTGTTTACACATGTCATTGTCCGGAATCGAGGCCCCAAAGTGACAGAAATTGGGACAAGCGGAGGGGATGGTTGTGATGTGAGGATCACATGTGTTCACAGAGTGTTAATGCTTTGCTCCGGTGCTTTATTAAAAGGAGCACCTTAGTTACCAGTAGTTTCCCTAGAGGCCTCGCTGCCACGGGCTGGTAGGACAAAAGATGTTGTGCAAGTTTCTCATTGCGAGCATGTATGACTATATTGGAACACATGCCTATGGTTTGCCTAGAACTTGGATGCTTTATTATTATTATCTGCAATGCCCATGTTTAGATTATTACATGACCTATGTTATCCATGCAACGCCCGTCCATCCATTCCCTCTATGCCTACGGTACTTCCCATCCTCATGTTTTCCGCGATTGCTACTGTTGTTACTATTTTACTACTTCTGTTATTTTATTTCTACTGCTGCTATAAAACTGTTACCACTGATAAATTGTTGCGATCAAGTCTACTTTCAGGTGCAGATGAACTTACAACTCAGTTGTTAAGGCTAATAAATATTCTTTGGCCCCCTTGTGTCGAATCAATAAATTTGGGTTTTACTTCCCTCGAAGACTTTTGCGATCCCCTATACTTGTGGGGCATCAAGACTATTTTCTGGCGCCGTTGCCGGGGAGCATAGCTTTATTTATTTGCTCACTTGATCGTGATATTTTTTGCTGCAAGGCATTCATCATGGGCAAGATTCGTGATGGAAATTTTTTTATATTACCATGCACTACAAGGAGAGATACAACTCTGAACAACTCTGTTGCTCTTTATTCACCGCCTGTTATGAGTAAGATTCTTACTCCACCACATGCTACACGTACTATCACTTCTGCTGAGTCTAAAAATGTTTCTGGTACTTTTGATGATGCTTCTACTGTGCTTGATGATACTGGTTCTCTAGGTCCTTTCCTAGATGCTACTATTGCTAAATCCAAACAAGTTGAAAATGCTAGTACACCTTTTAATTCACCTGAGCCTATTGGGTATGTCTCCTTATAAATTTTTTTATGGAAAAGCTTGTCACTTGCCTTTAGAATTAGAACACAAATCTTATTGGGCAGTGAAAGAACTTAATAAGGATTTTAAACTTGTTGGTAAGAAAAGAATGCTTGATTTGAATCATCTAGATTAATGGAGATGTGAAGCTTATGAAAATGCTAGGCTCTTTAAAGAGAAAGTTAAACAATGGTATGATAGGAGGATTCTTAAAAGAGAGTTTGATGTTGGTGAGAAAGTTCTATTGTATAGGTCTCGTCTCAGATTTTTTTGCAGGAAAATTACTCTCGAGATGGGAAGGACCTTATGTTATTGAACAAGGGTACCGTTCAAATGCAATCAAAATTGCTTCCCTCAAAGATAAAACTACACAAGTTGTGAATGGGCAAAGATTCAAACACTATATTTCCGGGGATTCTTATGATGAAGATGTTGATGTTATTCAAGTAATGACTCCGGAGAAGTTCATTAGATGGAAGATTCCAGAATCTGTAGAGTCTGTTTTCAAATAGGTAACAGTTATGTTAAGAAAAAGTTCGCGGATTACTTCCCAAGTTATAAATCGTTGGTTTTTGGAAAATAATAAAAATATCGAGCCGAAAAAGGGTAGGAGATGGTGCCCTAGTGCACCACACCACCTGGGGCGCGCGGGCCCACCCCTGGCCGCGCCACCCTATGGTGTGGGTGCCCCGGAGCCCCTCTCTGACTCGTTTTCGACCTAGACTTTCATTTTGTTGCATATTATTCGGATATTTAACCCCCCCCTGAGGTTCATATATTGTTTTCTCGTCGTGTTTCTGTTTTGACCTGTTTCCGCCAAGATCTATATCAGTTTTAGAAACACCATGGTATCCGCCAACAACAACAAGGGGAAGGGGCCGAAGGAATATGATCTCCAAGACCAAAAGCCGGAGGAAGAGATTGAGAGTCGAGCTGAAGGAGATGTAGAATAACACTCACGGGTTCGTCCACGTGCTACTGTCACAAGCATTGGAGTGGTAGCAAAGACCTTCAATTTCAAGAAGGGAGCACGGATGAGCCCTGGAGGGAAGGTTCCATGTCACTTCCTAGACCCAGGGATGCCACTTCCACGTATCAAAAACCCCTTCCATACCTTGATTCATGAATATCAATCTAAAAAGGTACCCAAAGCAAAGTTTCCTTCTTGCTGGGATATGGATCGTTCTAACCGTGCATATAGCAAAAGCTCTCGACCTAAGGAAGTGTGGGAGAAAAATCTTTGATGGCTGGAATTCACCATCTGACAAGAAGGCAAACAGTATTGAGCACAATATAGAGATGATGCGTATGCTTATGTTCGCAATTGAAGATTTGAAAATCAATTGATAAGCTCATTGAGAAGGATTCACCACCACCACCGAAGAATTAATTCGTAATTGGTATTGGCATCCCCTTGGCTTGTTCCAAGCTTGGGGGAGTGTCGCGGTATCACACCTTTATCTTTCACCTTTTTACCTATTAGTAGAGTCATATCATGAGTAGAGAAAATATCATATAGGATGGTTTGCAGTATGGAAGTATCACTCTTTAGTTGTTTATCGTTGTATCCCTTGGTTTGAGTTGTCGTAATGGAATATTAATGAGAAGTTTTATAATCTACTTTCTACACTTAATTTTAGTTTGCAATTTTTGTTATATGGTCGATCTTGTTATTAGTACTGGTATCAATATTGGAGAATCAAGTTAATCTAGTTGGTTTTGGCAAACTTAGCATTGGTCAGTAGCAACAATACGATGAGACATAAGTAGAAAAGAGGGAGTTGCATCTAGATATATTATTCCATGATCTTTATTTCTTGTTAGCTCATAAGCTTAGTATTCTCAAGTAAGATTGTTTGTAACTTCAAGGGAGATTGCATGATTGGTTTTATCATATGTATATTTGTTTGTTTTCCCTCAACTCTTATTCTTGCTACCCAGCCTTGCTAGCCAAAAACCTGTTCTGAGAGGGAATGCTTCTCGTGCATCCAAACCTTGAGCCCCAAAACCTTGCCATTTGTGTCCACATTACCATATGTGGTATTTAACCGCCACTCCAAATAAATTGCTTGTGTGCTACCTTTAAAACCTTCAAAATTACACCTGTTTTTTCCCCCTGTTTTAGCTCATGAGGATGAAAATAGAGAATCTTTATCTCACTTGTTGATTGGACTTTACACACCTGGACTAGTGGATTCATCCGCTTATCCAAATGATAGAAGAGCTGGCAGCAGGGTTCCCAACCCTAAAACATAATAATACAAATTCTCTTCACTATTTTTGCCCCTGATTTATCAGTCAAAGCATAATTGTGTAAACAAAAGAGAAAGAGGGATGAACTTCTATACCAGTTGCATCCTTCAATGGGAGCCGCTCTTGTGAAGTCTAGTTGGCTTGTGACATGATGTATTTATGTTTGCCATTCGTTGACATAAACCTACACAATTCTCAAATTTTTTTCAATACTCTGTTTATCAAATGAAAAGCTCTAGCACATGAGTGATCCCTACTTCCCTCTGCAAAGGGCCTATCTTTTACCTTTTTGTTGAGTCAGTAAACCAACTCCTTTTTGTCTTAAGCAAGCATTTGAGTTGTTGTGATCCATCCATATATATGTTGATTTACTCAACCATGTTCTTTATTTTTCCGTGTTTAGTACAAATGTTTTTATCTATTTGAATACCACTTTGAAAGTTACCAATGACAATAAAGAGACTGTTATAATTGAGCATGATAAACTCTGCAATATAAGCTCTAGTATAAAGAATCTAATCGAAAGATAAGTACACTGTTAATTGTTCTCTGACCAAGAATGAAGCTTGCCTTCACCAATTATGATTTCCTTTTTCACCTTTATTGTGATTTCCTCTACTTGTTTCAAGTTTGATTATATGAGAGGAAGTTACTGTCTAAAATGACTTGTGCTTTGATAGATGTGATGCTTCTTGTCCATATTTTATTTATCGACACCTCACTCCATAAACCTGTGGTCATGTTTTACTGAGTTCAGTTTCGCTTGGGGACAAGTGAGGTCTAAGCTTGGGGGGAGTTGATACGTCCATTTTGCATCACTATTTTATATTGTTATTTTCTGTTATTCATCGATATATTTATGTTATGATGCATTACCTATGTTATTTTATCTTATTTTGCATGTTTCATAATTTTTGGAGAAGAAATGCCGGAACCAGAAATCTGATGGAAAAAGCACCCTCGAAATACCCTATTTCAGAAGATCAGAAGAAGAAGTGGTATACGAGAAGTCTTAGAAGTCCCGAGGAGGAAGCCAGCCAGAATGGAACTCGAAGGGGGGCACCTGGGGCCCACACCACCAGGCGCCCCCCTTGGACACGCCTAGGGGTGGTCTGCCCCCTGGCCCACTTTTGGGCAACCCCTTTCGCGTACTTGACCCCGAGGGAACCCTAAGACCCAGGGGATCATCGTAGAAATATTTCGTCGCCGCCTCGGGGCGGAAAACTTCAGAGAGAAAAGCTCTCCGGCAGGGAGAAATATGCCAGGTAAATTCCTCCCCGGAGAGGGGGAATCATCACCATCGTCGCCGTCATCGCTCCGGGCATCATCAAGATCCTCATCGTCATCATCATCACCACCATAACCATCACCCTCATCATCCACCTTCATCCCGCTGTAACAATTGTTATTATCCATTATATCACCTCTGATTATGATCCATATGATGTCTTGTAAGTAGTCGGTTAGTTCTTGAGGACATGGGATAAGTCATGATGTTAGTAGTGGAATTATGTTGAAGTGATATCTAGTGGTTTGGTATTTAATTTGTGGTGCTATCTCTACTATATAGTTTCTGGTAAGGGCGGTCACGTAGGCGTACGGGTACGTCGTCGTAGCTAGGTCCGCTCGATGGCTTGTGCGTCCGCTCGATCGATCGCTAGGTCCGCTCAATGGCTTGTGCGTCAGCTAGATGGATTCCTTATCGTGCATGGGTCAGCAAGCCTCGTAATAACGTAACGCTTGATTCCGTGATTGTACGCCGTGCGGCGTACGTCTCCCGTCCTCTTCCGTTTAGGCTCTCGGCTCTCGTCAAAGAAAACAACTACAACTCGACCAGGTTTAGGATTTCTAGCGGACTCTTCTAGCCGACCCTCCCTCCCTCTGGTCCGTATATACAGGTGAGATCGAGGAGAGGAGATCAAGAAGTATTGGGACGAACGCTCAATTCCTTCCGGTATCAAACAATCCCGCTGCCCATGGTCGTTTGGCTCAACACCTACCCTGATGGAGGCCAGGGCGCAGCCACCATCACCTTCCGCGCTGGTCAAAGCGACTCCCATGGACAAGTCGCCGAGATATCCTCCATTGAGTGGACTGGCATCTTCGACCAGCTAAAACACAGGCCGGGTGGTACGCGTACTGGACCTGCCGCCGCTCGCTAGATGGCGCACACAGGCTGGGTTCCGTCTTCGCCCTCGATCACGTTGTGTCCACCTCTTCGTCGCGCTTCGCGTCTCCTCCTCGGGAAATTTGTGCAATGCTGCCTTACTCCTTTCCGTCCGGGTGTTCCCTGCCCTCCGGGCGCCACATCATCCCTAATCGTCGATCCAACATGGGGACATTGCAGGTGGTTTTTCTCGTCAGGGTTGAAGTAGGTGCGCGCCAGCAGCGCGTTCTCCGCGCCGAACGCCAGGCCGCACCGCTCCGGCCAAGGCCACGCCTTCCCGGTGGTTACGGCGCGAAGTCGGCGGCCGCCTCTTCTGCAGGAGGCCGCAGCGGGCCGGCGGCCTGAGATCGCCTGCGGTGGCTCATTCCGGCGGCACATGCTCTTTTTTCCCAGGGTCATGGCATCGGTCGCGAGATCTTGGCGGCGGCGGCAAGCTCCCGGCTTCTAGCTGCTCGTTGTTGCCTGATTCGGGATGGGGCAACGTGGGCCAAGAGAGGCTGGGAGCGTGAATCGGGTGATGAGGATCTTGTGGAGTCGCCGGTGAGTTCCTGGCTGCAGCCTCGAGCTAGGCCTAGATTAGGGCCGTGGAAACGAGAAATAAGTGGCGGAGGGCATGAAACAGGTCGCGCCGCTGAAGGAGACGCTGCAGATCCCCTCCGGATTTTCCTTTTTTTTCATGTGTGCTCTGTTACTTCTGCTCAAATTACTGCTTGGCTACTCCATTCATAACGTCTCCGATTTGCTGTGTAGGATGGCTGACGGCCGTAAGACTGGGAGAAGGGACGTTGAGGGCTTGTGGCAACACTAATACATGGTGCCGTCGTGGCTGCCGGCGGGAAGTAAGGGTGCAGCCAGGGACAAAGATGAGGATAGTACTTGTTTTGGAAATTCACGATGAATACATAAAGTTAGTATTACCTGAAGCGACTCAACATTTTTTCTTAACTGACCTGAGGGTATCCCACGTCACATCAGTTCGTGATGAGTTCTCTTAGGTTTAACTTTTTAGATCTACACCAAGTTAGTGTTACCTGATATTTTACCTAGAAAGTATATTTTGCAAATATATTTATGTTCCAAGTTCAACCAGATTTTGTTGGTGTATTTTTAAACTGCATTCAAATACATATTGTACCAATTGTCATAGGTTCACTTTTATGTTTTTGTTTTGAGGAACTGGAAGAACAACTTGCCCAATCTTGCTGTCTTTAAGGGTTGCTGCGCGCCAACTGCATACACTTCTGTTAGAACTAACTTTGCTAAAATAAGGAATAAAAGACTTAATCAACTCACGGCAGAACTTCGCAAGTTGGCGTCTGTCCTCGATCATTATAGTTCATGATTAATTACATTATGTTATAATCCAATGTCGTCACTATTGTGTCGGTGAGGAAATTTCAATCCAATGAGTTCTTAGCTTTCTCTGAAATTTACACTATTGTACTTACCCATATAATACACAACACTTTAAGTTGAGAACTAATTATCCTTCACTCTTTATATATAAAACAGCTTGGAAATTTTCTATTCTCGTTCTTTCATTTATTTTTACCGCTCTGCAGTATGCATCCCGCCGCAATGCAGGGCTAACTTACTATTATACACTTTAAAACATAGAAACTGATCAAACAAAAAGAAACATGGACTTTCTTCTCTCTCGGGCTTCCCGATTGAACCGCGAGGAGATGTTGTTGATGAAATAGTTCGGAGCATGTGATTTTACCTTAATTGTTTCTAGAACAATTATGCTCATGTTGCAACGCATGAACAATTAGCTATCTTCTCTTAATGTAAAACTGCGGTACAATCGAGATATTCGATAAAAATCAACTCTAGCAACACAAGATCTTTATTAGATGGAGTACCACGTTGATATGTGCGGAAAAAATATTTGAGAGGGCCGTTGCAACGCACGGGCAAATTTGCTAGTTCTTCTAGTGATGTCATGTGAACGTCGACTGCTATGGTTAGATCTATCTTGATTACTTTCTTGTATTTGCGGATGCTTACGAGGGGTATAATCACAAGTTTGTATTAGTCTTAGTTGAGCGGTGCATTAGCATAGGTTCACCCACACAACACCTATCGAACTAATAAATATTAATCAACCGTATGAAGCGAAGACACTTGAAAAAATTCCCATGTGTCCTCGAGAACGTTTGGTAATCATAAGTAGAACAACCGGCTTGTCCTTTGCTCTAAAAAGGATTGGGCCACCCGCTGCAATTATA
Organism: Alopecurus myosuroides; assembly: GCA_028641055.1. NCBI lineage: Eukaryota > Viridiplantae > Streptophyta > Magnoliopsida > Poales > Poaceae > Alopecurus > Alopecurus myosuroides. The sequence continues at coordinate 42,591,830 of CM054062.1, forward strand.
TTTACTATCTTTTATTTACTCGCACTTTATTTATCTACTATATAAAACTGCCAAAACCCCGTTTACTAGTGTTTACAGTGAACCCTCTATCCAACCTGCTTCTCAACATCTTCTTCTCCTCGTTGCGTTCGACACTCTTATTTATCGAAAGTACTACGATACACCCCCTATACTTGTGGGTGATCAGTCACAAGCCAACTAGACTTCACAAGAGTGACTCCCATTGAAGGACGCATCTAGTATAGAAGGTCATCCCTCTTTCTCTTTTGTTTACATAGTTATTCTTTGACTGATAAATCAGGGGCCAAAATAGTGAAGAGAAATTAATAGTAACCAATTTTAAGCTTCAAAAAAATAGTAACCAATTTTGGGGCTGGACACCCCGCTGCCAGCTGTTCTATCATTTGGATAAGCCGATGAAGCCACTAGTCCAGGTGTGTAAAGTCCAATCAACAACTGAGATAAAGATTCTCTATTTATGTCCTCGTGAGCTAAAACAGGGGCACAAAACAGGAATAATTTCGAAACTTTTGAAGGTAGCACATGAGAAATTTACTTGGGGTGGCGGTTAAATACCACATGCATATAGGTATGGTGGAAACATTTTTCAAACTTTGGTTTTTGGGAGTTGGATGCACGAGTAGAGCTCATATTCAGTACATGTGGCGGCTAGCAAAAGACTGGAAGCGACAAATCAAGAGAGCAATAATGGCCATAATCATGCATAGCGATAAAAACATTATTAATCAAAGCATAAAGGGTATTATAGGGAAAAAACTAAATGATCATAGAGGCTATAAGTGACTGGTTTGTAGTCATAAACATGGTGTAAGCATGCGCCAAGTCAACCAAATAAAGCATTCGAAGGAGAACACCACAAATTCATGCTTCAATGTGATAAAAACAACTCATGATTCTTTCAATGGTATATTAAGCACTCTCAGCTATTTGAGACAATTCATGCTACAATAACAACCACTAAGCATAGAATCAAAATAACATCTATCATGACATGAAAAAGTCTATCCACAGTCTATACAAGCTTCTATTTGCACCGTTATAAGCACGCAAATTGTACTACTACTTTCCAACACCAATCATTTTATACTAAACAAAAACTCTCCAAGAGATATAGAAATGAAACAAGATAGTACTCACATAACTCTACTAGAACTAACAGCTCTGAATAAGAGATGCGTGAAAAACAGGAGATAAAAGCATTTGCAGCAGCTAGAAGAAAAACAAAGAATACGAGCGTGGAAGAAAACGAGTATTCATATGAAAAAGCGGACCATGTCTCTCTCCCACACAAATAATTCTGGGTTCCAAACATATTTATTAAAGCAAGGAAAACAAAAGAAAATGAAATAAAACAAAACAAAAAACAAACACACGCTCCAAGTAAAATGCATATGATATGACCGAATAAAAATATAGTTTCACTAGAAGTGACCTGATAAATTGTTGTTGAAGAAGGGGATGCCTTGGGCATCCCCAAGCTTATATTCTTGAGTCTTCTTAGAATTTTCTGGGATGAACCACGGGGGCATCCCCAAGCATTTACCTTGCACTCTTCTTGATCACATTATATCACCCTCTTCTTTTGACCCTTGAAAACTTCCTTCACACCACACTCAAACAGTAATTCGCATTAGAGGGTTAGTGCAACAACAAAAAAATCATGGGTTATGCATGGGCACAAGTTATATTGATACTTTTAAGCATTAGCTACAGCCACTGATGTTTCGTGAAACAAAGAAATCCACTTGACATCGTAAAAGAGGAAGTGCAAGAAAAATGGTAGAATCTGTCAAAACCAGAACAGTCTGTAAATACGAATTTATTAGGGGCACTTACATTGCTCAGATTGAAAAACTTAAATAAAAAAAGTTTTGGAATTAGCTGAGGAATAAGCACAAAAAATTTCAGGTCATTCTGATCTTTCTGGATTTTATACGATTTTTTACGGTGGACAGCAGAAATCTGTTTCCTGCGCAGAAATCCAAAACCAACTCCAACTTTCGTCAGAAACTTTACTTGGCACAACTAAAACATTAAAATAAATATACAAAGGAGTTGCTACATAATTATACAACCCCTTGACTCAAAGATAACAGATAAAAACAAAGCGAACATAAAACCATGGGTTATCTCTCAAGAAGTGCTTTTCTTTAACGCCTTTTAGCTAGGCCCAGAAAAGCGGAATCAAGTATTTTCAAGAGAACAAGCATCCAAATCAGTAATGTCCTACAAAACACCAATTGTAGCAATAGGTACCTTAGACACCCCTGAAGATGATTCAACATGCAAATCACTTTTAGTTTCACTAAAAGTTTTATTAATTTTAAGCATATTAGGGGATTTTAGTTTAGGCACCTTGGGGACATACATAAATGTTTTCTCTTTGCCCATAGAAGGTTTCTCCCTCTTAAACTTAAGAGAATAAAAATTTGATCTTAAAGTTTCCATATCCTCCTCTAATTTACCAATCCTCATATTTTGACTATCATGGGTATTGCTAGCTTCTAAAACAGTAATTCTCTTGTTGATACTTACTATTGATTCATTAACTTTGCTAGCATTATCAAGGAAATTTGACAGTTTTTTCTCCGTAGAGTTTTGCTTTTTAATAACATCATCTAAAGGGATCTTGGTTTTAACAACCTTGGTAGGTGGTGTTCCAACTAAATTTTCAATTAAATTACAGGCTTCCAAAGCAGGAGTTCCCAGAAAATTACCACCTGTAAGAGTGTCTAGAACATACCTATACCAGCTAGTAATGCCAACATAAAAATTCATCTTGAGGATTAAAGTGGAATATTTCTTAGTGCATCTATGATGAGCATCACTTCTTCTATACCAAGCATATTTCAAACTTTCTCCCCCTTGTTGTTTAAAAGAACGAACACTCATTTTAACAAGACTAAAAACAGGATAAAAACTACAACTAGTATAAGAACTAATTTTTTGTGTTTTTGATAAAGAGAAGCAAACAAGACAAAATAAAATAAACTAAGCAAAATAAAAACAAAGTAAAGATATTGGAAGTGAGAGACTGCCCTTGCAAAAAATCTCTTCCTCCCAGGCAACAGCGCCAGAAAAGTTGTTGATGGTGCTAGAGTTGGCGGGATGCTACTTGCTTCTTGATGACTTCGAGTTCCCCGGCAACGTCCCCAGAAAAGTTCCTGGTGCGCGTGGAACACACGTTCGTGGGGAGACCCCAAGAGGAAGGTTTGATGAGCACAACAACAAGTTTCCCTCAGAAAGAAACCAAGGTTGAATCGACCAGTAGGAGGAAGGAGTAACTTTAGTAGGTTGATGCACTTGAGATGGTAGGGCGCACTACCGGTTCAGCATCAACGTGGAACCTACACAAAACAATCAAATCACTTTGCCCCAACGAAGAAGTGACGTGTCAATCTCACCGGTTTTGCTAAACACAAAGAGGTTAAACTTATGGTGTGGAAAACAGTATGACAACAATATGAAAAGAGTTGAAGCAGTGTGAAAACAGTAATTGTAGTGGTTGTATTATCAGTATGAGAAAATAGACCGGGGTCCACAGTTCACTAGAGGTGTCTCTCCATAAAAGATACCTAACATTTGTGGTGAACAAATTAGAGCTGGGCAATTGACAGATAAAGAAACATGCTTTACATAAAGATTACTATGAGATTCATGCGGGCATTACAACAAAATACGTATATTCGTTGTTTTCTCTCTAATGGCGACAACACATACTCCATCTGTCACGTTTCTGTCACTCGAGCATAGATGCAAATGAGGCATGAACCCACTATCGAGCATAAATAATCCCTCTTGGGGTCACTAGCATCTACTTGGCCAGAGCATCTACTAACAACGGAGAGCATGCAAGATCATAAATAACATACACATGAAGATAACATGATAGATTGATAATCAAAAGACATATCATTCAATAATCATCGGATCCCAGCAAACGAAACATGTAGCATTACAAATAGATGATCTCGATCATGTGAGGCAGCTCCCGAGATCTAAACATGAGGCATAAAGTGGAGAGGACAACCATCAAGCTATTGCTGTGGACCCGTAGTCCAGGGATGAACTACTCCCGCATCACTCTGGAGGTTGGCATGGTGGTGTAGACCCCTCCGGTGATGAATTTCCCTCTCGGCAGGGTGCCGGGGAGAGCTCCAGAACCCTCCTGATCTCGGGTTGACGATAACGGTGGCCTCGGGTGTTTCTTAGGCAAAAGTGGTATATATTTAGGGTTGACGTATCGGGGGAATAAATAGGCGAAAGGGAGATGGTGGTGGACGCCCGAGAGGCCCTCACCAACCTGAGGCGAGGCCAGGGGCACGCTGCCCTATGGTGTGGCCCCCCTTTGGCCCCCTCCGGGCCTCTTCAGGACTCCGTGGAACCTTCGGGAATTTTAAGACTTCCGGGCTTCGAATTTTCCAATTCCGAGAATATTCCCGAAACAACTTTTTTGAAACTAAAAACAGCAGAAAACAGGGAACTAGCTCTGTGGCATCTTGTCAATAGGTTAGTCCTGGGAAATCGATAAAATTACATAAAGGGTAAGGAAAACATGTAGCATAAGGCATGAAAACAACATGGAACATATAAATTTATAGATACGTTTATGAGTATTAGTCCCTATGCATAATTATGGCCATTATTGCTCTCTTGATTTGTCGCTCCTAGTCTTTTGCTAGCCTCCACCTGTACTGAGTATGAGCTCTACTCGTGCATCCAACTCCCCAAAACCAAAGTTTTCCAAATGTGTCCACCATGCCTACCTACATGTGGTATTTAACCGCCACTCCAAGTAAATTTCTCATGTGCTACCTTTAAAACCTTCAAAATTACTCCTCATTTGTGCTCATGTTTTAGCTCATGAGGACGTAAATAGAGAATCTTTATCTCAATTGTTGATTTTATTTCACACCCTGGAATACTGGCTTCATCCGCTTATCCAAATGATAGAAGAGTTGGCAGTGGGGTGCCTGTAACATCCCACTTTTGGTAACCAAGGGTTGTGGTGTTGTGTTCATGTCATCTCATGCATGTAAAATTTAAACCAAATTTGAATTTGAATATAATAAGAATTTGACCAAAAACCACTTAAAGTGGTCACCCAAAATTTGAATTAAAACCATTTTCAAATTTAGAAAACCAAGATATGGTTTGGTTGGAAATTTTATAAGGTTTAGAAAATATATTTTTCCCAAATTCATTGTTTGCAAAAAGGCCCTCAAAAACCCTATTTCTGTTCTGTTTTAAAAATAGAAAAGGACCTCTCTGTAGTCTCTTTTTCTTCCGGGTTTTTTTGCAAAATGGACGTTTTATCGTCTTCCTCCTCCAGCCAGTAGGAGCAGCTCCGTGGTAGTGCCGCCGACCGCCTTACCACGCACCTCTCTACCTCTGTGCTTGCTCGAGCAGATAAGGCGCAAGGACGCGGTGCGCCTCTTCCCTCCTCCTCACCCCCTCACAGCTCCCCTCTCCCTCTCTATTTCCCTCATAACCGAAACCTAGCTCTCCGGCCACCACCGCGCGGCGTCAACTCCGGCCATCCTAGACCAATTAGAAGCCACCAGGAGGAGCGCCTAGACCTCCTCCACCTCTCCATTGACTCACACATGGCGGGATGCTGTAGGGCCGCCGGATTTCCCGCCGTTCCTAGCTCCGGCCGTCGCATGAAAATGCTCCTCGCCGTCGATTCCTTCCTCGAGGATCTCTACCAACCTCCTCATCGCACTCCTGGAATCCAAGTGAGCGTCTCAGTGGTCTCAATCTGTTTTCCCGTGCCCTGCTCCGCGCTGCCGTCGTGCGCCACTACCGGCCACCGCTGTTCACTCTCGTCGGCGACGTTCCGGTGGTAAATTCCGGCCGGCGCCGCAACCTTAGTGCTCCCCTTGATCTCCTCTTCCTCGTGGCATGGTTCGATTTTGCAATCGAGAGCGGAATCGGCATATTGAGCGGAGACAGAGCACCTCCGGCCACGGGCTGACGTCATAGTGACGTCATCGTGCCGTCACGAGGGGCCCTGACGTCAGCAGGACGTCACCAGGAACCACGTGTCCAGTTTTTAATAAAATATTTAATAAAAAGTGACTGACACGTGGGCCCTCTGTTATTTAAATTCCAGAAAATGAATTAATATTGGAAAATCAATAACTATTAAAATATTAATCAGAAAAATATGAGAAAAGTATGGAAATGTTTGGAAAATTGTAAAATATTTAATTATGCCATTTTCAAACATGTTTGACAAATTTCAAATTTGTCCATTATTTATATATTGTTTAAATCATTTAAAAATGGAGAAAATAAGATTTTATGCAATAAAATCAGAAAATTACAAGTTATATACCAAAATTCTCAAAATGACAAATGCAACCTAGTTATGATGTTTTCAAACCCATTTGAGCAATTACAATTTGACTCGCTTTCAGAATTGCCCGAAGAACCCTCCGAGGTCCATTTCGGGCTAATTTCACTAAAATTGCATAATTGCCATGTAAACCCTAGCAACCCAACGAACATGTTTAGGGCTTTGTTTCTGTGCATTAACTTGCTCATGCATACATATTGTGAATTGCATTGATGCCATGTGTTGATTGTTGTTCTCCTTTTCGGTGTTGGTCCTTCTCGGTAGAATGCGACTCCAAAGTCAAGACCAGGAATTCCATCAACGAATACTTGATCTTAACCGACAAGTCAAGTACTTATTCCAGAACATATCTATTGGTTTTCTTATAACCAAGTCAAGCATAACCTCTTATCTGCTCATATATCTTTTCAGATGACATTTGATTCTCGTACTTTTCATTCAATTCCAAATTATTTGATGTCAGTGGATATAGTTCTCCTATATACTGCATTGCCTCAATATCCTGATCCAATGCTCCTAACCTCGATAGATTTGCGTGTGCACATCGCGAGAGCCTCATATCTGCTTCGTTTAGCCATACATATTTGTTTAGCTCTTCTCCATCCGGTTGATGAATCAGAGCTGCGAGAACCTAGTATGATATGATGACGTGCTAAGATGAGCATTGTGTGGTTAACTTGACTAAGGCTTGGATGGGAGGCCACTTGGGAAGTGGTTGTTCGTCCTATATTCGCCAACCCTAGGATTAAGGTCACGGTCGGAGACTGAGCGTACAACCACGCGCGATGGCCATGAGCCTCGCCGGCCAACTAACTTGTTTGGCTTTATCCATGAGTCACGTAGTTCGAGATTTCCATTCGACAACGCAAATAAAACCTTTTAAACATTTTGAAAACAAAATGCTCTGCTAGGGCATGACCGGGGCCAAGTGATGGACGTACACGGATCTTGACCCTGCCTCACAAAGACAGGTGTCGTCAGGAGGATGGCCAACTCCCTCTTGACGGGGTGGCCCTATCTTGGGTTGACTCATGGATAGGGTCGGGTAAGGTAAAGGTCGTGGCCAGCCACCCTCTGCCTCGTTCCATGGAAGACCATCCATGTGGCGCTAAGAGTCGGTGGTACGTGTGGGTAAAGTGTACCCCCTGCAGGGATAAATCTTTTTGAGAAGCTGTGTCCGCGGTTAAGGACGACTTGGTGAATGTAGAGACCATTAGATAACATGAACGTGACGTAAAATCTGTTGACATGTGTAACATCCCTGATTTTTGGAAAATGCAAAAATCACAAAAATTTGAAACTTTTTGTTTTCCTATTGTGCAAGTCACCAAAAACCAAATAAGAAGCAAGAAACAAAAGAAAACAATACATATTTCAATGAAATTGAGTTTACCAATCCAACTATGCCTTGTTCCTTAAACCCTAAAACCTTATTCAAAAAAAAATAAGTTTCTTTATATAAAGGGAATATCTTTTATTAACAAACCTTTACCTAAAATGTTTACAACTCCAATATTAATCTGAAGTTATTTTATGGCATCAAAAATCAAAGATTTATAAACCTTAATAAAGTTCTAATCCCTAAAAATATTTGATGAGAATAAAATTATTAATAATAACTTTTAGTTGTTATTCCAAGTTTTAAACATGAAGGGGTGAAAATGAAATGCATTGCTTTGATAATAACATAACAAAAGGTTTTGAAAACAATATTATGACTAGTGGTTTTATTCTAAATTTTATTGATCAACAATAATAATTAATTGATATAAACTAATAAAATAGCATTAAGTTACTATTAATAAATCCTTCATATCCTAAAATTATTAACTATGAAAATGGTTTGAAAATGACTTCCAAAATTATTAATTGAAATGTTTAATGTCTCTAAAAATTTATTGAATCAAAAACCCCATTTTACTATTTTCTAATTTAAAATGGTATTAAGTACTATTAGTGAATTAATTATATTTTCAAAACATAAAAGAGATGAAAACTCTTTGAAATGGTTTTGGAAAATAGTATTTGATATTTATAAAGCCACTGAAATTATATTTGACTAATAATTGTATTCTATAATTTTCTAAATTAAAAATCACATTAAGTGACTATTAAAGAATTATTCAAATTTCCAAAATTCAAAATTAAAATATGTTGAAAAGTTTACAAAAATGGTATTGTTGGAAAGCATTTGAAAATTTGAGATTTTAGAAATTTATTTCATTTTATTTGGATTAATAAAACAGAAGATATTAAGAAAATAGAAAAACAGGAAAAGAAAAAGAAAAATAGCTGATGACGTCAGCAATGACGTCACCATCTTCTCCCTCCTCTCGCCATGAATCACGCCGTGACAGAGAAAAATCAACCCCGGCGATTTCTCGCCATTATGGCCGCGATTCCTTCCCCTCTTTGGCCCTACTTATAGCCCCCGATCCCCTCTCTGTTTTCCCTCACTCTCCTCTCCAAATCACACGGCCACGCCGCCGCTATTTCTCACCGGAGTCACCCTCTGCCGCCGCCGTAATTGTTGATTCCGGCCACCCCGTGATTTCTCGCCGCCCCTTTTTGGTCTCATTCGAATCACATCGATCCCGCACCCCTTCCTGACCGTTCGTTTGATTAATTTGCGCAGAGAAGGGTCACCACGACGCTCGCCGGAGCCCGTGCGCTCGCAGCTGCTCCTCACCGTCGCCAGAGTCCTCGCCAAGCCCTCCCGTGGATGCGATCATCTCTTCCTCGACAAGTCGCATCTCCCCGTCATGTTCGTCGAGCTCTAGCACCGCCGTAGAGCCATTCCCGGCGATTAACTGCAACGCCGACCACCGCGCGCCATTTCCCGGCCAACTCCACCGGTGAGTAACCCTAGCCCCTCTCTGAGCCGTTAGATCGATCAAACGGCTAGGATTAGAACAATCCCGAAACGGTACGATACTGTCAGATCTCGACCCAACGATCCAGATCTGTTGACTTAACCACGTCCCCCGCCTAGTCAGCAGGCCACGTACACACACAGTCAGCACACCTGGCCAATCACAGCAAGCCACGTGGCACAGCTTTAATTCAAATTTTCTCCCGCTAGAATTAATTGACAGTTTTACAGATTAGTCCCTGCATCTTAGATCTATCATATCTTTTGATCCATAAGCCCAAATTTAGCAATCTTGGACTTTTTGAAAAGCCCTTGACATTTAGAATCTTTTGGCACTGGCCAAATTCAAATTTGACAAACTTAAATTTGTTCAAATTCAAATATGCTTGTTTGATGAAATTTGGCATATTTCAAATTCTACAAATCCAAAAATTGCAAATAAAATATATTTGGAAACCTTAGAATGTGTACTTTCATATCCTCTGTCCCAAAATAATATTTGAACAAATTAAAATTGAATTTAGAATTTAGTTGTCTATTTTAGTATTTTTGACATAGATTAATTTCTATAAATATTTTCACTATAATTCCTTTTGCACAATTGCTCCATTTGGTAACCTTGAACCATAGACATTATGCCCAACCATTTTGGACACCCTTGGACCATGGCCATGTGTTTTTGACCAAAAACCCAACCTAGTGATTCAACCATCTTTACCATGTCTTAGGATTTATTTTCAACTGTTATTCCTTGATGTTATGTCTATTTGGAGCCAAGCCAAGTCCTTAGAATGTGTCAATCACACATAGTACCAAGTATTGAACTTTAGTTTCTATCCTCTCCAATCCCCCATGCTTGCTTCTAGAAATCATCAAGTTAGCAAAATGGAGATCAAGACTCAAGCACAAGGAGAAAACTTCATTTTTCAACTTGGTGGCAACATGAAGAGATACAAGGAGGATCAATGAAGAAATTTTGAAGAAAAAAACTCCACAACAACTAGAAGCAACTCAAGAAGTACAAGTGTGAAGAAATTTAGAAGAAAACATCTCCCCCTCTCTTCCTATCCTTCTTCTTATTTTCTTTCCAATTTGACTTAGTGGTATTTGTGCCCATCCCATACCCAAACCAATTAGTGAATTCAAAGCCATGAAAAATTTATCAAGACCAAGAGAAGCACCACACCAAGGAAGGAAACAACTTAGATGGCATGATGATGATCTTCAAGAAGGCAATCACATGAGGTCTAGAAGCAAATCCATACAAGTTGAAGAATAACAAGTTATTTTTGTCCAACCATTGACCCAAATGGAAAACCCAAGACTTAGTAATATTTTCCCTTTGATGATGAAGTTAGTAGACCTACCCTAACCACAATGGAAAATACTAACATAATCACTTAAATATTTTTTAAGGTGAATATGACCAAGTGTTTGCATGTATTACTTTAGTTGAAGAAGTAATATGTTTAATTCTTAGTGAACTCTTGGAACTTCCTCGACAAGTATGGTTATAATAAAGTTAGATCACATCAAAACTCAACCTATTCCATCCCAAGTAAACCCTTGGAATTTTCCTTAACAAGTATTGAACTCAAACCTAGACCTTGCCCTAACCAACTTGGTTAAGCCCCTTTTGATATGTTAGTTGCTATGTATGTTTTCTACACTTGTATGTTTGCTTGATAGCATGTTTGTTTATTTTTTTATTGTGTTGTCAATGAATAGATTGTACGGAGAGCAACGATCTTTTGTGAAGAGAGTGTGATATCTTCACCAACTTCAACAAGGCAAGTAACACATCATAAACTACCCATTATTTTCTATATGCATTAGTTGATTTTGAGTAGTATGCATGATAGGAAATTTTACTAAGTTATACTATGCTATGCTATTATCCTAGTAGTGTGTAGCCATCCCTTTTACCTTGTTATTTTGATAGCCTTAGAATTTACTAGGTGCTATGCAATGTTACAAATTGTTTTACTAGATGTTGAGGAAAAATCCTAAGTATAACTAATGAATGAAACACCTGGGTGGAAGTGGTAAGACTGGGTTATGTTGAGTGTTTCCTCAGGGCCCTTATCTAAGGGTTATTCCACTTGAGGTTGTCACTTGCGGATGGCCACCCAGGAACAAAGAGATTACTATGTCCTTCTAAGTTTAGTAGCTTCCCGTGCAGCCTTTAGTCATATGGGCTCTGTCTTGATCAACTAAGTTGAATGAACTCACTAGGCTTACAAGCAGATGTAGCATAATTATAGGTGGAACGGGTAAGCCAAACGGTGGTGGAATTTCTTCTGAAAGATCTCGTCTCAATCTTCTCCTTTCCTTAATGCACTCAGGGTGTATAGGATGTTTGGGCTGATTTGAGTCTGAAGGTGAAAGTGCACAAGCTCTGCAGAGTCAACAAACTAAGATCTTAGCCGTGTCCCCGGTTATGGACAAATATGAGCAGCTGGACAAGGATTGACGGAAGAATCTCATCATCAATTTCAATAAGTAAAATTTTGACCAAGTGAACAGTATTGTGGTGCTTGGATCTTAATCCAATGTTGCCACCCCTTTGAAAAGAAGAGATTGTTTTACAAAAGAGATAGGACAAAACTGGCTTTATGCAAACTTAGCCTAAACTCCACTCAGCCAAATAAGCATGTAGTATTAGTCTTGCCATTTATATCCACCATAGTGTTACTTGCCAATACATTAAATTGTATTGACTCCCTTGTGGCTGCATATTCCATATTGCAGATGTTTCTGAAGACGAGTGAGGATTTCGTTTAGGATCTCGAGACTATCGCCAACATGTTTTGCCTGTGGCACATGAAGAAGATGGGCTCAATGTTGTACTATGTTTTCCGCTGTATATCTTAGTTTCCTGCTAGTCTTCTAAGACTATGCAAGTTGTAATACTATTTTGTAAAGACTGGATCATGCGATGTAATAAAATTTGATGCATTTGCATGATATTTCATTTTGTACTGTGGTGCTAGCAATTGATCCAGGGACTAGCACAATAACACAGGTATTCCATCTTTATTAAAAGTTGGGATGCTACAACATGGATTGGAGGGTGCCTCCTCGGAGATGTCGAGAGGGGTGATCTTTGTAGCATGAGATGCTGGGAAATGATGATGGTGGATTGAAAAGCTGATGATTCAGTAGTCGATTAGCTTTCTCCTCTGTTTGGAAAACACTCCTTGAGACGTGCTATTCTTCCTCGATTTTGGAGAAATATATATTGCTTTATGAAAATTAACCTTCATAAAACCCTTTATGATAATAGCATAAATGTAATAGGTTAACTAAGTCTTGTTGAGTACCTCTCGTACTCAGCTTTGCTTAATTCTGGTTCAGGTGAAGATCTCATTATAGTGGTGGTTTCAACGTGGACATCGACGAGTAGTTTGGGGTTCCCAGGTAGCAGCCGAGAACCTATGGGCTGGGACGTCGCCTTATGTTGCAGCCTCTTAGGACTTTTTGGTTCTTGTTGACTAGTAACATAATTTTCCTTTCGTTGTCGGATGTAATGTTGGGTCGTGTGACCTCTGTTTGTAAAGCTATACTCTAGTAATACTTGTTTTATAGAGCTTCATGTCTAGAGAAACTGCTTTGATCGGTTGTTGGTTTCGAGCTCATTGTTATACAGTTTTGGCTATGCCTGTGTAGTTGTCATAGCCGAGGGGTTGTGGAGCCGATGATCCATTTCCGAGAACGCTTGCCGATGGGATTCCGCCTGGGCTTGGTAACCCCAGTAACTCTCTATTGCTGTTGCACTTCCTGGACGCATAGCATCTTTGTATAGCTTTGGTCCCGTTCCTTCAGTTTCATCCGACTCATGGACGCTTTGATATGGATAGTTGGTTATGACTAGTATGGACACAAGGAGTAGTAGTACCGATGTTATCCGGCCTGCGTGCCGATGAATCCGGTCTACTTGTCGTTGTTCGTTGTGGGCGGGGCTGGTAACCCTGAAGCCCTTGGGGGTCCATGACTAGGAGCACATAACAGTATGTATACCTCTGGGTCCAGGGTTCTGACAAGTCATGGTACCAGAGCAGGACTGCCTGTAGGAAAACCTTAGTTCTTGGTCGATGTTGAGTCTAGTGATTATGAAAACCATTTTAAACCACAAATGAGTTCTGAAAACCTCTTTAGGATTCTTTTGACTCCTTATCTGGTATAGCTCTAACTCTAGGTAACCTTACCTGTTTTGATTTCAAAAGGTTGTCTATATCTTATAGTCATTCAAAACTTAGGTGCCTTCTTTGGCAAGATGTCTCTTACCCAAGTTGACCTAGTGTTAAAGTTCTAGAGTCGTGTGTGTTCCATATTCCGTTATCTCTCGTTTAAACTGGGAGATTTCCTTTCCATCATAATCTTTCAGAGTTGTGTGGATTTCACATTCTCATGTTCTAAAGTATCTAATCAAGAACCTCGAGATTTCCTTTCATCTCGAACGTTATAGTTATCACTGGATCAAATACTTTCTAAACTATGTACAACTTTTAAAATATGATTTGTGATTGCTATTCGTAGTGCCCTTTAAGGCACTCAAATAGTAGTTGCTCATTTATTTTGGTTTCTAACCCTTGGACTTGAACCAAAGGACCCGGAATGTGCTGAATTGCAGTGGGTTGAATCATGTGGTTTTAGAACCATGTGATGCTCACGCTATCAGTACATGATGCTGACCTTCAACCCAAGATCCGTTTCGTTGATCCGAAACATTTTCTACCTCAGGATGGCCAGGTAATTTCAATTTCCATAGCCATAGGTTTCTCCTGAAATCAAAAGGATCACGACGAGAGTGTTCTTTATGATTCTAGAATCTTTGTTATTAACTCAGCTACACCAACTTTTTTAGCATGGGTTTTACAAATGAGTATGACCTGGTGCATTCAACGTGATCTCAGGATTCTTCTGAGCACGCTCCTAATCTTTAGTTGTTTCCTGAACTTTGTCCGATGTTTGGAAACCAAGTTGTCTACGTGTGTTAGATATTCTAGTGCATGTCCTGTTGTGTTCCATCTGAATGTTCCACCTTGGAATGCCAGGAGAAACAAACTCCAGTACCTTGTTCATCTCTCGGACCAGGTCAAAGTTTGTAAGTCACGGAAGTATGAGGCTTCATCAGCTTCTGTTCGGCTCCACCTTCGAGTATCACACTCTTTTATATCAAGAGGTCGTGCCTAGTTTCATGGACCTGTTGATGAAGTGATGCTCTTACATGCCTTCACCTCTTCCTTCAAGCTTGAACGCTTGAGAATGATGGGTGTGCATTGATTTGTGTATCATATATTCTTAGCAATTTTAATTGCTTTGAAATTCTAAGAGAACATGTGTATCCTTCTTAGCACTATTGGTAAACTGGTCTTTAGTTGAAATTGACCGTGTTACCAAATCTGTTCATTTTGGTGTACATTCTTGGTCAGAGAGTTAGGTTCACGCCGAAGCTCTCAATACCATATTGTTTGCTTTGAAAGCAAGACTCCTTTCAAACTCCAAGACATACCGGTGGGTCGTGATATTCTGGTTGTCTTTCTAGAGGTATCACTAGGTTGTCACCTGACCGTGATGTCTAAACAAGGGATAATTTGAACTACTCCTTTCTCCAAGAGCTATGCTAGATACCCTGGACTAGTTGGTTGAGCTTAGAAAACAACTTGGAGAGTTGAAAGACAAGAACTCTTCCTAACTTGTTCATTCACAATAGGATGTCTAGTTCTCATCCTGTTGAAGCATGATAGTATCTCCTTCGTGGACATGCTACCTAAGAAACCTTTGATTTGAGATGGGCTATTGTCAAATCAAAGTCAGATTTAGGACTATCTTGATGGTGTTTCTACTCATGGTGTTTTAACCGAGTACACCTTCATGTCCTTTAGTCTAACCAATATTTTGCCTTGTTCATGTATCATATGAATCCCTCTCCTTGGAGTATCTTGATAAAGGTTTTGTTGAGCCCATCTATGACATTCTTACTTTCTCCAAGTTGCAAGAGGTTCATGTTGAACACTTGGCACTGATGTTGGAAACTTTTGAGAACCATCTTTACGTCATCAAGAAGTTTGTGTTCTCGATGTTCGAAGTGACTTTCTCCGGTCCATGTGCTTTTGGTGAAAGTTGTCGCCATGGATCTGAGTAGAATTTTCTTGTTCCCTCGGGACTAATCCCAAGTCAGTCATGCGTGTGTTGACTATTCTTGAGATGGTAGGTTGTTACCTCCATTTCTTGAAGAAGTTTTGTATGCACCCCAAGCCACTGGCTGATTGTTCAATAAAGAGAAGAAGTCTAAGAACTTCGTTATATTTATACTCGTTTTCCCAACAAGGACTCTGGTGTGTTTCGTTGGAAGTAATGCATGTACGTGCAGCTGTCCCTGACAAGTTGCTAATACATGAGCTCCGCAATCTCGCTCATCTTCTTGAGCTTGACATCATAGTCCGTATCTTTAGAATCTAGTAAATGTATCTCGTTGGTAACCGGTGCAACCTCTTCGATCACACATACTGGGTCTGAGTTATCAACCCACTAACCAGAGCTGAATCTCAAGCAGCAACGATGGATGGTGTTTCCTCAAGGGTTTCGACTTAGGTCCTTTCGAAAATTCGGCATGGTTGATGTGGTGGTTGACACAATTAGCCAGAAGGCCTAATGTTATAATCCTTTGAATCGGTAAGAACAACTACTTTCTGTGACAATTCTTGTGTTGCTTATTCTAGACCAAAGTTTGACTTTCACTTGATGACCTATACAAGGCTTGTCATGAGCCCGATGTCGGCATCTAGAACAAGGATAACTTAGAAGTTGATCCTTCCTATATCTCTTTGTCAATCCTCCAACCTTTCCTCTGATCGAAACAAGTTCATCATGACAAACATATTGAAGTGATTTTTAACCATCGCTGGTCAATTCTCCCTTCTCTATTGGTGTTACTTGAAGTTCTAATCAACTCACGTGTTGTGTGAATTTGTCACTCACATCATCCCTAGAGTCTTAATAATGTGGTAAACGCATTGCTACGTGAAATATACAACATGAAATAGATTCCTTACTTCCTTTCGGTGCTCCAATCCATGTTGGTTACTCACCCTTATGGTGTAACCAAAAACTCCTTCTTCTTTATGGTGTCCCAACATCTTTTCGTTACTCATCTTTATGGTGTGAAGTAACATCATGATCTTTGACAAAGATTTCGACAAACTTTGACGAAATGAAAGTTCCTTCATCTTCTTTGTCCAATCCGAAGAGTAAACAAGATTCTATATCCAAACTTTTTCCATACGCATATTCCCAATATGTTCTCGTATTCTCTCTCGTCTATGGATATTACGTTGTGGTATCCAAAATAACCCTTTCCACCTTGGTATTATGTTTGAAGTAAAGAGTGAACCCTCAGTTTCATAAGTTGGTCAACCTTTCTTTTCCAAAGGGATTTAAAGTCTTGTGCAAAGTTCATATTATAAATCCTTTCAAGATCAATCGTCCACAAACTTGAAACCTTCTCCTATTCCCTCCATTATCTTGATGTGTTTCATGCATGTTAACTCAAAAGTTCTTTATGACCATTCATGTCATGAGTTATCCATGAGATAATCGATCTTCGTGAAGATCAATTCCTAAGAGTTTTCCCTCTTACCTAAGGTGTATCCTTTCAATACTTCACGATGTTGCGGATCAACCTCTTCACGAAGAGAATTGTAAGGTTCGAGAATATCATTCCAAACTGGTGTTCCTTCTTTCTTTTCCCTTCGGGAATCTTGGAACGAGATTCTTGTAAGGGGGTATATTTGTAAAATCCCACTTTTGGTAACCAAGGGTTGTAGTGTTGTGTTCATGTCATAGCATGAATGTAAAATTTAAACCAAGTTTGAATTTGAATTTAATAAGAATTTGACCAAAACCACTTAAAGTGGTCACCCAAAATTTGAATTAAAAACATTTTCAAATTTGGCAAACCAAGATATGGTTTGGTTGGAAATTTTATAGACTTTCAAAAATATATGTTTGCAGAATTTATTGTTTGCAAAAAGGCCCTCAAAAACCATGTGTCCGTTCTGTTTTAAAAATAGAAAAGGACCTCTCTGTAGTTTATTTTTCTTCTAGGTTTTTTTTTTGCAAAATGGATGTTTTAGCGTCTTCCTCCTCCAGCCAATAGGAGCAACGTCGTGGGAGCAACGTCGTGGCAGCGCCGTCGGCCACTTTGCCACGCACCTCTCTGCCTCTATGCTTGCTCGAGCAGATAAGGCACAAGGACGCCGTGCGCCTCTTCCCTCCTCCTCGCCCCCTCACAGCTCTCCTCTCCGGACGGGGCTTACCTGCGCCTCGTTAATGCGCCCATCCGTGCGCCCATCAACGTGGCATCCATCCGCTGGCTCTCTCTAGGCGGCAGTGTTTTGAGCAAAAAAAAACCGAGAGAACTGGTACTAGTCAACTTTTACGAGTGTCCTCTTCATCTCATCTTTTCCTGTCGGAACCGAGAGAACCAGGGAGAGGATAAGGTCGCCGCGATGGCCTCCTCCACACCGGTTCCTTCCGGTACCCGTCCGCTGCCCCCGTTCGCAAGCCCGGCGAATCCTTTTCGAGGCTCGCTTGATGCATCTCTGGCCGGACGCGAAGCTTGGCGAGAGATCGAGTGAAGCAGCCCAGAGCTGGAGAAGGTGAATCCTTTGTGGGCGCAGCTGCTGCGACCAGCGAGAGCACGGAATCCCGGACTTGGAGAGGGAAATCCCGTGTGGGCGGTGCAGCAGCTGCGACCAGCTCGAGCAGGGAGCCGCGGACATGGAGGCTGCAGATGTTGGCTGGCGTGACGACTTCCGTCGGCTCGACCGCGGCGGTGCGACTGCCCGTAGCTGAACGCAACTGGAGGATAGAGATGCGCGTGCAGAAGGCCTTCAATTTGTGGACTCGACTCCACTACCACCGTTGTGCACAAAGGTAATTTCCGTTCTTACTTTTTTCTGAGTGAAATTTGTGTTCTTGCTTGGTTCCTGCAAACTTTAGTGAGGTTTGGTTTCTTGTTTGCTGAATAGGAGCACGCTGTATGGTTTTTGGACATTGAGTTATACTGATTGATATGCCCAGGCTGGGTCAGTCCATGTTCAATGCCTACAACTTATAATACTCCCTCCGATCCATATTAATGGTCGTTAAATCGGATGTATCTAGCACTAAAATATGTCTAGATACATCCGATTTAGCGACCATTAATATGGATCGGAGGGAGTACAAATTACTTCGGTACATCACACAAGCCTCCATATTTTTTATTAAGTTTACTTCAGACAGTGACATATAAATATATACAAAAATGATTAATATGGCTTTTGCTGATGGAAGAAGGCTTGATTTTGTCCATTTATCATAGTAGAGGTCGAAGTCCCAATCGTCGACTTTGGTTGATGTAAGAAGTCTTGATTTTGTCCAGTCATCATAGTAGAGCGAGAATTCCCAATCATCGACTTTGGTTGATGGAAAAAGTCTTGATTGTGTCCTGTCATCATAGCACAGGTAGAGGTCCCCATGCTCGGTTCTTGTGACAAACTTGGAGATGAGTTGTGTTGTGATAAATTGTTGTACATATGATTTGTCCGAGGACCCTGTGTAGAGAAGTAGTTCAATGACAAAGAATTCAAAATAATAAAACTTGACATTGTATTATGATCATACCATCAGTGTATTGTATGATTGCAATCCTCCCAACTCTCTTTGGTTCAGTCGCGGCATGAAGATGGTACTATCAAGCGATTGTTGCATCGAAGCATGTAAGAATGGGTTGTACTGTAATTGATATGAACTCATTTGATATTATGGTATAAACTCGAAATGGCCCTAAAAAAGAAAGATATAGTCAATAAAAATAATTTTATATGTGAAATCCGATTGAGATGCAGAGGCTGGGGCTAGGCTCCCATTTCAAAAAAAATACCATTGTGGTGCTTTGAGGTTGTGTATGTACAGTAGCATTTTTGCTCTTTTTCTTCTTTGTAATTGCTTTCTCGAAGCCACTAATGGGTCTTCTTGACCCTCGGACACTCTTTTTCTTGACCTTGATACCTATTGGTTTGGCGAGCCCCTCGTTGTGTTTTGAAATTCTACTAGCATAGATTTCCAATCCGCTGTAACCGTGAAACTAAATGTAAGACAAGGCTACACATTAATATGGGTAAATTAGCAGTTTTTCATGTACCTTCTGGAGTAGAGGAGTGTTTTGAAATTCTAGTAGCATCGATTTCCAGTCCTGTTACTGTGAAGCTAAATGTAAGCCTTCGCTACAAATTAATTTAGGTAAATTAGCAGTTTATCACGTACCTTCTAGAGTAGAGGAGTTTCCCAAATCTGTGTCAGTTCTAATTCTCAAGCTTTTCTCTACATCTTGTGCTAATTGTTCTGCGCAATTAACAGCCTTATCATATGATTCATCAGACTCAGCAGCACGCGCAGCTATTTTCATAAATATTCTGCACAACTCCTTGTAGCGACTAGACATTTTTGCTCTTGGGTCATCATGCTGGTTGCGGTTGCCCGTTATGTCTAGAACTTTGGCACCAATTGTCCATCTTTTCAAAATATACCGTTCAGGGATATGCTTAATATTATTAATATCAAGTACCTTTAAGCAATGACAGCAAAGAATTCCTGCAAATTCAAACCTTTTGCAGCTGCAATTGATCTTTTCTTCTTCTGGATTGAATCTAACAACATGCACACGTTGTGTGCCATGAAAATTAACTTTGTAAACCTTATGCTCTGTGCCAGTATCATCACAAATGAATGTGTCATAGTTCAGGGTCCGAAGCACTTGTTCCTGAAACATCTTGAAAATTGCAGGAGTATATGTAGTTGCAGCCTGCCTTAAAATATAACTAGCTTCTGTCTTCATCTTGGGAGTAGTTTGTGTTGCTTTGAAGTCACACCTCCCCTCTTCAAATCTTTTATCCGCAACCAGCCTCTCAAAATGATGGAAAAAAGTAAGAATGTCATATTTAATACTAATGTATCTCTTCAGTTCATTGTTCATGCTTTCACTTCTTTGGGTAGTGCTCATGTGGGCAGAAAACGTATTTCCGCCGTACACTTGTGCCCAGTGCTCCCTTTTCGTGAACCATCTCTGAAGCCATTCATTCTCATGTAGTCCATACATGTCAAGCATTTCATTCCATGCACTTATAAATTCCTCTTCTTCCTCTATGTCATAGATACAATGTTCAAAATCAGCATTGAACTTCTTATATTCTGGAACAGCTCCAGCAAGGTGCTTGCAAGCATTTTGATGCATATGCCACACACAAAGCTTATGATGAGAATGAGGTAGGACTATGCTGATTGCCTTGGCCATTGCTGCATCTTCATCAGTTAGAATTGTCTGTGGATGTTTGCCAGACATAGCATTTAGAAAAGTTCTAAAAAGCCAACCAAAACTTTCAGCGGTTTCATCATACAGAAGTGCAACCCCAAAGACAACAGTTTTCTTGTGATTATTAACCCCAACAATCAAACCAAATGGACGGCCATCATCTAGTTTCCTATATGTGGTGTCAAAGCAAATAACATCGCCAAAAATGGCATAGTCTGAGACCATTTTGGAGTCGGCCCAAAAAATATTAGTTATCAAATCATCTGCATCTACTTGAATTGAATAGAAAAACTTGGCATCTTAGGCCACCTTCTTCTCCATGTATTCTAATACTCCACCAGTGTCACCTTGCTTTGCTTGTAGTGTTCTCTTTGTATACAGACAATTTTTCATATCTTCACGTGTACAGCCAAGGTTTTCAATTCCACCTGCTTGTTTGGTCATAAGATCAATAGTTGCTTTATTTGAAATGCCTACCGACTTTGCGACCTCTGCGGATGCTATTTGTGCTTCAGTTACTTTCCTATGAGATCTCAAGTATTGGGTCATGTCCCCTGTAGCAAGACCGTGGTTATGTGTCTCCTCAAACTCATATACATGATAAAGTCCATTCCTAAGACTTATTTTCATGTGCGCATCACAACCACATCGTGATTCGGGCCTACTATATTTGAATGTATCTTCTCTTTTATCTTCACGCCGGACTCCTGGTAATTGTAGTTAATGTCAGTGCATCTGAAATGGAATTGTTTATACTCAGTAAATGAATTACAACTAGTCCGTACCTTGACGCGAACAAAAGAATGCCCTTTGTTGTATTATAGAAGTGTTCTTTACATAACGCTTAATGCCTTTTCGGACGCTAAAACCGATATCTTCCGCATAATTGTTATAAAAGGAATAAGCTTGCTCTTTAGACAAAAAATCCATGCCAACTTTTGGTACCTTTTTATTAACACGGTTTGCAGTATTACTAGCCGTAGTTTCTTGCACTTCCTGTAAAATTAATATTCACATTAGTTCGTGTAGATGTCGTGACAATGTTGGCGAAGCTAATTATAATGTTGCCAATTATAATGTCATTGCCTGAATTTGGAGAGAGGCCTGACAAGTTCGTGTAAAATATCGGTGGAAGAGAAAACATAAATAATACTGTCAGTTATTCTTACTTTTATTGTTTCAGATTCATCAGCATCCTTATGGTACCTAGTACCTTGTGGAGAAGACATGAGCGCAGGGATCCTTGGCCTGCAAGAACTTCGTGAGAACTCCAATTACAGGGCCTTAATGGAGCTGGAGTTGGCGCTGGCTGATTTCTTCTAGGAATTGACAGTTCGTGGAGTTGGGTTCTATATTTTTTCCCGCATTCTTGTTTGCAATAGCTATAGATCGTGAGATTTGGCGCGTAGAGATGTTTTTGTAGTTTCCTAGCGCGCCAAGGAGGCATTTTTCCCTCCCGAACTATGTATACAGTTAATTTGTGATGCTAGAATCACGGAAGGGATTCCATATTTGTTTTCGTCTGGAAAATATGTGAGAGACCAGGAAAGAAGGATAACCATCCGATGCATGCCAAGTTGAGGGACGCACCGATGGGCGCATTAACTGGGCGCAGGCAAGCCCCGTCCCTCCTCTCCCTCTTTGTTTCCCTCATAACCGAAACCCTAGCTCTCCGGCCGCCACTGCATGCCTTCAACTCTGGCCATCCTAGGCCGATTAGAAGCCACCAGGAGGAGCGCCTGGACCTCCTCTACCTCTCCATCGACTCACACATGGCGGGATGTTGTAGGGCCGCCGGATTTCCCGCCGTTCCTAGCTCCGGCCGTCGCATGAAAATGCTCCTCGCCGTCAATTCCTTCCTCGACGAGCTCTACCAACCTCCTCGTCGCACTCCTGGAATCCCGCTGAGCCTCTCCGTGGTCTCAATTTGTTTTCCTGTGCCCTGCTTCGCGCCACCGCCGGCCATCGCTGTTCACTCTTGCCGGTGATGTTCCGGTGGTAATTTCCAGGCTGCGCCGCAACCTTAGTGCTCCCCTTGATCTCCTTTTCCTCGTGGCATGGTTCAATTTTGCAATCGAGCACGGAATCGACAGACTGAGTGTAGACAGAGCACCTCCGACCACGGGCTGACGTCACTGTGACGTCATTGTGGCGCCACAAGGGGCCCTGACGTCACCAGGACCCACGTGTCTGGTTTTTAATAAAATGTTTAAAAAAAGAAATAAAAAGTGACTCACACATGGGCCCTCTGTTATTTAAATTCCAGAAAATGAATTAATATTAGAAAATCAATAACTATTAAAATATTAATCATAAAAATATAGAAATGTTTGGAAAATTATAAACTATTTAATTATACCGTTTTCAAACATGTTTGACAAAGTTCAAATTTGACCATTATTTAAATATTGTTTAAATCATTTAAAAATGGAGAAAATAAGTTTTTATTCAATAAAATCAGAAAATCACAAGTTATATACCAAAATGCTCAAAATGACAAATGCAACCTAGTTATGATGTTTTCAAACCCATTTACGCTTTGTGTGTTGATAACTTGAATCCAATATTTGCATTTTATCTTGATCAGTCTTGTATCTTTTCTTCTCTCTTAATAATGACGATATCTTGAAGGTAAGCATGAATTCTCACTCCATTTTGTTCTTAAAGAAATGATCGGTGTAGGCTCAACTCTCTCGTGACCACTTTACGGATCACGTCTTGAACTTCACATTGTTCATCACTTGATCTTTTCATGCTTTATTGTAATCTCTTGAGACACACAACGAATTCTTCTTTTGACTGTATGATCCAAGCCTTGGTCAAATATATCTCACACATGAACCCATCCTGACTTTGACTTGGAGCCATATCGTGAATTCTCAAGATTTTGATCCTTCTCGAAGGAAGGGTCTACTTCCTTCGAGTTCCACACGAGAACTCTATCTTTTTTTACTTTTTTTTTCAATCTTGAATTCAACATATGGTTTTCAAGTATTTGCCTATGGAAAGCCCTTCAAATATAAAATCAATGAAAACAATTGTCCATATGGATTATCATAAATTAACAAAACCACACATGGGAGCTCCATGCACTTTCACCACTCCGTTTTAAAATTCAAATATTTGTTTTTTTGGCTACTATTATTATACCCGTTAAACTTGAAGGGTCTTTTATTCTTAGTTATCTTGGGCCCATCAATGCCTAGTGAATTTATGTGCTTATAGTCGTAGAGATTAGTTTGGAAATATATTGTTCTGAAGTGAGTGGGAAAGTATAAGCAAATGACCTATTTGGTTGAGGTATGACCACTTCATAATTTTACATTTGCATGTTCTATTGTTGACGATTTAACCTATTTAGAAAGTGTATGTAGTTCGATTTGTTGGTTATTTTGCGATTATAATGGAGATATTTTTGTTATGTAACTGACACAACCTTATGTGCATATTACATTGTATCGTGACACATATTGCTAGTTTTTTCTTTAGAGTTCTATCTTCCCCCGTTTTGCCAGGTGAGAATTCTCTAAATCCGCTCCGTTTTAAATATCTACGCTACTCCATCCGGGTTGGTCTAAGGGCGTAATAGCCCCAGCTAAACGACCTAGTTGCAAGTCAAGTGACCAAGTCCTATCTCCCCTTCGGGTTTTTTCAGGCAATCAGTTTCACCTAATTCCACGCATGGAGCCATCGTCTTGTCATATTCCACTCATGCAACCAATCAATTTCAAGTAATCCCACGCATGCAACCCACCTATATTCATATCTCGTGCTAGTGCATCGATTTCAACTACACCCTAATTAATCTCTCTTAATTAATGCTAATTGCGCATAATCATCTGCTTTTCATAGCGCACGCCTTTTGCACCGGGTGAAAAGTAATGCCTCGGGTACAAAGTGAAATTTACCCTAAGCAAACCACTTTTCACCTAAAAGATGTGCAAATCATCGTTGCCTATGCAAAACATACTACTCCCTCCGATCCGAATAAAGTGTCGTGAAAAACTAACTAGCTGCTTATAACTACCACGTATAACCAGTGACATACTTTCTGAATCTGAGGG
Source organism: Alopecurus myosuroides (assembly GCA_028641055.1). Lineage (NCBI taxonomy): Eukaryota > Viridiplantae > Streptophyta > Magnoliopsida > Poales > Poaceae > Alopecurus > Alopecurus myosuroides. The sequence goes on from CM054062.1 coordinate 42,616,507, forward strand.
AGTATATCAAGTAACCCAAGACATCGTTTCCAATTAAAAAAAAATCAGGAGTAGATTCTCGCACTGTGCAATCATGTTGATCCTAATTGCACAAAATCATGCTTCATGCATGTCCAAGGACAGAAAGAAAGTACATTCGCAAAAAAAAAAGACAGAAAAAAAAGTACACGAGAAAATGATGATGAATCCCACGTTTTCTCACCCAACATTCACTCCACAGGCGCAAAACCTCGTGACCCCAAAACCTACCCTTCAAACCGCGAAGCTTTTTAAACGTCGTGTCCGTCCGTCAATCTGCCGCGCAGCGTGCGCCCTTTCCTTCCGGCCTAATTGCAACCAACCAAACCAACCAACTCAACCCTTAAAAAACTCCAACTCAAGTCGCATCGCAATTCACAAGCGAAGCAAGGTACATATCCCATTCCCATCATTTCGAGGGCACGCATCCATCTCCGACCAAACCCCGCTCCCGCCGACACGTGGGCCCTTGTGAACCAACGCGGGCCACCGGCAGCTGGGACCCGCCGGTGCACGTCTCGTATAGTTAAGCGGTCTAATTGTTTCACAGTTACCACCCTCGGATTTCCTACCCATCACAACCACGCCTTTCCTCCTCTTCTTCCCCGTCTCTCCCCTCACACTCTTCGCCCTCCCGACTCCCACCCTCCCGCGCACGCGCACCGCTCCCGTGGCGTTCTAGGGCCTTCCTCTGGGCTGGGGTTCCGGCTCCGACGGCGGCGAATATGCATGTTGCCGGGGCCGCGGAGCGGGGGCAACGAAGGTGAGGCGGCGCGGGTGGTGGATTTGGGATTGGATTGGAGGAAGACGGGCACCGGTGGGCGGGGAATGGACCCGGACTTCTCGCGCGCGAGCGGCGGGCCGAGCTACGAGTTCGCCTTCAACTCGGTCAACTTCTCCGACCGGGTCCTGCGGATCGAGATCATCCCCGGGGACGACGCGCCGGGGGCCAAGGGCGCCACCGGCGACGGCTGCTCGTCCATCGCCGACTGGGCGCGCCACCGCAAGCGCCGCAGGGAGGAGCTCCGGCGCGAGAAAGGTGAGCAGGATTGCGCTTCTCGTCCCATGCGGGGCGATTTGGGCCGTGCGGTGGGTTTGAATTTGAATTCGTAATGATTAGACAGTGCATCACTGGGTGGGTGGATAATTGGGAAAGGGGACGTACTACTTGCTTTCCCTGCTGATTTGCTTTGTCCCTCTGTTGGGGATTTAGGTATCAAAAGGCCTTATGTTTGATTGATATAAGGGTGGGAGAAAGATGGTGAAACGCCTTTTTTTCCCCTTTCGATTCAACTCAAAGCTATCATTTCCCAGCTGCTTACTTTGATTGTAAGCTTTCAGTTGTTACCCACCTAGGAATTTAGCTAATTTATGTTCCTCTGAGCAACGTGGTGTTGAGGAGGATGGCATTGGTCATTGGTGGGCGGAATTCAGGGGAGGTAGTGAGGGCGAATGGAACCACATGTCATGGCTCCAAGCTGGTGTTATTTGTTCTAGGATCTTATTCACCTCTTAATCCCATAATAGGAGAACAACAACTCTGGGGCATTGCACCTAATATGATCATGAATTTACAAAGAGCATTTTGCACTGTCACCAAACCAGATACAATCTCAGTACTACATGGAATAAATAACTTGTGTAACTTATGGACAAAAGCTAGTTTGGTTATTGCCTGGTAAATAGTAGAACGTGGCGGATGGTACCTTCATACCTCTTGGCGTTTTATGAAAATGCTCTTAAGTTCAGATGATTTTTCTGTTTATTTAGAGAACGTTGTAATATGTGAGCAGTTCTTTTGAATGCCATGCTCTTGAACAAGTAGTCAGGTATTCCTCCTCTGTATTATGTCATAATGATATGTGATGTCTTAACTGCTTGATTGACTAGTAACTTTTATTTTTCTAATGGCTTTCTGCTATCATTTCATGCCTCCAGAATGTGTAAAGGATATGTTGGAACGAGCAAAGGTCAAATTCGAAGCAGAAGAACGTGATACCTATGAGGAAACCACCGAGGAGCCTGTAGCTATGATAGAAGAATCTCCACCTGATATTGGACAAGATGGTCAGTGCAATATCTATTATGAATTACGTTGTCCAAATACGAGGGGTTCAGATTTTGGAAATTTAACACACATACGCAGAAAATTCTGTTCGCCATCTATTTTTTTAACATGATTTTTGGGAGATCTGTTAAGCGTTAGCAATCATTGGTCAAATGTTCGTTTAGAGTTCGTTGCTGGCACAGTGTATGAGGGGGATTTGAGTAATTTTTCCAAATTGAACACATACACAGAAATTTTTTGCTTTCAGAGTTCGTTGCTGGCAGTGTATTGTCCACCCAAAATTTTGACAAGATTTTTTGGAGATATGTTAAATGTTGGCAACCGTTGCTACCGATCATATCATATTTGCTTTCAGAGTTAGTTGCTGGCAGTGTATTGGAGGGATCTGAGTAACTTGTTCCAATTGTATTGATACTGAGGGGGCATGTTCGTACTGCCGTACTGGTGAACCTTTCTTTGACCTAGTGCGTTACAATATTTGGTAGACATGTGGTAATCATTTTTAAATGCCTCACCTTACTGTTGATTAATTGAGGTTTTTATGGGCTTGATTACTTGATTCTTGCAACTCCACCTAAATTAGGAACAGTTGGGTTCTGTTGAATGGGTTATACTTCTGTGAGATATTAATTCTGACATAGTTATGAATAAAGTGCTGTTTCTATTGATATCCTCGTGGATGAACGGACTTAGATTGTTGAACCAGCCAAAATCTATGATGTTTGTGCCCACTGATAACTATACTCCCTCCGTTCTAAATCCATTTGTCCAAATATGGATGAATGTAGACATGTTTTAGTGCATATTTGGACAAATGGAAGTCATGTATTTTGGAACGGATGGAGTACCTCCTATGGTTCAATGCATTGTGTTCCTCATTCGGTGGTGCTTCTGAAGATCATATCCTTGTATGCATAAAAGATGTGAATATTGTGCTACAAGTATCTCAAGAGGCGATGCTGCTATCTACCGTTTAGTTCTTTTATACTATTTGGCCAGTTGCTGTCCACTTCATTGGACTTCTTATTTGTTACAGGTGACGATGGAGACAGCAGTGACTCGTCGTGGAATATGGAGTGTAATCAGGTTTTGAGAGTGAAGTCTATTTATATAAGCTCTGCAATTCTAGCTGCGAAAAGTCCTTTCTTTTACAAGGTAATTCTAAGTTGTGCATCAAATGAGTTCGTTGCGCTACTGTAGATATGTATTATATCTAGCTAACAATGTCATAACATTCATCTTGTTAGCTTTTCTCAAATGGCATGAAAGAATCCGATCAGAGGCATGCAACTCTTAGGATAACTGCTTCAGGTAATGGAGCCCTATATACTGCACACCCGCATTTTAATATTTATCTTACCTTACATACTGTTTTGTTTAATATTTGAATTGTTGATTTTGTGGACTATCAAGTTGACTATCAAGTTGATTTTCTATAACCAACCAGTTTGCATCTTTCTTTTGTCATCTCCAAGAAAAAGGATAATATTCCTGCTCAAAAGCTTTTCGAATCTATAATAGCAAACACACTTTTCTTTGTCTGTTTTGCTTTCCAGTTAGCAGTTACCTTATGTCTGATCATTGTATCTTTACTTGGAACAGAGGAAAATGCCCTTATGGAGCTTTTAAGCTTTATTTACAGTGGAAAGTTGACAACAAATCAGCCAACCCTTCTGCTTGATATCTTGATGATGTCTGACAAATTTGAAGTTGTTTCTTGCATGAGACACTGCAGTCAATTGCTAAGAAGCTTATCTATGACCACAGAATCTGCGCTTCTCTATCTAGATCTGCCTTCCAGCATTTCAATGGCTGCTGCAGTTCAGCCACTGACTGATGCTGCCAAGGAATTCCTTGCCAACAAATACAAGGATTTGACCAAGTGGGTAGTCTCTTTATTAATAATGCTGACTACTAAATTATTGAAGCAACATGGTGCACTAAAGGAGTGCCTCTTTTCAGGTTTCAGGATGAGGCGATGAACATTCCCCTTGCTGGCATCGAAGCCATCCTATGGAGTAATGACCTTCAGGTAGCATCAGAGGATGCAGTCTATGACTTTGTGATCAAGTGGGCTCGTTCTCAATACCCAAAATTGGAGGAAAGGCGTGAAATCTTGGGTACTCGCTTGCTGCCACTGGTTCGTTTCTGTCATATGACCTGCAGGAAGTTGCGGAAGGTCCTCGCATGCAGTGATCTGGATAATGAGCAAGCAACTAAGAGTGTCACTGATGCCCTTCTATACAAAGCTGATGCACCACATCGACAGCGCACACTTGCTGCAGATGTGTTGACCTGTAGGAAATATACCGAACGAGCTTACAAATATCGTCCGCTTAAGGTGGTTGAATTTGATCGACCGTATCCTCAGTGCATAGCATACTTGGATCTGAAGCATGAGGAGTGTACCAAGCTTTTCCCATCTGGGCGGATATACTCGCAAGCATTCCATCTTGCTGGACAGGGATTCTTCCTCTCAGCACACTGCAACATGGATCAGCAAAGTGCTTTTCACTGCTTCGGTCTCTTCTTAGGGATGCAAGAGAAAGGCTCAACGAGTGTTACCGTGGACTATGAGTTTGCTGCAAGGACAAGACCATCAGGCGAGTTTGTCAGCAAGTACAAGGGCTACTACACCTTCACCGGTGGAAAGGCTGTCGGCTACCGGAATCTCTTTGCGATTCCCTGGCCGTCCTTTATGGCTGATGACAGCCTCTTCTTCATCAATGGGGTACTCCATCTGAGAGCGGAATTGACCATAAAGCAACCCTAGATAGTGCTTGACGCACTACTAACCTCTTCTGTGTTGTTTCTCAAGGCCGAACTGGTGCAATGATTGGCCTTAGTGTGGAAAATCTTGTGCTGAGTCAAACATGTTTTTACAGAGCACCAAAATAGACACTTTTGGAATGAGAAGCAGAGTCCTTTGTTTTTGCATCAAAACTTGTCATGCTGTGCATTAATTTTGAACTGTGAAAACTGAAAAGTTTATGTTTCGATAGTGCTGGAGGAGTTGAATTGGCAGGTGGTCGAATTTCCTAAGCCTTCTGATGGTGCTGAGTAGAACGTAACCTAACAAAGCTTTCGAAGTTTACAAGATGCAGAGAGCTTGCAGAAAATGTGGAGTCTGGCATAAATTTGTCAAGATATAAGTCATTCCACTATTTACCCCCTCATTTCTACTGTTTCCACTTTTATATTAAGAATCGCCGGGACCACTGTCATTCGTTCATTTAGAGACAAGAATTTGTAATCGACTTGTAGAGTTGGCTTAACTGTTTCGTCGACTCAAAGAGGAACAGGCAACTCAGCTCGTCAATCCGAGTGAAAGGCTCCACCAAACCTGTCCGGGACGAAGAGATCAATTTGATGATTACTCGTACCTTCGATGGAAGTTGGCGGCCAAATCAGCCGACAACTTTGACTAATAAGGTCGCCGTACTTATCATGGTCCAATTTGCATTAGATGGATAGGCTCGAATATTTCTGCGTGAGCAGCAGACCTAGATCTCAATCGACTGCGGTTGGCGTCGTCGCACAATTTTACTTTTAACCCACTATAATTCCCACGTGAATGTAAGTCTAAACAAAGAAATTAGTTACAACCCACTTACAACTCGAAATCTCACTTGTAACCATAGAAAAAATAGCATGCTATTTCGGCGCTAATAGCACGCTAAATTTTAACACTTTTGCTCGCTATTGCGCTATTCACGAAATATCACGCTAAAACATCATGACGTTATAGCACATTTTTTTTTTCATCCTATCGACCCAAATGTCCGAGATTTCCACCTTAGGAAGAAGAAAAATCTGCTTCTTTTTTTCGTGGCGACGAACTCCCATCGTGAATATGACATCACCATGTTAATAATTCTGAATAAGTATTTTTTTTTTACTGTGTTATTGCCCTTGGGGTGTTGATGTTATGCTCTAGTCAACTACAGAACAATTTTGTATGTGGTTATGCAAATATAGGTCTCACATTTTTGGAATCCTTTAATTTTTATAATATATTTGATAGTTTTTTTTAAAACGCTATTTTGATATAGCATGCTATAGCGTCCATAGCATCTGGAGAAGGCTGCCGCTATTTCTCATAACACGCTATCTTTTTTTTTTCCTTGGTTGTAACCCACCTGCAACTCACATATTACACGAAACGCAATTCAGATCTAATAGCTAGAGAGTTGCAAGCCATGAGTAACTCTAAAAAAATATCTTAATTGCAATTCACACATCACATGAACCACGATGAAAATCTAATGGTTAAACCACGATGCAAATCTAATGGTTAGGAGTTAAAATTTCTGTTAATTCTCAGGATAGAATTTCGCGAAACTGTAACTTATTGTTTAAACGGAAATAGATATTCAATACCTTAAAGTGGGTCGGAGCTATTGTTTGCTTTCATATTATACACGCTATTACTCCCTCTATATGAAAATTTAAGATGTTTTAGTAAACTACACGTACCTAGACATGTTTTAGTGTTGTCTAGGTACGTGTTGTCTAGCAAACGCTAAAACATCTTATATATATTTTGATACGAAGAGAGTAGAAGATAATAATAATAATAATCTTCATGAGCCAAAAGTGAAGATGAAGTGTTGCCTACTTATATTTTGCACCAGACGTACCCGTTGGTTTGGAACTCTCGAGAGAACAAGCAATAAGGTTCCCCACTTCACTTCGGCGCCACCGCGTATCTACTTCGCCTCCTGTGGCCTTAGGGTCATGGAGACGAGGTGGATCCCATTCTTTGGCGGTGGGATGGTCCTGTTTTTAGGATATTTTTGTGCTTGCTTAGGTTCTTTATCCTAATTAGAGAGACAAGGTGATGCCTTCCTCCCGCCTAGCCCGTCCTGGTGGCGCGTCTAGGGTCATCAGAAGGCGTGTGCAGTTGTGACTCCGACGGATTTCGTGGGATTCAGTCGGTGTTTGTCTTCGGTGGATTTGCGTGGATCTGGTCTTCGTTCATTCATATGTGTATGTGTGTTAGGTTGGATCCTTCCGTCTTTATCAGCGATGGTTGTTGTTTAGGTGCGCTCGTTCTATGGGGCCATAAGACGAAGACTTATATTTACCGCTACAAGGTTTGTCTGGCTACGGCGAATGAGAGGCGGCGATAGCAGCACACTTTTGGCCCACTCCAGTCGATCCTAAGTGGTCTAAAGACATGGATGTAATTTTTGCTCCCTCTTACGTTTTTCTGTATTGTCTTGAAAATAGTTGATGAATAGATCCAAAGTTTTCTCGCAAGATGCGATTCTAGATTTTAATTGTCCAACCTTCTCACCAAATTCAAAACAAGCGGGTTGTAGATACGAGTCAGCTGCGGTCATAATGAATTTTCTGATACCTTCCTTTGTCCATAAATCAACATTATGCCTATGTCCCGAGCTCCATTTTTTTTTCAAGAAGATAATACTATAGATGACATGCCAATAAGATAAGACAAACATTTTGGCTCGATTATTACCTTTGCTATTAGCCCTCACCCATTGCTTCACTCTTCTTATCTTATTTCTTAGCCCTGTCCGACATAGTGGATGGGCTATGCCCTCTCCCATACACTATAGATGACATGCCCCTCCCATGCTACGGTTCGATTCAAAGTAAAAGATATCGGAACAATTATTTATTGGCTTAATCCATTCTAGCTAACCGTAGTTTCTCCTATATTTATTGATTGTGCTAGAATATAATATAATTGAATTTTATTATTTAGCGAACCAACTACATGCATAGAAATTCAATTCTGCTCACATGCTCCCGCTCAATTAAAAAATGAAAAAAATACTAGTAAAACATCTCAAAAAGTTATGAATAAAATCCTAACCAACATATACAAAGTTAATACTATAGATGACATGCCAATAAGATAAGACAAACATTTTGGCTCGATTATTACCTTTGCTATTAGCCCTCACCCATTGCTTCACTCTTCTTATCTTATTTCTTAGCCCTGTCCGACATAGTGGATGGGCTATGCCCTCTCCCATACACTATAGATGACATGCCCCTCCCATGCTACGGTTCGATTCAAAGTAAAAGATATCGGAACAATTATTTATTGGCTTTATCCATTCTAGCTGACCGTAGTTTCTCCTATATTTATTGATTGTGCTAGAATATAATATAATTGAATTTTATTATTTAGCGAACCAACTACATTCATAGAAATTCAATTCTGCTCACATGCTCCCGCTCAATTAAAAAATGAAAAAAAATACTAGTAAAACATCTCAAAAAGTTATGAATAAAATCCTAACCAACATATACAAAGTTTATTAGAATCATGCAATTTTTTCGTAATAAAACGACATCTTGGGTGCCATGTGTAAAAAGGACAAAATTAAAATTTTGGATCCCATTTTTGTTAGTAAATCGATTGAATAACCCCTTTGAACCGCTTTTTTACTACATATAGTGTGGATGGTTTAGCCTTTTCTTATACTCTACAAATTAGCTGGGGTTTCTTTCCCTTGCTACAATGGTTTGCTGCGGATAAGGAGGCGAACAGGGGGAGCTCGTGCTCGGGGCCGGCCCGATTCCGGACCTTCGCCGCCGGCGTCGCCGGATGGGGATGGAATGGAGGAGGTGCGCGTTGCTCTGCTGTATATACTAGGTTTGGATTTCAGTTTCGTTTCTTCGAGTTGTTTGCTTGGTTTGCTGCTTGGCGTGATGCCGCGGAGGATATGCTTGCCGGCGCTCTCGAGCGGCGTCGGTCTGCCGGCTGGGAGGCTTCTGCTCCCCGTGGAGCTCCGGAGGTTGGAGCCAGAGGCGGTTCGCGTGGACTTCCTTCCTCCCCCGTTCAATAAGCTCGGGTTCGAAGATTTGAGGAACTCCGGTGCGGGCTTCTTACCTTCGACAGTACTCGATTTCCTTTGCTCCTGGCCTGGTCATCGTGGAGGTGATGCTGGGATTGTTTGGGGATTCGTTTGCTTGCTGAAGGGGAGGATCCTGGATGCGGATGGCTGGTGCGTGGAGTGGATGGGGTCGGCGGTGCTGGGAACTTTGCAGGAGCATAAGTGCAGGTCGCTGCGATTTGGTTTTCAGTACGAGCGCCCTAGGCTGCTGGTGCTGGAGGAGCAGAGTTTCCATTCCAATCGTAGTGCTTGCTGTTGTGGTTCTGCTGGCCTCAGCTCGTCCTGGATTTTTTGGAATCCCAATGACAACAATGGTTTATCTTTTGTGGGATTGAAGGTGGAGGATGTGTATATGGAGATGTCTGATACAGGGATCTGTGCGCTGCTTGATTCTTCTCAGCTGGAGAGGAAGGCCTCCTCTTCACAAGGTAATAGTGGAAGCACAATGAGCATCTCCGTTGGTTATTATTGGATGCAAGTTCTTCGTCATAATTTTAGTTGTGGTCATCCAAGATCATCCTGTAACTTGCAATTGAGTAAGCATACATCATATCTATTGTCTACCATGGAGCATGTCAATTATGCCTCTTTGCTGTTCGGGACATGCCGGAGGGGGGTGAGATCCCCTCTGCTGCGGTTTCTCAGATTTGACGGCAAAGATCATCCTAAACTGGGCTCGGTGATGCACCCTACAGATCTACAACTCAGTTCTCTACCTCGTCATTCCCTGCCAATTCGACCGCTGGTTGAGCCGCTAGCTTTTCGGTTGGACAGGGTGTTTGAGGCCCCCGGAGAGTACAGTTGCAGGTTTTGTGTGTCCGACTTCTCGGCGGACCCCCTGATAGGCTCCTCTTGTGCTCTCTGGCATAGTTGGTGTGTTGCTCGCATGGTTTATTTTCGATGTATCTATTATCAGGATGTCATTTGTAATCACTATGTTGTACTCTGTCATTATCAATGGAAGTGGTTACAGCCCCTTTGGGGTCACCTTTGTTCAAAAAAAAAAAATACTCTACAAATTAAATGAGAGAGGATCATCAAAACAAGAGAAATTGCCGACCCGGTGCAGGTTCGCGACCGACCGCACCGCGCCACCACCGTAGCAGTGCTCAGCGGGTCCGAGTCGACGTCAACACCGCGTGCTCCCTGCATCCACGGGAGAAGCTTCGGGAGACCGGGCGCCCCACCCGCCCGTGCGCGTGCCGTGACCGTCCTCGGCTCCAATCCGGCCCAAACCCAATCTCCTTCCCCCGCCGCACGCCACCCCTCCTCTGCTACTTATACACGCACCCCCGTCGATCTATCCCCCTCCGTTCCACTTGTTCCTCTCGATTTCGTTCGCAAGTTGTAGCCTGCCCTGCTGATTCGCCGCCCGCCATGGCGTCCAAGCGGATCCTCAAGGAGCTCAAGGACCTGCAGAGGGATCCCCCCACCTCCTGCAGCGCCGGTAATTTTACTGCCAGATCTACTTCTTTATTACTACTACTACCAGGAGCGATTGTACTGTTCCTGCTGTTTTTAATTCTTAATTAATATCTCCCCGGAGATTCTAGTGGCGACGGAGGCCCTTCCCACCCCCCTATATTATGGTATTTAAGATGTACGGTTTTCATGGGAGGCGTTTCTAGATCTATCCACCGAGGGCTCGTGAAAATTTCACTAGTGGTAGTATAAAACCTGGAGCAAGCGCTGTCCTTTTTAAGGATCGATCTAAAACGGAGGGCAACTTACACACATGTTGTGGGGGCAAGCTGGTCGCCGCATATCCCAGTACTATTGAGCCAATACAGTTACATACTGAATTAGTACTAACAGACACAGCCTGGTAGTGGTCAGTGCTGTTCTTGCAGGATGACCTCTAGAAGCTATGGGTTCCAACATGCATACTGAATTTGCCTCTAGCTGCTGATAGGCAACTAAAACTGATTAGAACTGTTTAGCTATCTAAGATCCTGGTAGCAGATTATTGTTTCAGCGTGCAATATCAGTTTCCTCCTCCACTGCACATATTATCATCGCACTCCGTTTTGTTCAGTAGCAATACGGTAATTCAGATTGAGGCTCCAATGTATAATGACTAAACATCTGTTGTATTCCCACCGAACAGGCCCTGTGGCGGAAGATATGTTCCACTGGCAGGCGACGATCATGGGACCAGCCGAAAGCCCGTACGCCGGTGGCGTCTTTTTGGTCACCATCCACTTCCCACCGGACTACCCGTTCAAGCCGCCCAAGGTATGGAGTCAAATGTTATTTACAGTGCAATATTCTCAACATAATTCCTAGGGAGTAGACATAGTCTCTGCCTTCTCAGTTCCTTCGCATTTTGATTCTTGTCCAAAAGACTGATATATATATATTAAACTAGGTCATCGACATTTGCATAAGTTGATATTTATTTATGCGCGTATGCATAGTTACCAGGATGCTTCAGCTTTAAGCACTTGTCCTTTCTGTTACATATTCACCTTTTAGTTGTGTGTACAACAAAAGCTTGTATTATCACAACTCTTGCCCTGGGTTGCATAACAAGTATCCTAGTAATTTTTCTTATGATGAAAGATAGTGCTTATTGTGGCCATTGAAGCTACAGTGTCTGGTCTGCTTGTTAACTAGAAACTATCTGCTTGAGAATGAGAATCAGAGATGCATGTTACATGCCCATAAATACATCCTGTGGTTGGGAAGGTTGACTAATGTTGTAATTTCAAAAAAGGTTGACTAATGTTGTTCAATGCCAGTGCATGTTCTTTGTTAATATAATTTTTTTTTTGCTGCAAACAATGGTTTCAAGTGGAGAACTAATATGTTGTATTTTAACAATTCAAGTGTATCTGGAATGCTTGTGTTGAGCTATACATACCTGAATTCTAATGGGAAGTAATTTTGCAGGTTGCATTTAAGACGAAGGTTTTCCACCCAAACATCAACAGCAACGGGAGCATATGTCTTGACATCTTGAAGGAGCAATGGAGCCCTGCATTGACAGTTTCCAAGGTGACTTGATACATCCTTTCACCAGTTTCGTAACAAACTCGTTCATGCCAAATGGTACCATAACATGCCTATAGAACTGGAGTGCTAGCAGATTTTAGCCTTCACAGCTCAAGCCAACGTGTATCAAACTCCCAACTTTGTATGCTTTGTTCTCCAGTTCTCATAAGTCGCTATTTGCAGGTACTCCTTTCAATCTGTTCTCTGCTAACGGACCCAAACCCCGACGACCCGTTGGTTCCAGAGATTGCACACATGTACAAGAGCGACCGTGTTAAGTACGAGTCGACTGCGAGGAGCTGGACCCAAAAGTACGCGATGGGCTGACGCTGCAGGTCTGCTCCAGGTGCAAGATGGTGGAGCCGTCTTCCCTGCATGTCGTGTATCTTTGTTCCTGTTCTACTATATGGGATGTATTATATAGGGCGTACTGTCCACCTGACTGAATTCCAATGTCGTATTGCCAGATCATGGCAGAAGGCCTATATGGGTGCAGCACCCGTACAACATGTTAATGAAAAAAATGGGAACTGAAATTTCAGTTGTTCCGTTGCTTGACCTGATTGTTGCCCCCTTCTGTCTGTGCTTTCTTCGGTTCTGATGTTTGATTGTTCAATTTTAGCTTAAGCCGTATTTGATGAAAGTTGTATGTACGGCTTGGAGAGAGTTGTTTCGAGACCCATTTTGTAATATGGGGTCAAAAAACCAAAAATAAATACTCCTCTTTCATGCTCTTTCATGCTCATGTCGTGGTATTGCAGAAAAAAATCCTTGATTAGTTAACATGCTGGTTAACCGTATTATGAAATACGGAAAAATCATTGGCTTATCTGTTGAAAATCATTGGCTTATCAAATTATCTTTTTTCTTTTGCATCGTATCAAATTATCTATTGAGATGACTCAATAGTCTCACGATTTGTATCTAAATACTACTCCCTCCATTCAGTTTTGTAAGTTATTTCAATTTTGGTCGCATATATTTTAAAATAAGTGAATCTAGAGTTATTTTATACATAGATTCACTTATTTTACCGAAATGCTAAGTGGGATGCCTTATAAAAGTGAACAGATATGGTAATGAAAATTGCATCCAAAATACAAGTGGATTACGAGTGCAGGGTGGCGAAGCATAAATTTGCATTGGATTGCGTATTCCAAAATTTTAAAATATGAATAAAGGATCCATCGAGTCCTAGCATCGTCTTTTTCTTTCCAGTTTTTTTTTTGTCTGCTACCCAGCTGCACGAGAGTTCAATTATCGACTGCGCTGCAGTACTGCTACAATCTCTACTATATAATATGGCTTAGGTTTCTCCATGGTCCGTTCCGTTCGTACGTCGTACGTTGCTCCGTGGACGCTCTTACAACTTCCGATCGGATCAGCACGGAGGCCAAAAGAAAACGAGTCCTAGATGAACACGAGTCCACGTCTTCCTACACACGTTGCTGTGGTTTGATCTCAACACTTCCTAAGGCATACAACAATAGCGAACGTATGATCACTTGTAGCTTCGATCTGTTGCCGCACCTAAGGTTGCGGCCGTACTCACCTCATATGTTCAGATCCATATGCCCACCGTGCAGCAGTACTGTTTTTAATGGGAAATAGCATAGTCAAGTACTATTTTTAATGGGAAATAGCAGTCATGTTACTCCATATCAGTCTGGCCAATTGCAAGACAACATATGCTAATCTGCATCAGTCAGGTCGATTGCACGGGGGGACAGCGAAGGCTGTCACGTATGTGGCGCCATCTAAGCGTAGTACGAGAGAAGCTGGCGCTAGATCCATCGCTGCATATTGTGTGTCTAGGCCTGGTGCACCAACGACAATGGAGATCGTCGGGGTCGTGACGGTCAACCAGGGTGTGGCTTCTCCGGCATCATCGTCGTGAACGAGCTCTACGCTGCGTGTCCCGGACGGGCGGCTGCTGGACAAGGCGGCGCGTCCCCGAGTACAACGTCGCGGTCAACCAGTGTGCTTCTCCGACGTCATCGTCGTGCACGAGGTCTATGTGCTGCGCGCCCTGGACATGGTGGCGCCGTTGCTCTGCGCCGGCGTCATGGTGTACAGCCCGTTGATGTGCTTCGGCCTAGACACGCCAGGGAAGCACCTGGCCGTCGTCGGCCCCGACATGGTGCTTACCTCCAACGGCATCGGCTCGAGCACGGCGGCGTGGTCACCCAGGGTGGCTTATCCGACGTCATGATCATGGATGAGAACCACATGGTGCGGGTCCTGAACGGGCTGCCGCTGGACATGCGGAGGCGCCCATGCTCTGCGCCAGTGTCATGGTGTACAATGACTGATTAATTGCTTGACATATGTCCACTTGGTTTCCTTGTTTAGAAGATTTAATTAGGACGCAAGAAATTGTTTTTATCAAAATGGTTTTAGGGTACGACTATCTTAGTCCAATATCAAAAAGGCATAATCTATCTTTAGATGGTGTAATTGTTGGCAGTATGCAATTTTTTACGCCTATGGATAAATCTACTGAAATGTAAAGGTAGGTGAACTGATATAGTGAGTTCAGATGCTTAGATATGTAGGACTACCTATTTAGTTACACTACATGCAAGACATGGATATATTTTCAGAAATCTTTCGTCCTATTTGTTCAGAGTTTCAATCTATAACTTTTGTGTTAATGCACGGTTGCACCATATGAGATCACATTGAAAAGAAGTATATATTCCCAAGAACTTAGAACCAGTCATTTGTTGTTCATATTTCTGTGTTCATCTACGATTTGGTCCGTCATAATATTTACCAACGAGCTAGGACTCCCTTGGCGAAAAAACGAAAAACGATTTAGGACTTCATTATTTCTTCACAATCTCTTTTATTTATGCACCGGTGCTTCACATCTCATTATTATGTGCATTTATTTACAATCATCAACCTCTTCTCTTGAAGATGCATATTTCCTAGGACTGCAAAATATCTTAATAAACCAAGTATTTTCTATTTTTGATTAATTATAAATAAATTAAGAATTGATAAAGCCCGTAGCAACGCACGGGCATATTTGCTAGTTATTTGATAAAGCTCTTTGGTTCCCTCGAAAGAAAATTATGCAATGAGTACTGCATCGCTTCATATAGCAACTCCTAGACAGAAACTAAAGGCTAAAACTGCAAAGAGGAAAAAAAGAAGTAAAGCCAAGGCAGTGGAAAAAGGAACACTGAAAGGGCTCTTGGAACACCGGTTTGCTTGTTCTGCGTGCCTTGTACAACCTTTAAGAGAATTCATCGCGTCCCCAATAGCCGTCCGAATGGGCGCCCGACGAGGCACTTTGGAGGCTCATCCGGCCGCAACAAGGTCTTTGGGGACATCTCTCTCTCTCACTCACTGTTTCCATGCAATGGCAAAAGGTATAAATAGAGACATGCATGTAGACGTTTTGAAAAGAGAAAGTGAGAAGAGCCACATGGATCGCATGCACGCAGTGGTGTGAGAAAAAAAGAACGAGAGAGAAAATTAATTTTTCATTTGTGTGGCTGTGTTTGCATTCAACTCTCGTCCGGCGCCCCCACGGGAGCTCCTACGCGGGGGAGAGGGGGGGTTGGGTTGGGTTTGCCAGACGGGAGGAGTCTTTGGAGGGCGCGAGTGGGAGTCGTCCGGACGGGAGAGAGGCTTGGGGGCGCGACTGGAGATGCTCTTATACCGAAACTTGAGGAATACTGAACTGCACACCTCAGAGCTTCTTTCCTTCTTTTCAAAAGGTGAGTTTGATTTCCCTCATGAAGAAAAAATAAGCTGAACTACAAATAATACCAGCTGATGGAGCCCACAAAAGATAAAGAACCAGGCTGCCAGCTATAGATTCTGCTAGAGGACTTGCCATGGCACTTGAACAAATATTGCCAATTCCATATTTTAGAGAGAATACAATGGAGCACCAGATTAGCAGATCGTGTTGTGCTTTAGCACAACTTTTGCTCTCAATTGGTTCCAACTTTATAAGAGAAGGCGGAAACTTTTTTCAAGAACACATGCCAAGGCACAAACTGGCTACACATCATTTTGACAGAACATAACACGGGCGCAAATGATTTGCGCCGCACGACGGCTGAAGTCACAAACAAGTAAAGCTGCTGCAAGTAGCAATAGTACAACGAAGTAATTCACATCTCCAAAAGAGTGGGGAATAGCACCTAACTGGAGTTAAACAAGGCACGCCAAAGAGCCATGCCCAATTCAACCCGTTGAAAACTGACGCATGCACCTCGTTGTACTTGTCTGCTTGTACTCTGTCTCCCTCATATACAAATCATAATGTAAAGTCAGTTAAGCAAAAGAACCTTCGGGCCATATCACTCATCCACGAGGCAAGCAAATGAAGCATAGTGTCAAAAGCTGCAGCCCGATTTGCATGCCCAGCTGCTGGTTTGGGAACATTGGCTTGTGGAGCCTCACCAATTTTCATCCCAAAAAGGTGGTTGTGCGATACAACATGAAATTTTCCACGCACAGCAACTCCAACCAACAGATTCAAATGTTTTCGTAACCCAAAAAAGGAGATCTCTTGCACTAGTACCATATAAGCTATCAAATCAAAACTGTTGCCCTTGAAGCATCGATTCTTCTGAGTCAGTTGAAGAAAAAGTAACCGGCTCGCAGACTCTTCCAGTACTCCATCTATTGCAACCTCAAACCGTTTACAACTTGTGTGGTACAACTTCTAATAATGGAGGTAGACTGTAGACCAGCCCATCCAAAAGAATGCATGACTAGTGACCTACGAAAACCGACCAAACCTGAAAAGAGAACAAAGCTTCCTGTACAAACCATCTGATGATTCCTCAACCTCTAGCTAATAACACTTCCAGATGCTTTGCTTCACTGTTTTTTCTTGACCCTCCAGAATGAAAACGATTATCGGTTCTCCTATATTGAACTGCTGGAGTCTGTTTACCCAAGGCAAGCTGATGCAGATGCAAGAAAGCGAACATACTTACTGCAAGCACGGTAGCATTACCCAGCACACCACCCACCCTCTCGAATTTCAAAATGTTCTTGGCTAAAGCAAAAGTGCAGGATACCACTCGCACCACCATGTTTGAACCATGTCTCCTGCGGTCCTCATCTTCGCCTGATTGGCTGTGCATCCTATAGACATCTTCCGGAAAGACAAATTGGCTCTTGTCAAGCACATCGCCCACGAAACTTAAGGCTTCCTCAATGACTCCATGCCCCCTTCCTCTATGTTCAGCCAACCTTGCAGCAAGGAGAATACGACTTTGCTGGACCCTAGCAATCGCGTCATCTCGTTCAGCACGCTGTTGTAACTGAACATCCTACAAGCCAATGTGACACAAATAAGTAACATATTGTTTTCTAATCCGCGGTTTATGTTTTTCATAAATGATAAATGTAGAAGTACTCAATTTTACAACTATAGAAAGAAGGTAGCAGATCATGAAACTTGCAATTACTGTGCTATACGAAGTGGCAATATGTTATCAACCCATTCGCTAGGACTCAATTTCGTATGGCAGTAAACTGTACATCATATTAAGTGTTCCTATTGATACCTTAAACAAGAGGACAAGCTTTATAATATTTCTGTCCTTCGGAAGGGGAAATCTGAACAGGAGCTGCGATGGGCGGTGAGGCGACGGAAGGCGATTGGGGGGGCGAATGGGTCGCCGCCCCCGATTCCTCGCTCGCAGGCTATGCGCGTGCCGGCGGAAGGGCTCCTCGGCGGGCGGGGACGCCGATCCTCACCTCCGGTGGCGCTTTCGAGCCTCTGTCCTGGCTGGAGGACGTCGAAGGTGCGGGCGGGGCCGCGCCATGGGAGGAGCCAAGCTCGCCAAGGCTCTCTCCATCTCCGGTGCTGCTTCAGGATTTTCTTGCCAGGGCCATGGGGGCCCCTGGTTGGACGCCGGATCTGGCCGATGGGTCGCCGGAGGAAGCTCGGGAGGCGGCGGCGCTCGCGCTGGGCGTGCCGTCGTCGTGCCCGCCCGTGTCGCTGTCGTTGGAGGCGTTCCCTCCCCTCGTCGCGTGGTCTACGGGTGCGGACGGCTCGCTGGAGGGGGCGAGCGACGCCGGTCTGCTGCGAGTGGGCTCTCTGTGCTTGCCCCTCCGGCCGGCGGCGGCGGCGGCCACAGGGGCGCTGGCTGCCCTAACTCCCGAGGGGGAGACGGTGCTGGGGGTGGGCCGGGCTGGGCGCTCGGGCATCTCCTGGGCCGACGAGTGCGAACACCTCTCCTGGGCCGGCCCAGTTTCGTCAGTTAGAGTGGAGGGGTCCTCGGATGCTTGCCACGTAGCCCTTGAGTGGGATCTAACGGCTGCGCCTGAGGGCTCTGCCCTAACCCTTGCTGCGCCGCCCCAATATAAGTGGTGGTGGATCCCGGTTGGATCCACTTCCACCTCGCTAGGGTTTCCTGCATCTGAGAGCGATATCGAGAGACACCGCCGCCGGGCCAAGAGGTTGGTGGTTCCAGCAGACGCGTCGCGCCCTCCCTTCCTCCGCCGCATGGAGCGCGGCCGCGACGACCGGAGGGGCAAGCGGCCCTACGATGAGATGGAGGGTGGCGGTGACCGGCGGATGCTGTCCGAGCGCCTGTCAAGGGAGCGGGAGGAGCAGCGGCGCCAGCAACGCGAGCGGGACCGCGCGGGCTCGCCGTCCAGACGCCGGGAGACGGCTCGCTCCGCTGAAGGTCGGAGCAACCTGCCTCCGCCCCCGGCGGCCTTCCCGCGGGGTCGTGAGTTCGCCCGTGGCGGCGGGCGACAGTTCAAGAGGGCGTCTCCCCTTCACCAGGGTGCGGAGAGCTCGGCCAGGGGTGCCGGGCTTCCTCCGGGAGGTGGGACTGCCCAACCGGCGGCGGTGGCCCCGAACATTACCTGCTTCAACTGCGGGCAGCTTGGCCACCGCCAAGCAGAGTGCACCGGCGACCCTTTCTGTGTCAAATGCAATGTGAAGGGGCACTTGACTGCCATGTGCACTGCGGGAGTGGACAGACTCGTTCCCTACTGGGCGGGGTTCGGGTTGAATGGGATCGGCTTCATGTGTCTGGATGTGCCGGAAGGGGAGCTTCCGGCGGTCCCTCCGAACGCGGCCACCCTGTTCATCGATGAAGACCACCTGTCTGCGGCGCAAGTGGAGGCGGAATTCAAGGATCTGGTCGACGAGCAGTGGGACTGGCAAGTGCGTAAACTCAGTGATTCAGACTTCGCCATTGTCTTCCCGTCAAAAGAGAGCCTGCGGATGGCGATTCGGGGCGGGGGGCTCCGTCTCCCAATCTCTAAGACCAGGGCGCTGGTTATGGAAGGCGCAGTTGATGATCATGCCACGGAGGTGTTGTCCGAATCTTGGGTGCGGCTATTTGGGGTGCCGCGCCCCTTCCGCACTGTGCAGCGCTTGATGGTGGGCGCCAGGGCCATAGGGCGCCCGATGGAGGTGGATGCTTCTTCTCTGGAGGACGCCGACGCGCCGGTGCGCATGCGCTTTGGGGTCCGCGCTTCCCAAGGGGTGCCTCCCCACGTGATGCTGTGCGTCAACGGTCAGGGCTTCCGGGTGCGGATTGAAGCCGAGGGGGACCCCAGCTCTGTTTCCCCTCCGCCCCCACCCCACCCCCCTAAGGACAACGACAAGACCGGGGAGGGCGACGATCTGGTGGAGCCCTCCTCTGATGAGGAAACTGATAACGAGAGGTGGCGCCGCGGTAGTCGCGAGAAGAAGAAGGCTGCCTCTCCTCCTAAAGGCGGCGCGGGTGGGGGCGGGGCCCAAGCTTCCGTGCTGCAGTCGTCGGCGGTGCCCCCGCCTGCTCCACCCTTAGACCAATACGGGTCTTTTCTGCAGCGCAGGCGCTCACCACGTGCGGTGGAGTCGGCGTCTCTTCAGCTTGGCGCTGCCAAGCCGCCCCCCGTCGCTCCGCCCCGCCGCCTGGACTTGGAGCTCTCCTCGGTGACAGACTCTACGGCGGCTTCTGACCAGGGAGTCTCGATGGGTGACTCGGCGCGCGCTTCCCGGGAGAGGGAGCGGCGCAGCAAGGCTAACGCAGACAGACCAGCGCGGGTGCTGGCCGCTGCCCTCGCCCCTTCGACCACGCTGGACTTCTCGGGCGAGTCTCCAGGCCTGGCTCACGGGCCGGCGGGTGCTCCGCTGGTTGGCCAGGTGGTGCAGGCGCTGGCGGCGCCGGTGGCGCGCGCCCCTCGCAGCGCTGCGATCCCGCTGCCGGTGTCGGTGGAGCGGAAGAGCGCTCGGGCTGGTACCTCGGCGGACGGCCCGATGCTGGACAGGGCCATCCAGCTCACCAAGAACAAGAACAAGACAGGTGCGTCCCACCTTGCCCCTTTCACTGTCTTGCACGAGCTCTCGGACGATCATCTTTTGCAAGTCGCCCAGGATAGTTGCGTTATCTTCCAAGACGCGGAGAAATCGCCGTTAGAAATTGTCTCGCTTCTTCGGGCCAATGAAGTGGCGCAGGCGGAGCTGGCCTTCACTAGAGCGAAGATCGCTGCCCAGTTGGTTGCTTCCCAGGCCGTGGAGGTAGCAGGGGCTACACCCGGCGCCGAACCAGTTGCTCAGTCTGAGGTGACCCCTCCGCCCCCCACTACTACTTCCTTAGCGACCCCGGCCAAATCTGGCCCAATCCGACGCAAGAAGTCCGCTAAACCGCAACCCCTTCCTTTTTCTCGCCCTCTCACCCGCCTAGCACGGGCTAAAGCGGTTGATCCATGATCCGATGTCTGTTTCTCAACATTCGAGGGTTTGGCGCGCCGGGGCGTCGAACCCTTTTAAAAGAAACTATCCGGCATCACAGAATTGACGTAGTTTGCCTTCAGGAAACCATCCGCCAAGATTTTTCTGATCGGGAGCTTAGGGGGATCGAAACCGGGGAACTTTTCTTCTGGTCCTGGCTCCCAGCGTCCGGGCGTTCGGGAGGCTTGCTGATGGGCGTCCGGGATAGCATGTTCGAGGTAGGGTCCTTCGTGAAGGGTAATTGGTTCCTGAGTCTCTCCGTCTTCCATCGGCCTTCTCAACTGCATTTGGATCTGGTTGGAATTTACGGCCCGGCGCAACACGCACTTTCGTCGAATTTCTTAGACGAGATCTCCGCTATGATTGCTGGGTGTTCCAGACCAATCATCATGGGAGGCGACTTTAACCTCATCCGTAGGGCGGAGGATAAAAACAACGATCAGATCAACTGGCCTCGTATTAACCTGTTCAACTCTCACATTGCAAACTGGGGCATGTCAGAAATTTCTCGCACTGGGGCGCGTTATACTTGGTCGAATAAGAGAGTGAACCCGACCAGATGTGTGCTGGACAGAGTGTTTATCTCTGCTCCTTTAGAAGCTCGTTTCCCGCTGTGTTCCTTGGTCGCTGAGACCAGTCTCGGCTCCGATCATACGCCGCTTATCTTTGATACCGGGGGCAGGACCCCGGCGCGTAGTAACCGGTTCTTCTTCGAGACCGGGTGGTTCGAACGCTCGGATTTTCAACAAACTCTCTCGGGCTGGTGGGATCAGCTTCGAGCTGCGGTTAAGGGGCGTGATATCATAGACTGGTGGCAGTTTATGTCTGGAGGTCTTAGACAGCGGCTTCGGGGTTGGAGCCGTAACCTTGGGCAGGAGGTTAGAGGACGGAAGGAGTCCCTCCTTGCCCAAATTCAGAACTTGGATCATCTAGCTGACTCCGTGGGTCTAGATGACGAGGAGTGGGCTTTGCGCTATCACCTGGAGGATCTCCTCCTTCAAATCTATCGGGCGGAAGAGGAATTCTGGCGCCAACGCGGGAGAGTCAAGTGGGCGCTCCAGGGGGACGCCAACACGGCGTATTTTCACGCCGTTGCTAATGGGAAGCGTCGTAGATGCTGCATCTCCTCTTTGATTGACTCGGATGGGGCATCTATCTCTGATCCCCTTGCGCTGCAGAAACACATCTATGATTTTTACCGCAACCTGATGGGTTCGGTGGCTCCCCGTCACTGTGGTTTGGCGGTGGACACGTGGCCCCAGCATAAGCAGGTCTCGGCGCAGGAAAACGAGCTGCTAGCCCTAACTTTCTCGGAGGAGGAGCTCGAGCAGATTATCAAGGGGCTCAAATCTGACACGGCCCCCGGCCCCGATGGCTTCCCGGCCAGCTTCTTTAAGAAGTGCTGGCCCCTCCTGAAACACGGCGTCCTTCACATTCTGAATGACTTTGTCCTTGGGAGGATAATCATATCGCGTCTCAACTCAGGGGTGCTGTCCCTAATTCCTAAAGTGCAAGGGGCGGATCGTATTGGTCAGTTCCGCCCAATCGCCCTTATCAATGTCATCTTCAAAATCATCTCCAAAGCCTTCGCGTCCAGACTCGATCCCATTGCGCATAGGATCATCAGCCCCAACCAAACCGCGTTTATTAGAGGCCGTTTCATTCTGGATGGGGCGCTCGCTCTTCATGAGATCGTCCACGAGCTCCGCGCAAAGAATCTTGGGGGGATTCTTCTGAAACTAGACTTTGAAAAAGCTTACGACAGAGTAAATTGGGATTTCCTGGTGGAGACCCTGCGTCGAAAAGGGTTTGACGCGGGTTTTGTTCACCGTATCTCCCAGCTTGTGATGGGAGGGCAAACTGCCATCTCCATTAACGGAGTTATGGGACCTTACTTCAAGAATAAGAGGGGGGTGAGACAGGGGGATCCTCTCTCTCCCCTGCTTTTTAACTTCGTTGCGGAAGGGCTCTCCGCGATTCTCTCGGCTGCTAATACCTCCGGACACATTCATGGCGTGGTGCCACACTTGGTTCCGGGAGGGGTCACTCACCTCCAATACGCGGACGACACCATCATCATGATCCAGAACTCCGACTCAGACATCGCTCACCTGAAATTCCTTCTCATGTGCTTTGAAGACATGTCGGGGCTCAAAATTAATTACCATAAAAGCGAGGTCTTTGTCCTGGATCAGCCTTTAGCGGAGCAGACCAAGATAGCCAACAAACTCAACTGCAAACTTGGGTCTTTTCCGTTCTTGTACCTCGGCCTCCCGATTTCCGACAAAAAACTCACTGTGGAGCAATGGCTGTTCCTGGTGCAACGCCTTGCCGGTAGAATCGAACCTTGGATGAGTAGGTTCCTGTCCTCGGGTGGCAGGCTCATTCTTTCCAATTCCTGCCTCGACAATCTTCCCATCTATACGATGGGACTCTTTCTGCTGCACGAGGGGGTGCACTCGCAATTTGACTCTATTAGGGCGCGCTTCTTTTGGGAAGGAGCGGGCACCAAGAGAAAATACCATATGGTCAACTGGCCTTCCGTTTGTAGACCCAAGGAGTGCGGTGGTCTCGGGCTTCTTAACACGAGAAAGATGAACGAAGCGTTGATGCTGAAATGGGTCTGGAAGCTTTACCAGGAGGATGAGTCGATCTGGGCTACGCTGATCAAAAACAAATACCTCCACCTTGACGATATTTTCTCCTCGACGACCCGCGGTGGGTCGCCCTTTTGGAGGAGTCTTCAGAAAATCAAACACCGGTTCAAGGCGGGTGCCAAACACTTACTCCGTAATGGGAGGCGGACTAAGTTCTGGTTAGACTGGTGGTTAGGGGACGGTCCCCTTAGGCTGCGCTTCCCTCTTATCTTCAACATTTGCGTCGAGGTGGACGCTTCGGTGGCGGCTGTTTTGGAGGGAGGCTTCCGCCTGCGCCGGACTCTTGACCCCGAGGGCCTGGCTCAGTGGCACGAGCTTGCTGCCCTCTTAGATTCGGTGGTCCTCACTGAGGGTGCGGACACCATTACTTGGACTCTTGAACCGTCGGGGCAGTTCTCGGTCAACTCGATGTATCGCAACCTGGTGCAGGGGGCTTCGGTTGCCCCCTGGCAGGAGGTTTGGAAGTCCCGCGCGCCGCTCAAAATTCGGATCTTTACTTGGCAGCTTATTCTGGACAGACTGCCCTCTGGTTCTCAGCTTGTCACTAGGAAGGGCCCCTCGGATGGCAAGTGTGCCCTGTGCGGCGCAGGGGAAGACGCGGCGCATATGTTCTTTTCGTGCTCTCTCGCGTCCTTCACGTGGGCGGTCTTTCGCCAAGCTCTAGGGAGAGCTTGGGGACCGGCTAACTTCGCGCAATTCTTCGCTCTCATCGACGGTACCGCGGGAGGGGCTCGTAGGCTGCTGTGGTTGTTATTTATGGCGCAGTCCTGGGCGCTGTGGACGGCTAGAAATAAACTTGCTATTGAAAGGGTTACAATTAACCGCCCGGCTGACCTTATTTTCAAAACTATGCTTTTCTTGCAGGCTTGGCTCCCTCAGCTAAAGGAGCAGGACAGGGTGGAAGCAAGACTGCTGGTCGGAAGGCTTAGGGCCATCCATGCCGCTTGTCCGCCCCCCGCTGCTGTCGTTGCGCCATGATGGAGCGTTTGGGTCGCTTTATCTTGGCTGTTTCTTTCTTAGCTTCTGTTTCCGGCTAAGCTGTAGCGCCCAGCATGTTTGTCGTCTTTTCGTTTGGCTAAGCTGTAACGCCTCAGCATCTGTAACTCGTGTTGTGAACTCTCTGCTTCGTTAATTCAAAGTCGGGCCGTGAGCCTTTTATCTAAACAAGAGGACAACAAGGAGCAAGCTGCATAGGTACCCCCCATTAGCCTGAAGACGGCAAGCTACAGGGCTAACAGACTGTACCAATCGTGTGTCTTCGTACCATTATTGGCTACACGGGATATGAGAGGTCCCTATTCAACAGATAAGATTCTCCTGAGCCTTGTAGCGAGGATGCATGCCAACAGAAGTGCCAATGGAACACGTATCACATTTAGAGTGAATCTACCACTCAAATCATAAGAGGCCAAAATTGCTGAAGTATATATACAAAGACTGCAATAATGAAACATCACAGAAACAAACAAGAAGAGCAAACAAAGCCATCATCCAGCTCACAAAGACGTGGCTTAATATCGTCTGTTTCCTAAACCACGGGGAACAGAACAGTCAAACGAGGTTTTGTTTTGCCCTTCTGTCGACCAGACACAAAACACACTCACGGGTCACGGCCACTCACCTTCCCCAATGTCTTTTGAATGAGAAGGCATAGTTTCTTCTTAATGAAAATGACACTAACAGTTGTTCAATTGAATCTGAATTTATGGATCCGCCCGGTGGAATTATCTCAACGTAGTTTGCTAGCTCACAAAGAAGACGAGGTGTTCAATTGCACAAGGAAGGAAGCATAGCCATGGTAATAACCTGTTCCATTGAATCATAAAGTGGGGATGGTTTTGTCGCGCGATATCAACAAGCGACGAATTTTCACAAGGAAGAAGAGGGGGGGGAGGTGAGGCAGGGGCTTGTACTGACATGAAGGAAGTGGAGGTGGCCCTCGAGGTCCTCGAGCGCGGCGCGGATGGCGTGCAGGCCCCGCGCGTCCGTCATAGACGCCGCCTTCGCCGCAAGGTCGCCGTGCCCTCGTCCCTGCGGCCGCCGCCCCTTGATGACCACGTGCCCGTTTGGGGCACGGCAACCGCAGCCCGGAAGGCCGGCGCAGGCGGAGAGGGAGAGGATGGCATGGCTGAGCTTGTCGTGGAGGTCCCAGATGCGCTCCTGCAGCGCCTCTGCCTCCGCTCCCGTCGCCAGCGTCTCCCATCTCATCTCATTCACACGATTCGCTCGTCGCCGTTAGAGAAGAGAGAGAGAACTGGGGGGTCGAACAAGTAGGCAGGCACCACGGCGCACGACGGGTGGGGGTTTTCTTCAGTCTGCTTTTTTTCTTTTTCTTTTTGCAATATGGTGATGAACTTTTTTTTTTGCAATCCAATGTGGTGATGAACTGATGATGATGTTGTCACGAGAGAGGGGTAATCTTTTAGGAATACGCAATTTTCATACTAAAAAAAATGTTAACTGACTTTAGAGATAACAGGTGGCAAACTGATGGTCTGGAAAACTGGTGACAAATCTCAAAATAGAAGAGTGGTTGGGACAGAATCATAAAACAGAATGGGTACTTCTCCTGCCCTTTCCTCTGGGTTTCGTTCTTTAACATTCTTAGTATAATGTATCCCTCTTACTAACTGAAATAAAAGAATTAATAAATATGTTCTGCATAAAATAGGAAAGGGTGCTAGGGTTATGAACTTACAATCATAATCATATCGACTTGATCGTTAGATCATTGATTCATTCTATACCGGACCAGACCATGCACATAAGGTTGGCCATACATTGGCCCGTAAGCAAGAGGGAAATTAGTCGGTTGTTTGGCTAGACGATCCACGAAGTTTTAAATTTGAGCTAACTGTAGATGATGTTTTTTAATAGGGAACGGAGTCGAAGAGCCCGGAAGGTTCATTCGGAACGGTGGTAGAAGCTTACAAACATGACCTCTAAACAGAAGAAAATTACAACCCGATCCTTACATTTTGCACTGGGGACCTTTGAAAAAAAAGAAAAACGCGACCAAGTCCCCGACCACCGCCATCGTTGGAAAACCTCGCTACCACGGCCATCAAGCTCGCCACCGGGGATGGACCACTTGACGAAGAGCCGCTGTAGTATGACACCGTGAGGCTTGAAGATCCTCGCACCTGGAGGAAGAAGAACACCTGGAGCATGACGCACCGAGGTGCGGAGCGACTTGTCCTTGCATAGCGGCGACGCATCTCGTCGCCGCTGGGAAGCATCCGAGCCTGAAGCTTCGTGAGGCGCATGCCACCCGTCCTAGGGCCTAGTTGCCATCGCTCCCTCCTTGATGCCACCACCTTGGCGGCTAGAAGATGAGAGATTGATGGCAAGGAGACCCCACACGCATCAGTTGTTAGAGCTAGCAACCAATCTTCGAGCTTATGAGGGAGGGGGATGATGCGCCCTCACCTTCCGCCCCCGGCTGTGACCACCGGAGCACCGTAAGAAGGAGAAGAAGCGATGCCGTCCCACGGATGCCGCTTGGGCGCATCCACAGGCAAGTCCACCATGACATCTCGCCATTCTGCATGTCGGCATACACCAGAGCTAAAGCAAAACATAAACTATGGCCTAATCTACTACTATACAAAGAGGGTCGGCACTCTATTTCATCTATACACCAACCGACGTAAACACCAGCGGCTAGAGCGGCCAGAACTGAGATGGAGCGACGGTGTACTCTCAAAAGCGGAGAAAAGGAGTGGAGAGGAGTCTGGCACCTGCGTTTTTCTTTATTTTGTTTTTTGATCACAAGGGTCGCGTGGTCATGGAGACACCGATGCAATTGTAGCACACATATGGATGATGTTAATGTGTTTGACCAACAATAACATGGTTAGTGAAGGTCGTTGTATTCTCAACCCCGGGAAAATCAGACCTTAACAAGTGTGTGTCGCTCTGTGTACAGAAAGTGCTGTTAGCGCTCCTATTGGTTACATCCTATTTAAGACAATATGAATAACGAGCATATGAATATTTTATCACAACAGCCGTCCTAGCTCAGTGGTAGAGCGCGTGGCTTTTAACCACGTGGCCGTGGGTTCGATCCCCACGGACGGCGAGCGTGTTTATTATGTTTTTTATATTATTTTTACAGGACGGCATAGAAAGTTTATATTTAGTTCTTTTTAGCAATATATATATCGTAGAAAATTGTGTGCAGAGATGTATAAATTTTAAAACAAATGGAATAATGTGAGCAACCATTAATTTGCAATGTAAAGTTACACTTTATAGGCGTGCGCTACCTGCCCATAGATTCTCTCCTGCGTCCGTAGGATCCATTTATGTGGATCATTCCGGTGCGTACGATATATGTCGTAAAAACGTTTCACGAGTATGTCTATTACGTTTTTTTAATTTTATTTTTACAGAACGGCATAGAAAGTTTATATTTAGTTCTTTTTAGCAATATATATATCGTAGAAAATTGTGTGCAGAGATGTATAAATTTTAAAACAAATGGAATAATGTGAGCAACCATTAATTTGCAATGTAAAGTTACACTTTATAGGCGTGCGCTACCTGCCCATAGATTCTCTCCTGCGTCCGTAGGATCCATTTATGTGGATCATTCCGGTGCGTACGATATATGTCGTAACAACGTTTCACGAGTATGTCTATTACGTTTTTTTAATTTTATTTTTACAGAATTGCATAGAAAATTTATATGTAGTTCTTTTTTAGCAATATCTATTGTAGAGAATTGTTTGCAGAGATGTACAAAATATTATTTATAGTTAGATAGATGGAATAATGTGAGCAGCCATTAATTTGCAATGTAAGGCTATACTTTATAGGCGAGCGCTACCTGCCCGTAGATTCTCTCCTCTGCTGTTGGATCCATTTAAGTGGATCATTCTGGTGCGCACGATCTATGTCGTAAAAATATTTCACGTGTGGTATTTTTTTCAATACGTATGTAACAATATTGTCAAAACTATTTTAGAAAAGTCTAGGTCCGATCAGTGTAGCAAAAAAATCTCAACGATTTTCTTTTATGCGCTTGTAGCATATGTAGTGAAAAATTCTAAATCTGTAAGAAACTCATGAAGTGTAGAAAAAATATTGTATATTTTGGACTATAGAGAAAATCAACGACGTACCAACCAATCCCCGTAGTACGCGCAAAAAAGTTAGGAAAAAGATGTCGTTGTTTGTAACATTAAAAAGTCAAAATATTCAACATTTGAATCCAACTCATCCAACACTATAGGAACATGCATGAAGACATTGGTGAAATTTTTCCGTACCATGTACATATAAGTAATTGCAGTCAGAAACAATGGTTTGGGTTTTGCCGTGATGAACATCACCCGGTCATCTATTTATATACCAATGATACATGGATAAGTACAAAAGCTGTTAAGATATAAAGATTGTTTGTACGTGCCGTGCAAGGC
This sequence comes from Alopecurus myosuroides, assembly GCA_028641055.1. Lineage (NCBI taxonomy): Eukaryota > Viridiplantae > Streptophyta > Magnoliopsida > Poales > Poaceae > Alopecurus > Alopecurus myosuroides. Next base: position 42,645,255 of record CM054062.1, read on the forward strand.
TACAACCTACTATGAACCTAACTAACTCCGTTAGGATTATACGTTTAACATTCCCCTGCAATGTCAACCTACTAACACCGGGTTGAGATTGGACCATAAACGCTCCAACGTTTGCTTGGTGACCGGCTTGGTGAAGGCATCTGCAATTTGGTCTGCTGATGCTATGAAGCGAACCTCGAGAGCTCCAAGGGCAACCTTTTCTCGTACGAAATGAAAATCGACATCGATTTGTTTCGTCCTCACGTGAAACACAGGGTTGGCAGTAAAATAAGTTGCGCCCAGGTTGTCGCACCACAAAACAGGTGCTCGCGGCTGTGACACACCAAGTTCCCACATAACTGACTGTACCAAAGGTTGCCTGTGCCGTGCCATTCGCCAAGGCTCTGTACTCTGCCTCTGTCGATGACCTCGGAACGGTGGGCTGCTTACTAGCGCTCCACGATATGATGTTAGGTCCGAAGAACACAACGAACCCCCCGCTTGAACGCCGGGCGTCCGGGTTTTCGGCCCAGTCAGCGTCCGTAAAAATGAACAATAGGGCCGTTATGCTTATTACTAAACTTGTTGAAGAGATGAAATAGAACCAAGGTCTATATTTTTGATCAGAGGTTGAATCGATCATCAGAAGAGTTATTGGCTCGTCCGACACGGTAACATTCATGAGTCACTCGTTCAACTGTCCCTCACAGACACGGTCGAGAAGTGCCATGCATGGTCTCCCCCCTTGTCCTTTCTTTCTCTCGGTACCACCAGGGAGGGCCCCTCCGGGGTAATAAAGACATGGATAAAAAAGGGGACTTCTACTCAACAAAGTAGAGCTCGATCGTTGTAGACGCAATCATGTTGCAATTGTTCCTTTAACATACCGAAGGAGACGTTTCACAACTTCCCAATGAAAGTCGATGGGTTTGGAGAGGAACTCGCACACCTTGTTGACACAGAACGAGATGTCAGGCCGAGTGAGAGTCAAGTACTGTAGAGCGTCGATTGTGCTGCGAAATTTGAAGGCGTCCTCTTCGCTGAGAGTACGGCCCGACTCACGAGACAACTTCTCATGGGAATCCATGGGGGTAGAGGATGATTTGCAATTCTGCATGTTGGTAAGGCACAACAAATCCTTCTCATATTTGCGCTGACTAAGAGCCATTCCCCCGGAATTGCGAACCACCTCGATGCCGAGAAAGAAATGAAGTAGGCCAAGGTCTTAACCGGGAAGCTGTCTGAAAGCTGCTTGAGGAGACGATCAGAAGCCGCTGAAGAGGATCTAACAATGACAATGTCGTCAACATAGACGAGCATGTAGATAGTCACGTCACCATGGTTGAAGATGTACAGTGAGGTATTTGCAGCTGATGGAACGAAACCGAGCTGTTGGAGCCGATCACTCAAACGCGAGTACCACACACACGGGGACTGCTTGAGCGCATAGATGGACTTGTGGAGCTTGCTGATACGTCATAAATGTATCGTTAATTTCTGATGTTCCATGTTGTTTTCATGCCATATGCTACATGTTTTCCTTACACTTCATGTCATTTTTATCGATTTCCCGGAACTAACCTATTGACAAGATGCCACAGAGCCAGTTCCTATTTTATGTTGTTTTTAGTTTCAGAAAACTAGTTCTGGAAATATTCTCGGAATTGGAAAATTCGAAGCCCGGAAGTCTTAGATTTCCCGAAGGTTCTACGGAGTCCCAAAGAGACTCGGAGGAGGGCCACACCATGAGGCGGCACGCCCCCTGATACGTCATAAACGTATCCTTAATTTCTGATGTTCCATGTTTTTTTCTTATTGTTTCCCACATGTGTGTTATACACTTTATGTCATTTTTATCGATTTTCCAGACTAACCTATTGGCAAGATGCCCCAGAGCCAGTTCCCTGTTTTCTGTTGTTTTTAGTTTCAGAAAAGTTGTTCTAGAAATATTTCCGGAATTGGAAAATTCGAAGCCCGGAAGTCTTAGAATTCCCGAAGGTTCCACGGAGTCCCGAAGAGACCCGGAGAGGGGCCTCAGGGGGCCCACACCATAGGGTGGCGTGCCCCCCCTTGGCCGCGCCGGGGGTGGTGTGGGGGCCCCCAGGCCTCCACCGTCTTTGCCCTTTTGCCTATTTAATCCTCCCGAGACGTAAATCTTAAATATATTCCACTTCGTCCCCAAAAACACCCGAGGCCGCCGTCATCGTCATCCCGAGATTGGGAGGGTTTTGGAGCTCTCCCCGGCACCCTGCCGGAGGGGGAAATCATCACCGGATGGGTCTACACCACCATGCCCTCTTCCGAAGTGATGCGTGAGTAGTTCATCCCTTGACTACGGGTCCATAGCAGTAGCTAGATGGTTGTTCTCTCCCCTTTATACCTCATGTTTAGATCTTGTGAGCTGCCTATCATGATCAAGATCATCTTTATGTAATGCTACATGTTGTGTTTGCTGGGATCTGATGAATGTTGAATGCTATGTCTTCTGATTATCAATCTATCATGTTATCTTCATGCTTATGTTATTTATGATCTTGCATGCTCTCCGTTATTAGTAGATGCTCTGGCCAAGTAGATGCTAGTAACTCCAAGAGGGAGTATTTATACTCGATAGTGGGTTCATGTCTCCTTTGCATCTATGCTCGAGTGATAGAAATGTGACGGATGGAGGATGTGTTATTGCCATTAGGGAGAAAACAACGGTGTTTACCTAGTTTACATTGTTTACATTACACACTTTGCTTACAGCGTTAATCTGTTGCTAGCAACTTAATACCCAATGTTTGTTCGGATGATATTCGGAGGGTGGATTATTAGACATAGATGCAGTTGGATGACGGTCTATGTATTTTGTTGTAATGCCCGCATGAATCACATAGTAATCTTTATGGCTTGCATATGCACTACGGTGCGGCCTTCATTTATGTCAATTGCCCAGCTGGAACATGTTTAGCACACATGTTATATATCTTTCACGGAGAGACACCACTAGTGAACTGTGGACTCCGGTCCATTGTTCCTCATACTGATAAAACACATGCTGCTTTCATACTGTTGCTACTGCTTTCATACCGTAATTTTCATGTTACTAAAATACCTCTCTTTTGATTGAAAGTTTTGAAGTTGCTTTTGTTCTACCATCCCATGATTTCTAGTTTGAGCTTCTTTAATTTATTTCTTTACAGGATTCCTATGTCTAGGAAGTGGGTTAGACTTAAATTTGTTTTGTACTTGCTTCTTGATGCTCTCTTTTAATGAGAGCACCTTCTTCACTTGAAAACACTTGATTCCACTTTTCTGTGCCTAGCTAAAAGGCGTTAAAGAAAAGCACTTCTTGGGAGACAACTCATAGTTTTATTTTGTTTTATTTTTCTTTGTTTTCTTTGAGTCAAGGGATTATATACTTCTGTAGCAATTCCTTTGTATCTTTATTTTCATGTTTTAGTAGTGCCAAGTAAGGTTTCTGACGAGAGTTGGAGTTGGTTTTCGGATTTCTGCGCAAGAAACAGATTTCTGATGTGCACCGTAAAAAATTGTATAAATCCCAGGAAGATCAGAATGATCCTTAAGTTTTTTTATCTGGGCAACGTAAGTGGCTCGAAAAAATTCGTATTTACAGATTGTTCTGGTTTTGACAGATTCTGCCATTTTTCTTGCATTTGCTCTTTTGCGATGCCAAGTTGACTTCTTTGCTTCACAAAACACCAGTGGTTGTAGCTAATGATTAAAAGTATCAATAGCACTTGTTCCATACATAACCAATGGATTTTTAATTGTTGCACTAACCCTCTAATGCAAACTACTGTTTGAGTGTGGTGTGAAGCAAGTTTTCAAGGGTCAAAAGAAGAGGTGATATATGTGATCAACAAGAGTGCAAGGTCAAAGCTTGGGGATGTCCCCTTGGTTCATCCAAGAATATTTTTAGAAGACTCAAGCATCTAAGATTGGGGATGCCCATGGCATCCCCTTCTTCATCAACTATCTAGCAGGTCACTTCTCGTGAAACTATATTTTTATTCAGTCACATTGTATGAAATTTACTTGGAGCGTCTGTTTGTTTTTATTTTGTTTTCCTTGCTGCAATAATATAGTTGGATCCTATCATTCTTTTTTTGGAGAGAGACACGCTCCGCTTTTTCGTTTGAATACTTGATATGCTAGTATTCTTAGTTTTTCTTCTAGTTGCTGCAAAAATTCCTGTTTAGCTCTCGTTTTCATTGCATATCTTATTCAGAGCTGTTAGTTTTAGTAGTGTTTTGTTAGTCCTCTCATGTTTGCTTTCTGTAGCATTTAGAGAGTTTTTGTTAAAGCATGTTTTTTATGGTGCTTGTTGGGAAAAGAAACTGCTGCTTGAGGTAGAATTTTTAACGGAGCAAGTAGAAGCTTGTATAGAGTGTGGCCAGAATTTTTCATATCATGCTAGATGTTATTTTAGTTCTAAAGCCTTGTGGTTATTTAGTACAATGATTAGCCTCAAATAGCTGAGAGTGTTTAATGTTCCATTGAAAGAATCATGAGTTGTTCTTGTCATATTGAAGCATAAATTTGTGGTGTTCCTTTGAATGTTTTATTTGGTTGACTTGGCGCATGCTCACACCATGTTTATGACTATGAACCAGTCATGAATAGCCTCCATGATCATTTAGTGTTTGAACTACTAGTACCACTTATGCTTTTGATTAATAATGTTTATGTCGCTATGCATGATTATGGCTTTTATACTCTCTTGATTTGTCGCTCCCAGTCTTTTGCTAGCCTCCAGCTGTACTGAGTATAAGCTCTACTCGTGCATCGAACTCCCAAAAACCAAAGTTTTCCCATTGTGTCCACCATACCAACCTACATGTGGTATTTAACCACCACTCCAAAGTAAATTGCTCATGTGTTACCTTTAAAACTTTCAAAATTACTCCTGTTTTGTGCTCCTGTTTTAGGTCATGAGGACGTAAATAGAGAATCTTTATCTCACTTGTTGATTGGACTTTCACACCCTGGACTAGTGTCTTCATCCGCTTATCCAATGATAGAAGAGCTGGCAGCGGGGCGCCCAGCCCCAAATTAATAACACAAATTCTCTTCACTATTTCCCCCCTGATTTATCAGTCAAAGCATAATTTTGTAAACAAAAGAGAAAGAGGGATGACCTTCTAGCCAGATGTGTCCTTCTATGGGAGCCGCTCTTGTGAGTCTAGTTGGCTTGTGCCGTACTGTATTTTCTATTTACCATTCGTTGACACAAGCATACACCTCTCTTCAAATATAGACACTCCTCCATGGTATGTGATTGTTGGCAGGCACCCGAGGATTCGGTTAGCCATGGTTTGTGAAAGATGGTTGGGAGGAGTGTCAAGTTTTTATACCTCTGTTTAATAAAATAAAAGCTCTATCACATGAGTGATCCATGCTTTCCTCTGCGAAGGGCCTTTCTTTTCCTTTTATGTTGAGTTTCCATCTTCTAACTTTATGCACGGTTGAGAGAGTATAGTTGCCATTCTGAGTTTTATGTGCATTTGTCCCAGAAACATTATTAATTGATTCATGATGTGTTATTGCTTGTTCTCTAATTATTTGTTCTATTCTTCCTCATGAACTTTGAAGGTGTCCTGACATTTATGTTTTGCCCCACTCTTAAGGACTAGCGAAATATCAATTTGACAAGTTCACTGTATACTTGAAACAAACGTATATCTTTCGTTGCATTGTTCTTCATGATCTTTTATTTGAGTTACTTCTCATGATGCAAGGTGATTGCTATGCTTTATTATTAAAGTTCTATTTATCATTCTTGTGTTAAAGTTCTATGATCTCAGATTACTTATGCTTTTACATTATTGATGATCAAGTTTATGTTGGTAGCATGTCACCTAAGAAATTATTGTGTTTTTATCGTTTACCTACTCGAGGACGAGTAGGAGCTAAGCTTGGGGATGTTGATATGTCATAAACGTATCCTTAATTTCTGATGTTCCATGTTGTTTTCTTATTGTTTCCCACATGTTTGCTATACACTTTATATCATTTTTATCGATTTTCCAGACTAACATATTGACAAGATGCCACAGAGGCAGTTCCCCGTTTTCTGCTATTTTTAGTTTGAGAAAAGTTTTTCTCGAATTATTCTCGGAATTGGAAAATTCGAAGCCCGAAAGTCTTAGAATTCCCGAAGGTTCCAGGGAGTCCCAAAGAGACCGGGAGGGGGCACTCAGGGGGCCCACATCATAGGGCGGCGTGCCCCCCTTTGCCGCACCGGGGGTGGTGTGGGACTCCCAGGACTCCATCGCATTTTCCCTTTCGCCTATTCGATCCGCCGAGACGTAAACCCTAAATATATTCAACTTCGTCCTGAAAAAACGCCTGAGGCTGCCGTCATCGTCATCTCGAGACCGGGAGGGTTCTGGAGCTCTCCTCGGCACCGTGCCGGAGGGGGAAATCATCACCGGAGGGGTCTACACCACCATGCCCTCCCCGGAAGTGATGCGTGAGTAGTTCATCCCTGGACTATGGGTCCATAGCAGTAGCTAGATGGTTGTTCTATCCACTTTGCACCTCATGTTTAGATCTTGTGAGCTGCCTATAATGATCAAGATCATCTTTATGTAATGCTACATGTTGTGTTTGCTGGGATCTGATGAATGTTGAATGCTATGTCTTCTGATTATCAATCTATCAAGTTATCTTCATGCTTATGTTATTTATGATCTTGCATGATCTCCGTTATTAGTAGATTCTCTGGCCAAGTAGATGCTAGTAACTCCAAGAGGGAGTATTTATGCTCGATAGTGGGGTCATGCCTCCTTTGCTTCTGTGCTCGAGTGAAAGAAACATGACGGATGGAGGATGTGCTGTTGCCATTAGGGAGAAAACAACGGTGTTTACCTAGTTTACATTGTTTACATTACACACTTTGCTTAAGGCGGTAATCTGTTGCTAGCAACTTAATACCCAACATTTGTTCGGTTGATATTCGGAAGGTGGATTATTAGACATAGATGCAGTTGGATGACGGTCTATGTATTTTGTTGTAATGCCCGCATGAATCACATAGTAATATTTATGTCTTGCATATGCAGTACGGTGCAGCCTTCATTTCGGTCAGTTGCCCAGCTGTAATTTGTTCACCACACATGTTATTTATCTTTCACGAAGAGACACCACTAGTAAACTGTTGACCCCGGTCCATTTTTCCTCATACTGATAAAACACATACTGCTTTCATACTGTTGCTACTGCTTTCATAGTGTTTTCCTACTGTTTTCCACACCATACGTTTAACCTCTTTGTGTTCAGCAAAACCGGTGAGATTGACAACCTCACTGCTTTGTTGGGACAGGGTGATTTGATTGTGTTGTGTAGGTTCCACGTTGCTGCTGACCCGGTAGTGCGCCCTGCCACCTCAGCTGCATCAACCTTCATAGATTGCCCATCTTCCTACTGGTCGATGCAACCTTGGTTTCTTTTGTGAGGGAAAACTTGCTGCTACACTCTTCACAATATTTCTCTTGGGGTTTACCAACGAGGGCATTAAGGCCATCACTCCCTGGTCGTGCTATGGGGTGGTGTGGGACCCTCGGGCGCCCATCGCCATCGCTGTTCCGCCTATTTATTCCCCCCGATGCGTGAATCCTAAAAATATACCACTTTTCCACGAAAAACACCCGAGGCCGCCGTCATCGTCAACCCGAGATCGGGAGGGTTCTGGAGTTCTCCCCGGTACCCTGCTGGGAGGGGAAATCATTACCGGAGGGCTCTACACCACCATGCCGCCTCCGGAGTGATGCGTGAGTAGTTCATCCTTGGACTACGGGTCCATAGAAGTAGCTAGATGGTTGTTCTCTCCTCTTTATGCCTCATGTTTAGATCTCGTGAGCTGCCCTACATGATCGAGATCATCTTATTGTAATGATACATGTTGTGTTTGCTGGGATCCGATGATTATTGAATGCTATGTCTCTTGATTATCAATCTATCATGTTGTCTTCATGTGTATGTTATTTATGATCTTGCATGCTCTCCGCTGTTAGTAGATGATCTGGCCAAGTAGATACTAGTGACTCCGAGAGGGAGTATTTATGCTCGATAGTGGGTGCATGCCTCCTTTGCATCTGTGCTCGAGTGGCAGAAACATGACGGATGGAGGATGTGTTGTTCCCATTAGGGAGAAAAAACGATGTTTACATTACACACTTTGCTTACTGTGATTATCTGTTGCTTGCAACTTAATGCCCATGTTTGTTCGGATGATATTTAGAGGGTGGATTATTATTCATAGATGCAGTTGGATGACGGTCTATGTATCTTGTTGTAATGCCCGCATGAATCACGCAGTGTATCGATATTGCCGCCTCTCGCTCTGATGTCGTCTTCGGGCGCTGCATGCTCATTAGCGGTTGTAAGCATAGATCCGAGATCTTTGTGCTTTTTGGAACCGATCATGAACGGTACGAGTCCGGGTTTTAGGCCATTGACGAAAGCATGCATTGCTTGAACGTCAGTTACTCCAGAGCAACTATTCTTCATTGCAGTCCACCTTGAGATGAAATCCACGTATGGTTCATCCTCAAATTGGATGCAGCAGTTTAACTGGTTGATGCTGTTTGGGCGCTTGTACGTTCCCCTGAAATGCTGAGTAAATACTCTTGCCATGTCATCCCAGCTATCAACAGTCCTTGACGGTAATCCATTGATCCAATCTCTGGCTCCATCCAGTAACATTAGGGGGAGGAATTTTACTGCCTCCAGGTCTGTCCCATTGTTGATCTGAACGGCTGTATAGTAGTCTGAGAGCCAGGTATCCGGGTTTGTGCTACCGGTATACTTTTGGTATGTTGGACCAACTTTGGCAAAGCTAGAATGCAGAGTTATTCTTCGGATCCTATCAGTGAAACACTTGGGTCCAAAGTATAAATCATCTCTTTCCGCTCTGTCTATATGTGCGGAGTATCTGCCGGCTGAATGGACATAAGGGGATCTGCTCCTTTCTTTTCCATTGTGGCGCGGACGCGCTTTTTCCGGGATTGTCGCTGTTTACTCCGTGATCGTGCCCTTTGGTATAAGGTGGAGTTCTACTCCTGTATCTTTCCTTATTCCTGGGGGGCATCCGGGATCTCTCACTCCTGTGAGGCATATCCTGTCTTCCGGCATTTTCTGCCGGGCGCCTCGGAGGCGGCATTGATTTTCCGTCCTTCCGGTTTTTCTCTTCCCGATCACGGGGGTTAATTCCATATTTCGGGAGATGGGATCCGGTTCTGGACGCTTCATCCCTATTGTCGGGTTTTTTCTTGTCCTTTCTCGGATCTGATTTCTTCTCTTTTGAATTGTTTCAATCCCCGGGTTCTTCAGGTCCAGGTGCTCCAGCGACGCATGTAGCTATCTTGCATAGGGCAGAGTCTTCGTGTAATTTCCCTGATCGCTCTTGCGCTCGCTGTTGCTGTTGCAACACCTTTCCTAGCAAAGCGTACACCCCTTGAAGTTTTTCACCGTTAGAATACATATCATTGTTGAGGATGGCGAACGCCGCTTCCGCGTTTTCTGCTGCGGTTTTGTATATTGCTCGCCTCTGGCGTCTTTTCCGTTTACCTGCTTTTGCCAAGATGGGTTGTGGAACCTTTCTTTTGGCGGCAGTACTTCCGGTTTTGAGATTCCGGGTAACCGCGTGGGTTTAATGCCAGATCTATTCTTTCTCTCGTATTCCTCGATTTCTTCCCACCTGAGTTTGATGTCAGCCTGGGTTTTTTGGAGGTGTTCTCGAGTTCAAAATAGATGTTGCTGTTGCCTTTGGAGGGCCTGCCTCCGGGCTTCCAGCACTTCAGGAGGCTCGTGTGGTCCCACTGGTGTTTGGAGTAATTCCTGTTCGTCTTGTTCTGTCATTGGCGGAACAAGGATTTCTTTCGTTTTTTTCTCCTAAGGTTTCACTCCGCTTGTGTCTCCTACTTCCGGGCTTTCATTGGCTGGATCAGTCAATTTCTTCTTCCGGAGTTTATACTGGAGCTTTTTAGCAGCTTTGTGTTTCTTCTTGGAAGAGGGAGGTTTCCTGCAGGGTACTTCCTCTGTCAATTCTTTGACATCGGGGAATTTTGGAGAGGTTTCTCCTTCTTCTCTCTCTTCCTCTGGCGGAGGAGTTCTAGGGCTTTCCTGACTGTCGGTATCCGTGTTTTCAGCCAGTTTTGCCATCAGTACTTCATGGAATCCCTCTTGGAAGGATTTTACCTTTCTTTCGAAAGCGTCTTCGTCTTCGTCTTCGGTATCGAGGTGATCTGATCCGGGTTCCGACTCTAATCTCGCCTCAATGGCGGCTAGTATAGAGTCAGCTTCCGAGTGCGTCGTGATGTTGACGGATGTCGGATCTTCCACCTCTGTTGTGGGAGTGTTGACTTCTGCCTCCTGCACGGGATTACCTTCATCCGTGTTTTCGGCGATCTCGGATTGCACCATACCGACAAAGTGTGATTCACTTGTATGTCGGCGATCTGAGCAAAACCCGGTATCGTAGTCATCTTCGACTGGGTATAGGGCGGGTGGGATAAATCTACTTCCACCGCAAAACCCCATGGCCTCTGCAGTTAATCCGATAAAGATGTTTGCAGATCCAATCGGTAACACGCAGGCACTTACCAGATGATTTTGCGTCGGTATGTAATATCCATTGTCGAGGAAGCGTCCAACGTCGTTGTCGAATTCCAAGCTTCCGACAGTTATGGAACTGCCGATTCCGCCGAGTTTCCCAGATCGAAACTTAACGCCTGACGTCGCCGGCCCCACGGTGGGCACCAACTGTCGAGACATCGTAGTAGAATTCATAGACGGGGGTGCCATGAAACTACTGATAGGGATGTGGGGGGACGTGATTGTGTGAAGGACAATGACACAGGGTTTTTACCCAGGTTCGGTACGACGCAGTAATGCGACGTTCCTACTCCTGCAATCTCACTATTCAGGACTAAAGCCTGCAAATACAGAGTACAACGTGAGGTTCTATTAGCTTCTCGTCAAGGATCAACCTCTCGGCGAGTTAGCCTTTAGATTCTTGTTTATCTATCATATCTCCCGTCCGTCTTTATATAATAGCCGGATTAGGGCATACAGAATAGGAAACCTAGAAGACTACGGTAACTATTAACTTGGAAAGTAAGGGATCCGCCTTCTACTCCAAGCCAGATCACTTGGGCCGTGATCCGGGTTCTTCTAGAATCCGGCTTCTGTGCGTCAGCTTACTGGGCCGCCCAATGGATCGTAGTCCACTACCATTTGGGCCACCCGGGTAATCCGGCACTTTAGACTGCCACTTGATATGCCCCTATTCGGCATATATCCGACATCAGCTGTAATTTGTTCACCACACATGTTAGCTATCTTTTATGGAGAGACACCTCTAGTGAACTGTGGACCCCGGTCAATTTTCTCATACTGATAATACAACCGCTGCAATTACTATTTTCACATTGCTACTGTTGTTTTCATATTGTTCTCATACTGTTTTCCACACCATACATTTAACCTCTTTGTGTTCAGCAAAACCGGTGAGATTGACAACCTCACTGCTTCGTTAGGGCAAAGTGAATTGATTGTGTTGTGTAGGTTCCACGTTGCTGCTGAACCGGTAGTGCGCCCTGCCACCTCAGCTGCATCAACCTTCGGAAGTTGCTTTTTTCTCCTACTGGTCGATTCAACCTTGGTTTCTTTTCTGAGGGAAACTTGCTGGTGTGCCCATCAAACCTTCCTCTTTGGGTCTCCCAACGAGTGCAAGACCTGCACCATCACTTGCAAACATAGTCAGAATGACACTGATCCTGAAACCCTTGTGGATGCTGCATGTACGCCGTCTCGGTGAGGACGTCATGCAAGAAGGCGTTGTTGATGTCTATCTAACGAAGATGCCAGCCCCGAGCAACGATGATGGAGAGCACTAAGCGCACGGCGGCGGTCTTAACAACCAGACTGCAGGTGTCTTGGTAGTCGATGCCGTATTGCTGCGTGAAACCACGGGCGATGAGACGTGCCTTGAACTTGTCGAGCGAGCCTTCTACCTTGTGTTTAGTATTGAAGATCCACTTGCACCCGATCACGTTTGTGCCCGTGTCACGACCCCGGACCCAGAGGTATACATACTGTTATGCGCTCCTAGTCATGGACCCACAAGGGCTTCGGGGTTACTAGCCCCGGTCACAACAAACAACAGCAGGTAGACCGGATTCATCGGCAAGCAGGCTGGATAACATCGGTACTACTACTCCTTGTGTCCATGCTATTAATAACCAACTATGCATATCAAAGCGTCCATGAGTCGTATGAAACTGAAGGAACGGGACCAAAGCTATACAGTGGTGCTATGTGTCCAGGAAGTGCAACAACAGTCGAGGGTTACTGGGGTTACCAAGCCCCATGCCGAATCACATCGGCAGGCGTGCTTGGAAATGGATCATCGGCTCCACAACCCTTTGACTACGACAACTACGCAGGTATAGCCAAAACCGTATAACAATGAGCTAGAAACCAACAACCGATCAAAGCAACACTCTAGACATGAAAGTTGTATTAAACAGGTATTACTAGAGTATAGCTTTACAGCCAGAGGACACATGACCCAACATTACATCACAAAATGGAAGGCAAACTATGTTGCTAGGCAACAAGAACCAAAAAGGCCTAAGAGGCCGCAACATAAGGCGACGTCCTAGCCCATAGATTCCATGCTGCTGATGACCCACAAGTATAGGGGATCGCAACCGTCTTCGAGGGAAGTAAAACCAAATTTATTTATTAGACACAAGGGGAGCCAAAGAATATTTGTGAGCCTTAACAAGTGAGTTGTCAATTCACCTGCACCTGAAAGTACTTTGTTCGTAGTGGTTTATCAGTAGTAACAGTTTTATAGTAGCAGCAGTAGTGAAATAATAGCTGTAGTGGAATTAAAACAACAGAAGTAGTGTTTGAAGTAAACAACGGATTCAATACTGTAGGCATAGGGATAGATGAACGGGCGTTGCATGGATAATAAAGTTCAAATAATGATCATGTCACGGGCAATGCAGATAAATAAGATAAAGCATCCAAGCACTAAGTAACCATAGGCATGTGTTCCGTAAATAGTCGTACGTGCTCGCAATGAGAACTTGCACAACATCTTTTGTCCTACCAGCCCGTTTTCAGCGGGGCCTCAAAGGAACTACTGGTAATTAAGTTGTTCCTTTTAATAGAACACCGGAGCAAAGCATTAACACTCCGTGAACACATGTGGTCCTCACATCGCAGCCATCCCCTCCGGTTGTCCCAATTTCTGTCACTTTGGGGCCTCGGGTTCCGGACAACAATATGTGTAAACAACTTGCAGGTATGATCAAGAAACAATAATTATCATCATGATTCAATAACATGTTCAGATCTGAGATCATGGCACTCGGGCCCAAAGTGGCAAGCATTAAGCATAACAAGTTGCAACAATGTCAATAGCACTAATAGAGGATACTAGGCACGGTGCCCTAACAATCACGACATTATTTCATGAACGATCTCATCCGATCCCTACCATCCCCTTCATCCTAGAGCGGGGAATTACTCACACATGGATGGGAGAAACATGGATGGTCGATGGAGAGACGTTGGTGATGACGAGGGAGATGATCTCCTCCACTTCCCATCCTGGCAGGGCGCAAGAACAGGAACTTCTGATCCCCGAATCGAGGTTCGGGATGGCGGCGGCGCTCTGTTGTATTTCTGTGGAATATGACGAACCCCCTCAGGTTTTAGGGTTGTAGGCTACTTGTAGTCGAAAGGGGAGTCTGCGGGGGGCTCTGGGGGCCCACACCCCTAGGTGGCGCGGCCTAGGGGGGACCCGCGCCACGGGGGGTGTGGCCACCCTGTGGCTCCTCTTCTGGCCCCCTTCTGGCTCCCGGGTCTTCCGGGGTGAAAACACCAATGGGCTCTTTTCTGGGCATTTTCCCGAAAATTGATTTTTCTGAACAAAAACAAGACACCAAAGTAATTCTGGTGAAAACAGCGTTAGTCCGTGTTAGTTGTATTCAAAACACACAAGTTTAGAGGAAAACAATACGAAAAGTATTCAGAAAAGGAGATATGTTTTCGATGTATCAACTCCCCCAAGCTTAGCTTATTGCTTGTCCTCAAGCAATTCAGTGACAACTGAGTGCGATAAAAGACTTTTACAAACACATTTCTTTCATATGATGTAAATATATTCACTATGTGATCAAATACTTAATTATGCTCATAACTTGCAAGATACTATCACTTAATAGCTATGCAAACCATGAAGAGATAACAACATATTAATAATAAACAATATGAAGCATAACTATTTGCAAGATTGAAGTAATCATAAAAAGGATCTAATAAAGTGGTATCTCGCTAGCCCTTAAGTGTGGGGCAAAACATAAATGCCAGGTCACCTCTGAAGTTCAAGGGAAGACTAGAAGTAAAGATATCAAATATACAAGCATCAAAATTATACCACAATCAACCGTACTTTGGAACAAACACATCACACTAATAATGACCATTGTGCTCTCAAGAAAGTACTCAAAGAATATGGCGGAAACTCAACATAAAATTAAAAGAAAGGCCCTTCGTAGAGGGAAGCATGGATCACTCATGTGCTAGAGCTTTTATTTTATTAAACAGAGGTATTAAAAACATTTTGAGAGAGGTGTATGCTTATGTCACGAATGGTAAACAAACAATACAGTACGTCACAAGCCAACTTGATTCACAAGAGCGGCTCCCATGTGAGGGACTCATCTGGGTAGAAGGTCATCCCTCTTTCTCTTTTGTTTACACAATTATGCTTTGACTGATAAATCAGGGGGGAAAAGAGTGAAGAGAATTTGTGTGTATTAATTTGGGGCTGGGCACCCCGCTGCCAGCTCTTCTATCATTTGGATAAGCGGATGAAGCCACTAGTCCAGGGTGTGAAATCCAATCAACAAGTGATATAAATATTCTCTATTTACGTCCTCGTGAGCTAAAACAGGGGCACAAAACAGGAATAATTTTTAGCAGGTTTTAAAGGTAGCACATGAGAAATTTACTTGGAGTGGCGGTTAAATACCACATATAGGTAGGTATGGTGGACACATTTGGCAAACTTCGGTTTTTGGGAGTTGGATGCACAAGTAGAGCTCATACTCAGTACAGGTGAAGGCTAGCAAATAGACATGGAGCGACAATCAAGAGAGCAAAAACTATCATAATCATGTTTGCGACAAAGTAAAATTAACTTAGACATAAAATTGATACTAGAACTCTGAGGCAAAATAAATCATCGAGGCTTATTGACTTTTTGTTTTCAGTCTTAGAATGCATGAGCATGTGCCAAGTCGATTCAAATGAAACAGTCAGAGGAGGCTACCACAATATCATACCCTTCTATGAATAGAACAATGCGAACAAATATTTATATGACAACTCATTTACTATTAATAAATTGGAACAAAACATGAGAGAGCATGAACTATTAAGCAGCCATTAAGTCACATATATCTTATATATAACAAACTAAGCATGCTCACATAGATGGATATATGTACAAAAAATGAAAGAAAATAGAGTTCATACCAGCCTCTCACCACATCTTGAATTGTCGTATATCATCATTATTGCTCTTCACTTGTGGCTCGAATAATATATAATGAAAACCAAGCTCCAACGGAATCACGAACGACTATTGAACTCTGCAACAAACTTTACAAAACCAAAGAAGAACAACAAATATTTTTGGGTTTTTCAATTAAAGCATGAACAAAAGAGAACAAGCAAACAAAGCAAAATATTTTTGGGTTTTCGAAATGAAACAAGAACAAAAGAAAGCAAACAAATAAACCAAACAAAATATTTTTGGGTTTTTGGATATTAAACTTCAACTAAAAGATAAAGCAAACCAACTAAAGAAACAAATAGAGAGAAACAACAGAAATCTTTTTTGGTCTTTTTGTGTTTTAGAAAACAAGAACAAAACAATAAAAACGA